>JAXCMG010000021.1:5052667-5141758 GCA_034642415.1 Podarcis siculus
TGGCCAGCATGACTAAACCACTTCTGGCGAACCAGAGCAGTGCACGGAAACGACGTTTACCTTCCCACCGGAGCAGTACCTATTTATCTACCTGCACTTTGACATGCTTTTGGACTGCTAGGTGGGCAGGAGCTGGGACCGAGCAAAGGGAGCTCACCCCGTCGCAGGGATTCAAACTGCCAACCTTCTGATCGGCAAGTCCTAGGCTCTGTGGTTTAACCCACAGTGCCACCCGCGTCCCTGAAGTTGGCATAGCCAGGAGCAAATACCTTGACTTCAGAACCCGGGGCATTTCATTGCAATCCAGACAGCAGCTGGTTTTTTTGGGTGTGCCTGAAAATGCTTTGGTTCAAAGAATATCTCATTAATATGAACCAATCACTAGAGGAGGGAGGTCAAAATAGGACAAGATGGGAGCCAAGCAGCAGAGCACCTGTTCTGCATGCAGATGGACAAAGTTCCTTCCCAAGAAGCATTTCCGGTTGAAAGGCACTCAGGGAAGAGCAGCATATTGGTGGGTAAGGGATCTCCTCTCTGCCTGAGATCCCAGAAAGGCCACTACAAGACACAAGACAAACATACTGAGCTGGATGGGCAAAGATTTGAGTAGTGGTGTTTGCCAACACCAGAGGCTCACATGCTGGACAGGGGAGATGTGCAGAGGGTGAACAGAGCCCTCTGTACCAGCCCATCTTCCACTACTGGACAGCGGCAGAGCTAGCTACTCGGGCACCCAGAGTGGTACACATGCCATGCACCTGGGGGGCAGGTTGAGCTGCCTGGGGGGGCAATTGGCATGGCAATCGGCGCCCATTGGTGGCAATCAGCGCCCAAGGGGGTGGCGTGGCGATCCGCGCAGGGTGGATTTTGTCACCCCCTGCGATGACACCTGGGGCACACTGCCCCCACCGCCCCCCTTCCTACGCCCCTGCTACTGGAGCCAAGTGGGGCTGTCCTACCCTGCCTGCCTGCACAGGGGGGAGCCTGGCTGACCCCTGCGGCCCTTGATCGGCAAATTCCCCCTGACCCCTGTGGCATGGAGAGGAGTGCCAGGCAAGCCACTCTGCAGGTCAGCCCTTGCCCATCCACCTCCATCCATTTGCACCTGTTCACCCTCCAAGCAAGGAGAGAGAGAGAGAGTGTTGGTTGGACGGCCATTCAGAAATGGTGCTGGGGACACAGTGGCGAGGCCAGGTGAGGTCCTGGGGCCCAGAGACCCCTGGCAGCAGGCAGGGTGGGACAAACATCCCTGCACAGGGGAACCTGGTTCACGCCCCCTCAAAATTGTGTGTCTGGGGCCATGGCCCCCCTGCCCCCACTATGCTCCTGGATTTGGACCTGGCTTAAGGCCAATTCCTATGCTCTGTGAAGGCCTGGGGAAATCAGGAGGTCGTCTTTCTTAGGTCTTGAAAGGTGATCAGATGGGCTGCCTTCTAGGTGAGCCTCCCAGGGCCACAACCAGGAAGAAGAAGAAGACAAGAGTTTGGATTTGATATCCTGCTTTATCACTCCCCTTCAGGAGTCTCAAAGTGGCTAACATTCTCCTTTCCCTTCCTCCCCCACAACAAACACTCTGAGACGTGAGTGGGGCTGAGAGACTTCAGAGAAGTGTGACTGGCCCAAGGTCACCCAGCAGCTGCATGTGGAGGAGCGGAGATGCGAACCCGGTTCACCAGATTACGAGTCTACCACTCTTAACCACTACACCACACTTCATTCTGCCCAGCCTCACCTCTAGCAGCAGGTGGATCAGAGAAAGGGGGCTACAACTTCTTCTCTTAAATATAAATGTGTATTGATTTGTTACAAAGAAAAGAAAAGTGTAAGCTAACAAACCCAAAGAAAACAAAGAATAAAAAATGTAAACCATAAAGCATCACAGCCTAGAAGGACGAAAGTACAAAGATACAGCACAGCTCCATAGGGATAAAAACATATTAGCTCATGCAAAGGTACCCTATACAAAGAATGAAGGTACCTGCCAGGGTGGACTGGCAGATGAAACTACTGGACTATGCAGAGATGGCAAGATTAACCAGGAAAATCAGAAACCAGGAGGATCAAAACTTCAATAAAGATTGGGACAAATTTATATTATTTGAAAAACCACTGTAAACACTTGAACCTCTTTAGCAGGTTTTTAGGTAAAGGTAAAGGTAAAGGTAAAGGTACCCCTGCCCGTACGGGCCAGTCTTGCCAGACTCTAGGGTTGTGCGCCCATCTCACTCAAGAGGCCGGGGGCCAGCGCTGTCCGGAGACACTTCCGGGTCACGTGGCCAGTGTGACAAAGCTGCATCTGGCGAGCCAGCGCAGCACACAGAAACGCCGTTTACCTTCCCGCTAGTAAGCGGTCCCTATTTATCTACTTGCACCCGGGGGTGCTTTCGAACTGCTAGGTTGGCAGGCGCTGGGACCGAGCAACGGGAGCGCACCCCGCCGCGGGGATTCGAACCGCCGACCTTTTGATCGGCAAGCCCTAGGCGCTGAGGCTTTTACCCACAGCGCCACCCGCGTCCCCAGGTTTTTAATAACTCTTTAAATAATTTCTGATACAATGGAGGACAGTAGATTGGATGGACTTATAATATGCAGTTAAAAAGTTACTCAAAGAACCCACAGAGGGGAAGGGAAGTCTTGAGATTTGGAAAAATCTTGTGAATTTTTTATTTTTTATTTTACTATGGATTAATATGAACAAATTTGTAAAACCAAATAAAAATTATTTAAAGAAGAAGAAGAAAGGTATATTAAAATAAGCTTATACTCCATCTGAAAGAGCAGGTTCCAACAAAGAAGGAGTGGCTTTTGAAAGTAATAGACTATGCAGAAATGACAGCAGAATTAAGAGATCAAAATGATGAACTCTCTATAGAAGAATGGAGGCCTGTCGTGAACTATTTAAAAAAAATTACAGTCAAATGACATCGCAGGCAGGATTTGAGATAGAAGCAGTGGAAGAAAAATGATAAAATAACTAATAGGGAAACATTTTGTAACGGATAAAGATATAATACAGTGAAAAAGGTTTGAGCAGAAACACTGTGGAGGTGGAGGTAGGAGGTTAATTTATGAACAATGTAATTATTTGATATGAAGATTATTGTGAAAATGTTTTGGGGGGAATAAGATTATACGACAAAATTCAGCTACCTTTCTGCAGTCCCAGAGGAGACTTGAAAAGCATATTTGGTACTCAGAACTAAGGGGAGGGGGGAGAGAGAAAGAAGGAAAGTAGGGCTTAGACAGTCAATTTCTCAGCAGTGTTACCAGCATCTCAAACTGATGGTGGCTGGAAATACTTAATCAAAAAGAAAGTTGGGTGGAGGATCTACATTTATTTTTATTTTATTTTTGAAGAGCAACTATACCTGGGGGGGGAGAGGGGGCGTTGCCTCACTCTGTGCTGAGGCTTCTTCTACCCATCATTTTCGCCATACTTTCCCATTATTATCTGGGTGATGGCAGTGACATATTGAGCATACGTGGCAGTGAGAAAATTGATTTCCCGCAACAGAAATGCTTCCAATTTTCCCAGGGCCATAATTTTATGTCCACAACAAAATAAAAGGGTTATTTTCCTTAAGATGAAGGGAACTGAAATCTTTGATAAAAGCCGTGGTAAATGTTGTACTTTCAATTGTGAAAACTACAGTTTTCAGGGACGTTGGAGCCTATCTGGTTTGTGAAGAAAAAGCAAACCATACAATTGTGAAAAGATTTGAATCTGTCCTCAGGTATCCCAGCCAGTTCACAACTTTTTATATCTGCTGGGTCAACAAATTGAGCAGTGGAAGGAAGGAAGGCCAGTCGTTTAGCCAAGAGACACTCAGTTGCCATCACTCTTGTGTGTTGTAAGCTGCACCAGGGTTCGCTTTTCATCCAAAAAGCTGTCATGTGGGGTTTTGTGTAATCTTTTAATTTCTAATGGGGAGGGTATCTGGGAGGTCTGCATCCAGGCTCCCCATTTCCTCAGTGGCCTCAGTAGCATGGATGGGAGAGCTGGGCACTCACCTAAGGTACCAAGCTGAGCTCAGTGCATAGCTTACAGATTTGAAAATAAGGGACTAGCAGCCAAAATAAGGGACCTGCAGCCTCACCTGTTCCAGGCACTCCAGTCTTCCTGTCCTCCTGCAGTCTGGTCAAACTCATGCTAGTAGCTTCGAGAACACTGTCCAACCAACTTTGTAACCAGAGGTTCAACTGAATAGAATCTGAATCACATGCACCACAAGGCCTATGCAGCCTCAACTTAAGATGGCTTTGCACTGCAAAGTTTGCAGCAGCACGTGCAACAAAATGGCATCCAGCATTCAAAAAACCCCTCAGCTTGCATTAACTAGCCACACACAAGGCATGCAAGCTCCACTCCCCAGTCGTTTAAGAACTTCTTATTGGGTGAGCAACACAGCCAAGCTACACAGTTGGAGCCTCCCTCCTCCCTGGCCGGCAGGGAGGGAGGGAGAGGAGCTGCTTCCTTTGAAATTTAAGGGACATCTATCAATAAGGGACAGCAGCGGGACATGGCGCTGGAATAAGGGACTGTCCCTTCAAATAAGGGACACTTGACAGCTATGGCTCAGTGGCTTTTTCTTCTTCTTTTTAATGTACTGTCTGAAGTGAGATAGGTTAGCTAATGGCTGTTCTGACCTGAGGGAGGAGTCCCATTGCACTAGTAGTAACCCTTGTGCTGACAGGATGAGTTAGTAGAACACTGCCCTTGAAGTTTATTTGAAATTGCTGTGTTCGTTAGTAGTTTCCTTGTGCGTACTTCAGCGGTGTGTTCAAGTTTTCAGCCCACAGGTCATGTTTCATGCTCCAAAGATTGCATGAACCTGCTGCCCTGAATAGCAAGTTGCTTCTTCCAAGAACCCTGCACCAAAGGAAGCCAGAGAAGGGCAGATGGAGGCACAAACATTTGGATGCCTTGCTGGAAGTTGTGGAGCAGCTCTGGAGTATCGGAAAGGACATATGGAAGAAAACCGTGTAGCAGCACTGCATCTACCTGAGTCGTCATCATCATCATCATCAATTATTATTTTTTATTCTTTTTACCTAGCTCCCAACAGATTAAAAACATGATAAAACACCAAACATTAAAAACTTCCCTAAACAGGGCTGCCTTCAGATGTCTTCTAAAAGTCAAATAGTTGTTTATTTGCTTGACATCTGATGGGAGGGCGTTCCACAGGGCGGGCGCCACCACGGAGAACGCCCTCTGCCTGGTTCCCTGTAACCTCACTTCTCGCAGTGAGGGAACCACCAGAAGGCCCTCGGCACTGGACCTCAATGTCCAGGCTGAACAATGGGGGTGGAGACGCTCTTTTTCCTGTGATTTCAAGGCATGGGTCCCCAAGGTTTTCCTTTGTTCTGCTGCTTTCCCTGGGAAAACCCTCCACATATTGCTGCATCGGAACAGGTGTCCATCTGCAGAAAACCCAATAACATCTGTCCCAGTTCAGCAGTAGACCATGGGTTACCCCGGGGAAAGTGGCAGGGCAAAAGGAAAACCTTTTGGACCTGTGCCTAAAAATCACTGACAAATGGAAGTGTGGATGAGCCATGTAATGTCATCATGAGCCCACAAACCATTTATTTAAGCACAGAGGTTTACATTTAACTTTCCTTGACTAGCACTGACTTCTTAAGTTCTCCTTCTGGGTGTGGCAAATGACGGTCTCCTTCAGGCTCTGCCCACCATCTTTTGAACCCCGTCCCCCTTGCCCAAAGCCCTCTTGGCCATCCTGCCTGGGTGACATCCAGGATCATGATGAATCGTCCCCAACTCTGGCCTCAGATTGTTTTTTAACATTTAATTTAGTTTCTTCCTGTGCTTGGATGAACAGGGCTGCGTTATGGATTTCTGCTCTAATGTACACCAGCAGGTTGGAAGAACAAACCTCAGCAAGCTGTGGAAATTAGAGAGGGTGGATCAATAGAAGGGAAGGTCGTGACCCCGCCTCTGATGCTGTGCACTGGCCAGGGATTTTCTGCCCCTTACAAACCTCTGGCTGCACGCTCTCCATATCCAAGTGAACACCTAGCAGGAAAATCACACCCAATGCCACAGCCCCAGACGTAAAAGGGCAGTTGCACCCATATCGCACCCTTGGCTCTCTTGGTCAATGTGGAGGTGCATTCCTTCTCCTACAAACTGAAAGCAGCTTCACTAGCCAAGGCAGAGAGCATCATGGTGACTATGGTCTGCCTCCACAGTTGGAGGCAACAATGCCAGTTGCTGGAAACCACAGGAAGGGAGAATGCTCTTGTGCCCAAATCCTGCTTGCAGGTTTCCCACAGGCATCTGGTTGGCCACCCCAAGATGGTGGACTAGATGGGCCGTTGGCCTCACCCAGCAGGCTGTTCCTACGTTCTTATGTTAGAGCCTTGCAGCCTCTGGCTGCTGCCACTTGCTATCCTTTTTGAAACTATTCCCTGTGCTGGAACAACAACAGAATCTTGTTCACAGATATGCTCCATAAATATATGCATCAGAGGAAAGGCAGGCATGAAAAACCAGCGCAGGAGTTGCTATTGACTTATCTGGTTCCCTCCTTTTATCTCATTAGCAAGACATTACTTGCTGCAAGAGTCATGTCAATGCAATTTACCTCAGGGGTATTCTGTTCTAAGTTCCTTTACTAAGGCCAGGGAAGGAAGACAGACAAATCAGAATGCAGATGAGAAGGTGAGGATTTCATGCAACTTTGAGGGCCTAAAGACAGTAGAAAAATAAATACTCAAAGACCGAGGCAAATCATCACATCCTCCAGGCAATTCTGCTTCTGCTGAGAAGCAAGGAGGTTGCTTGTGTGGGATGTAATCCATTGGAGCAGTCAAATACAACATTTCTTGTTTCCCTAGAGTGGACACAGACAGGGGGTGTTACTCCAGCCAAAGTAGAACTTCCTGTTCCACCTGGTCTGGAGCATCCTCCCCCTGTGTGTGACCAGGTAGGTGGGCATGGCCCTTGCAGACCTAACATAAGGTCCAGTCATGCAGCCATCTTCCTCTCTTGATGCTCTCTCCTCCATTTTGGCCACTGCTCCTGATGCTGTCTGCTGGCTCTCTGCCAGCAACACATGGGCCCTTCCTTACAAGGATGTAAGCCACACTGTATCACAAGCTAAAGCCTGCCTTCAGGGATCATACTGTGAACTGCATGTGAGTAAACTTTTCATTACTTACAAGGAAGACTCTTGGGTCTTTATTCTTTTAGGAGGGAATCAAAGGGGTCTTACCAGGAATATACTCCAATCTGAGCATGCCAGATTGGTTTGCTTAACTAAAGAAATTCAAACAAATCTGCAACTAGTTTCTTGCTGTGTAAAGGGGAATGAGCTCTGCTTTATATATGTATGACTCACTAGTGTGAGTTAGGAAGGATAATATATATCAATACAGTGGTACCTCTGGTTGCGAACGGGATCCGTTCCGGAGCCCCGTTCGCAACATGAGCAGAATGCAACCTGCATCTGCGCGTGTGCGGGTCGCGATTCGCCAATTCTGTGCATGCGCATGACGTCACTTTGAGCGTCTGCGCATGCGTGAGAAGAGAAACCTGGAAGTAACCCTTTCCGGTACTTCCGGGTCACCCCGGGACACAACCTGAAAAGACGTAACCTGAACCAAACGTAACAAGAGGTATGACTGTATATCCTCTCCTACTGTCCACAACATTCCCACAGGTTGCCACAAGTGGTGGAGTGTCTGCCTTGCAAGTGGCAGGTCCCAGGTTCAATCCCTGGTATCTCCAGTAGAAGAAGAAGAAGAAGAGTTTGGATTTGATATCCCGCCTTTCACTCCCCTTCAGGAGTCTCAAAGCGGCTAACAATCTCCTTTCCCTTCCTCCCCCACAACAAACACTCTGTGAGGTGAGTGGGGCTGAGAGACTTCAAAGAAGTGTGACTGGCCCAAGGTCACCCAGCAGCTGCATGTGGAGGAGCGGAGACACGAACCCGGTTCCCCAGATTACAAGACTACCGCTCTTAACCACTACACCACACTGGCTCTCAGTAGGGATGGGAGAGACTCCTGCCTGAAGCTCTGGAGAGCTGCTGCCCTTCAGTGAAGACAATACTGCACCAGATGGACCAAAGTTCCCAGCCATGGGTTCCTGTTGCTGAAGCAGCTTTGGGAGAAGCTCCACCCTCATGGCAGCTAACCTGTGAATGAAGCGGAAAGCTGCACATCACAAAACTTGGCTTTTTTTAAAGTGTTCAAAGGACTCCACAACACATTCCAGCTTAAAAGTCTGCCTGTGAATGCAGGTACTTCCCTCACCCAAGTGATTCAGAGATTCAAGAAGTATTTGACTGGGGGAAATTAAGAAGTACCAGCTGGTTCAATCAGGTGGTGGGGATGGGGAAACTAAGACTGGTGCCTATCAATTTGTTGGCTTCAAGCAGCAGAAACCGAGCTGTGGGTCTCAAGGTCTTGGAACTTGCTCGGCAGGCTTATTTCATCCAATCTGCATTATGAAATTGATATGGCAAGAGGATGTGCTAATGCAAGGGACTCAACGTGCTATAAACTCATCTTTTTGGACTGACTTATCTATTGCTGGTTCTTTTTTGGCTGCTCCCAGTTGGAAGGTCCAATTGCTCCTTTGAGTGAGTCTTGAAGAGAAAAGCAATGGCTGCTGGCAGGAAAACAGCAACCCAGCCAAGGAGCTCCTGGTAGGCCAAGCAAGCCCTGCCATGTCATCATAGACACGGGTAGTTTCCAAGTTCTGACTGCAGTCTGCTGCTCTTTTCCGGCAAGTCCACGTTTAGTTTCTTATAGTACCAGCCTGATTTCCCACTGGTCTCTCAGGCTTATTCTTCATGAGACCTTTCCTCATTCTGGCTTTGGGGTGGAAAGTTTCTCTGTGCCTACTGATTCCTACTAAACCCTTTGGTCCATACATCACCTAGGTCCTGTCCTGCCTAGCCAGAGGCAAAACTGATGTCCCCGGATGTTTCACCGTCTATTGATCAAGTGCCACCACTTCATTTCTCGCTGCCACCACCCAGGCCCTACCTGGTACAATACTGAGTCCAGTCAGGGTTAATTTGGAATATAAACTTATGTTTATTTATTGCAGTTTAACAAGCGTGTGGTTTCATAAACGATATTGGGTCAATTACAATCATAGGGTGCCTATCCAGACCTATAACTTCCGCTACCTGCTCTCACTCACTAAACCACCTCTCAGATATTTACTTGTCTTCCTAGCTCCTAACTGTTCCTGACTCAGCTTATTTCGCTACACTAACTCAACCTACCCACAGACTCTATCCCAATTCACTCCCACTCCAACCAACCACCCAACTCCCAACGAACTCTCCCCTTCGCCCCTCCCAGAACTGGTTTTATAGTCCCTCTGACTCCACACACCCCCGGGTTCTGATTGGGTAACTTGTTTAACTATTTCACCTCCAGCACTCCTATATGTTAACGTCACAGGTGGTGGCAGCCACAACTGGCCTGCACTTCAGAAATGGATACAGATCTCCCTAATTCCCTAGTACCATTTGAGGGCTCCCCTGTCAACTTTCTACCTGCTTTCCTGTTCCACCTTGAGCCACCTGGTGGCCCAGTCAGTGCCCCCTCCCCCTTAGAGTCAGAATGGAGGAAGCTAAGGCATATTTTGTGCTCAAGGCGTGTTATGTATTTCAGTGTTTTTATATTCCTGCATTTCAGGGGGTTGGGCTAGATGACCCTCATGGTCCCTTCCAGCTTTGCAATTCTATGATTCTATGAACTGGAGATGCCAGGGATGGTTTCATGGGACTTTCTGTGTGATCTTCGGATGAAGGGTGGTATAGAAATTTAATAAATAATAAGAAATAATTATAATAATATGTAGGGATTAGGCTGCCAGCTTCTTACACAGGCCTTTTCATGCCATCATTACGGAGTGCTCCATTCTTGGTGACAATTATACATTTGTGCATTTCACAGGGAGGTCCCTTCTGCTGTTCCTGTGTGACTTCTCTGCTCCTCTCCAGGGCTCTTCCTCCTCCTTCCAACACTGGCAAAGCCTTGGCACCTCAGTGGTGATTTTTGTCAGCAGGGAAAGTGCCCCTTTAACAGCTATGGCAAGGTTAGAATCCTAATTTATAGGATTTTACCATTTGATGATCTTCTTTAAGACATTACAAGTGATTAAAAGGACCATAACAGATAAATGCAGCCTTTAAAGCTACTCATGCATTCTTAATGGGCAGCCTGTTAATCTGAGGTCTGGGTCATGAATTTGAATGCTCTTCACTAAACACCTCTTTGGCAAGGAAAGCCGATTTCCCCTCAGGGTAAACTGTAATTCATTAATTGTAATTAAATTAAACATCTGTGACTAACTGGGAATCCCAATTTGTCTCCTGCACAGGGCAGAGCCTTGGCATCCTCAGGCTCTATTGGTCTCCCTCTGCAGAGACAGGGAAAGGGGGGAGGGTGGTGTGTGCCTGACCAGGGCACAGACAGGAGGAGCCCTATTGTTTAGAATTTCTATCATTTGCTTGCTGAATCCACAACTTGCCATCCGCTTATTTCCTTTCATAAAACAGTGGCATCTATGCGCATGCCAAGACTGACGTTTCCAATTTACTTCCTTAAGAAAAAATAAACCAATATAAAATGTAGAAATAAAATGCAACATGGTTTACCTCTGTCTTGCCCCCATCAGAGAAAAAGTACTGGGCTAGGTCAACCACAGGTCTGGTCCAACCATGAGCTTTGGAATTTTCCTCAGACATCCCTGGGGTCTTTTGGAGCTATTGAGGCACTTCCATGTGCCGCTGCCCCGCCATAGTAATGCTTGTTGGCTGTGGTTTCTGCTCACTTCTTTCTTTGCAATTTCCTCTACAGCAGTGGTGAAGTGAAGGGCCGTGAGGGCCGACCAAGGGGCCAACCAAACTTGTTAACCTTTGTTGAGCTTTTTTTAGGGTTGAAATTGTTGAGGATTTTTTAGGATTTTACTGCCACAAGAGGGATGCGGGTGGCGCTGTGGGTTAAGCCACAGAGCCTAGGACTTGCCGATCAGAAGGTTCAGGGGGTTTGAATCCCCGCAACAGGGTGAGCTCCCGTTGCTCAGTCCCTGCTCCTGCCAACCTAGCAGTTTGAAAGCACATCAAAGTGCAAGTAGATAAATAGGTACCACTCTGGCAGGAAGGTAAAAGGCGTTTCTGTGCGCTGCTCTGGTTCACCAGAAGCGGCTTAGCCATGCTGGCCACAAGACCCAGAAGCTGTACGCTGACTCCCTCAGCCAATAGAGCAAGATGAGCGCTGCAACCCCAGAGTCGGTCACGACTGGACCTAATGGTCAGGGGTCCCTTTACCTTTACCTTACTGCCACAAGGGCCGGATTAAACCGACCAGTGGGCTGGATTAGACCCCTGAAACAGACTTTGGACATGCCTGCTCTACAAGCTTCCTCACAGTGAAGAATTGAGTTCTGCCTGAACTCTTCATGCATTGTTAGACAAGGGGTGTGGGTGGGTGTAGGGATGAAATTGCTTTTTTTTCTATTCTACATCTGACTTGTTGAGACCAAACCCATGCTTTATTCAAGAATCTGGTAAATATTGTAGCCCCAGAAGGCCCCTGCCAATAGCCACCCACCCACCATGGCAGAACAATGGAAAAACTAGAAAGAAGAAACCTTTCACACAACAGCAAACGCCGCGAAGCTGAGCAAGCCCTGTTCACCACATTGAGTCCCATTTCTAAGCCCATCATAACCTTGCCTTTGTCTCAAGGCACAGCGCAGGTGCTCAAGGCTCACAAGACAAATGCAAACCATTGACCAAGAAAGCAGGTGCAGCACTGTGCTCAAGTGGAAGTGAAGGTCAAGGAGGGTGGGCAGAGGTGGCTGAGAGAAGAGGAGTGGAAGCCACCCCTCTTGGAGCCACGGCCAGTATGTTTATGATCATTTCAGAACACAGAAAATCTGTACAGTGGTACCTCGGGTTAAGTACTTAATTCGTTCCGGAGGTCCATTCTTAACCTGAAACTGTTCTTAACCTGAAGCACCACTTTAGCTAATGGGGCCTCCTGCTGCTGCACCACTGCCGGAGCACGATTTCTGTTCTCATCCTGAAGCAAAATTCTTAACCTGAAGCACTATTTCTGGGTTAGCGGAGTCTGTAAACTGAAGCGTATGTAACCCGAGGTACCACTGTATTAACAATGAACTAGAGCAGTGGTTCCCAATCAGCTAAGTACTGAGGACCCCCTGTTTTTCAAAAGCGAAGTCATACACTCCTAACTTTTGAAACTTTTGATATCTTTATGGTAGTTTTTGTTATGTGAATGTAGCTTATAGTTAATGGTGAATGCCTGGTATGTTCCTCCTAGTGGTGCAGCAATAAAACTGCTGGCACATTTGCAAAGCTAATCGGGATCCAGTATGGTTTCTAATTGGATGGGGGACCATGTGCTGAGATTCTTGCATTGCAGAATGTTGGACCAGATGACCCTCAGGGTCCCTTCCAACTCTACAATTCAATAATTCTATTATCCTCCTTGATAAAAGAGCAGGTAAGGCTCCAGAATAAGCATTACAGGTAATGGATTTAAAAAAAAAAATGGACGAAAATGCTAGAAAGACAATAAGGACTCTGCAGACAAGACTGGGTGTGTTTTGGCCTGATATCTCCATTTGCATTGGCCTGATCTCTTGCACTTTTTGGGGTGCTTTCGAACTGCTAGAATGACAGGCGTTGGGACCGAGCAACGGGAGCTCACCCCATCGCAGGGATTCGAACCACCGACCTTTTGATCAGCAAGCCCAAGAGGCTCAGTTCGAACCACTTAAAATTCAGCAGCAAAGCCCACTCTGAGAGGTGTGCTTTGAACTGCCTTGTCAGCTTGCCAAGGCGCTTCTCCTGGCACTGCCGTTTGGATCTGAACACAGAGCTCAAAATGGGAACCAAACAACATTTAGCCGATGAGTGAGCTTCAGCACCGTGGATTGGAAGCAAGCACTAGCTGGGCTTCTGTGTCTCATTCTGTCCCCCACCCCACCACAAAAAACCCACTAATGTGGGGTGGGAGACAGGAGTTCAATCTATGTCCCCCAAGCCTACTCTACTGCAATGGATTTCTATTCATTAAGTGGAACTTGCTTTTAAGGAAATGTATGTTGAGGTCTAAAACATTTTAAAGCAGGGGAAAGTGCTCAATATAATTTTCAGGTAGGTCTGTCGTGTTTTAAATTTGAAATACTTTATTGTCACTTGTACAACTTGTATACAGTGAGATTACACGAGCACCCCCCACTCAGCTCTCTTAGTCTTAATTCCCCTCGTTTACTGACGCATACCCACCAAACCCGAAAGTCAGTTGCCCTGTTGTTATCTTTTCATTCAGCAGCATAACAGCCCACGGATAGAAGCTGTACTTTGCCCTGTTGGTGCGACTAATCATGCTTCTATATCTTCTGCCTGAGAGCAGGAGTTCAAGAAAGTGCCGGCCAGGGTGTGAATCATCCCTGAGAATTTTCCTCACTCTCCTGAGGCAACGTTCTTCCGCTATTTCATCCAGCGGATTCACGGGACAGCCCACAATATCTTGTGCTGTATTCACCACCCTCTGTAGGCACTTCCTATCAGTTGATTTGGAGGAAGGTGACAGAAAACAGAGTGCTGCCCCTTCCATGAAGCAGAGTGACGTGGGCACTTGAAAGGGATGCAGGATGATGCCCATTTAATTTATTATTCCTGTTGTCAGAGACTGCCTCCAGGTCCCAGCTCACAGAGGACCAACGCTAGCCAGTAGAACTGTACAAAAGTCTTTATTGAAATATAGTTTCCATTTCCAAACCCTAGCGTGCGTCTCTACGTCTAGACCCTAGATCGGCGAAGCTCCGTCTGAGTCTCCGCCCCCTGTACACCAGCTTAAGACTCTAGCCTTACCCCACCTCTTCCGTCTCTCCTTTCGCCTCTGGGTCCTACCACCCCCCGGGGTCCCTTCCTTCCTGGACGCTTCGGATGCGGACCCCTCGGACTCTTCCCCCTCCTTTCGGCGGGCTTTAGGACCTGGCTCCCTTTCCGGGCTGCTCATTGCGCCACCCTCTTGTACATTTGAACTTGGCGCGCGCGCGCTGTCTCCGACCCTCCTTTCGACCGTTTCCTCGCTCTCTGACGCAGGCGTGGCTAACCCCGACTCGTGTCCTTCCGCTGACGGAAAGCTGCCTGGTGCCGATGCCTGGGACTCCTCCCCCCTACTGCTCTCCGGTGGGGAAGCTGGTCCCGATTTCCAACTGCTGCTCTCTGAGTCCTCTCTGGCCCCTCCTTCCTGGGGTGTTCCCTTTGGCAACCCCCTAGCTCTGACCACGGGAGCCCCTTTCTGTGAATCCTCCGATTCGCTGGAGAGACTTAGAGACCTTGGACGGCTATCATCGGTAACTTCTCCCTCGGATTCCTCCCCCTCGGTCTCTAATCCCTCCCTTTCCTGCCCCTCTGCTCCTGAGCCCCTGACACCTGTATTTTTGCTTTCAGGCATGGTGGGGAGAAGCCCTCGGGGAAAATTCTGCCTCCGGTGCACAAATACCTTGGCCAGCCCTGAGTACGATGAAGCAAACCTTGACTTGGAATTGGGGGGGGGGCATTTTCTGCTCAGCCTCTCATGCCTTGCAACGTCTTTCTCCTCCAGTCCTGAGACCACATCCCTTTTGGTCAGCAGGAAATCAAAGAGGACTGCTGAGAGTCCATCCAGCGGGAAGTTAATAGCCGGTTTAACCTTCATTTGGCTGCGGGGGATTAGCTAGCAGCATGGATAAATGGCAGGGACAGGTTTCTTCCAGTTGGCCAATGTTGTCCCCTGCTCAGGGCAAAGAGGGAGTTACAGCTTCCCTTCAGGTTTAAGCATTTCTGCCTCTCTTTACCTGCTTCACAGTTACCTCACCACCCTATGGAAGACTGTGGAGCAGGCCCCATTCACAGGGCAAGGGATTCCTCCCAGCTCAGCCCCATCTGCAGCTCCCCCAGTGATGATTTTTCCTCAGGCTCAAATCCATTTCTTGCTGCTTCACTTGGCTGATCAATGGGCGCCGTTCAGTGGTAATATTGACTTAGAAAACTAGCTTGGAATGTCAGATGAAGTTCAAACTGCTCCAGTCAACAGGAGGGCAGCAATCATCAGGGCCACTTTAGAGCATCACAAAATTGCTAGGGTGTTTTTTTTTAATAGAGGCCTCTTGGAGCTGTATGTGAAGCGACTTCACCTCTTTTCTTGTGTACCAAATAACATTCTGTTTGTCTCATTTAAGGCAGTACAACCTGATGCAAGACCGTATTTCTGTAAAAATACTCAGATTTCCACACGTTGAAGTGCTGCTGTGTTAGAGCCAGAAGCACAGAGGGGGGTTCAGCCATTGATTAGTCTGCCCATTTCTTGAGACCGGAAGTAGTCTTGAGTTCTGCATCAATCTGTTTTTTTGAAGGTCTCATGAAAATTCATGTGTGTGTGCATTCCTTTCAATACATGTGATTTTGTATGCAATTTCCCTTAATGTGAAGAATTTATGTAGTCAGCACCACTTTTGCACACAGTTTCCACTAATAGATGTCCTTTTGCACACAGCTTTTGGTTGGAGAACTGTATCACAAAGTTTGGAGGAGTTTGCATTTCAAATGATCTTTCCCCATTGTTTGTGTCTGCAAATCAGTCAGGGCTTTCACCCCCAGACTCATTCGTGTTTTTTTCTAGATCACCATATTGCAGCATGTAAACCAGTGTTTCTCAAACTTGGGTCTCTAGCTGTTGTTGGAATGAACTCCCATTATCCTAGCTAGCAGGACCAGTGAACAGATCCCAGATGCGCCAACTTTAGGGGGCGGAGGTGTCTTCTGTCCTCTCAAGATTTGTTTGAAGGAGGCCTAGGGCCACCCATATTGAGGGGGCCCTGCATAACATTGTGGAAGGCTGGACCTGCCTACATGGTGTCAGGAGATGCCACAGGAACTGGCGTGCATGGTGTGAGGTTACACCAGCCTTGAGAGATGCTGTGGGGACCGACACAGCTTAGTGGAAGGCTTCATCAGCCTATGAGGCATTGGGAGACATGTGTGACATCACACAATGCACGCATGACATCACACACACACATGATGTGGGTGGGACAGCCCCCCCAAATATTGGGGGGCAACCCGGTGTCACTGGCACATCTTGAAAGGCACTCAATATCTCCTTTCTCAAATAAGGGAATGCTTTAAAAGGTAATGTGAACTTATAACATAGACTCTGTGGATGGGGTTGAGAGGGCAGGATGTGGAAGGTCTCTGTGCACCAAAGGGATCCCCAACCTCTGCATAACTGCTGGTGATGGTGGCACTCTTTCACCTGCTGTAGTCAGGATATAGGGATCAGTTTCAGAAAGTTCTGCTTGCAGTTTGTGTCCAGGTCTCTACATGATTGTAGTTAACTCACTTCCGTGAGTGGAGAATGTGGTCATTGGGCTCTTTCTATCGTCACAAATTGCAGGAGGCCAGGATGCAGAAAACAGACAAAATTCTTAAAACACATCACACACCTGTCAGTGGTAAAATGTGAGAGAATTGTCATTGTCTGCAAACTTTCAGAGAAAGGACCAGTAAATGAAAGTGTCCTCATGACAGAAGCCGTTTCTGAGATCAGAGTGGAATCAGCAGCTCTAAGGAGTAAACAAACGCCCTCATATCGTTGTCAAGAGGCAGCTCTTCTGTCTCTCTGCTTCCAGGTCTAAAGTTTTGGATGCACATTGTGCTCTCATGTGAAAACCTGGAATGTGACATTGTGTGGCAGGCCAAGCGAAGGAAGGTGAACACACAGGCGGAGGGCACCACTCAGGCACTCTGCAGGGTCGGCTGGAGTGGAGGAGGAGACTGCCGCAGGGCAAATGGCAGCCAGCCAGCCTTCTGGAGCCAGGCCAAGTAAGCTGGAGGAGAACTCTGCCATGGGAGGACCTTCCCTTCAAAGCACAGGGGGCTCCGGGGGAGAGAGGAGGGGAAGGAAGGAAGGAGGGGTACTGCTAAGACTGTAGCCCAGAAAGCCAGGTCTGTGAAAGTCAATAAGGGGTGTGGACCAGGGCTTGCCGGGGAAAAGGGATGCACAGGCTCAAACTTGACTCTAAACTAAAGGTAAAGGTACACCTGACCATTAGGTCCAGTCGAGGACGACTCTGGGGTTGCGGTGCTCATCTCGCTTTACTGGCCGAGGGAGCTGGCGTTTGTCCTCAGACAGCTTCCAGGTCATGTGGCCAGCATGACTAAGCCGCTTCTGGCAAACCAGAGCAGTGCACGGAAATACCGTTTACCTTCCCACCAGAGCAGTACCTATTTATCTACTTGTACTTGATGTGCTTTTGAACTGCTAGATCATGGGTAGGCAAACTAAGACCTGGAGGCCGGATCCGGCCCAATCGCCTTCTAAATCCAGCCTATGGACGGTCCCGGAATCAGCGTGTTTTTACATGAGTAGAATGTGTCCTTTTATTTAAAATGCAGTTCTGGGTTAATTGTGGGGCCTGCCTGGTGTTTTTACATGAGTAGAATGTATGCTTTTATTTAAAATGCATTTCTGGGTTATTTGTGGGGCATAGGAATTCATTCATTATTATTTTTTCAAAATATAGTCCTGCCCCCCGCAAGGTCTGAGGGACAGTGGACCGGCCCCCTGCTGAAAAAGTTTGTTGACCCCTGTGCTAGGTGGGCAGGAGCTGGGACCAAACAATGGGAGCTCACCCTGTCATGGGGATTCGAACTGCCAACCTTCCAATCGGCAAGCCCTAGGCTCAGTGGTTTAGACCACAGCGCCACCCACATCCTGACTCTAAACTAGGCAAGAGTAAAACCAAGGAGGAGACAGGGGACTCCCCTGAGAAGGAGGCTAGTTCACCAGCACAGGAGCCAGATATATGGAGAAACGTGACTCAAAGAAGTAGGAGGCCCAGGGTTCGCTCTGATTGTTTAGAAATACACAATCGCTTTGAGGTCCTCTCCCCTAGCGTGGAAGACGAAGAACAGACTCCATTTGAGGATCTCTCCCTCATTACAGTTGATCAGGTATATGAAGGCGAGCAGCAAAGTCAGTCCTCAGGAAATGTGCAGGCGACCTTGGAACGGACAGCTCACGGAAGAACCCCAACCAAACCTAAGAGGAGGCGAGTGGTGGTGATAGGGGATTCCCTACTGAGGGGAACAGAAGCAGTGATCTGTGGGCCTGACAAGATGTCTCGGGAAGTGTGCTGTCTCCCCGGGGCTAAGATTCAAGATGTAACTGAACGACTCCAAGGAATCATAAAACCCACTGACAAATACCTCTTCCTCTTGGTTCATGTGGGAACCAATGACACTGCAAGCAATAGCCTCCAGAAGATCAAAAGAGACTATGAGGCTCTGGGCAGGAAATTGAAGCAATTAAATGCACAAATTGTCATCTCATCTGTCCTCCCAGTTGAACGACGTGGCCCAGGGAGAGAGCGAAAAATAGTGGAAGTGAACAGCTGGCTTCGCAAATGGTGTAAAAAGGAACGGTTTGGATTCTTAGATCATGGACTGCAGTTTCTTGAAGATGGACTTCTGGCAAGCGATGGGCTGCACCTCACAATGGTTGGAAGAAATGCTTTTGCCAAAAATCTCAGAAACCTCATCAGGAGGGCTTTAAACTGACTAATGTGGGGGAGGGAGACAGTGCTACTGAAGGTAGGAGTCTATCAATTGATGAAAATGATCATCTAAATGTCATAGACCAAATGGAGCAAACAGCACGCAGACCTAGTGGTGGGGGAAAAAAATCCTTAAATAAGAGAAACAGGGGAATGATTAATGGACTTCAATGTCTGTACACTAATGCACAAAGCATGGGAAATAAACAAGATGAGCTTGAGCTCTTGGTACAGCAAACTAAATATGACATAATAGGCATCACTGAAACCTGGTGGGATAAGTCCCACGATTGGAATGTAATAATGGAGGGATACAATCTATTTCAGAGAAACAGACCAGACAAGAAAGGAGGAGGAGTGGCGTTATATGTCAGGGATGTGTATACCTGTGAAGAGATCCAAGATTTAGAACCTCAAAGCCAAAGTGAGAGCATTTGGGTAAAAATCAAGGGAGAGAAGAATAACAGTGACCTCATTGTGGGAGTTTACTATAGATCCCCAAGCCAAACGGAGGACATAGATGATGCTTTCCTGGAACAGATGGCCAAGCATGCAAAAGGAAGGGAGATAGTAGTAATGGGGGACTTCAATTACCCGGATATTTGTTGGATGTCAAACTCAGCCAAGAGCATAAGGTCAAACAGATTCCTCACTGGCCTTGCAGACAACTTCATTGTCCAGAAAGTGGGAGAAGCAACAAGAGGAACAGCCATTTTAGATCTGGTCCTAACCAATGTCGATGACCTGGTTAGTGGGGTAGAAGTGGAAGGATCATTAGGCGCAAGTGATCATGCTCTTCTGAAGTTTACTATACAGCGGAAAGGAGCAGCCAAGCATACTAGGACTCAATTTCTTGACTTTAAGAAAGCTGACTTCATAAAACTTAGGGAAGTGCTGGGTGAGATCCCATGGAGAGTAATACTAAAAGGAAAGGGAGTTCATGATGGCTGGGAGTTTGTTAAGAGGGAGATAGTAAAAGCACAACTTCAGGCAATACCATTGAGACGGAAACATGGAAGGTGCCTAAAGAAGCCAGGGTGGCTATCTAAAGAACTTTTAACTGAGTTAAGATTTAAAAAGGATGTGTACAAAAAATGGAAAAGGGGGGAAACCACCAAAGAGGAATTCAAACAAATAGCCAGCACGTGTAGACACAAAGTCAGAAAAGCTAAAGCACAGAATGAACTCAGGCTTGCTAGAGAGGTTAAAAGCAACAAAAAAGGCTTTTATGGGTATGTTCGTAGCAAAAGGAAGAACAAAGAAACAGTGGGGTCACTCAGAGGAGAAGATGGTGAAATTCAAACAGGGGACACAGAAAGGGCTGAACTCCTCAATGCCTTCTTTGCCTCAGTCTTCTCCGATAAGGAAAACAATGCCCGACCTGAAGAATTTGGAGCAAATGATTCAGCAGAGGAAACACGGCCCAGAATAACTAAGGAGATAGTACAAGAATACTTGGCTAGTTTAGATGTATTCAAGTCTCCAGGGCCAGATGAACTGCATCCAAGAGTATTAAAAGAACTGGCAGATGTGATCTCAGAACCACTGGCAGTCATCTTTGAGAATTCCTGGAGAACAGGCGAAGTCCCGGTAGACTGGAGGAGGGCAAATGTTGTCCCTATTTTCAAAAAGGGGAAAAGAGAGGACCCAAATAATTACCGCCCAGTCAGTCTGACATCAATACCAGGGAAGATTCTGGAGCAGATCATTAAGCAAACAGTCTGTGAGCACCTAGAAAGGAAGGCTGTGATCACCAATAGTCAGCATGGATTTCTGAAAAATAAGTCATGTCAGACTAACCTGATCTCGTTTTTTGACAGAATTACAAGCCTGGTAGATGAAGGGAACGCAGTGGATGTAGCCTACCCTGATTTCAGCAAGGCATTTGACAAGGTGCCCCATGATATTCTTGTAAAGAAGCTGGTAAAATGCGGTCTTGACTATGCTACCACTCAGTGGATTTGTAACTGGCTGACTGACCGAACCCAAAGGGTGCTCATCAATGGTTCCTCTTCATCCTGGAGAAGAGTGACTAGTGGGGTGCCACAGGGATCTGTCTTGGGCCCAGTCTTATTCAACATCTTTATCAACGACTTGGATGATGGACTCAAGGGCATCCTGATCAAATTTGCAGATGACACCAAACTGGGAGGGGTGGCTAACACCCCAGAGGACAGGATCACACTTCAAAACGACCTTGACAGATTGGAGAACTGGGCCAAAACAAACAAGATGAATTTTAACAGGGAGAAATGTAAAGTATTGCACTTGGGCAAAAAAAATGAGAGGCACAAATACAAGATGGGTGACACCTGGCTTGAGAGCAGTACATGTGAAAAGGATCTAGGAGTCTTGGTTGACCACAAACTTGACATGAGCCAACAGTGTGACGCGGCAGCTAAAAAAGCCAATGCAATTCTGGGCTGCATCAATAGGAGTATAACATCTAGATCAAGGGAAGTAATAGTGCCACTGTATTCTGCTCTGGTCAGACCTCACCTGGAGTACTGTGTCCAGTTCTGGGCACCACAGTTCAAGAAGGACACTGAGAAACTGGAAGGTGTCCAGAGGAGGGCAACCAAAATGGTCAAAGGTCTGGAAATGATGCCTTATGAGGAACGGCTAAGGGAGCTGGGCATGTTTAGCCTGGAGAAGAGGAGGTTAAGGGGTGATATGATAGCCATGTTCAAATATATAAAAGGATGTCACATAGAGGAGGGAGAAAGGTTGTTTTCTGCTGCTCCAGAGAAGCGGACACGGAGCAATGGATCCAAACTGCAGGAAAGAAGATTCCACCTAAACATTAGGAAGAACTTCCTGACAGTAAGAGCTGTTCGACAGTGGAATTTGCTGCCAAGGAGTGTGGTGGAGTCTCCTTCTTTGGAGGTCTTTAAGCAGAGGCTTGACAACCATATGTCAGGAGTGCTCTGATGGTGTTTCCTGCTTGGCAGGGGGTTGGACTCGATGGCCCTTGTGGTCTCTTCCAACTCTATGATTCTATGATTCTATGAAAGGACATGAACAAACACCTTTGCACTTCTTGGGTTCTGCCACGGTGGCGCTTGCTCTCAGGTAAATGCACCCTGACTGGCTTGTAGCAACTTTACAACCTGATACTTCCTAATGTTTTCTGGGATTAAGTCTTCCTGGTGAGTGTAGGTAAATGTGCATGCAGGATCATGTGGGTTAAACCATTGAAGTACCCCCACCCAAACAGAGGAGGCATATATGCATATAATTCCTTCAGGTAACACCAAGCAGATGTTATGGATTCCATTCTGTGTTGCTGCAAATGCATCTGAGGAGACCCTTTCGAAGCTCATTGCGAAAGATGCAACCCAGCACAGACACAAACTCCTTGTTTGTCTTCTAAGCAGGACTCCTCCAGAATGCATGGCAATCTGCATGGTTCCTCCCTTCATAACTGTTACACCCAATCCTGGCCATAAATGCATCACAATGCCCTTGTGGCCTCAGTCCATTCCCTTCTGCTTGCTCCTGCTCCAAGAACAGTGATGGAGAGGTACCAACACACTGGCAACCTCTCCCTTGGACCTCGTCTTGCCCACCCCGCCAATGTGGTTGCAATGGCTCCTGTGTTGGGCCACAGAAGAAGGTGTTCTGAGAGATGGGCTGGAAGTGGGTGGACGGGAGGTGAAGGTACCTGTGATCAAGCAGTTAATTTGTTTCCCTGTCTTATCTGCTCATGACGAGGCATTAAGGAAGGTTTCCTTAATATATCTTAACTCCATTGTTGGCAAGTTAAGCTCGAGAGGCTGTGTGTGAGAGCTGGGAATTCCACTGATGTAGTCAGGATGTAATGTGTCCTGCACTCCCATCTTCTGCTCTATCTTTACAGCAGATATTTAAGCCTAAAAAGGCTGACACATTTCTAAATAATCCCCCAGGAAACAGTTTAGTGTGGGGCCATTATCTTGATAGTTCATAATTAGGTTCAATAAGAAAGCTTGTTTTGCCAACCCAGGTCAGATCCCTGCTGTGTCCGCCTGTGCCTGTGCTCAGTGACCTTGTTCCAAGAGTGTATTGTTAGAAAATCCATTATTATCATCACACACACTTTGGAGAAGTGGCTGTTTTGCGAATTGATGGTGTGATGTTGTCACTTTAGATAAAAGAATCCATGAATTATTGACTTAATGAGTTAATGTTGCTTCAGTCTCCAATGAGACCTTTATAGGCTGGGTGCTATTTAACAGGAGACATCTGAGGCAAATACAGAGAGAGAGGGAGAGAGAGTGTCCTCTGCAGGGCATGGAGGACTTCCCTAGAGCAGGCTTCTATCTTCTTGGACAATTATGGGATTAAAATGCTTGCAAGGCAACCAGATGCCCAACTACATTCGTTTTGTTTAATGCACAATCACAGCTTGCGTCTTACTCATTTATCATGGAATGCTGGGGGCAGGAGGGTTTCTGCCCTGTAGGAATGTCACTGATAACACATATAATATGAAATTCATTGAGATGACCATGTAGGGCTATCAACTCCTACGGTTTGTATGGTGAAAATCAGAGCATGTAAAATACAGTTTGGGAGAACTACAAACTCCCATCCATCTAGACCAATCTACCAAACGTAAAGCTCCTGCGTAGAGATCCTCTTGCAAAGTAGCAAAATGAAGGTTCCAGCCAGCAGAGGTTCCTCACAGCAGTTCCATAGTTCCAGAAAAAATGTGAAATTCTGGCTCTGAATGGCTCTGTCTTATCCAGCATCATGTTCTCAATGCCTCTGGGAAGGCCACAAGCATCTTCTCCCGTTGTGCCCCTGAGCACCTGGTATACCCTTTAGCAAACCTTTGCCTCCCCTGTCATCTAAAAGTCCAATCACCTCCCTAGCCAGTCTCTTGTCACTAAGGCCTCTGAAGAGCTTTTTGTTGGTCTTCATGTTTCTAGCATGGTGCCTCTCCAGTTACCTATTTGCCAAAGTTTGTGTTCCTTTTTGTTTTCTTCATCCACACATTGTTTTAAAGACAGGCTTCCTCTTGGCCCTGGTGGTACTTTTCTTGATCTGTGGCAAACATTTCAGCGGAGCTTCTAATCTTGTGGTTTTGAACATCTCCCAAGCATTATGGAGTGCTTTGACTCTCTTGACTTTTCCTTTCAACTTTCTGGTGCAGTCCATGTTCCTAGTGAGAGCAAGGAAGGAGCTGCTTCAACAACTTCAGTTCCTGTGGGGCTCTTCTTGTTGCATTTGCTTCAATGACTGAGCTGAGCTCTCCTTAGGAAAACTGTACTGTACTGGAAGTGTGGCAAATGAAAGGAACCCTTCCTTGAATCTTTGCTTCATTCTTCTCTCTTTTTCCTTCCTAGAAAAACATGAATACTGCTGTTGATACACTCTCTGTTGAGGCATCCAGTGCCCTGTTCTCTGCAATCAGTTGCAGTTAATGACGCCTGAGAACACAAACAAGACGCCCCCGTTTTTATTAAGCTTTTAATAGGTTTTATTTGATTGTTGTATTTTTATATGACTGTGTATTGATGGTGAGGATTTTATGTCAACCGCTTAGATATTTCTTTTCATATTAAGCCATTTATAATTTTTATACATCAGTAATAAAGCCCATCTTTGAGTCTACTCCTGCCAGTCCCACAATCTTTCACTGTCTTCAGAATTCCTTTAGACACACATTTTAGCGTCCTGCTAATGTCACATTAGCAGATTGCAATCACAGTTGTTAAAATGAATACAAATGAATTAATAATGATTATCTAATTATTTGAAAGTGTCATCCTACTTTAGGAGCCATTTCACAGTGTTCCCAGGGGTTAATGACGCCACTCACTTCCTGTTGTAAATCATGCAGCAAAAGTGAGGGGGATGAAGGGGTGTGAGAAAGGAAGGCACTAATCTGACGGGCTTCACACCCTCCTTGGAAACCATGCCAGAGCGATGGGCCCTCTGCTCTGTGTCTGCTTGCCGAAAGTCTTCACCACAAGGTCCCTTTGTCCTCCCCCCCCTCTCAGTTTACTGTTTTTACCTTGGCACTTTATTAGAGCAATTTTAAAGTTCAAAGAAAAAACAAAATGTCAATCAAAACTATAAAAACCAGCTCTTTTCGTTTGTTGCCATTGTGGTGAGTGGTTGGTGAAGCTCGAGTATGTCTTCCCACAAGACGTTCAAGATCAAGCGGTTTCTCACTAAGAAGCAGAAGCAGAACAGGCCCATCCCGCAATGGATCTGCATGAAAACTGGCAATAAAATCAGCTACAACTCCAAAAGGAGACACTGGAGGAGGATCAAGCTCAGACTGTACAGAGAAGCAGCTCCAATCTTACTGGCACAACCCTGCATCTTGCATCAAACTCTCGAGCGCCAGAATGGTCTCTTCCTACCAACCTGCCAGATTATCAGGGCTGGAATTTGTCTTGTGCTGTGCAGTCTCCCCTCTTTGTAGAAATATTTGTTATTACAAATATTAATGAATAAAAAACTGAATGATGGGAGGGGGAAAACTATAAAAAACAGCAAAAGGCAGCCAGTCTTCGGGGGGGGGTCAAAAACCAGCTAATTAATTAGCTAATTAACTAATAGCTTGGCTAAAATATCTTTTGCCAGCTGTTGAAAAGGGTAGCCTGGCAAGTTGCCACTGCCAGGAGTTCATTGTATCCACTGTCTCCCAAACAGTGGGGTCTGACCAAGGCAGAATACAGCAGGACTATTACTTCTATACTTCTGTTGATGCAGCATAACTCAAGAGATTGTGTCCATCCTTAGATATAGCTAATTGGTTGATTAATTGCTGTTTTCAGCCCTTTCTACCTGGTAGGGTTGAGGTAGGAAACCAAAACACAAGCAGCATGGGAGAGGTTATGGAACTGGGATTTAAAGTTTGCAGCATGCTATACTTCGAAAGAAAATTATATGAAAATGATGTATCGCTGGTATTTAAGCCCTAGTAAATTAGCTAAAATGTATAAAGCAAGGTCAAATACATGCTGTAAATGTAAGGAAAAGGAGGGCACCTTCTACCACATGTGGTGGAGCTGTAAAATGGTAAAAGAATTTTGGGGGGTGATATATAATGAACTGAAAAAAATGTTTAAAATAGCCGTTTCCAAAAACAAACAAACCCAAAGCTTTTCTTCTAGGCTACTGGTGGATACTGGCATGGTGGTGGAGCCCCTCCCACACATCCCCAGCAGGTGGACCTGCCACATTCTGCACCAAACTCAGTCCAAGGGCACCTGTCACCAAAAACCATAGGGACATTTAAGGAGATCAGCAGGGATTCATAGAAATAGAATATCCATATGGTTTGAATTTAAAATGGCTGTTTCCTGTGCCCCATTAAACTATGAACTGCATTCAACTGAAAGACACAGGATAAATGAGATGCAAAATGGCCTTCTCAGCACCACTTGAAAAAGCATCCTGGGTCTCTTACTGCTGCAGGCAAGACCACCTATGGGAGGATGGAGCTGTCCATGGAAGCAGCTCGCTTTGCTGATGGAGATGATGGAGATGTCAAAAGGCAACCTGCAGCCAGAATGACAGTGTGATTAACTGAAATGAGGCTGAAGTCACAAGCAGCTCAGGCCACTGGGAAATTAAGGCACCAATTCGAACCATCAAGATCAGCAATGATATTGTGGCATATCCTAGCAACAGGAGCAACATTAACCTTGCCATCCTAGACAGCGAACTAATTTCACAGCAGCAGAAGCAGCATTTCAGCATCTTTTAATCCCATAACTTTTTGAATGAATGCTGATATTCTCCAAATGGACCAGCTTCTGTCCTTTTCTTTAGGAGCAAATGGAGTGAATAATAGTGGTTTCTCCCCATACTGCTCCTGCAGGAAAAGAGCGGTTGTACTGGCCAAGGAATCCACATCCAGGAGAGAAGTTTCGTGGTGCCGGAGCCTCACAATTGCAGGGGTGAGACTTTGGGCATTCTTCCCTCCCTGAATGAGGTATTAATAAATGACAGGAAGCAACTATGTGGATGGCCATAGTTTGCATCCCAGATAATCCATCAGTGCTAATGAGGTGTATCCCCCAGCAAGGGAGTCACTTCCTGTTGTGCAGCTGGAAGTATTTCTGTGCTCTCCAGTAAGTGATCTGAGGATTTCTCCCTTTTCCAGTGTGATCCAACCACCACACAAAACAATTCAGCTCCATTAAAGCAAAATCAGCTTGGTGGAGAGGAGTAGTTACTTGGGGGCAGGGGTGAGAGGTACTATGCCTCTACTCCAATGGGTCGCTAAGATGAAGCCCCCACCCCCATGTCAACCAACTCCTTCACAATTAAGTTTGTTCCCTACACTGAACACACCAAATCCTGAAGAAACAGTGTTGCAGCTGAACTATTAAAGGCTGTGATCAGCGTGTTGTGGGGGGTGGAGTGGCTGCATCTGATGCTGATCTATATGGCTGCTACACATTTCTGCTGCTGCCTGCCTGGTTCTTCCTGAAAGGCTCTTCCCAGTCCTGTGGGCATTAGATGGGCGCCTGGTTGTCCCCAGAGACTTGGAGGTCTTGTTCTGACCCATCGCAGCCCATGAGACAAGGTGGGCATTGCAGTTGCAGCACCACGGACAGCTCCATGAGACAAGGTGGGCTTTGCAGTTGCAGCACCACGGACAGCTCCAGGTGAGCCACAAAGGAGCTTGTCAGGGGGTGGGGTCTTTGTGTTGTTTTGTTTCATAAATCAGAATCATAGAATTGTCGAGTTGGAAGGGACCACGAGGAGCATCTAGTCCAACCCCCTGCAATGCAGGAATCTTTTGCCCAACATGGGGCTTGAACCCATGATCCTGAGATTAAGAGTCTCATGCTCCACCAACTGAGTTTGAAGCTGAATCACTAGAAGTTAGGATTATGCACATAGCTGTCAACTTTCAGATTTGAAAATAAGGGATCAGCAGCCTCACCTGTCCTGGGGACAGTCTACGGGATATCTAACAATCCGGGATAGCAGCAGGAAACGGCACTGGAATAAGGGAATTTCCCACCAAAAAAGGGAAGGTTGACAGCTATGATTATGCATCCTGGTCCCTGTTTTGACCTGAGAAGCTTCATGGTGCCTTCCTCTGATTTTGGTCAAATCTCTCCTCTCCCCTTAGACTAGTGGAGCTTTTAAAAAGAAGAAGTTGTGAAATTAGTGTCAGCTTTTAGGGACATAGCCCACTCAGTTGTTGTCCAAGTGATGCAATCAGAGGAGGTTTATTAATACCAGAACACAAGAAATGTTTCCAAGTACTTTGGTAATAATGGGGTTCGGGGGGGGGAGGCCTGAGTGTGCCTGCTGTGCAGAAGAGCAAAAGCTGTGATTGATCTCAATGTAAACAGGGTGATTTTTCTTTCTCCAACATGACATGGAGCCCAACCGTGTGTGATGGATTCTGTCGCTGCCCCTTCCTGACCATCATTCTTGCTTTTAATCCACTCAGTGCTCTTGTTGGGCTTTTGCCTGCTCCCATTTCATTTCACCCCCTCTCCAAACAGGATGCATGTTCAACAGCAGTAAATAGTTTCCTTTAAGAATTCAGGAAAATATGTGGTGCTCCGGGGGGCAGGGGAATAAAAGCTACCTGCAAGAAAGTTTGATTTGACTTCAAATGAAAGAGATGATCTGTTGCAAGCGCTTTCAGTCCTTAGAATCTCATATGGTTTCACTCCTCCTCCTAATATGCTAGTCCTTTTTGCAGGAAGCAATTCAGTTTTCCTGAACCTTGTCAGAATAGAGATAAAGTGGCCTTTACTGGCCATCTCTTGCACAGGGTTTCCTGAGCATCTCTCCTTGGGAAATGGGTGCCCAAAGCTTTCTTAGATAGAGTGCTGTGAAGGTTAATATATGATAGATTCCTGACTGCTCTGGGGGAGCTTTCAGTGGATAGAGCAGGTAATCTTGTTGAGGCTCTTGTCTCGCTGTGGAATGGCAAAATTCTTAGGGCCATCAGCATGATCACTCCTGAGGCTCCGCTCCAGTCCTGCAGAGGCCTCGTTGCTTCTTAGTATTCTGAGAAGCTGCAGTTGATGAAACAGACTGGCTGGAGGGGGGGGGACTGGTGGAAAGCACCATTAAAGATAAAATTATCAAACCTAGGAAAGGATCAGAGTTGCTGAAGAAGAATCAATATGGCTTCTGCAAACGTATGCTTTGTCTGCCTAACCTTTGAGAGTTCTTTGAGAGTTCCAATAAGCATATGGGTAGGGGTGATCCAGTTGATACTGTGTACTTAGTCTCTTGAAAAGCTTTTGACAAAGTAGCTCACCTACTTAGTAAGCTAAGCAGTCTTGGAATAAGAGGGAAGGTCCTCCTATGGAGCAGTTACTGGTTAAAGAGCAGAAATTAGAAATAAATAAACAATCAAGGGATGTAGAAAGTGAAGTCCGCCAAGGATCAGTATTGGGACCTGTGCTTTTTAGGTTCTTCATAAATAATCTAGAATTAGAAGGGAGCAATGAGGCTGCCAGGGTTGCTGGTGATTCCAAATGGTTTAAGGTGGTTAAATTTCAAAAGGAACTCTCCAAACTGGATGAGTGGTGCTATAATCACAAATACAGTTCAGGACTTATCTACACTTCACTTTCCTCTGCTCTTTCCAGGCACGGTCCACAATTTGAAGCTCTGTGTCCAAGCACCCGAATTGATGTTTGCTCCAACTGAACACCAAAGATTAGGTTTTCGTGGGGCAAAAAAGAAGAACCGCTCAGACAAGGAGGTTCAAAGTGCAGACCTGTGCCGTGAAAGAGTGGGGCAAAAGCTAAATGTGGATAAGCGCTCAGTATAAACAAGTTTAATGTTATGCATGTTGGGGCAAAAATTCTTAATTCCACATATAGTCTCATGAGGGCTGCTTAGGCACTGACTGCCCAGGAATGAAACTATGGGATTGCAATAGAAATGTCAACCCAGTGTGCAGTAGCTACAAAAAAAAAAAAAAAAAAAAAAAGATTTCATGCTGGGGATGTTGTGTGTGTGTGTCTGTGTGTGTGTGTGTGTGTGTGTGTAATGACACTAGAACTGAAGTTCTAGTGAAGCTGACTTTTGAAAGATTCAGGAAAGACAAATGAAAGTACATATTTACACAGTGCCTAGCTTGACTATTGTATTTGTTACTGCAATATGTGACTTTCACCACCAACCTACAATGAAATCTTAACATGTCTACTTACTTCTAGGTATGTAGGTACAGTGGTACCTCGGTTTAAGAACAGCCCTGTTTACGAACTATTCGGTTTACGAACTCTGCAAAACCGGAAATAGTGTCCCAGTTTGCGAACTTTACCTTGGTCTAAGAATGGAAGCTGAACAGTGGAAGAGCACCAGCGGTGGGAGGCCTCATTAGGGAAAGTGTGCCTCGGTTTAAGAACGGTTTCAGTTTAAGAACGGATTTCCAGAATGGATTAAGTTCGTAAACCGAGGTACCACTGTATAGGGTTGCAGCCTTAGATGACTTTAAAGGGGGATTAGATAGAGTTATGGCAAATAAGGCCATCATTGGCTAGGAGTCACTATGATGTTGCTCTACCTCCAGGACCAGGACCAGCATCAACCCTCTGAAGACCAGATGCTGGGGAGCAACAGCAGGAAAGAGCTGTCACCTGCATGACCTACCTCTGGGCTTCCTAGAACAGGCTTCTGGTAGGCCATGGTGAGGAATGGGGATGCTGAATTAGATGGGCCCCCTTTGGTGAGATCCAGCTGCTGGAAGAAGAGTTTGGATTTGGATAAGGAGTCTCAAAGTGGCTAACAATCTCCTTTTCCCTTCCTCCCCCACAACAAACACTCTGTGAGGTGAGTGAAGCTGAGAGACTTCAGAGAAATGTGACTAACCCAAGGTCACCCAGCCGCTGCATGTGGAGGAGCGGGGAATCAAACCCGGTTCACCAGATTATGAGTCCGCTGCTCTTAACCACTACACCACACTGGACTCTTCTTCTAGCCCAATCCAGGAGTACAGCAGAGAACAACATCCAAATTTGGAGTTGGAGGGCTGCTGTTGCAAACACAAGGACAGTCAGGCCACATTTCAGGCTACAAGACCCCTTTGCCCTCCCACATTTCATCACAGAAGGCAAAAAACAAGGCAAAGCCTTCTCCATTGTGATTATCTGCTTCTCTGTCCCACTGATTTATTTGGTGTCAACCAGCAGAGAGCTTTTTATATAATGAAACACTGCCTGCATGCCATCTGTCATCCATCACCCAAAGTGGCACGCCATTTAAAAGGTTTTTGTTGGGGGGGGGGTGGATGGACAGACAGACAGAGGAGTGGGTGCACCTCCTACTAATCGCCTGATTTCAGAAACTGGGTTGGGCAGAGACCCTGAAATGCACACATGGAATGTGGTAGCTGCAACCGTGGGCCAGTGTGGTAGTGGTGCTCAGTCTTACTATCCCATGGCAGGATTATTCTGCTCACAGCGGTTGCAGCCTGATAATTATTATTGATTCACTCTCAGGCTGTCAATCTGGGAACAGCTCTAAAGTAGTCCATGATGGACAGAGAGAGAATTGGACAGCCACCATCCAACGAAGAAACTTCATCTTGAAAATGAACTTAGATGAGATGGTGCAGGTGGATAAGGGTAATTGATTATTGTTTTAGAGTGGAAGAAGGAGATATTTTTAAAGAAATATCTCTTTGGTATCCACCCTAAGAAATCTGCACTACTCATAAGACTGTTCACAAATGTCATACACTTTTAGAATTCTGTGTAAATGGTTTACTAAGGCTTAATTTTATCACAGAAATGCAGTTAAGATTCCCTGGTTTGCAGAACGCACAAGGCAGCAGTTCTTTGGACAGTTTCCTCCTGGGAGTGATACAAGCTGTTCTAAGCTACATGACTTAGTGCCACAGAGAGACTAGCTAGTACCCTCCACTGTTAGGGACAGTGAGGGGTTAATGCAAGAGAACTTCCTAGTCATGCCCATGTTATAAGACAGCGGTTCCCAACCCACCCATGGCACCATTCACATAACGAAAACTACCATAGAGATATCAAAAATTTCAAAAGTAGGGGTCCATGGGTTGACTTCTTTTGGAGGGGAAGAGGGGGTCCACAGTACTTATCTAACTGGGAACCACTGTTATAAGGGATTCTTTGCAAAGTGTTTTAAACCTGATGTTTTGCTGTGTTGCCTAACATTCTCTGCTCCAGCTACATGAGCCAGATCCCCAGTGCAAGGTGCTTGCCATGGGAAGATGCCTTCCAAAAGAGACATAAAGGCAGACACAGGCAAATGCACATTATTTCTAAAAGGCAGGGCACAAATATCTCCATGAATGAATGACTGACTGAATATGAAGCCCAGTGAGTGAACAGGCTGACCTCCTTTGCAGGGTTGTTATTATGAGGGTAAAATGGGGCAGCCTCCAGCTCTGCTGCCCTCTGAGTGCCTTTTGCCTTGGTGAACCTCTCCATTTGCTAACATCTACAAGGGGAGTTTGGTGAGCTGTAAAGGGGGACTTGGCCATGCAATGCCATCTGTGTGGCTCTGCGTACAGCATTTAAAAACAAGATGTGATGGCGCTTGTCGTTCATTTCTCTCTAAGTGGAATGCCACATTCAGGTGTCTTTCTCAAGATTGCAAAAAAGCCTTCCCAAGGTTCCATCATCAAGACTGAAAACTCCTTTTCCTTGGGCTCTTGACTCCTTGTAATCATAAAATGCGTCTTGGAATCTTCAATGGGGTGACAATTCACTGAAGATTAATTCTTGTGCAGGAGTCGCTGGGGCTCAAGCCAACTCTTTGATTAGCTGTAAATGACGTGTGTTGGTTGAAATGAGTCTCCTCCTATTATCTCAGAGCCGGTTCCCAGGGCCAGCGCTCCTGCGCCTACAGATGCAGCTGTTGCTGTATTTGCTTCCCAATTACATTGTGGGTGAACTCAAGAGAACACAAACCAGCGGAGGAGAAATCTGCTCAGTCTCACCACAATTAGGGCTTATGCTCTGGTTCAGGAAAAGGCAGGCAGACAGGTCACTTGTATTTGATTTTTGAGCATGTTATTTAGGATTTGGCCACAGACACAAACCATTGCACACAAATCTGTTCATTTGTTTTTTTAGGGAAAAATCTTCCAGCAGTGGTGGTATTGATTTCCCACTATTATGACTTAAAAACTGATACACACACACACACACACACACAGCCTGCAGCACAGAGATCATTTTCTGCTTGGTCTTTTGCCAGCCACGGACATTCCTGCCCCTTGCAATTATATTGGAGCGCAGAGGCTGAGGCTCCCTCAATCCACCACATGCTACTTTCTCCTCCTGAATTGCATCATGAGGACCTCTTCACTTCCTTGCATTCAGGAGGGGGCAAGATGAAGAAGACAGAGACAACACAAGCTCCTTCCCCATTCCTTTATTTTTTAAAAAAATTAAAAGGAAGGAAAGTGTCCTTCTTGCAATGCTTGATCTGCTTTTGGGATCCTTAACCACAATATGTGATGATGTGTCCCACAGCTTGCATGGACTTTTCAAAGCACAAGACAAATTCTTCTAGGACAAACAGAGACATCCTTAGGAGCTTGGAAGCTGGGCCTTCCAGCTTATCACTCGCAGTGCTCAGGCAACCAAAAAGCTTTGGAACTCAAGCCGCTTTTCAGAAGTTGCTAGCAGATTAAGAATAAGGATTTATTTTAGCATCTAGAGATGTCATGAGAGAGTACTGCAGATATTAATAATGTGCGGCTTGAAGCAACTGGATGCATAAAAACTGACTCCTTTTGGAATAAAACATTGTCCAGACCCATAAGCATTGTTCAAAACTTTACTTGCAGAACATCCTTGGAAACAGAACAAAAACCATAGTGATACATCAAAAATAGTTGCATACAATATTTTGCGCATGTCCAGCGCAGGCTCAGCATCTTATAAGAAAAAAACTTTATTTCTTCCAGAAATAAATCTGTGTCTCTTTCCCATTCCATCCTGCCTAAGGCTATGCAGCTCCTGGAGAGCCATTATCACATCCTTTGTTGTCTCTGTGGCATCAGAGAAAGACTGACAACTCCCTTAAGGTTGGTGATTTGCAACTGAATGCCTTACTCATGTGATCTAAGGTTAAACACTCATGTGTCAGAGCAGAGAACATTCTCAGTTAATCATGAACTTGGTTAAAGCTCAGAGAGCTGCCATGGAAAATCCTGAATGTTAGCAATACACATTCAGGCATTCTCCTTTTCAGTGTCAGTTAAATAATTATACTTGACAGAGAGGAGGCAGCATAATCATTTGGAAAGGAAGCTAAAGGGAGGGGGGAGGCAGAGTGGTGGGGAAAGGGGCCACTGTGGATAAGGCAAGGGAAGTGGGAAGCAGGGAGCCTTTTATATATATATTTAGAGATGGATGCAGAAATGACAGGAAGAGAGGCAGGACTAGCTGCTCCACCCTAGGCTCACCCCGAGGGCCAAAGCATTCCACACAGACCCAACCAGAGGGGCTGTTGTGACATTCTGCTGCACCACAAAGTGATTGGGCATGCCTGGGCTTGAGGCCTCTGATGCCAAGTACTAAAGAAAGAAAACTGCTCCTTGGCTGTTGCTTTAGGAAGGAGCTTCTGCAGCTGGCACAGCCCATCTCTGTTGGCACAGAGCCCCCTCCCCCATCAAGGGGAAGGGAACATGCAGCCCTTGGCCATTGCACAGGCCAATGTCAGGCATGATTTCCCTTTCACCTCGGGTGTGAGAATTGCAAGAGCGCTTTGGATGCCAAGACGATACTCTGGCACCATGCATTAGAGTATAATGATGCTGTAGTCGCGGCTGTTTTTGTTAACCTTAATGAGCATGTGTAACATCTTTGGGCGAAGGGCATCGCATTACAATGTGTGATGAATTATGCAATAACAGAGTTCAATACACACCCTCTACTTCACCCAGATGTTAAACAATGCAGGAAATCAATCCTGAAGTTTAACTGTATTAAAAGGAAGCCAGATATCATTCTCCCCACAGAATGCCTGCAATAGGCTTGCTTGTTAGGGCAATCTCAAAGTGGCTGCTCTTTGGCTGCAAAGAGGGCGATGGTTGGGGGAGATAACTACAAGCTGTGCCAGTTCACAGTGTGAGCCCTGGACTCTGCAGTGTCCCAGAAAAACTGGGCTCAAAAGGCACCCTCCTCCTCAGCCTGCTTTCAGGCAGGACACATGGGAGAAGCACTTTCTGCCACACACACCCCAATCATATTGCAGCAAAAGGGGGCAGGTAAGAGGAGCTTCATAGGAACCTAATGAGCTTCTGCAGCTGGATCAGGCCAAAAGGGAGCCCATCTAGTCCAGCATCCTCTTCTCACAACCCCAGAGGCTGTCAGGGTAGGAGGAAAGAGAGACAGGCAACCCCAGTGCCTCCCCTTGCAGGGAATGCGATGTCCCCATCACGTGAAGCAGCAAGCCTTGGCAGGACTGAAACTGGTAAGTGGAGCAGTCTGTTCTGTTTTCCAGATGCAGCTTCTGCAGAGTTATGAAGAGCCTGGTGCATTATCTCAATGAGCTTCCAGGCAGATCCCTTTGCAAGCTGCACAAAGATGTACAAGGAACTGAGCAACAGGCCAGACTGCAGGCTAGGAGAAGGAGGTGTGGACACTACTTGCTAATATACAGCTGCTACGGAGGAGGGACTGTGAGCCGTGGGTGGAGTGCAAGAGTCTATTATAACCCAATTCCTCCACATCCTGCTAACAGAGGTAGATTTAGGGGCGTACGATTGATTCTGTCGCACAGGGTGGGGAGCCTCGGAGGTGCCACAGCGGGTGCCACAACTATTATGTAGAATGGAAGGCAAGGGCCAAATTTTGGCATTGCACAGGGTGCCACTGAAATTTGAGACCCCAAGATCCGTCACTGCTGCAAGCCCCTTTCTGCATTTCACTGCTTATTGTTCAACTATTCCTAAGCCCCAGCCCATGGTCATAAGGACTAGAATCTTACTTTTAAAATCATCACCATCATCTTATTTTTGAAACACACACACACACACACACACAGGCTCTCACGCTGTCAAATCGTACTGTGGTTGTGAGAAGTACACACATTTCTCAGTTAAATCTTCAGCTGTTGCAAGAGCAACATTTCCTCTATTGTATTCATCAGCCTGTTCTCCAATCACTCTGGATCAGTGAGCCTCAGGTGGCTAATTTGTGGATTAAAAGGAATGGCCCTGGTAGGAAAAGGAAATGCAGTGGAGGATGAAAAGCATCTTCTGTGCTGCACTCTGCCATCACACCCGTTGCCAGCACAAAAGGAGGCAGTGGAAAAAACATCAGATAGGATGTTTTCTTTGTATTGTGGGAAGATTGGTGGAAGGGCATATTGCCTACTCTGAGCACACTGGGTACAGCGCAGGAGAAGCTGTCACTCTCTAAAGGGAGGCCTTCTTGCTTCTAATAGCTTCTTTGACTCTGCTCATTAACCACGCTGGCATCCTTTTGGCTCTCATGGTACCTTTCCTGGTCTCTGGGATATACTCCAGTTGAACGTCTAATAATGTGTTTTTCAAAGCATTTTGTAGAGATTTGACTCTCTTAATTTTGCCTTTCAACTTTCTTTTACCCAACCACACTCATTTTGGAGAGGTTCCCCCTTTTGAAGTCAAATGTGAGCATGTTGGATTTTCTTAGCAATTGGCTATTAGCAGGGGCATTTAATTTAATAGCAGTAAGGTCACTGTTTGGTTCAGCAGCACTTACATCTTGCTCCAGGTCCTGGGTACCAGTCAAGATTAAATCCAGGGTCACCTGTCAGTTCGAGCACCAACAGATCTAAGGCACAGCCATTTAGAGTATCCAGATATTTTTCTTCTTCCTTGTAACTGGAATTCATATATAGCCAGTCTACATGAAGGGGACTGAAGTCACTCACTACTACAACATTTCCCCTTTCGTTTTCTTCCTTGATTTCATTCTGCATCTGAAGATCTTCCTGAGCATTTTGATCAGGGTGTGTGTTTGTGATAGCATGTCCCCAGTGCTGAATCTTTCTTGGAGCCTGGTATCACCACCCACAACAACTCTGGGGAGAGCCTGCCCCTTTGGGGATTTCTTGCTTGTTGGACCTGTTTGATGTAGCTCCAGTTTGCCCTCCCCTGTTCTGTTTTACATTGAATTTAGTGGTCTATGCAGGCAGAGAGATGAGAGGCAATTCTGCAAGGGGATTTTTTTTTTTTTTAGATGCAAAACAGTTTAGGATATCAAGTTGTGATTTACTCTACAACCTGCCCTGTGCGTGAATGGGAAGCCTTAATATAACAAGTGTGGGATGTGAAACACAAGAGCAGTCAAGTACAACATTCCTAGAGTGAACATGCTTACACATGGGGAGGAATGTTTGTCCAGCCAGCAGGTAAACTTCCTGTTTCCTTCTGGGCTGGGACAGACTTCCTCTGCATGTGACTAGAGGTGGATGTGGCCTCACCTGTGCAGGTAACAAAAGCATAGGACTGGCCGCCATCTCTCTCTCGCTATGACTACTTTCTTTGAAGAAGCAACATCTGCTTAGCCAAAGATGTTCTCTTGGCTTCCAGTGTGAGTAGTAAACTCTTTACTCTAGTGTGGTGTAGTGGTTAAGAGCAGTAGACTCATAATCTGGTGAACCGGATTCGCTTCTCTGCTTCTCCACATGCAGCTGCTGGGTGACCGTGGGCTAGTCACACTTCCCTGAAGTCTCTCAGCCCCACTCACCTCACAGAGTGTTTGTTGTGGGGGAGGAAGGGAAAGGAGAATGTTAGCCGCTTTGAGACTCCTTCGGGTAGTGATAAAGTGGGATATCAAATCCAAACTCCTCCTCCTCTTCTTCTTCTTCTTCTTCTTTTATAGAAGACTGTGTCGTGTCTTATCTTTTATGAGGGAATAAGAGGGAAATACCAGAACAGTTATTATAGAAGCTTTAGCAAGCCTGAGCTTCGGACGCGGATGGCGCTGTGGGTAAAACCTCAGTGCCTAGGACTTGCTGATCATAAGGTGGGCGGTTCGAATCCCCGCAACAGGGTAAGCTCCCATCGTTCGGTCCCAGCTCCTGCCCACCTAGCAGTTCGAAAGCACCCCTAAGTGCAAGTAGATAAATAGGTACTGCTTTATAGCGGGAAGGTAAACGGCGTTTCCGTGTGTGGCACTGGTGCTGGCTCGCCAGTTGCAGCTTCGTCATGCTGGCCACGTGACCCGGAAGTGTCTTCGGATGCCGCCGGCTCCTGGCCTCTTGAGTGAGATGAGCATGCAACCCTAGAGTCGGTCACGACTGGCCCGTACCGGCAGGGGTACCTTTTAGCAAGCCTGAGCAAACGCATCTGTTGTGCAAGTTTAAAAAGGGGAATGTTACTCTGCTAAATTGTGGAACTTGTTAACACAAGTTTGAAAGGATATAATTAAACTATATATCCTCTCCTGCATCCCTGAACATTCCCACAACAAGGAGGAAAAACAGAGACCAGGAGAAACAGACAATACACTGCATGTGTCATAGCATTCCCAAGACATAAACTCCAAGTTGGTACTGAAGGGCCGGGCAGGCTGTTCTGACACCCAACAGGGCAGCCTGCAAATAATCAGGTGGGTCCTACGTTCCTTCCCAGCAGTTTGGAAAACATCAGACTTGCTTGGGGAAAACTGTGAGGATGCAGGGGGACCAATGAGAGCAGGATGGGGGGCGCGGTTTAGGATAGGGGGCTTCCTGCTCTTTTGGGGTTGAGGGACACAGGCAGAATTAAGGCAGTGAAATAGCCACATTTAGCACATTATTTGGGGCAGCTGCCTTGTGACAAACCTGTTAAAAGCCCAAAGGATTACAAGGCACTATTAATATTTCCTCGGCTTTAAAAACCTCTCTCCTTACATGGGTCAGCCTGAGGAGGCCAGAGCAGATGGGGCAGGGCTGATTTGCCGGTTTGATTGTGACTCTACGGAAAAGGAAGCGGAGGGCAGCCGTGGGCCAGCCCCATCCAGAAGGCACAAATCCTCGGAGGCAAAGGGAGCAGAGGTCATTTGCTTAAGGTCAGCAGAAGCCTGGAGGGCAAGGGAGGCTGAGGGAGCTGATAGAAGCAGCAGCAGAAGCAGCCACAGGCCAAGGAACCACACAGAGGTCAGACCATTGTTTTCACCGTGGGCAAATCGGAAGGGGTTCACGAGAGAAGTGAGAGGGATCGAGACCTGGGTTGTCCAAAATGACTTTTAATGTTGTGTTTTAAATGGTTGTAACCTACCCTGGGACCGCAGGGTGTAATATATATAATGGGGCAATATAATGATATATTATAATCTAAAATTAAATAATAAAATTATAACTGGGCAATATAAAAACAGCAATAATGCAACAGAGCATAAACACATTATGCTTGATCTTATAGTGACCTTAATCCAGGAGAAGGCAACCTTTTAGGACCAGAGGGCATAGCTGGAATTTTGAGAGTGTGCTATGAGCACCGCTCACAAAATGGCTGCCATGAACTGGGGGGGGGGGTGGCGGCAAAATGGCTGCCGTATCTCAAGGGGCCAAAAAGAGAAAGGACCACAAAACCCAGGAAATAGTGGGGGCATGCCCCTCACCCTCATCAGTCGTCCCATCAAGGGGGGTGGGGAGTGCAGCTACTTCAGCCGCAGCCAGACATGAGCTCTTTGCCCCTCTGTAGACAACTACCAATACTGGCATCCAGTTAAAAACATGTTTGAAGGGGTCCTGTTCAATGTTAGGACAGCATGGCCAGTACAAACAGGAACTGAGCAGGAGGAATAAGCCATCTCTCTTGTACCATGGATTTCTGAGGGGATATTTCTTGATGGATTTTGTAGGCACCTGCAGCTACCACATTGACAACCCCTCCTTTAAGAGCATTTATACTGGATCAGACCAACTTATGCCCCACAGGATCCAGCCAGATTCTGCTGTGAAGCCCACAAGGAAAGCACAAAGGCAGCAGCCCCCACCTCACAGAGCCTCTGAAGACCCACATGCTTGTCCCATGGAAGGTCCCAGGTTCAATCCTGGAAACATCTCTGATGGACAGAGAAGACCTTCCTCTGCCTGGGAGGCCCCCGTAAGCACCCTGCAAGTCAGAGTGAGTGATCCAAAGGGCTGGAGAGTTTGGCACAGTCGCCTGCCCTCCTGGCGTAAGACGCACCATATGTTAGTAGAAACAGCCCAGCCCCCAGCAGCCATCCAGACTGGGGGCTACCAGTCACCCAACTGGCACCAGCTGCCCACTCGCCAACATCCTCCAAATGCCCATTGCTCAAGATACCCCACAGTGGCCTCATCTGTCACCGGTGAACGTGACCAACAGCAGCACAGGTCACGCCTCCCACCCCGCTAAGGAGGGGGAGGGATTTCCCCTGGACTGGAAAGCAGCTCACTCCAGAAAAGACCTGGAGATGGTTCTTGCCCCCAAATATATATGCTTGTTTCTTCTCCCCATTTCCCTTTAACCTTATCTGTGCATTCTTGGATCAGGCAGGCATTGTGCTGACTCTGATCAACGCGACGTGCTGAAAGGTAGCATTCTGAATGATGTTTTCTGAATTATCCTATGCTCAGAGAGCAAGTATTGATTTTTAAAAATATAACTGGCCTCCCGCAGGGAACAACCTTCCTGGGTCTCAGCAACCGCAAGGCCATTGAGATAGCATTGTTTCAAAAATTGGAAAGTCATCCATCAGCTCAGTAGTAACTGGGGTGAGCATGCAGTGTTGAAAGACACATTTGGCCCAGTTACAACATGCTCCAGTTTAGGCAGCCCCAAGGAACTATGCTGGGCTGCGTAACATGTCCCTTTTGGGAGCCAAGGAGGACTGTTGAGGCATTTTTTTCACTGCCTTCTCCAAGCCAATTGTTGAAGTTATAAGTTTAATTTCCATAGAATGCTGCTTTCAAACGCATTGTGTTTAAATAGTTGCAGAAGAAACTTGAGACATGTAACCAGTATTTTTCCGTAGGGTGTGTTAAGTCAACTTGTGACTCATCTCCTGATTTTGTCAGGAGTTAAACCTTAAAACAGTGGTGAGAGGTGCAATCTGAGTATGTACTTCGTCAGTGTTTGTATATTTAACTGAGGTTGCTTGCAACCTACCAGCATGCAGAAGAGAGAGAGAGGCAGAGAATGTGATCTTCCGAAACTACATTTTAGTAAAGATGAAGGACATATAAAGCCTGTCCTTTTAAAGAAATAAAAAAATGCTTAAAGGTAAAGGTAAAGGGACCCCTGACCATTAGGTCCAGTCGTGACCGACTCTGGGGTTGCAGCGCTCATCTCGCTTTATTGGCCAAGGGAGCCGGCGTACAGCTTCCAGGTCATGTGGCCAGCATGACTAAGCCGCTTCTGGTGAACCAGAGCAGTGCATGGAAATGCCGTTTACCTTCCCGCCGGAGCGGTACCTATTTATCTACTTGCACTTTGACGTGCTTTCGAACTGCTAGGTTGGCAGGAGCAGGGACCGAGCAATGGGAGCTCACCCTGTCACGGGGATTCGAACCGCCGACCTTCTGATTGGCAAGTCCTAGGCTCTGTGGTTTAACCCACAGCGCCACCCGCATCCCTAAAAAATGCTTAGTTGAAATATAATTGTGAATTTGCTTGACACAGGGTCCTTTGTGGAAGGAGAGGCAGGCATGGGTGAACCATAGCCAACGCCCAAAATAAGCCATTGTTGATTTATGCAAATGCTAAATTATGTAAGTGCTGGTGTGTTTACAGAAGGAGTGGTGCAAGATGGGGGTTGGCCCAAATAGCCTGAAAGAAACAGCAGCCCTAAAGGCAATCAAAGCCAGCCACAGGAACCATGACTCCATGCTTCTTCTGGAAGGCTGCTCCTTTGTACTGCCACATGGACTTAGCTGCTGCTCCGAAGTCTCCCTTTGGCCTGAGCTTCCTCTGGCTTGGACGGTTTTAACTCAAACGGTGCTGTAAATCAAAGCGCTTCCTCCATCCACAATTCCTCCCACATGGTTGATTGCAATCGGGTCCGCTGCTATCTGTACAAGGCTGCATAAGACTGCCTATAAAAACAACTAATTGCTGATCTGCTTAATTGAACTTTTTGTTGTCACATTTACAAAGATAAATGGAATAATCAGCTTTGGACTAATGAGAGATAATCAGATTATGTAGAATGATAAATAAAGACAGATCACCAGTCTACTGTGGGGTGGTTGAGGTCTTAATGGAGATGCGGACGGCAACATTTTGTGCTACCCCTCTATCCCCTAGAACCCACCCCTCTTTTTAATAAGGGTAGGTTCCATTTTGGCCAGGGGGGACCCTCTAGCCAAGCTGCCTGGTTCTTACCACAATGACCAACCAGATGCTACAGTGGGAAACCCACAAAGTAGGGCTGGAGCACAGTAGCTTTTGGCACTGGGGCAAACTGCCCTGGACCATGGAGGCTCCATACAGCCAGCATCCTTAGAATGCAAGAAGAGCCTGCTGCATCAGACCAGTGGGCCATGTAGTCCAGCATCCATTGACAGTGGCCCATCAGATGCCTGTGGGAGACACACAAGAGGTCCTGAGCACAAGAACACTCTTCCCTCTTACAGTCTCCAGCCACTGGGATTCAGAAGCACCACTATCTCTGACTGTAGAGGCAGAGAACAGCCATCATGGTTAGCAGGCTTTGGGAGCCTTCTCCTCCATGAATTTGTCTACTACTCTTTTAAAGCCATTGAAATTGGTGGGGTGGCCATCACTGCCTCCTGTAGTATTGAGTTTAACTACAGTCATACCTCGGGTTGAATGCGCTTCAGGTTGAGTGCTTTCGGGTTGCGCTCCGCCACAACCCGGAAGTAATGGAGTGCGTTACTTCCGGGTTTCGCCACTCGCGCATGCGCAGATGCTCAAAATGACATCACACGCATGCGCAGAAGTGGTAAAACGCGATCCACGCACCCGCAGATGCGCCGTCGCATCTTACGTTCCATTCAGGATGCGAACGAGGCTCCGGAATGGATCCCATTCGCACCCCAAGGTACCACTGTACTCATTCCTTTCTTTTATCTGTTCAAATCAGGGGTTAGGCATTGGAATATGTTTGTGTATTGGATGGCAGGGTGTGGCCATCGCCTACCCCTCCACTTTATGGGTATTCCGGTAAAGGCCTCTGGCGGTCATGGATCCTGTCCAACGCCCTTGCTAGTGACTAGGGCCATGGCACGACCCCCGGTGACATCAGGGGGAGCTTTCAGTTGTATTTGCATCAACAGGCTCCTCCCACTGGTAGTTAACCCTTGATAGACTCACCCCTCCCTGAGGGGGTGAAGTCACGCTCTGTTGCTTTATCCAATGCCTAAGCCAATACCTCTCACATGCTGTAATCAATAAAGTTGATAATAAATCAAATCAGGGGTCGGCAACCTAAGGCTCATGGGCCACAAAAGGCCCACAGAGGTCGTTTTACCTGCCCATGAGCTCCCCCTGAACCGAGCTGCCCACTCAGTGAGTCCCCGCATGTGGTGCTAAACCGGCGTAACGTGGCACAGGGACTCGCTGACCGGCGCCAGAAATCACATCTGTGCAGACACAGATGCCAGAAATTGCAGGGAGGCATGAGCGTGCGCCCACGACCTGGCCCACAGAGGGGGCTCCACGGCAGTGAACCGGCCCAGGCAAGGTAAGCCTTGCCAAGCCCTGGTCCAAATCTTCCAACATTCAGCTTCATTGGATGACTATGAGTTCTAGTGTTATGGGAGAAGGAGAAAAACTCTATGCACATTCTTCATGCCATGCATTGTTTTACAAATGATCATGTCATCTCTGACTTGCCTTTTCCCAAAAGAAGTCTTCAAAATCTGCCCCCCCAAATAAATCCTGGCTATGCCCATGAATTCCAGGAGCCTTTGCAACAACCGTTGAGGCAGATGGTTGGTGTTTGAGAAAAGAGGTTTGGAGGGAGCGATTGTGGTGGAGTTTGGCAGATATTTGTGGATTTGGGGCAGAATTTGGCTTTTTAGTTGGTGTTCCCCACTATAGGTGATTTTGCGTGGTATCTGGCAACGTAGCCTCTGCATAAGTGGGGAGGAGTTTGAATATTAGAGAAAACTGCTGGTTAATTTTCCCAGGGACTTTTAAAAATAAATAAATCACGAACTGATGTGGAAATGTGGAGAGGCGTCTGGAGAACTGAAAGGCATCCCGCCTCTTAAAAGGAACCCATTTTCATTTAAAAGTTGCAGTTTTGTTGCTTAATATTCCATTGTTGATGGGCAGCTGTTTCGACTTGCAAACCCCTCTGATAATCTGAAAGTATTCCCCAAAGGACCTACTTTTCTAAGGGTGTTCTGATGACCTAAGCAAAAATATCTAAGTACAGGAATCTTGATATACAGGAAATGAGGCCCGCGGCACATTATTTACAGTAAAAATTTCATCCCCATTTGCTCTGCTGGCTCATAATAACTTCATAAGTTGTCTTTCAGTTTGTAAAGTGCCCCTTTTAACCTCCAGCTGCTTGATGACACCATCTGTGGTTTCCCATTAAATTAAATTAAGTGAAAATTCAATCAGGAGGGGAAAACGTTGCTCTTCTCACTTCTCCAGGAGGCTAGAGAACAGACACTTCCAGTGCTTGTTGTTGTTGTTTTAAAAAATAAAACACACACACCTATGAACCATTTATAATTAAACCTCTTCAAGTGGACATTTCTGACTCCCCCAGGGCCCTTTTTATGGGACATGTTGTTGTTTCTATGGTTTAGATAAGCTTTCGTTCTTATTAGCATATGTGGGTTTGCCTTTTCAGCATACTGTAATTAGCTGTTGCTGTGCTGACCTCAGAGCCCAAGAGACTCAAACAGTCACATTTGGGATATTGGCTGTGAGGCCTCTGTTACCCTTGACTAAGGTGGGCAGTTCTCTTGTGAACAAATGGAGGCAATTCAGCATTAGCCGTGAGCTGCAGGATGCAGTCAGATTTTGAAAAGCAGACATTGGCTGTGCAATCCTAGGCAGACCTACTCAGAAGTAAGTCCATTCTAGGGGAGTTCCTTCCAGATTAAGCTTTTCAGAGAGCAACGTTTATCGTCTGCCAGCCCTGTGATGCATACAAGGCTGGCAAGAGGGAGCGCTTCTCTGCCCTCCGCCCAGCTCATCCCACCACCACCACCACTTTCACCCCACTGCTAAGCTCGCTTCTGGCTTCTCACAAACCCTATTAAAAAATTCCCCACGCCAACTCTTCACTACAGGAAGCATAACACTTTGAGTTCAAGAGAATACCAGTAAACACATCTCAAGGGGGAAATCCAAATGGCCAAATTCAGGAAATATAGCCATCGTTATTGCATTTGAGATGGCATTTTGCCCTCCCCCTTCATCTAAATGCATCTAAGGGCAAAATGCGCCCTCCTCTTTCTTCCTCAGCGCCTTCCAGGCCTCCTGGCCCAGGCATGGCCAGCATCCTGCCCAAGCTCCCCAAAACAGAAGGTCTCAAACATTTATTATCGTGGGGTTGGAAGACACTTCAGAGGTCATCTAATCCAAGTCCAAGCAGGGTCCAAGCACAAGAGCACTCTCCCCTCGTGTGGCTTCCAGCATCTGGTGGTCAGAAGCATGGTGGCCTCCATCTGTAGAAGCAGAGCAGAGCCATTGTGGCTGGTAGCCATCGATGGCCCTTTCCCACTGAAATAAAAAGTTACTAAAAGTGCTTCGCTTTTGCCAGAACGTGTGCCAGCTTCCTTCTTCCTTCCTTCCTTCTGCATCCATGTTAGCAATTTATTCTGAATACTACTAATAATAATACAGTGGTACCTCAGGTTACATACGCTTCAGGTTACATACGCTTCAGGTTACAGACTCCACTAACCCAGAAATAGTGCTTCAGGTTAAGAACTTTGCTTTAGGATGAGAACAGAAATCGTGCTCCGGCGGCGCGGTGGCAGCAGGAGGCCCCATTAGCTAAAGTGGTGCCTCAAGTTAAGAACAGTTTCAGGTTAAGAACGGACCTCCGGAATGAATTAAGTACTTAACCTGAGGTACCACTATATAAGAAATTTTATTTATATCCCGCCCTCCTGGGCCATAGCTGTCAACGTTTCCCTTTTCTTGCGAGGAATCCTATTCGGAATAAGGGAATTTCCCTTAAAAAAGGGGGAAAGTTGACAGCTATGTCCCTGGCCAAGACCGGGCTCAGGGCAGCTAACATCAAATATATAATACATTAAAACATAAGATCAAACAATTGATTAAAATCAGATTAAAATCAGATGGCAACCCATCTAGTAAAGCCAGTAGTGTTTTGATTGTTCTTGCTTTCTGCAGAGAGCCATATGGTTGTGGCCAATGGATGGGCCATTGGTGACATAAAAAGGGTTAGCAGCAGGTGATGGGAAGTCACCAAAGAGAACATGAAGTGCAAGAACACCAAACTGAAAGGAGCCCTGGCGCCTCCAATTTATGTACTTTGCACCTAGGTGGGTAGGTAAAAGGTAAAAAGGTAAAGGACCCCTGGACAGAGTTAAGTTCAGTCAAAGGTGACTATGAGGTTGCAGCGCTCATCTCGCTTTCAGGCCAGGAGAGCCAGCATTTGTCCACAGACAGCTTTCTGGGTCATGCGGCCAGCATGACTAAACCACTTCTGGCGCAATGGAACACTGTGACGTAAGCCAGAGCACATGGAAACGCCATTTACCTTCCCACCACAGTGGTACCTATTTATCTACTTGTATGCTTTCGCGGGTGGCGGGGCGCAGGTGGCGCTGTGGGTAAAAGCCCCAGCACCTAGGGCTTGCCGATCGAAAGGTCGGTGGTTCGAATCCCCGCGGCGGGGTGCGCTCCTGTTGCTCGGTCCCAGCGCCTGCCAACCTAGCAGTTCGAAAGCACCCCCGGGTGCAAGTAGATAAATAGGGACCGCTTACTGGCGGGAAGGTAAACGGCGTTTCCGTGTGCTGCGCTGGCTCGCCAGATGCAGCTTGTCACGCTGGCCACGTGACCCGGAAGTGTCTCCGGACAGCGCTGGCCCCCGGCCTCTTAAGTGAGATGGGCGCACAACCCCAGAGTCTGTCAAGACTGGCCCATACGGCAGGGGTAACTTTACCTTTTATGCTTTCGAACTGCTAGGTTGGCAGGAGCTGGGACAGAGCAACAGGAGCTCACACCATCGCAGGGATTAAACCACTGACCTTCCGATCAGCAAGCCCAAGAGGCTCAGTGGTTTTAGACCACAGCACCACCTGCGTCCCTACCTAGGTGGGTAGCCGTAGCACATTAAGACCGAAGAAAGAGATTATTAACATGCGGCACATGGATTCCTCTCCCAGGTTACAGAAAGACAGCACACTTGTTCCCACACACGTGCACTATAGGTGACCCCAGGAAATGGCCATATGGAGGAAGTGGCCCTTGGCTTAAAGGGAAACTGCATCCCACCTCCTTTGACCCTCCAACCCCCATATTTAGGACCATCTGCAATGCTAGGCCTGCTGCCCAGAGAGCTCTCAGCTCTCCATGGCAAAGATGGTGAGGTCGAGGGCAAACGGCAGCCTCCACAGGGATACGCAGCTGTGGGTGACCTTTTAGCTTGAAAATGGCCACTCAGAGTGGTAATGCGAGAGCGAGGAGTCAGGCGATGGCCACTGAGAGGCCTGCGGTGCTGACTGCACACTGAGAGTGCAAGGGGGCATTCAGGGAAGCCCCATCCACTATGGCACACAGAGGAGGAAACATGAAACTGGATACACTCCCCACTGAGGCAACATTTCTTCACATTGCTTCTTAAAAGCCCCATTGTCACCTGATCCCACAGCAAGGGCTGAATTTGGAGAAAACAGAGAAGGGGGGTTATTTAAGCGATGTGGCTTTTCTACCTCAGCAGCACAAAATGACTTTTTGTGTCAATCGGTCTCATGGACTTGGCCTCAGGTGGCCAAAGACATCCTGGACAGAGTTGGGTTGAGCCACAGAAAATAATATATAGCCTTGGAATTGCAGGTCCTTTGTGATGAGCTTCTGAAGGCTTTAAGAGGGAAGCACAAGGCCCCAGCAGTTGATCACCTTGCTTGTATTGAGCAGAAACAGCAGTGTTATGGGAATGGGGGGGGGGTGTTGAGGGTGGGCCTAACAGCAGATCAGTCATCACGAAGGAATCGTGTCTCTGTGTGTGTGCTCTTGCCTAGGCTGCCAGAATTCATTTAGGGGCTCTGGGGAATTTAATACCAAAACAGCAGGCAAGAATGCTAACTTTCAAAAAAGAATATGGAAACACATCTTAAGAGTTCAAAAGAAGCCCCTCAAGCACACCCACCCACCCTTTGTTTTTAGCATTGCTGGAAGATTCTCACAATGCAACTGGGAAATTAAAAATTGGATCCCTGATCAGGTCCAGCTATATTTAGTTCCTTGGAAAAATGAAGACATGTCTGTGGGTGCAACACCAGATTTAGAGTACAGTGGTTCCTTGGGTTACATACGCTTCAGGTTACAGACGTTCAGGTTACAGACTCTGCTAACCCAGAAATAGTACCTCGGGTTAAGAACTTCAGGATGAGAACAGAAATTGTGCGGCGGTGGCACGGTGGCAGCAGGATGCCCCATTAGTTAAAGTGGTGCTTCAGGTTAAGAACAGTTTCAGGTTAAGAACGGACCTCCAGAAAGAATTAAGTTCTTAACCAGAGGTACCACTGTACAGCTTAAAGGATGTAAAAGTCTTCCATGTGTTTAGAGCTATGCCATGTGCATCCTTCAGATGGGAAAAGGGTAGTGATCATATCTGTGCCAACAGGACTGCTATCAAGTTAGTGCTGGAAATGAAAATATGGTGAAAATTTGCCACCAGCAGTTCCTTTATCATGCGGCTTTTTGATAAACCACTAGGAACTGGTTGCCAAGCAACATACTCAAAGGCATTGCTATGTTTTGGTAAACCCATTCTTTCAAGATTAGGCAGGAAGTATTATGGGGTTTTAGCAATTACTGGCACTGTAATTAAGAAAAAAGCAGGGAGTGGGAGACTGGCCTCTGTTTTATGGCAGAATCCTGCACTGTGGTTGATTTCCCCTCATTCTGAATCATTCTGATTCCCTTCATTGGGATCAGAACTGACAACTGAGTCCCAGGAAATCCCTGGTGGAGAGGAGGGCTAGGGGTGTTTGTGTGGGGGGTGTGTGTGTGTGTGTGTGTGTGTGTGTGTGTGTGTAGGGCTTTCCACACCCACAAAGCAATTGCAACTGGCCAGAGCAGTCACATGACTACTGGCTATAAATAGGAACTCTCAGAAGCTGGCAACGGTCAACTACTATCAAGCACAGATATTTGATGTTATTTCAATTTATGCTCCTTTTGCACTGATGTTTTAATCAGTTTCTGAATATGTACTTGTGTGTTTCCATATGTTTCCATGACATCCTGTGATTGCATGGGGAAGGGTGGTACAGAAATTCCTAAGTATATAAAAAGAAATAATTGCCACTGCATGTTATCTATTAAATGCTATAACACAAAAATGCCTTTGCATGTCAACATTCAAATATGGTCAAGTATTAAGAAGGAGTATGTGGATCTTGCTTCCATCCTGGCTAGTATCTGCAACACCACAACAAGTTGTGCCAGATTCACAGAAAGCTCTAGGTGTTCTATATAGTTAGAAAGGGAGGTGGGATTTTCTCACCTAGGAAGGGTCCTGCCTGAAGCATCATGTAAGAGGCTCCTGGTGTTGTTGTTGTTTAGTCGTTTAGTCGTGTCCGACTCTTCATGACCCCATGGACCAGAGCACGCCAGGCACTCCTGTCTTCCACTGCCTCCCGCAATTTGGTCAAACTCATGCTGGTAGCTTCAAGAACACTGTCCAACCATCTCATCCTCTGTCGTCCCCTTCTCCTTGTGCCCTCCATCTTTCCCAATATCAGGGACTTTTCCAGGGAGTCTTCTCTTCTCATGAGGTGGCCAAAGTATTGGAGCCTCAGCTTCAGGATCTGTCCTTCTAGCGAGCACTCAGGGCTGATTTCCTTAAGAATATATAGGCTGGCTCTTCTTGCAGTCCATGGGACTCTCAAGAGTCTCTTCCAGCACCATAATTCAAAAGTATCCATTCTTCGGTGATCAGCCTTCTTTATGGTCCAGCTTTCACTTCCATACATCACTACTGGGAAAACCATAGCTTTAACTATACGGACCTTTGTTGGCAAGGCTCCAGGTAGGGTTGCCATATTTTGAAGAGCAAAAAAAGAGTACGCATTTACTGACTTTTTAACTATGAATCGCTATGACAACTCTCATTTCACATACCCATGAAAAAGAGGACATGTCCTGGAAAAAACAGACATCTGGCAACCCTAGGCAACTTCTGACCTGCTTGGCCCCTTCCCACCACCAACTTGCTGCAGAGGCCATCCAAAACCACCTGGCATGTCAGGAGCTGCAAACAGGACTTAGAGGACCATCTCTGGTGAATGCCATCTCCCCCCACCCCATGTTTGTCCAGGTTACATGAAAATACTTGCACAGCATGAAAAAGGCATTTGATCTCTCTTAAGGTTGAGCTTTTTATTTATTTTTTACAAGTATCCCGTGTGTTGTGGGTCCAAGAAGCTAAGGAGACTGTAATGGGATTCATTCAAAAGTCTTTCTGCTCCGAGGCTGATTAAGCTCTTTGCCTTCCTGAGAAATGCTTTGAAAATTCAAACAGACTTGAATCCAATTTCTGCCAATACAGCACAGAGCGGCTACTTCACAATTCAAGTAGTCAGGTATTGACTCCTGGCAATCTATATCTGCATTCGAATGGTGAGCTTTGGATTAATGGGGAGCTAAAAGCCCAGCAGAGCCGCTCTCTCTGCTGCCAGCCAGGCTGTAATTGCAGCCTGGATTTCGCCAGCCACAAAGGGCAAAATGAATGTGATCATCCCACTAGTCAATGGGACATTGATTTTTTTTTTCCCCACTCTACAATTTCTACAAATATTGAAGCTCATTTTTAAAGCAAGGTGCATTATTTATCTGTATTTCTCAAAAACAGCTGCCAAAAAACCTGACCTTGCTGTGATTCAGTGTGTGCGGTTATGCAAATAATGGAGGAAAGACATTTTCTTTTGGCTTTTCTACATCCAATTGGAATCCTGACAGGCCACCTGAAAGCCACACCCCATTGTTCTTCTTCTGTGTCTCACTGTTTGGTAAAGAAACTAGAAAGGAAATGTTGACATCACCTTGGACAATGCTATGAGTTTGTGTTGACTTTCATCCATCACTGAAGCTGCAGAATTTGTACCCTATTTTTGCAAACATGTTTGAATAAATAATATTTTTCTTGTGTTGTTTCCCCCAAATTCATTTCAGTTCTAGAAGGAAGGAAGGAAGGAAGGAAGCTCTTTGACATATAATATTCAATCAGCATCATTGTTATTATAGATGCCATTTTGCTAGCCTGAGTTTACATTAGATTGATGTCTGCATCAGGCCAGAACCTGATGTAAAAGGGGCAGGGTTGTGCAGTCAAAGTTCTTTAGTACTCAGCAAGGATCAATATAGGTTTGTTAAGAACCCGATTTCTTCTACATTTATGTTAATAATAAGAATGAAAATGTCAATTTTGAAAATAGGAATATCAATCAATGGGAAGGTGGGCCATGCAGAAGCCCCCCCCCCCCAAATTAAACGGGCAGCAGGAGGCTCTACTTTCTGGCTATCTGACTGGAAAGGGATTCCCCACCTCTGGGCGGCAAGGTAAATCATGGAAGGCCAATGAATCCCTTTGCTCTCCAGGTAAAAAGAGTGGACTAAGCTAGTGAACTTTTACCCTCCTTCACCCAAGCTCCTGCCAAAGCAAAGCACAGATTTTTAAAAAATCCAATAGCCAGTGTGGTGCAGTGGTTAGAGTGTTGGACTAGGACCTGAGGGACCAGGGTTCAAATCTTCAAGAGCAAGACAACCCCCTTCCACATTAATATCATTAACAAATCTGAACACTGTGTTGCTCAAAGTGGCCCAGAGCTTGTCCCTTCCCCTGAGGCTTTATGGTTCCACAGCTTCCCCCAAGCTCACCTCACCTTCCCTTCCTTTCCTGGCTTGCTGCCCAATCTCTCTCCCTGCCTCCCACAATCAGACTGCAGAGGCAGTATGATATATACAAGCTGCCCTGAGTCTATAGAGTGGTGGATTCATGTTAATAAATTGATTTAATTCAACCTGACCTATCTATTCATATTAGTCCTCTGGGGAAAGAGGAAATAAGCCAGCAGAATTAGACAGCAAAGCTTGTACCATGATGTATTTCCAAACCTCCTTTTTCATGGAGATCATTCTCCCTTGCTCAGGTCCCACCAGTCTGAAGTGGGGGCTACTTTATTGCTCGGCAATTATTTCAGTCAGCTGTATGTCAATTCATGGGGGAGTTGTAAACATGGAAATAGATATGAGAGGAGGGGTGGCTTCGTCTAATGGCTGCTGGCGATGGGAACAGTGACTGCAGTGCTATCAAATTCAACATATGTGTAATGGACAGTTGCAAACAAAAAAAAAATAATTCAGCACCATCATATTTAACTTCAAGAGAGGAAACTTCTGCAAAATGGAGTAGGCTGGTAAAAGGGAAGTTGAATGGCAAAGTCTCCAAAATGGCAAAGTCTCCAAAAGGTATCAGCAGGACCAAGCAAAGGCCTGTGTGGTTAACAAGCAGCATCGCAGCAGCTAATTGGAGGCAAGAAGGCTTCGTTGAGAAAATGAAAGTCTTGTCCAAATGAGGAAAACAAAAGGAGCACAAACTTTGGCAAAATGCAAGAAGACAATAAGAGGTGCTAAAAAAAGAATTTGAGAAGCATTTTGGAACCTGTGTTTTAAACTTTAGAGCTAAGGGTGAACACTGAAGGAGCAGAGTTTGTGGATGATACCAAATTGTTCAGGGAGGTTAGAACAATAAGAGGTTACAAAAGAACTCCCAAATGAGCTCTCCAAACCAGGGGAAGAGGCAGTAAAAGTGCACATGCAATTCATTGTAAGCAAATGTAAAGTGATGTACATGGGGGGGGACCACCCTTAATTTTACAATGGTGAATGACCAGGAATGAGACCTTGGTATCATAGTGGATAGCTAGATGTAGATGTCAACTCAGTGTGCAGCAGCTGTGAAAAGGGCAAATGCCATGCTGGGGTTCATTAAGAAAGGGATTGAAAATAAAACTGCATAAGGCCATTACACAAATTTATGGTCAACTGGGCTTGGAATCCTGTGTACAGTTCAAAATATATTGTAGAGTTGGGTGTGAAGCAAATTGTGTGTGGTGTGGAGAAAATGGATAGAGAAAAGGCTTTCTGCATTTCTTGTATCATTAGAATTTATGGACATCCAATAAAGCTGAATACTGAAAAATTCAGGCCAGACAGAAGAGAGCACTTCTTCACACAGTGTGCAGTTGAACTGTGGAGCTCACTTCCCCAAGAGGCAGTGATGGAAGGATTTAAAAGAGGATTAGAGCACAGTGAAGTCTATGCCCTGACTGCACTGCCAGAGGCAGTATGCTTCCATGTATCAGCTGCTGAGGCACACAAGTAATGAGAGATGCTCAGGTCCTGTTTGTGGGCTTCCCATAGGCATCTGGTTGGCCACCATGAGAACAGGACGCTGGGCCAGATGGGCCACTGATCAGGTCTGGTCTGATCTTCTTAGGGAAACATAACACAAACTCCTGCCACCACATAGATTCTGAGGGGGTCCAAATTGACAGAGTCTGCCCAAGACAAAGATCTTGCCTGGAGCCAAGACCCCAAAATGGCCTTGGAGTTGTCTCCACTGGTGGGTTATTGCCTGGAGGGTTATTGTGTCCATTGGTTCTTTTACTTATGACACTTCACAGTCTGCTCTTCAGTCCCAAAGGAATGCTGGCAGGAGGAGCAATGCCATGAGAGGGAAGTCTGCTGTCTGCTGCTGAGCATAAGCTGGCAGCCCACCAGGGCAAGGCTGAGACTCTCTGACCCTTTGGCCCAGGCCCAGTTCAAAACTTGCTAGGCTCTGCTGATCTCATTTCAAGGTGAGCAATTGTCCTGGGTCCTCCTGCAGATGGCCTGCTGACTATTCATCCGTCCCCAGGCAGCTTGAAACTGGCTGCTTCTCTACCCATTTTGGAGCCAACAAACATTTCGTATTGATTTATTGATCCCTGCCTGCTGTAGGAGCTCAGAACCAGCTCTTGCAGCCTCCAGCCTAGATGTGTCCCTTCCTTGCTACCTAAGTATTATTGCAGTTTGTGGTAAAGCAACAATTAGACCATGATGGGGTCCATTGTGAAAGGCTGGACGTATGTGCCTCCAAAGATACAGTGGCTCTTTTCTTTCTCTGTCGCCTCATGACAAACATTCTCTTGCTTTCCTATTCTAGTGCACCACTGAAGATTAAATCCAGAGTTTCCCCTGCACTCCTCAGTTCCTTGACCCACTGCTGTAGGGCACAGCCATTCCTTCTTCTGTGTGCAAGGCAAAACTGACAACTGCTGCAAGTGATTCCATGTAGGATGTGAGGCACCCATGGAATGGACTTGGACAGATCTGCATCAAACCCACTGGTGACACTGGAGCCAACTCCAGGGGGCCATGGGTGCTTCGGCACAATAATATATTTGTGGGGCTGGACCCCCACGAAGTCAATGGGCAAAGTCGAAGCCCTTCATTGCAGGCACCCACAATCTTTGGCACAAGATAGCACCTATGACTGGTGATATAGAAACAAATAGAGTTTCAAGCCTATTTTTATTCCAATCCAAAAATGGAGAGCTCACAGCTAGCAAAGTTGGGCCTAAGGCGGGTTCATGTGAGCTCTAAATGTCAAGCTGCAGAATGCCCTTGGAAGATTAAATCTCTCCTCTCCTCAAAATGAGAGGGAAATTCTCAAATGCACGGATGATTCAATAATGGAAGAGAAATTTGCTACCAATAATGCATATCTAGTACAAACACATTTGGTCTTTTTAGCATGGATTGCCTTATGTAAAATACAGAAGTCATCCACAAAGGGCATCATTGCTAAATGAATTCTGAAAGCATCACACAGAGGATTGATTAGTCAGGATTAGGACTTTCCCGCAGCAGAACCAGAGCAAAATCAAGCTTTTTAAATATTGAAGGCAATAATCATATGAATCAAGTTAACACAAGTGACTCTCCACCCTGGATCTGGCATAGTGTGTCTCCTGGTTGCATCAGTGTATGATTTGTAGTGGGTGAAAACTTTTTGTGGGATACACAGACCTGGTGCTTTCTTTATTTATACACATATTGGCTATTAAGGGCAGTGTGCTTGATGGTGGTGTAACACCAAAACAAAGTGTTGAGCTGGATGCACTGCTATGTACATCATGCCTCCCCGTTCCATACTTTGAAACATTGTTGTAAACTATTGTGAACAGTCATCAGGGGATGAGGGGTGAGGTGTCACCAGTTACAGTGATGACATCCAGCTCTCCTCCATGTCATCTGAATCAAGTGAAGCTGTGCAGGCACATGACTCATGTCTGGAGGCAGTGATGGTCGGGATGAGGATCAATAAGTTGAAGCTACTGTGTTCTGACACTTCCCTGTCAGGGACTTACGTCTACTCTGTAGGGATTTCAGTCGCCCTGAAAGATCAGGTTTATAGCCTGAGGGATGCCTGGATTATACCTTGTTGCTGGAAGCCCAATGTTCTGTCCCAGCAAATGGTCCCAGGACTGGAAATATAAATTAAGTTTAAATATATCCTCTGCTACTTACCAAAATCCATCCAGTAACTTAATCCCCCACCCAAAAGAAAGAGGAAAAAACCAGCTTCAAATCCACATTAAATTGCAGTGTGGACTCTGATGTAAGGCTGAAAAGAAGTTAACATGGATAGCTAAATGAAGGAACCAACAGTGGGCTGTGATTTGTGTTTCCCTTAATTCCAAGCCTCCTCGCAGCCCATTTCCTAGCACCAGCATCCCGCCTTGTCATAAATCCCTGGGCGTTGTGTGAAGCTTTATTCCAAGAAGAAGGGGGTCTCTCATCCAATCCCTGTAAGCAGTGGCGTAGTGTGGGGGTGCAGGGGGGCCGGCCGCACCGGGCGCAACATCTGGGGGGGGCGCGCTCGCACTCGCAGCTCTCTGCCCCTACCTGGCTCACTCACTCTCTCTCACTGCCTTGCCCCAGGTGCTGACAACCCACGCTACGCCACTGCCTGTAAGGTGCTTGTACCCCTCCTTCTCTCAATCTGCATGCCACTTCTGGCACATATGATAATTTGGGTTATGATTTCTCCCCTTCCCCATTGCCACTCTGTGGATTCTTTCCACTTGCTATGCCTTGATCTTGTCCTTTCATGTCCTTTCCCTCTGTTGACTTGGTAAGATCACAATATCCCACTCCAACCTCCAGCTGTGAGATTGTGCCTCCAGGTCCACCAATGACACATCAGATCCCTCCAAGTTCCTCCCCTTTCCACTGCAGCCCCGCCCCCATCCCATGTGCTCTGATCCTCTAAACACATGCAGCCATGGTCCTATGCAGAATTGTCCTGTGCAGCTTCTGCCAAGAACAGCCTTAAGGGTTAATAATTAAAGAATGGTGTTCTTGTAATCAATGGAGTCCTCTAGCTGTATTGATCCAGATAACGGGCTTATTTTGCTGTTAAAGAGTGTGTTTTTTTTAGTCTGTTCAGAACAAAGACACCCTGGGGGGCCATTAGACAAATAGGCATTTAAGACCATTTTTGTTGATACTTAATTATTATTAGTGCCCAAATTCTCAATTTAAATAAAATAATCTAATTAACTCCACTTCTGCCTATTTTCTTGGAAGGAATGGCTGTGTGCAATTGCCTGTAAGTGCCTCTGTTTCTCAAGATTGGTTTCTTTCAGATTTATTTATTAAGAATTTATAAACTACTCTGCAGTCTGAGAATCCGAAAGCAGGTGAACAGAAATAGGCCTGGAGCTGTGTCAGCCCCATGGTATTCCGAGGAGCTGGAGCAAATGGAATAATTGGGCCAATGGCTAGGTGGCCAGTGGCAGAAATCCTGTGGCCAGCAGGATCAAACACAGCTGGGAAGCCACATTCAGGCTTACACCGAGAACCCAGGCTTTCAAAAAGCTTTTGCCAAAGTTCCCCATTCCAAACTCCTCATGAGTTTAGACAGGTCCTCTTATGGAATCAGGAACTGTTTCAAGAACAGGAAGTGGAGAGTAGGAATAGATGCACAGTTATCCCAGTGTGGAAGGATGTGGAAAATGGGTGTGAAGGACAGCCACACCACACTGCAGGGCTAACCCAGTGGGGTATATCACTACAAAGGACAGCCACTTCTCTTCTTGCTACCAGTGGCTTGGTTTTTACTTAGGGCAAGAGGTGCAGGATTCCCACTGCCTTGCAGTGGTCTGCTTTGGAGTAGAGGGGAACTGCCAGCTGAACCCCAAGTATCCTGCCTGACTGCTTCACCTCCCCGCTGTCCTGAATTCCCGGACACTAAAACCATTAGTGTAGCCCAAATGGGGCAAAATCAGATACCCCATGAGTGTGTCCAGAAACCAGTATAACCTAGAAATCTAATTATGCAGCTTATGTAGGAAAATGGGAGAAACAGGGACCAGGCACAATCAAAAGGAAAATGAAAAACTAAAGCAAAATATTGGTGAATCTTGTCACATACTGTAGGAATGGATTTAGGCACTAAGAGAGGCTATATTATTTAGTTACTAGCCATCCTTGTTTATGTGTGTGAGCTCAGCAGAGTACCATCCTTTGCAGCTTTAAACTTGGAAGGTAAGACAAGGTTGATTTAACCTCAAGCTGTCACCTGAGGCTCAGGTGGGCTCATTGGCACGGAGTGCCTTCCATCAGCTTTGGCTGGTGGCCCTGCTGTGCCCTTATCTGGACAGGGACAGACTAACTAAAGCTGTCTATGCCCTGGTAACCTCTAGGTTAGATTACTACAATGTGTTATATGTAGGGCTGCCTCTGAAGACAGTTCAGAAACTTGCTCAGTGGGGCAAGATGGTTTGATCATATTACACCGATTCTGTCCGACTGCACTGGCTACCAATTAGTTTCTGGGCACAATTCAAAGTGCTGGTTTTGACCTATAAAGCCTTAAACGGCTCAGGACCACAATACCTTAAGGACCGCCTCTCTCCATATGAACCTACCCAGACCCTGAGATCATCTTCTGAGGCCCTTCTTCATGGGCCTCCTCCTCAAGAGGTCCAGAGGGTGGCAACACGAGAACGGGGCCTTCTCTGCAGTGGCTCCCTGTCTGTGGAATGCTCTCTGCAGGGAAGTTCGCCTGGTGCCTTCATTATACACCTTTAGGCGCCAGGCAAAAACATTCCTCTATAAATATTCAATACAATTTTAACATGTGTTGTGGAAGGGGAAGGGTTATTAGGTTGTCTTTGTTTTTGTTTGTATTATGTATTTTCTGTTTTCTATAGTGTGATTTTATGTTGTGAACCTCCCTGAGATCTATGGGTGTAGGGGCAGCATACAAATTTAATAAAAATAACAAATCATAATAATAAAGCTTAGGGTACATCCTCTCCACACACAAACACCCCGCATCACATGCTTCTTATTGGATTTTGTTGGTTGCAGAATCTGTCCCATCCAGGCCAGCTTCCTGTTCTCACAGTGGCCAGTGGCAGAGCAGAGGCAACGGCTCTCTCCTTTCCCTACTCCCCTGGGAAATAGGGGCTCTTTGCAAAAACCCGGGAGGAGCAGAAGACCCAACTGGCTCTCTGCAGGCCAGAAGAGCCTGGAGGCAAAGCTACTGTCTCAAGAGTCGGGGAGGCCTCGTCTTCTGAAAGGAACCGCTGCTCCTTGGCAAAGGCCTGGGCAGAGCCAGAGGTCAGGGCAGAAACCAAATGGGAAAGGGGACAACCAGGTCGTTTCCAGGATGGGATGAATCCTGGGAGGAGGGGGACAGAGGGCAGACCCCCTGGAGCACACAGAGGAGACCCTTTGCGGAGGCGCAGTCTGGTGGCCCTGTTTCAAGGTGACTCCTCCGTCTGGCCTGAGCCAGCCTTTTCTGTCCCTTCCTCTGCCTGCGCCTCCCGCCCAAGTCTCAGCTGTTGAGCGCACCGGCCCCCCCTTCCATCCTCCGCGGCGCTGGAGCTGCTCTGCAATTACCGCGCCGGTATCGATCCGGCTGCAGCTCAGCTCCCGGCCGCCTCTCAGCAGCACCTCAGCCGAGGCCCCGCCGCTGCCGTTGACACTCTCGCTCCCCTCCCCCCTCGCGTGCCCTGAATCCCGGAGGGCAAAGCCTCTCCACCCAACGTGCAGGCCGGGCGAGGGGCCCGGGGAAGCCCCCGAGAAGCCCCTTGCCCAGCCCGACGTGGCGGGAGGGGGCGGCCCGGGCGAGCAGCTCCAGCCAGCTCGCCTGGCAGCCCCTTCCGTCGGGCAGCAGCAGCAGCAGCAGCAGCGACTCCTCGGTATCGAACGCTTCGATTGCTGCAGCTCAGCCTATTTGCATACTGATCTCTCCTCGCTTAGCCTCGCAGATCCATAACGAGGCGGGCGGCGATTCCCAGGCACGTCGCCTCTCTCCCCAGGCGAGGCGAGGCTGGCCAAAAAGCGCTGCCCGGCGAGCAGGAGAGACCAGGCAGCAGCCGGAGGAGGCCGTCTGCGCGCCGCACCGACGGGAGAGAGCAGGAGACCCAGCTGAACGGCCGAGCTGGAGTCCAGGCTGCAGCCCAGGAGCCTAGCGGCTGGGGCTTTAGCCAGGGCCTCTGCGCCAGGCCGCCTGGAAGAGCCCTCGCCCCACTTCCGACGGGATGGCACGCCCTTCTCCTGCGCCCAGGGCCTTCGAGGCTGACGGCCTGCCGGCCTTGCCGCTCAAGGGTCACGGAGTGGACCTCGGGGGTAAGCCTACTCTGCGGAGTGACGGGGAGTTAGGGGCACATGGGGGGGGGGGGGGCTTCTTAGCTAAGCTCAGGAGAGACGGGGTCGCGAACTCCTTCCCTCTCCTGCGGGCCCTCAAGAGAGGCTCAGCCTCTGCCAGTCGCCGGCGCGGACACTGCAGAGACCGAGTGCGCGCGCAGGCTTGGCTCAGGCGGCCGGGGAGGGGGGTCGGAGGGTCCAGCGCCCCGAGCTTCCTTCCCTTGGAGCTGTTGTGCCCGTGGGGGAGAGGAGAGGGAGAGAGAGGGCCCCGTCTGCCTCCTCGGCTTGGCCGCGACGTGGCTTTCCTTCCATCGCCGCCTCGCCGACGCTTGAAATCACCCGGACAATAGCTGCCTCGGAGGAGGCGTTTCACAAGCACCGACGACCAGCCGGGGCAAGACCTTCAGAAATGCTGCTGACAGTTGGGGGGGCAGCTCAGATGCGCCCAAAACAAGGCTGCGAAGGGTTGGGTTAGCTCCCTTTGCAGGAGATGGAGCTGATGGCCAGGGGGCGACCTCCGCCGTCCTTGGCTGTGCTTGGGAGCTCAGGGGGGCTTCCGCTCACTTTCTCTCCCTGCCCCACTGCAATTCGGGGTATGAAGTCTGAGGCGCTTTTTTCTGACTTCCCCGGAGGTCCGGCAGGGAGAGCGCGGGGACTCTTCGAGGGCGCCCTGCCTCGGGTGCGAGACACCCCCCTGCCGTGCCCCTCCAGCGCCCTGCTGAGCTGCTTAAGGAATCTCCTCGGGCTCGGCCTGGAGTGGAGAGCTGCTCTGGAGCCCCTGGGCTAGGAAGCAAAGACAGCCGGCGTCCCCTTGGAAATCCACCCCTGCCAGACAATAGCTTGCTGCGCTCGGCTGGAGGGGCGCGTTCCTCGCTGCTTCTTGCGCCTGTCTCCCATGCTGCTTCCCCGCAACCGACCTGCGGGCAAGGAAAGCTCAGGCAGCCGGGCCCAGCCGCTTGGGAGTCAAGGGCTTGAGGCGGGGCTCAGAATTGCCACCCCAGTTATGGCTCCAGTCGGGGCGGCGTTTTCAGCAAAGCGGGGGTCGCAGATCTACAGAGATGCCCCCCCTCTTCTGCTCCTCCTACGCCCTAAAGCCGGCCGAGCGTTTTGCAGAGCCGTTGCAGAAATTACTTGCGGGGAACCGGCGGGAGGGAACAGGGGGTCCTGGCCCTCTCCTGCGCTGGCGTTGCCGCTCGCCTCGCCGCCTTCCTCGGCCTCCGGGCAGGCAAAGTCTTCCGGGTCTGCCGCGAGCGACGCGCTCCTGGCAGCTGCCCGCAGGGACAGAGGGGGCGAGCTTTTCCCGAGCTTTTCACGCCGCCTCCCCGTATTTGTCGCCTGCGCCTCGCCTACCCTTTCCAAAGAAAGCCAGTCCCAAGCGCCCCGTCCCACTCTTTGCTGCGCTTTTAACCGAAGATGCCCAGCCGCAAAACAGTCCCACATAGGCCAGTGGACCACCGACCTTCACAGGTGCGAGCCGATGGGCTCTGAATAGAAGAAAAGTAGAGTATAACAGGCAGCAGGGGCCTTCGAAGATCGAGGGGAAGTACAGAAGCAGGTGGAAGCGCCTCGAAGACTAGCCATGACGGGGAGGTCCAGCTCGCCCGCCCCAGAGCAGCCACTTCTGCTCTGCCCGAGCTTCACCTTCCAGTCGAGGCCGGCCAGCCCTCTGCCCTGCTCCAGAGAGGCCGCAGGAGGATGCGGCCAGCTGTGGAGCCGCAGCGGCCTCTGCTCTGCGCGCCCGGAGGAAGAGAAGGCAGCGGAGGCAACAGGCCCAGGGCTCCGTGAGGGGCCCAGCTCCAGGCAGGCGGGGACTTTTCGGTCCGTCGCGTCTTCCTGCGGGCCACATCGGCTTCAGCAAAGGGCCACGCGGGCCACCTGTGGCTCATTCTCCCCGGCGATGGCCTCCAGCTCTTGTAGGAGCCGCTAACCCGCAGGCAGGCAGCCGACTCCGCTTCTTTACCCTGGAAAGAACCGAGGAGCTGAGGCCCAAACGCCGCACTGGCGCTTCGCGGTCTTGTGAATGCACTTCAAATGGACGCGGGAGCGAATCAGCTCGCCGTCCACGGATGTCTTCGGGAAAGGCGGGGAGTCTTTGCGAATGTCTCAAAAAAAGCTGATTTCCACCACTAACCATGGCAGGTTTCCTATCATTATAAGAAAAGAAAAGAAAACGCAGGGGAGGAGAGTGTTTGGGGGCTTTGTTTATAAGTGGCAGCACAGCCCCCTCCTCCAGCCTCAACCCACCACCTGATATAAAAGCGCCCTCCCTCCCCTCTGCTTTTGATGCACAACGTGACGTTGAAGGAGCTACATTCAAATTTTTGTTTTCGAATTAACAGAAACAAATCCGTGCGCTCCGTCGGCTTCACAGCAAGACAAACACCAAATAAATCCAATTCCAAGTTGTGGTCTGGCGGAATTATGTGAAGTTTCCTTTGCTTAGTTGTTGTTGTTGTCGAAATAGCGCTGTCTTCTACAGCAGATTTTAAAACGTGAAGGGTTAGGAAACTAATTGTTTCGAGGTGGCAGATCTTGTAAATTGCAAATCATTTGCATCGTTAATTAGCATTGCAAATCCAGTCCAGTGGTTCTTACCGCAACGAAGGCCGGTGTAATGTTGGAAAGGGAACTTTGCACGTGACGCAATCTCTGGCGATTAAAATGTCGTGACAATTAAACTCAATGCGCACGAGTGAGTTTTCAATTCCTCTCTGTTCTTAGATCTCCTTATCAGGGTCAGCAAATTACAGCCATTTTTCTTGCTCTAGTCTCAACCACATCGGGGGGAAAGGTTGTTCTGGCGTGTCCCGTGCAAAAGAGCTTAGTTGTACGTTTAAAGGGGGCTTGAAGGTTTGATGGAGAATTTTAAGCGGATTCGTCGGTTCCGCTTAACTCGCTTTAATAAAACGGCACCGTCCTAGCGCTCCTCCCCGTCCTTCTTGAGAGGTTGAGAGGAGGGGGCTACGAATTGCCAGCTCAGGGGTGGAGCTCCCTTGATGCTCCCGGGAACGCGAATAACCTCGGACCTCCCGAAAACTAGGAAATGTCACCAAACCTTCCCAGATGCATAACAACTAGTTTTACATTCAAACACAGATTACCTGGTTTAGACAGACAACAAAATTCCCCTCTAAGGGAATAATACAGTTTTGCCCCAGAATGGAGCCTCTTCCCAAAGAATGAAAAAAACCCGGCTAGACACCTCCAAAAATGCCCTGAGAGGACCCCCCCTTTTTCCCATCATCATTCGAGTAAGCAATAAAATAAAATAAATGTGGACGTCCGAGACTGTTTTGAAACGAATGCTTTTCCTCTTCCTGCAGGACAGGAGGAGGAAATCCCGAACTGCGACCAGCCAGACTCCATAGCCCGCACCGGGCAATATTTCTGAGGCCGCCACCCCGACCCCAGTCACTATAAGCAAGCGAACGATGTTACGCACCCCGCACCTCAAAAGGCTTTCACTTTTCCTACAGGAAAGAAAGAGAGAAAATTGATTTTCAGAAGACAGATCTATGTAGAGCAATTATATTGCCATAAATATTTTAAAAGATACAAAACTGAGGATAAAGAGAAATCTAGCCAGAGATTTGTAAGCACAATCGTGTCCATTTGCTGGTTTATTACAAGATCTATATTTCCTTTTGCCCGAGGGAGGAACGAAAGGGAACAGGGGACCCGGGCAGCTTCACAGCCACCCACATTCCTGGGGGACTGGAGAGATGGGGGTTTGCGGGCCTCCTAGAGAGCCCCGGGGGGTAGCGGGGAAAGGAGACTGTGGTCACGGTGTTTGCGTGACACAATCCCTAACTCAGAGGAGCGATGCCCCGGCCCTCCCGTTGGGCAGCAATCAACGGGACAAGTGGCCTACGGCTCTCTTTGTCTGCAGCGGAGGTATTCCTTAAACTTGCAGAGAAAAGGGGTGTGTGCACAAGGCCTCTAAGCAGTTTGAAACCCTTGCCTTCCAGTTACCCCGTTCTGACTTGGTCAACTCTTCTTTCGCGCTCGGCTGATAATTATTAGGAATTCTGAATCTGATCCCTAAGTTCGACAGAGCTAAATCGGTTTACATCCAAAGACTTCGATGTCTCCAGAGTTGCCAACGCAAAACCCCCGAGGTTTCGGATCTGGCCTTTCAACTTTTGTGAGCTACTCATAAATATTGGGCAGTCTCTGTGTTTTAAACTGCTAAATTAATTTAAATTAAATTGAGTACTGGAAGTATGAAAGGCAGCAAGGCAGATTCCAAAGGGCATAGGATTAATAACGATAAAGATGATCGGGTGAAAAATATAGTCTGTCATTTTATGGAAGGGAGCTTGTTTTGTTTTTTGTAAGCAGATTCGCGGTGATTTCTGCCCGGTTCCCAGCCCAGTTTGGATGGGAAGGCCAGCGCTTTCGAACCGGAAGTCTCTACTCCTTAAAAAATCTTCTGCTAGCACCGCGCCCTTTGAGGTTCTCTGGAACAACGAAAAACAGTTCTAGCTGCTGATAAATGCGCAGTTCCTGTTTGATACAATTTGCGTTGACGGGACGAGCTAATTTGATCTTTCTCACTCCTAGAAGAGAACCTTCCCCTCCCTACTCAGGCTGGTCCCGCTTTTCCTCCGCTCCCTTCCTTTTGGATCGCGCCGACAGCCGGCCTGGGGACCCGACTCTTTCCCTCCGTCTTTCCGTCGTTTTCTCCGGTTCGACGGCGGCGCGCCTCTCCTCCCTCGCTCCTTGCCTGCCTGCCTGCCTCCCTACCCTTGCAACCTGTTGCTTGGGGGGTCTTGCATTCCTCCTTCCTCCCCGCCCCATTAGTGGAGCCGAGGCCCCCAGAAGTTCAGAGGCATGGGGCAGAAGAGTTTATCCGGTCTGGTCATAAATAATACCCCGACGACTCTCCCCAGCCCACTTAATTCATGCTTGATGGCCGGGACTTCGACGGCAGATAAAAAGTTCCTAAGTTGGTTGGGGTTTTTGTTTCCCTTTTCCAATCATTAACGTCATGGAGATAAGCTATCAATAACCCCGCTGTCCTTTCGGAGCTGAGTTCCACAGTATTGATCCGTGGGCCTCTTCATCTCTGCCAAGGAAGACACGGAATAATTTTCGCATTACAGTCACTTGGATTTGCTTTTAATTCATATTTAAAGCTGCAACCGACTCGGCGGAGCTTTCTGCGCAAAGACTGGAGGCGCCTAATTAATAATAAGTTAGAAACGAAGGAAGGCACCAGCCGATGAATAATTAATCCAGACATCTATGTCTCTTTGAATATGGCTGCTTTAAAAACGTGGGCTCACCAGCCCCTCCTATAAGTCTGCAATTTATATGGGGGTGATTTAAGATAGCGATTTCCCCCTGAAATACAATGCTAAATTATTTACAGTGTTTTGCAAGCTTCCATAAGTCCCTCATTATCAAATGCTGCACTCGGCCCTTTGCGGTGGTTGGGGGGCTAGGCGCGGAATGAGTGGGGGAAATGAGGAGGGGAAGAGGGCCATACCTGGGGAGGGGGCGCCTGGAGCAGGACGAGAAGGCGGCGGAGGCGGCGGCCAGCTCTGTTCCTCGTCCCTAGCACTAACTTAACCCTATCCGGCCCCTGCTGGCTTAGATGGCGGCCCCCTCACTCTGGGTGTGTGGGGGAGACCGCGTGAATCACCCCCACATCTAGGCACCTGCTGTTTCGGGGCTGAGTATTTGTATTCGAGCCTCTTTGAAAATTGGAGGCGGTGATGACAGACTAGAGATCCCAGGTTCCAGTAAAAGAAAGGAAAGGTGATTGCCGTAATACATAAAGACAGATAGTACAGAGCTTGATGCCTAGCCTTTGAATAACTTTATTGCTAGTATGAAAGGGGTGGGGGAAAGGAGACCGAGTTGGTCCGTGAATGGGTGGGGGAATCAAAAATAGACAGCTGGGCAGTGCTTTTTATTGGGACCAATAAAATACTGGGCCAGCTTTCAAGTTCTGGAGAACAGAGCAGCTCTCTCCCCTTGTCTGGTTCGTTCCAGCGAAGATCTCGCCCACCTACGGATTTTGGAATCGTTGCTAGCAACAAAACCTGGAATGCGAAGCGCTAATTTTGGTGGGCTGCAATTCCTTGGACCTTGTTGGAAATACCCCTGAGGAAGTTACCTAAAATAAAAAAAATCTAAACACCCTTTTTCTTGTGGCATGGTGGCGGTACCAGAAAAGCTAGTGGAAAGCTGTGAAATATGCCTCTTTAGAGGCTGACCGTATGGATAGGTAAGGGCTTCAGTTGCTGGAACTGACGCGGACCTGCCCTTTGTCCGCTGGTAGCAGCTGGTCAGTCAGGAGTTGATGTTCTGAAGGTGGTCACCTTATGCACTTTTCAGGTACAGGTGGTCCTTTTGAATGAAAGCCTCTCCAGCATGAATGAATGAAAGCCTGTGAGGGTCCTGCAGCCAAAGCGACGAGAAGCCTTCCATGAACTAGCAATAAATTAGGCCATTTTGCCATCGTTCCCAGCAGGGAAGCCCACCATCCCTGTGCGCTGAAGTCCATATCGGATAACATCGAAAGTCGTTTGGACTGAAGTCCAGTGCCTTCGCTGAGGTCAACAGCAGCAGCGGTCGAGCTTCCTCCTGCCCGACGTAAAGGTCCCCCGCAGACGGCGTAGCCATTGGCGAAGCTGTTCGCCTTGGCTCCATTTCTTCTCATGCGCAGGAATGGGCATGCGTGTCTCTTGTGGACTGCAGAGGGGCACCGTTGGCAGCGGGGGCGGGGAGATGAACGCCCCCCGATTCAGTAGGGCGGATGTAATCAGATGCCCTCATAGCGTTCATATTTGGAGACTCTTTGAAGACACCGTCCGTTCCCCCCACTTTTAGCCAAACCCTCCCCTTTCTTTCTAAGTATTCCCACTGTGGGGTCCTCAACCACGGGTCGAGGGGGCGTCTGCGCCTCAAGAGGGGCCACAGGAAGAACGGGGGGCAGGGGGCAGGTTGAAGGGCAAAGGGGTGGCCTCGCAGAGATAGGCGGAGCGAGGGGCCGCCAATTCTTATTTTTCAAAATGAACTCGCGCCAGGGTGGAGAGTGGCAGGGCAGAGGACTGGTCGGGCGCCTAAAGGGGCTTCCGGACCGAGGCAAGAATCTGTAAAACGGAGCAGCCGAAGCATGAAATAGCAAAAAGGAACCGCTTTGCCAAATGAAAGGGGCGCGTGCCTACAAATTAGGAGGAGCATGAAAACACGCCCTGCTGATCGATCCCTTAGAAATCCCTGCAAACGCCGGTGGAGGAAGCGGGGCGTTCCGAAATGCCTGCGCAGCCCCTCGGGTCAAGGCACCCCTGGTCGAATGGGTCGTGTGGCTTTAGGTAAATTGATCAGCCGAGGGAACGATTACATTCCCATACATTTGCGCCCGGAAGGCAAGAGTTCTGCTGCGAAGACGCGGCACTGGCTTTGTTTGAGAGCCGAGCCCGAGTTGGTCACTGCGGGTCTCTGAAGAGAACCATCTCGCAGGCCCTGCTCGGTGGGGCTGAGGAAGGGGGCCACCCCGCCGTGAAAACGAAGTCCAGGTCTTTAAGAGGAACACCATTTTACAAAATAATAACCTGCTTTTTAGTTGCTGCTGCTGCCTTTATCTCCATGCCTAAAAACTCGGGGTAACCTACTTTTGGATAGACATACCAAGGATTGCTGTGTATTTTCTCTTTTTAACAAATAAAACGATTATCCTGTCAGTTGACATTGCAGCCCTGTTCTAAACAGCGAGTTACACACTTATTTACGAATCCTCGTTTTCCTCCTTCCGCTGATCTGCTGGAATTCTCTTTCCACTCCCCCCTTGGATAATGGGGTTCAGTCTCCGTCAGCCCCAGGCCTCGGGGTTTGGCTGATAGCTCTGCTGCTGACTCCCTTCTTCTTATTCACAATTCTGCTCTGTGGAGGCTGGCACACTGAGAGCAGCGCCGGAAGAGCCGTCCTCGATTCTTGCAAGCTGTGAAGGACGGTTTGGAAGCTGGGGGTGGGGGAGATAGATGACGCCCCCTCCAGAGCCTGCCGGGCTCAGCAGGATTTTGCCCTTCCGCGTTCTGTATAGCTGCCCACACAGAGGAATCAACATAAAGCCTTCTCTCTTTTTGAAAATAAGCTTTATTGATTTATCATAAACATACTGTATGCACAAACTAACACATTACACATACAAACGACAACAAAATCACACACGGAGCATATTCAGTATTTTTAAAAAAATACAGAGATGCAGTTAGCATATAGCCAAGATTCTAAGATGAGTCTTTATAGCCCAACCAGAAGGAGAAGTAAGTCATGGGAGGACTTCTATAAGACTCTCCCTATTTATTCCTGTATTCAAAAAATAGAGACTAGCCCGCTTCAAAACTGTCCGATTTGGCTTCGCCCCACGCACCAAGTCTGTGTCTGACCAGACCTTCAAATAAAGCGATGTTCCATACAAGCCAAACGTGACAAAAGTGCCAGCCTTTGGTGCGCAATTTCTTCCACATTCTTCTGCATAGGAATTCTTGATTATTTTCAGTATGGGCTATTGCCAATCTGGCTGCGGATAGCAGCAACAGAAGCACCAGATTTTTAAAATAAGTTATAGGAAGACTGGCATCGTTCTCTAAAGAAAGAAGGACCACAGAAGATCTGGATGGAAATGTTGCCGAGTAAAAGCTGCTGTCGTTGAGAAAACCCCGCGTGAAGTTTTCTGAAGAAGCCGCTTTCTGCACATCATGGCCTTGATCCGCCCCAGAGCCGAGCTTCTCTTTCTCAAGCAAACACCCGAGGCTTCTCCGTCCCTTTGGGTTTTTAAGCCCATTCGTTTCTCGGTCTGTCTCTCTCTCTCTCTCTCTCTCTCTCTCTCTCTCTCTCTCTCTCTGTCTATCTCACGCTCGGCTTTCTTTGTTCTAACGGAGCTCGGGCATAGCTGTCAACTTTTCCCTTTTCTTGCGAGGAATCCTATTCGGAATAAGGGAATTTCCCTTAAAAAAAGGGAAACGTTGACAGCTATGAGCTCGGGTTAGGCTGGAAAGTGATCCAGCCCATTGCTTCGGAATCGTTACACGTAGGACATTCTTGCTTGAAAAGAACAACCCAGAAGTTCCTGCAAAAGGGATCCATTCTCCTCTCCTCCCCCCGCTTGTGTAATCTACTAGATCCCCCAGCTCTGGATCTTCTTAGAGCAAGATTTCCTCTTTGCTCAAACCTGACCCGTTTTGCCACTCCATCAAGCAAGGAGTTCGCGGGGCGAAGGCAGGCTGATCCTAACTCTCCGCCACTGGCCCAAGAAGACCGACCTGCGGGCGACATTGTCTTCTGCCAGTCAGAGGGACCTCAATGACAGGAAGGCCTGGGAAGAGTTGAGAGAGAGTCCGCATCGCAGCGGGCTCGTTCCTGGGCCGCCTGCCGCCCCCTTTGAAAGGCTGGTGGAGGAATCAGGAGCTCAGGCACGGCTGGTCTCTCCAAGCCAAAGGCAGGGGACAGAACGAGACTTGCTTGCAGTTTTTCAGCTAGCAGGGGGAAATAGGTTCCGGGGCTATTTCACCTTGTTGTTGTTGATTATATTAATATTAAGTGGCAACAGTGTGTAGCAAATATATATATATACATACATTTCTCCCTTGTTAGCCAGCAATACTATACCAAAGGGACAACGAAAGGAAATTCTTAATTACAGCAGTTTATTATTATTATTATTATTCATTTAATTTGCATACCGCCCTTGACCCGAAGGTCTCAGGGCGGTTCACAACAGAAAGATACAAAATAGATAATAAAACAATAACAATAACCCCCCAGCCACAGACAAATTTCAAAAGCAATAGAATGTTAATCTTATGGTGGTTCCCTATGAAGACATCCACGAAGAAAGCTGTCAGGGAAAGTATTGGTGTCTTCTAGTCTGAATGGTCTGGCTTGTATGTGTCTGTCGGTCGCTAGCAGAGAGACATTATTCATGACGTCACAAGCAGCAGATCAGCCTGTCCCTTGAAAACCAGGCTCCGTTTACTGCTGCTGTTGCCACTTAGGGAGAGAACTAAGGGTAGAAGGACTCCATGCTGCGATTCCTCACTTCCCAGCTTCAACATTTGCAAATCAGGTGCTTTATATTTGCACGTGCCATAATAATAATAATAATAATAATAATAATAATAATAATAATTATTATTATTATTATTATTTATACCCTGCCCATCTGGCTGGGCTTCCCCAGCCACTCTGGGCGGCTTCCAACAAAATATTAAAATACAGTAATGCATCAAACATTAAAAGCTTCCCTAAACAGAATCTTTTGTCTGGTAAAGGCAGGGCGGGCGCTGGGCTTCCGGCACCCAGGAAACTAAGAAGACGAGAAGCCAGAAGACCACCACTCCCACCGCTGTGTTGGCTTGAGTGGTGGTCATCTGGCTTCTCGTCTTGTGTGGAAGGCATGGAGGGGGGGCAGCAGCATTCTGCCTGGTCCACGTGGCCTGTGCTCACTGAGAGAGACAGGTAAGATGTGATGCATCTTGGCTGCCCAGCTGCTACTCATCAGCTCTGCTGAGACAGCCACATCGCTTGCTCTTTGTCTCCGGTGAGGATTGTACTCTGGTCATCCGTGTGGTTTTGGTCAGAAAGGAGCTTACCTCCTGTTGCTTGGAAACCTCAATATGTGGTTCACATGATGCACTTCAAGAAAGGAGACGTGGTCATGTCGCCCAGTCATTCATCCTGGTTGCTTCTAGTGATGTTTTAAAAACAGACTCAGCAGCTGGATCCTAGTACAGGGGTACCTCTGGTTATGAACGTAATTCATTCCGGAGGTCCGTTCTTAACCTGAAGCACCACTTTAGCTAATGGGGCCTGCTGCTGCTGCCACCGCGTTGCCAGTGCCCAATTTCTGTTCTCATCCTGAAACAAAGTTCTTAACACGAGGTACTATTTCTGGGTTAGCGGAGTCTGTAACCCGAGGTGTTTGTAACCCGAGGTTACTGTACTTGTCTCCCAATTGCTAGGTCACTGGGCCCCCTTTTGTCTGGAGGAATCCAATGTAGGGCTAAGTTAAAGTTGCTTCTTCTCCTCCTACCTCCTCTGGTGAAAAGTTTTGCGCCAGTGGAACATTGTTGCACAATAGAATGCAGATGCAGGTTGCTATTAATGTTTGTTGCACAACAGATTTAGCCCTTGTGCCACGAGTTCTATTAGCACAACTGTTGCGCTGGATACCTCTTGCATTCTAGACACAGAGCACTGGATTCAGCCTATAGTAACTAAGAAATATCAGCCATACCTTACATTTAGCTAGCTAGCATTTTCTGTGTCTGTGTTTCTGCTTTTTAAATAACTAGATTAAGTGCACCTTTTGCCATGAAAGCAAACACACCCTCTGCCTCCTAAGTTTTAAGACACCACCAGTGTCATGCTACTAGACAGTTCCATGGTACTGAAGGAGGTGGCTTATCTTCAGGCTGACAATGCCTGATAACAGAATTAGACCCTTTAAACCCAAATGTATGGGAGAAATATGAGAGTAAACAGGCTGTGAAACCTTTTTAGCAGTGTAAAAACACGTATGTGCTTTTGCAGCTTACTGGAAGCTAGTATTTAGGCAATTCCTAAAATTTTTATTCTTGTTTGTGGTCTGCTGACCTCCCCTTCTTTGTCCCCATTGCTAAGAAGGAACCACACATTTTAGTATGATAAACAAAAGGGCTTACTTACATTTAAGTGCAGGCAGCAAATACATCAAAGTAGTAGTATGCAGGCAAAATTACTTCTTAGTTATAAAATACAAAAGGAGTTTCCAAAATGGAGTATGGGCTCTGTGCAGAGCCCAGGCATGTGTGTCTGCTCCCATTGCTGGCTTGAAAGAAGAGAGAAAGAGCTCAGACAGGGAGGAAGTACATAAGATTATCTCTTTTGTTAGAAATTCCCACCAAAGCACTAAGGAAGTGACCTCATACAGTCCCTTCTATATTGATTCAGGAACTCTGAGCGTCAGCCCCTCATCTGCCTGTCTGGCAATCATGCATTTGTGATTTTGACACTTTTCAGCATGGCTGGTGTTCAAGTCCCACGGCAAGGGAAGGTCACAGCTGATTCAAGTGGGGCATGAAGAGCACTGCTGGTCAGATGGTTAGCACTGTGGACTTTAAGCCCTGCTTTTGGCAGGAGTCAGTTCCCCTTGGCAGCACCAAATAAGACTGAAACCTAGCCCTAGTGGGGCTTGCTTTTGGTACCAAGTATAAAAGGTGCCTAGGACAAGCCCCACTTTTCAGGGACCCACTGAGGAGCTTGTCTTTACTTGCTTCACACAAGATATCATAAATGATTTCATGTGTATGCATGACTTGGGGGAAATGGCCTAATGGACCAAATTAATGACGGGACTCATTTTGCTGGGCGTTTTCCATCACTGCTCCAAGGCTTGCATGGTTAGGAGAAAGAATGAGCTCAACCTTGTTGGTCACTGGCCAGTTGTCTGCACTCATTGCTACATGTGTCAAATGTGGATACCCTCCCCCCCCCATTTGTTCCAGCCTCATAAAGCTCCCATTTCTGCCCCTGACCATTTCCCCTCCTCCTCCTCAATGGGGGAAAGTGTCAGCAGTGCTAATCTCCTTCTGGCATCCGTTGGCTTTTGGAGTCTTCAAGCTTCACCTTTGACATATCCTTCTTTGCAAAGGGAAACAACCTCTATCTACTGACCACAGCAAGCTGTCGCTATCCCAAGCACAGCAAAGAAGCCTTTTATCAGCTGTGCATAAATAGCCCTTGCAAAACCCAGAGGCTGGAAAGGCCCGCTGATTTCAGAGAGTTGCACAATACCCAGGCTTCACTTCCATTGAACGGACTTGCCTTGCTCTCCACTACCCCTTTGTCTTTGCACTGTTTGACCCTCCTTCAGACACACACACACACACACACACACACACACAGAGAGAGAGAGAGAGAGAGAGAGAGAGAGAGAGAGAGAGAGAGAGAGAGAGAGAGATTCTGTCTCCCCTGTGCTGTGGTTGTAATAATAATGAATAATAATAACCTGGATGTTTTGTTTCCTTGCTGTTCTTTTAAGCCTGCCATCAATAGGAATTCACATAGCAGCATTGATCAGTTTCAAGTGGAGGAACTGCAGGCTCTGGCTGGTCACTCCATTTGGGTTTGGCAGCAGAGAAACTCAAAGCTTCTGCATTCAAGCTGAATCAGGTTCTTCTCAAAGCTGGTAATCAAAGAGACCCTCAAACAAGGTAAGGACATTCTATTAAATGCATTGTATTTCACTACCAAAATAAAAAGTGGTCCAAGCAACCAAGTGAGAAGTTTGTGCTCTTGGATCAGTCCCATAAGAGACAACATGAAGACTAAAATATTACGAAGGGACCATTTCTTCCCCAAATTAGCCTCACCATTGGGCAGCAGTCAAGAATACTGCTAATGAGCTTCAGCCTTGAACAATTTTCATCTGCATGGATCACAGCTCCTTGCCTCCTTAACATGGAGGGTGAGAGAACAAATGGGTATCTCCAAGAACAGGTACCATGGCCTGGGCACCATGGGGCCAAGACAAGAGACACAGAAGGGCACAATTCCAGCAGCTGTATCCTTTCGCCAGTTTGGCCAGGGAAAGTCAATGGCTGAAGCTGTCCATTACCACCAGCCTCTTGCCTAGAGGGAATGGACCTACTACCCCCACCCACAGGAGGCTTTGTGTACAAACAAACAAACACATACACAACAGTTGGAGAGTGAAGGAGTTAGTTGGGGGAGGGGAGCACAATTTGTTTTTCAGTGAAAGCAATTGTTTGTGGAAAACTAACCTGTAGAGAAACTTACTTGAAATGCAAATTGTATGAAAAATCCACTTTTAAAATAACATCAACTGCAAGAACCTCTTAAGGGTCTTTGCAGATGTTCTGCGTGTGCTCATGATGGTGCCTGCTTTCCTACATGTGTGTGTGGTTTATTATTTATTGATCAGGTTTTATAGCTACAGAGCTCCACAATATACTCTTGTGGATGTTTCCATCTCTTCCTGAGGAAGAATCAGCTCAGCTTCAGTTACGGGGAAACCCACCTCACCAACATTTCACAATTCTTGTTAAGCGTATCAGCAAACATTTAGATAGGGGATGATGATGATCTCGTACCTGTCCTATACCTTACGGAAGGGTGGGTTACAATAATGTAAAAATGCAATATTAAAATGTTGAAACAACTCATAATCAGAAGAATACATTGAGTTCTAAAATATCTCTCTCAGATGTCAAAGGACAGAGAAGTGTGTCTTCAGCAAATGACAAAAACTATACAATGGAAGTGCAAGGTGTACATCTGTGAGGAGGTAATTCCATAGCAAATGCCCTCTCCTGAGTGCCCCCCCCCAAAAAGCCACCAAGGGAGATGGAATTACCATAAGGCCCCCTCTGCTGATTTTTACACCTGAGGTGGTCTATAGATCTATATTTGTGGTTCTAGGTGCTCAGGACTTTAAACACTAATGTGAGCAATTTGAATTGGCCCCCAAATCAAAAGGAACCCCAGACAGTAGCCTGGCTCCTGCAATGTTAGACCAGCTAGCATTTCTAAGTTGTTCAAGGGCTGTTCAGATTTGAGTGTATTGCAATAATCCAATCTGAAAGTTACCAGATCATAGAGCACAGTGACCCAGTCACTTTCATTCAAAAGGTGCCATGAGTTCTCCACTTAAAATGTTGGTTCCAGGAGTGACCCAAACAACGGACCTGCTTCTTCTAAGGCAGTACAACCCCACGCAGAACAGTCATCTCCCCACCTCTTGGACCCAAGAACTCAGGAAGCATAACATCTTCGTCTTATCAGGCTTCAACTTCAGTTTATTGGCCCATATCCAGCCCATCACTGCTTCCAAGCACAGGTCTATCACCTGAGCCACCTCTCCTCACTCAGGTGGAAGAGGGGGGGTGCTGGGGGTCATCTGTGGTGCCTCATTCCAAATTGCCTGACCTGATGACAATAGATGTTTAACTAGCATGAGGGACAAGATGGAATCCTGTTGGACACAACAGGACAACTCCCATGGTGCTGAGCAATAGCCCCCTAGTCACTACTTTCTGGAAACACCCCCCCCCCGAAAGAATAGAAATATAACCACTGCCCCAAACCCCCCACCTCCTGGAGCCACTCTAGAAGGATATTGTGGTAAATGACATCAAAAGCTGCTGAGAGGTCAAGGAGAACAAGCAGACACAAACACACACTACTGACACAGATCATCAGCCAGGAGGACCAAGGCAATTTCAAAATGAAACTGAAATGAGTCCAGATTATTAGCTTCCTCCGAGCTTAAATGCAAGTGGGTCACCCCACACTCTTGAGCACCTTGCCCCCAAAAGGGGATATTAACCACCAGGAGATCATTGTCAAATGCTCTGAACTCTAATGAGGTTCTCTCTCTCTCTCGGAAGAGGGAGCTGCCCAATTGTTTATGTATACATGTTAATTAATTTTACAATATGCAGCTCTAAATTTGCCGACATTCAGAAGACAAATATTTAAAAATACTTAAAAGCCAGGACAGAATGCAATAAAGGTACACACAAAAATGTAGAAGTAATACCTAATTGTTCTGCTTAGTTTAATGCAGGATCACATCTTAATGTGAAATATGCAGTCTGACAGAAGCACAGGGCAGAGCAAGGGAGGGGGGGGGGACCTGCCCCAGGATAAGAATAAATTCATCTCCAGGGGTGATATTCAGCCCATGTGCTCCATGGTGTTCTGAAAATTTAGCCACGTACTAACAGCTAATACACTCTTTCTTTCTTTCTTTCTTTCTTTCTTTCTTTCTTTCTTTCTTTCTTTCTTTCTTTCTTTCTTTCTTTCTTTCTTTTATCCCTTCATCTCACCTATCCCTGATGGAAGTGTTTTCCCCCTTTTTACTTATTATTATTATTATTATTATTATTCAATTAATAATCATACATAAATAATCAAAAAAATGTGCACCCCACCACCGAGACCATTCCATTATAACTCTCCAACCTCCTAAAATTTTGACACCTCTTGCGCTGATTTAACCCCTTTCCGTTTTAACAGTACAAATTCTATGAACACCCTCCATATTTCTTCAAAATCATTTCTCCTACATATTCCCCCTTCTTACCTCAATGGTACATGTTAATTTATCATTAATCACTATATCCCAAACAAACTTCTTTGTACCATTCTTCCATTTTACATTCTGCTTGCCCCTTCCACTTCCTAGCTATCATAATTCGTGCAGCTGGCAATAATAAGGAGGTTCTCTTAAGAAGGGGAGGCACCACTAGGTCCTTCAAGGTGGATGGTACCTCCCCGCCCCATTTTGGGGAGCTCTGGTGAACTAAGATGGACAAGGATACAGAGGGAAGGTGGTTGGCTGCACTCCTAAAGGGAGTGAGTCTTCATCCTCAGGCTGCAATAACTGAAACTGATCCTGTACAGATGGAACAGGCAATGCTCTGGATGTCTCTGTAGGGCTTACTTTAACTGTGGCATCCATTTCTGCCTGAACCTGAACAACCTTTTCCCTAAAGGAGGCATGTCCAAAGTCTGTTTTGGGGGCCTAATCCAGCCTGCCAGTCAGTTTAATCAAGCCCCTGTGGCAGTTTATTTCCTAGGGTAAAATCCTAAAAAACCCTCAACAACTTCAGTCCTAAGAAAAAGTCAACAACCTTGGTTGGCCCTTTGGTCGGCCCTCACGGCCCTTCACTTCATCAAATCTGGCCCTCTTTGAAGAAAGTTTGGACACCAGTGCCCCAAAGTGCTTTGCAAAATTGTCATAGCAAGCTTCGGTAGGGGGCCAAAGCAATGCTTTCCCTATCAGATGGCAAAATCCCATTCTTCACTTGAAACAGCTCTGCCAGATACAATGATGGTGAAAAGGTAAGCTTTCTTCACCGCCACCAACATAGTTATGAGCTATAATGTGCTCTCATCCATGTTCAGTCAGCTTCAGATGGGCATTTATGTGGGACATTGCAGTCAAACTAAACAAATGCATACCCTTGCTAGTTAGTAAGTTGAAGGGCAAACAACCAGAGCAGTTTGATAGGCAGACTTAGACCATAGGAATGTAACTGATGGAGAGAGAGCTCTGTGTGATGTCATTTCCCCTGTTTCTAGTAATGGGAAGAAACAGGAGATATAAACCCTTCTCCTGTTGTTTTCTCTCTGTGTCTTCTTTTCACCCTGATTCTGATGCTGATTGGACATGTTCCTGGGATCCAGGCACAAAGACGGACTTTAGAAACTAACCTCTGTATTTTTGTAATTAAGAACGCTGTACCTGCATATTTTTTACTGCTGCCTTTGCTGTGAACCAATGCAAGAACATTAAGTAAGAAAACACTGTTTTTAAGACTTACTTCATAAGTTGTTGCCTGATTCTTTGTTATGCAAGGTAAAAAAAGGAAAGCTAGCTTATTTCATAAGCTGCAATTGCTCAGAATAAAAGGAGGCTTTACGGCTTATTTTCCTAAGATTTCATGCTGTCAAGGATGGGATTTTAAAAACTCGGTTTAAACCCACACACCTGGGAGACTGGAGGGATAAATTTTAATTAATATATCCACTCCAATCTAACAAGTTTTGCAGCCATTGGCCCTCCTGTTTCATCAGATACAGGTCACTCCAATGTGCTCTGCATGCTCCACTGCAACAGAGATGGCACTCAGGAGCAACTGAATCAATGGTCCTATGCATCTCACCATTCCATAGTGAGACAATAGTCTCAACAGAAATGCCAGCCGCGTCAACTGGAAAATCCCCCAAAGAAATCAGGAATCCATCAGATGCCATAAGTCTCTGTGGTACAGAGCCTGGAGAGTGGTCCCCTTGAAACATTCAATCCAAATGTCACCAGGGAGTGATCCATCCATGACAACAGACCATTCACTATTTGGATTTTGCAAATGGTTTTGAGGAATCCTCTCACCAACTGCTCCTAAGAGAAACCACAAGATTTTCTTATGGATCAGTAACAGCTTAAATTGTACAATGTAGCAGCAAAAATTAAACCAACTGTTTTCCTAATAGAAGGGAGTGTGGTATTCAACTCATGCATACATGACATGGAATTCAAAGCTGATGGCAAAGAACACCACAACTTGGCCACTGTGGGAAGGACATTGCAAGACAATAGTCAATGCAAATAAGTGCAAGACGATACAGGCAAAATAAACAAGCCCATACTTCACATTATGCTGATGGAGTCTGGACTGACTGTCTATGCAGGAAATCGGTCTTGTGTTTCTGAAGGGAGGATCACTGAAAACAATGCAATACAGCACAGCAGTGAAAAAACAGAAAACTGAGGCTTTCATAGAGGACACAAGGCCAGCCCAACCAAGAGGCAAAGTGAGGCAACTGTGATTGCCTCAGGCAGCTGGATCCACTGGGGCAGCAGATCCCCAATGACCACCCTTCTTACCCCTTTGTCCCAATGTAGATTTACCCTCACCCCTTCTTCTCTGGCAGGGAGGAGGCACCATTTTGGGGTCCATCTCAGGTTCTCTTTGGCCATCCCTGGGACAACAGGTCTTGCACAGCCATTGGCCATGACTCTTAACTGATTTGGAGCCCCCCATCCACACCAAATGCTTTTATTGTCCAACTGAAAACCTTGTGCTCTCAAAATTTCCTGGTTGCCCCATAACATTGGGGTTGCCCCATAACATTGTTGTGCTCATAACATAAATGTGTTCCACACGTGGAATGTCCCCTTTTTTGCTGTGGCAAAAGGGAAAGTGCTATGGATGCCACATGGCAGCACCCCATACCCCACATACACTGGTGCTGATGCAGCGAATACTGGTCCAATAAGGAGAATGGGGGCACTGACCCACCAGCCTCAATATGCCCTCATCCGGCCCCACTCTACCTTCCTGCCTTCTTACAATCAACCCAGGAGGTGGTCCTGGCTGGCAGCGTCCTTCTCCTTCTCAGTCTGAGTCTTACCCATGCAATGGATTGGGTTGGCCCCCTCCTCCAAATGCACCTGCTCTGTGTGAGATTAGCAGCCAAACTTAACAAATGCATATTCTTGCTAGTTAGCATGAGAAGGGGCCAGGTCCAAAGAGCAGTTTTACTGATAGGCACTCAGACCATAGAAATGCAATTGGTAGAGAGGGCTCTGTGTGACGCCATTTCTCCTCCTGGAAAGGAAGAAGCATATAGCAGTTCCTGTTCCTCTCTCTCCCTCCCTTTGATCAGCACTGGATGCAGACATTCCTCCGCTTGCTCCAGCTTCAAGGCATCTGGCTGCAGCTGGTTATATTGTAAATGTAAGTGTTTTGCCTGCACAGTTTTTAATGCTATTCTTGCTGTAAACCAAAGTAAGTAAATCTTATTTTTAAACTTACTTCACAAGTTATTGCCTGATTCTTTGTTAAGCGGGGTAAGAATGGGGAAGCCAGCTTACTTCATAGATGCACTTATTCAAAACACGGTTTTACAGCCTAATTCCTATGCTTTAAATTTTGCTGCCAATGAAGAGAATTTTGAAACTCTGTTCAGCCCACACATGTGGACACCTGGAGGAATGAATTGCAATTAATATATCCTCTCCTACCCATTAAAGCCCATCCCACATGTTCCTCCACCCCAGTGGAAGCACCCTTGGGAAGAGTACTACACTTCCCAGAATTCCCTGGGGGAAAGTCATGTGTTTCAAAGTTGGCTGAAAACTCTTTAAACATGTACAGTGGTTGCAACAAAGGCTCATTCCTCCAACCTGGCGCTCTGGATCAAAAAACGTTTCCCATAGTGTTACGAGTTTGTCTGGGAGGAAGTGCGCTGTGCAAGGTCCTTCCAACCCTAGGTAAGCCCCTGGAAGCCCTGATATCTCGCACCGCTTGGTTTAGAGAGAGGTTGGTGGACTCAGGAAGCGTGGGCGGGAAACCGATCAGACCCGCGAGGAAGCTTCGATGACTTCTTTTCAGTGCTCTTTCTAGTGACAGAAAGGGGCAGAGACCAACCACAAGCTGCCCGCGTGAGATGGAGAAGTGGATGTCTGGACGCTTGTGAGCCGGTTGCAGCCCCAAGCCTACCCCATGGGGTTGTTGTGAAAATAAAGCAGGGGAGGGGCGGCAGGTACCCCCGCACTCTTTGGAAGGAGATGCTAGAGAGAGGAGGGGCACCAGCCTTAAGAGAAGGGGGAGGGCCCCGTGGCTCACATGGGCGTAGCCAGGGGAGTGCGGGGGGGGGGCAGCTGCTCCCCTAAATCAAGTAAATATATAAAAATATTTAACTAACTGACCAATTGCGTCGCAGATAACTCGGTCTTGCTCCCCCTTAACATAAAGCCATCCCCCCTAAAATAAATCCTGGCTACGCCCATAGTGGCTGAGTGGGAGGAGCGCCTGCTGTGCGTCCCAGGTACAATTCCCACCGGAATCTCCTGCGGAGGTCCCTTGAACCTCTGGACAGCCTCTGCTGCCGGTCAGTGTTGGTAATACGGAGCTAGATAAAAGGGTTGCCAAAGAAAGCTACCCTTCCCACGCCTACTGACTTCTAGGGGAACCTCCTCCCAGGTAAATGTGTGGCACGGGATGGCAGCCTTCTTGAAGGCGAAGGAGTGACCAGGGGGGCGCCTCTGACTCCCTCTTCCCGGCTTCGTCTGCCTTCGTCCCCGCCCACTCTTGGTTCTTCGGCGCTCCTGCTCGGCCGGCAACAGCGGAGACTGCGACCCGCTCCGAACCGGCGCTCTCCAGGCGTGAAAAACCCGCGAGGGGGTCTTCCCATCCGCCGCCCGGAGCTGCGCGCAGCTTCTCTGCTGGAAGCGCGAAGTGGCCGAGGGGATGGAGCACCCAGCGGCGCCGGAGGGAGACGCCGCCTGCTCGTGGAGCTCAGGGCAAGATGAGCCACGACCCGCGGGATGTTCGGGGACAGTCCCAAGCCTGGGGCGGGCGGGGGGAGAATAAGGGGCGGCCTCTCCGGGCGCCCTCCTCCGTGGACACACCCCGACACACATTCTTGGTCAGTGCCTGGCACTCTCAGCCTCCGACGCGAGCGCGCAGCAGCCCAAAGCGCGCCAGAAGCAGGCACGTGTGAGTGTGTGGGTCCTGGAGCGCGCAGATGGGGGGTGGGGGCGGAGAGAGAGGGAGAGAAGGGGGAGGCGCTGCGTGAGTCCCCAGCGCGCATGTCCGCTTTCTCCCAACCCCGGCAGCTGCAACCGCGGAGCCCGTCACCAAAGCCACTGAAACAGTAAGCGGGAGAGCTGGCGATGGCGAGGGAGGCGCACGGAGCCCGACTGGCGGCGCGGCTGAGGCTGTTCTAGGGAGACCGGCGGGGAGGCATCTGCCGGGGGCTCATTCCCAACACCAAAGGAAGCCCCCCCCCCCCCAGCCGCGTCTCCCTCCTGGAATAAAACCCAAATTCTAGCCAGCAACATCCCAGGCCGGGCGGACGGGCGAGCGAGCGAGCTTCGGAGCGGCCTCGGGGGCAGGGCAGGTGCCGGCGTTGCAGGCGAGCCGGCAAAGGGAAGCGCTTCCTCGGTGCCTCGCGGGCCACCCCAAGCCAGATAGATGTGCGCGCCGCCCGCCCGCCCGCGCGGCCACCATGAACACCCAACTGGCGATGGAGACTCTGGGCGACCTCCACGGGGTGAGCCATGAGCCGGGCCCCGATCTGCTGCGGAGCGCCCACCCCCGCGGCGGCGGTGGCCAGAGCAACCCCTTGGCTCACGGCGCCCGCCCGCTGGGCATGGCCGCCCTCCTGGACGGTGGGGACTACGGCCACCACCGGAGCGGCGCGGAGCACCCTTTGGGCGGCCCTCTGCACCCCACCATCACCATGGCTTGCGAGACCCCGCCTGGCCTGAGCATGAGCAGCACCTACACCACCCTGACTCCCTTGCAGCCGCTCCCTCCCATCTCCACCGTCGCGGACAAATTCCCCCACCATCACCATCACCCCCACCACCCCCACCACCCGTCTCAGCACCCTCATCATCCTCACCAGCGGCTGTCGGGCAACGTGAGCGGGAGTTTCACCCTCATGCGGGACGAAAGGAGCCTGGCCGCCTCCATGAACAACCTGTACTCGCCCTACCACGCCAAAGACGTCCCCGGCATGGGGCAGCGCCTCTCTCCGCTCTCCGGCTCCGGCCTGGGCGGGCTGCACGGCTCCCAGCAAGGGCTCCCCCACTACGCTCACCCGGGAGCCGCCGCCGCCGAAAAGATGCTGGCCCCCAACGGCTACGAAGCGCATCACCCTGCCCTGCTGGCCAGGCACGGCGAGCAGCACCTGACGCCGACCTCGGCTCCCGGCATGGGGCCTCTCCACGGGATCCCGCACCACCCCCACGCCCACCTGAGCGCGCCGGGCCACGGGCAGATCCTGGGTGCCGGGCCCCGGGAAGCCCACCCGGGAGCGGCGGCGGCGGGAGCAGCGGCGGCGGCGGCCTCCGGGCAGGTCAACGGCGGCGGGAGCGGCTCGGGGCAGATGGAGGAGATCAACACCAAAGAAGTCGCCCAGAGGATCACCACCGAGCTCAAGCGCTACAGCATCCCGCAAGCCATCTTCGCCCAGCGCGTCCTCTGCCGCTCCCAGGGGACGCTCTCGGACCTGCTGAGGAACCCCAAGCCCTGGAGCAAGCTCAAGTCCGGCAGAGAGACTTTCCGCAGGATGTGGAAGTGGCTGCAGGAGCCCGAATTCCAGAGGATGTCCGCGCTCAGGCTGGCAGGTGAGCGGTGGGGATGGGGTGGGAGGGAGGGAGGCAGCAGCGGGCCGACGCGAGGTGGGGGGCTGCTCATGCAAGGGGCTCTCTCGGCTTTGTTCCCCTTCGGCCAGCTCGGCCAAAACGCCCCCTGCACCGTTCCCAAACAAAGGCCCACCAGCCCGAAGATTGAGGATGGAGTGGGTGGGTGGCCACTGGGGGAAAGGGGTGTGTAGTGTCGTTGCGGTGCCTTCAGAAGCAAGAGAGGGACCTCTCCGCGCGGCCTTTTTTTTCCTTGTAGCTCCCTGGCCGCGGATCCGGCTGGTCTTCCGAGGCGCAGAGCTGGCCTACAGCGCTTTGTGGCGCGTCAGGATGGGGCAGGAATCGGGGCCACGTGGGAAGCCCCCCTCCCGCCGAAAGCGTTTTCCACGCGCTCTCCTCGCGTCCGGAGCCGCACGGTTGTGCCAAGGGGCTGCGGCAGACACACACACGCACACGCGTGGCCACTGCAAGAGGCGGTGGCCGATGGCTGCAGCTCTGGCGTTTTCACCTAAACGTCCTCGGTCCTCCTGCTGTCCTGCTCCTTCTCGTGTGGAGGCCTCCTCTTACACGCGTGCTCTGCGGAGTGTCTTCCAGTCTGTCCGGATTAATGTCCAAGGTGGTGGCTGCAGGTCCCTTTGGATCGCGTTCAGCGAATGATTCCTTGCAAACAGAGCTCGTTACTGTGTTGATTTTTGGACCTCCCGCCTGCCCCTTGCTTTAGGCGTGTTCTTTTGCTTTGCTTTTCAGCAAATACAGTAATAGCCAACGGTTTGCCCACAAAATTTTCCAGAAGCCAAAGTCGGGAGCTTCCCTAGCTGGCACCTCCGAGGGCGAGGAGGGTCAGGCGAAAGGCTGGCCTGGGAAGGGGTTTCTTCCGCCTCCTTGACCCCGCAGGTCTCTGTTACGCAGGAGAGGCGTTGGGCACAGCTGGCTGTCTCTCTGCAGGGTCTCTCGGCTGTGTGGATGGAAAGAGAAACGAGGCGAGCTGTTCGGGCTGAACTCCTTCGTGAAAGGCTGGCCTGGCGCGATGGTGGAGGAGCGCGCAGGTCCCGCGCATGTGGCGCCTGTGCGCTTCGGAGCAGCGGCGCCTGGAAGAGCCGAGGAAGTTCCTGGCTTTTGGAGGCGCTGGCTTTTCGCCCTGGAAGACAGTTCTTGTTTCCCTCCGGGCTCGGCCTGCTGCCTGCAACCCGGCAAAAGCTTTTAACAGCACGCAAAACTGAGGTTGGCGAAATGACCCTTTGACTGGGGGAAGTCCAAGCCGCTGAGGAGACCCGAGCCGTCGAGGCTCACGAGCAAGAACAGCGCTTGCCGGGAAAAGTCGTGGAAGGATGCGCCAAAAGTTGCGCAAAGCGTGCGCATCACCCACGGCTCCGTCCTGCCTTTCACGAGTGCCCGGCTGGAGGCGCTTTGGACGGCTCTCCTGCTGCCAAGAGGCTGCTTCCGTGGGGAGGGCGGCTGGGCGGGGAGAGAAGAGATTCCCCTTCGATTATTGGGAGGGGATTTGCATAGATCGATACTGGAAGGAAACAACCCTTGATCTCGGAATCACTCGACACGCCCTTTCCTCGAGAGGGAAGTCGGTGCGCGCGCGCAAAGCAATCTTCGTGGCTGGAACTGGGAGGTTGCATGTATTTCTGTAATGCAGTTATGAAATACGTTTCGTTATTTTTTATTATATTTTATTATATAATAATTATGAGTCCATCCTATATGTTACAGCCGAGGCTGTATAAGACTACGGGATTTCCTACCCCGCTTGTCCCCTGATCATTTCTGCGGGGAACGGACAACGAGTGAGGAGCCTGGATCTCTCTGCTTGGCCATTTTTGCTCCACCAACCCCGGGCAGCTCCAGGGCGGATTGTGGCCACGAGGCGGTGACACCCCCGAGACGCAGCAGAGAAGGCGCCTGCAGCGTCGGAGGCGGCTTCCCCGCGGTGTCGGCGGCCCAGAGGTCTCTGTCTTCGAGGAAGGCTTTCTCCTCCCTCCCCAGTGGCTCCTCGGGGAGGCCGGGCAGGTTCTGGACTGCCTTCCTGCGCCTCCTCGCCCCGCCGCCGCTTTTCCTGGCTTCGAGCAGAGCCAAGCCAAGCAATCTGCGGCAAATGCATCCACGATCGATTTTATTTTGTGCAGGTTTTAAAGGCGAGATGATCTTCCTAAGTGGCAAAAATCTGCGCCGATTGATATTGATGTATGAACATCAGTTCGAAACGTCGTAAATTACTCCAGGCAATGCAAATTAAATTTCGCCTCCGGATTATAACTCGCTCTCCGGCATTTAAGGGAAGAATTATCGGGCCGATTAAGATCCCGCAGCAGCAGCAGCAACTCGCCCCTTCGCTTCCCTCATTTCCACCTCTCGGCTTTTTCCAGTGGTCCGAAGCACGTGGCATCTGCCGAGGTCTCTCTCTCCCCCCGCAGCCGCCCCTCCAAGCTGCTCTCAGCGCCCTGCCAGGCAGCCCAGCTGGCCCAGAATGACAAGCAGGCGGCTTCCAGCGTCTCCCAGCCCGCCATCTCCTAGGCCTGTTTTTGTTGTTGTTTAGTCGTTTTGTCGTGTCCGACTCTTTGTGACCCCCTGGACCAGAGCACGCCAGGCACTCCTGTCTTCCACTGCCTCCCGCAGTTTAGTCAAACTCATGCTGGTAGCTTCGAGAACACTGTCCAACCATCTCGTCCTCTGTCGTCCCCTTCTCCTTGTGCCCTCCATCTTTCCCAACATCAGGGTCTTTTCCAGGGAGTCTTCTCTTCTCATGAGGTGGCCAAAGTATTGGAGCCTCAGCTTAGGATCTGTGAAGTATTGGAGCCTCAGCTTCACTATCTTGGGTGCCTTGCTCGGCATAGTTCATAGCTTCTCTGAGTTATTCAAGCCCCTTCGCCACGAAGGGGCTCCTAGGCTTAGCTGTGGCTTAACTGCCCGGAGAAAGGCCCAGGGAGGGGGGCTGGGCCGGGCAGGTGATGAAAAGTTTGGCCAAGTTGCCCTTTCCCGGAGAGAGACTGGAAACCCGAAAGGAAGAAATGGCGGACCCCAGTTGACTAGGAGTGGGGCACAACAAGAAAGGGTCCCTTGGGGGATGGGGTGGGAGAGCGAGCGAGCAAGAACATCGGGGTTTCTTCTTCTTCTTCTTCTTCTTCTTCTTCTTCTTCTTCTTCTTCTTCTTCTTCTTCTTCTTCTTCCCTGGAAAAGTTTCACTGGGCAGCGAATGGGGCGGAATCCTTGAAATAGGAATAAAGACCGAGGATCCTATCTGCGCATTTCGCAAGCATTTAAATTCGTGTCTCCTCTTGATCTTTCCAGACAATTGCACTAAATGGGGGGTATTTCTTTCCGGTGCGCTATAAAAGAAACCTGGACTGGGTGCGGGGGTGCGGCTTTGCGTTTTTGTTCCTGGCAGGGTTTCCCCGTGACGTTGAACGCGCCCTTCCCCCTCCCCCAGGCAGCTTCTTCAGAGAAAGGCGAAATCCTGCCGCGGCTCTCCGCTGGGTCTCCTCCGACTTCCACTCAAGCCAGGAATTGCAGAAGCTTCCGCAGCAAACCAAGGGTGGGTTTTTCCAGGGCCTCTGCCCTCGCCTCCTTCAGCTGGGTTGCAGGGCTCCCTGCCTGCGCAGTGACAGAGCATCTGCTTCGCAGGCACAAAGTCCAAGGGTCAGTCCGGGTACCTCCAGGCAGGGCTGCCAGATAACCTCGCCAGAAACAACTCGCTGCCCATCCTGAGCTAGGTAAATCAATGGCTTGACTAAGTGCTTAGGAGCCAGCTTCTAGGGGCCGAGGTCCCTCCCTGAAGGAGTGTCTCCACCTCCATCGTTCTGCCCGGACACTGAGATCCAGCACCAAGGGCCTTCTGGCGGTTCCCTCACTGCGAGAAGCAAAGCTACAGGGAACCAGGCAGAGGGCCTTCTCGGTAGTGGCACCCGCCGTGTGGAACGCCCTCCCACCAGATGTCAAAGAGAAAAACAACTACCAAACTTTTAGAAGACATCTGAAGGCAGCCCTGTTTAGAAAAGCTTTTAATGTTTAATAGGTTGTTGTATTTTAGTGTTTTGTTGGAAGCCGCCCAGAGTGGCTGGGGAAACCCAGCCAGATGGGCGGGGTATAAATAATAAATTATTATTATTTGGCACCCCCATAAATATTTGAGGGGGTGGCCCCCTAGTTAATGGGCATTGGCATTAAACTGGTGTGCATGCACCAGATCATGCGGTCAGTTATGTGGGGCAGGGCTTACCTGGGTCCTCAATATTTTATTCAGGTTGGCACCCTTGACTCACTACAATGGTGCACCTAAGTCCACCTGGCTGGCCGCCTAGGCTTTTTACTGCACAGGTGCCAGCACGGGCTGAGTATAGGGGGCAGGTCGTTCAGGTGGAGAAGGTCCTCTTCATCATGGGTAGGCAAACTAAGGCCCAGGGGCCAGATTCAGCCCAATCACCTTCAAAATCTGGCCCGCGGATGGTCCAGGAATCAGCATGATTTTACATGAGTAGAATGTGTCCTTTTATTTAAAATGCATCTCTGGGTTATTTGTGGGGCATAGGAATTGGTTCTTTCTTTTCCAAAATATAGTCCGGCCCCCCACAAGGTCTGAGGGACAGTGGACTAGCCCCCTGCTGAAAAAGTTTGCTGACCCCTGGTCTTCGTCTTCCGCTGGAAAAAGGCCCAGTGCTGGAGGAATTAAGATGAAGAGAGAAAAGCTTCCTATTTTCACCTGGGAATAGGAAGGAAAGGGGATAGAGAGAGGAGAGTTGTTGCAGGAGGAGGAAGGGAATGTGAGGGGAAAGGAGAGGAGATGCGAAATAAACTGGCAATGGGTGGGGGAGTAGTAGTAGTAGTAGTAATAATAATAATTTATTAATTATACCCCGCCCATCTGAGTAGAGTATAGCTCACGTGTGAGCGAAGGAGAGAGGTGAAATCACAGTGGACTTGTAAAAACACATTGAGAGGCATGGAGGGGGGGATGTAAAACATGGACTTTCCTATTTAGATCCTCTGGATCAGCAAATTCTGTCTTAAATGAGAAGGCTGTGTCGCCATCCCTCCAGAGCCCAATGTCTGTACTTAGCTCGGGGAACACTAAACTATGGAACTCCTTGCCACAAGGAAATCATGGTGACAAGAACTTAGCCTTTCCAATGGAAATGCTAACTTACTACACATCTCCACCTCCACATGCCACCATTTGGGGTCTGACCTCACCTCTGCAATGCCAGCGGTCAGAGGTGGTTGCAGTCCAGCACCTTCTGGAGGGTCGCCAGTACCCCATGCCTTGCTGTAGAACAAGCAGAGGGAGCCAACCCCTCAGCCCCTTTTCTGACAGGAGCCTTGATCTGCAAAACTTTGCGGGGTGTGCATTGGGCTACGAGGTGATGCCAAGGGAGGGCTCGAGGTGTAAATGAGTATCAGACTTTGAAAAGCTGGCTGGTGTCACTCAATCAAGTCCATCAGTTTTGTTCAATTAATTAAATGAAATAATTTTAATTGGATTTTGAAAAAATGGGCAATTAATCGTTGCTGTTACTTAGTGGGTTGGGTAACCACAATTCTGAATACAGTGGTACCTCTGGATGCGAATGGGATCCAATCCAGAGCCCCGTTCGCATCCAGAGCAGAATGCAACCCGTGTTTGCGTGTCTGTGCGTTGCGATTCGCTGCTTATGTGCATGTGCGTGATGTCATTTTGAGCATCTGTGCATGCGCGAGCGGCGAAACCTGGAAGTAACACGTTCCGTTACTTCCGGGTCGCCGCAGAGCGCAACCCGAAAACGCTCAACCCAAAGCTACTTCAACCCGAGGTATGACTGTAATGTTTTTATAGGTTTGGGGGCACTGGGGAGCAAAGGGGTGGCTGCTGCATAGCCTTTAATTTAGGATGGTTCCCACCACCTCCCTCCCTCTTGGGCTGCTCATCCTGGAACTGCCAAGGTAGGCGAGTACGTTCTGCTATTGGCCTAGTGTAGGATGAGAAGACCAGGATTCTGGCATAGGTTTTTTATTTTTTTAAATATACTTTGGTTTACATGCTCACTGTATCTCCACATTTCTCTGTTTCCTATACTCTGTTCAAAACTGCTGGACTGGATTTCTGGGCTGTCCTGGGCTGATTGTCCCCTGACCCATTGCTGGGACCATTGGAGACATGCTACTGGTGGTGGTCCAAGCAGCTGGGAGAGCACAAGGGGAGGTGGGCTGGGGTTGCCAAGCAGGAGACTTGGAATTCAGGTGGCTGTTTTCCTACTCCTAAGGAGGCCACCGTAAGGTACTGGGGACTTTGGGCCCATATGCCCTCAGTGCCCTATACATGGGTGGTGGCAAGCACAGAGAGGGCAACAGAATGGGGCGCCTGTTGCTACCAGTGGTACTGGACAGAGTTGGCACTGGAGCTGATGGTTCTTCTCCTGTGCTCCTCGTAGGCTATGAAGAGTGAAGGGTAAAACCAACAGCCTGGGCAGGGCCTGGTAGTAAACCTCTTGGCAGGATAATTGAGGTGGGTGCGGGAGCTGGCCTGCTTTGCTGAAAAGCCTGGTTTTCTAATTTCCTGCTGTAGCAGCTTCTGCTAATCCCACATAACTATGGAACATGAGAAATGGACTGGAGGAGGTGACTTCAGCAGCTTGGCCATTAATCTCGGCCCCAAAGGAAAATGCCCTTGAATCAAGAACTGGGGGTGATGCGCTCTTCCAAGTCAGTGTCGTCTTCCTTAGCTATGTGAGCATTTGTGAGGATAAGTGACCGTTCTTTTATGGATTTAAAAAAATTAGAAAATTAAAGAGCGTTTAGAAACTTGTTTGGGCATGAAAGCAAGGAAGGGAGATGCTCAACACTAGCATTATCCAATGGGTCACCATAATCAAAATGCACATTTAGGGCTGGTCTTTGAAATTTCTCGGGCCAAGGTCCAGTTTTTCCACATCATCACATGGAAAGCAAAGGAAACCTGCAGAACTAGTTTCTGCATTGGCTACAGAGGGGAATGAATCTGAGGGGGAATAATAATAATAATAATAATAATAATAATAATAATAATAATAATAA
>JAXCMG010000021.1:5148517-5199838 GCA_034642415.1 Podarcis siculus
CTGACCACTGATTTCAAGGCTGCGCTGACTTTTTTGGGTTTCTTATAATTCCCAAGCAATGCTGGATAAGAGGCTGCTAGTGCTGTCATGCATTTGGTTTATTGATCACCTTGACTGCTTTGTGCAAACAGGTGGGAGAAATATGGGGGAGAAATTCACATGTATTATGGTTACATACATGAAACTGGTGTATTTTGGCTCAAAATTTGACCCAAAACACTCTAAATGAAGGTGAAAAGATAGCTGTAGATTTGCAATTGTAGATGGATGTCATTATCCCAATGTGTGGCTCATGCATTGCTGTCTATAATTGGCTCCACTCTATTTCCCAAACCACTATTTTGTCTCTGGCTTCCATGGGGAGGGGGCAGTACTAACCCCCCCCCAAACCCTCTAAGCATCCTAAAGTCTGCTCTGCCTCCATGGCCAGTGGTGGTCATGCTCTTGTGCTCAGCTCCTGTTTCCTGGCTTCCCACTGTGCAAATAGGATGCTGGACTCAATGGGCACCTGGCCTGATCCAGCAAGTTCTTCTTACTTTCTTATGCCCCATAGACAAATGAAGCTGTTCCTCCATTCATGCAAGGGCCTGAAGGGACTTTTCAGTGGTGGCTCCGACCTGGTGGAATGCTCTGTCCCAGGAGACTAGGGCCCTTCAGGATTTAACCTCCTTCCGTCGGGCCTGTAAGACAGAACTATTCCGCCTGGCCTTTAATTTGAATTCAGCCTGATCTTTTATTTCCCTTCTCTTCCCTCCCCTTCCCCTTTTATGAAGATTACCCGCTCTGAGACCCCACAGCTAATTCTCCCCTGGCCTCCTCGCTGGCCCAAGTAGGACTAATTCAGCCAGCTAGCCCTGGTGATCATCTAATGCTTATTAGATGGATTTCCCCTAAATTGATTTCTGAACTTTGAATTTTATTGTTATTCATGTTTTTATACTGTGTTTTATTCTGCTTTTACAACTGTTTTAAATTTGTTGTTAGCTGCCCTGAGCCCAGATTTTAAACCGGGAAGGGCAGGGTATAAATTTAATAATAATAATATCTTTATTGTCATTGCCCCCTCTTGGGGACAACGAAATCACTTTAAAATTGTTATTATTATTTAAAAATTGTTATTTATTATTATTATTATTATTATTATTATTATTATTATTATGCAAGCTGCTCAGTTCCTATATGGAGCTGCATCGAGCTGTGATAAAAAATGCAGGAAGATCAAAAACTCTTTTACTTGTTCCTCACAGTGTTTTTAAACGGAACAAACTTTGCTTGTCTAGAACCTGTACTTATGATAAGGAATCCTCTGACCTCCAAAGAAGATGCTGTCCACTGCTGCTTTGGCAGGGACAGCGACAACACACTCCTTGGAGACTGGATCTGCCACCTCCTTGGCAGCCTTCTCCCCAAATGCCATCTCCACAGCAGTGCTGCTGGTCTCCTTCCACCCCAGGGAGGTGGGGTGCCCTCCAGGGGTCTCCAGCTTTCTGCACCCACCCCTGAAACCACCTTTTATTCACACTTCAACCATTGCGTAAGGTTGATTTGACTCCCTCGCTTGCTCCTGAAGTAGATCTTCACACCCCTCTTGTCTCTGATATAGGCCTCCACTCACGCCTTGCCTGAAAGTGGGGTGGCATTTTGTGTTTTTGCCTCAGGTGCCAAAATGTATTGGGCCGGGCCAGGGTTTGTGGGGGCAGAGCCTGCCAGTATAATCAGGTGGAGCTGAATGCTCCTGCTCTACTTAAATATTCTTCATCAATGAGAACAAGGCCACCACCTAGTGACCACCAAAGGGAACAAGCATGCAAAATTATCGGCGCAGTTGGCTAAGCATGTTTATCATATTTATGCTGTCTAAAAGTCAATCCAGGACCCAGAAATCCTATGGAGACTGGGTGGAGTGGGGAAGGGAGGGGAGGGGAGAGGGAGTCTACACTTCATAAAGCTAAAGGTAGAGGGACCCCTGACCATTAGGTCCAGTCGTGGCTGACTCTGGCACTCATCTCGCTTTATTGGCTGAGGGAGCCGGCGTACAGTTTCCGGGTCATGTGGCCAGCATGACTAAGCCGCTTCTGGCGAACCAGAGCAGCGCACGGAAATGCCGTTTACCTTCCCGCTGGAGTGGTACCTATTTATCTACTTGCACTTTGACGTGCTTTCGAACTGCTAGGTTGGCAGGAGCAGGGACCGAGCAACGGGAGCTCACCGCGTTGTGGGGATCCAAATCGCCGACCTTCTGATTGGCAAGTCCTAGGCTCTGTGGTTTAACCCACAGCGCCACCCACATCCCTACACTTCATGACCACTTCCTAATCCTGCCAAGCCTGCACCAGCCAGGGCAGAGGGTGGGGTGCTTCCCCCTTTTTGTAGTTCACTCCAATGGGAGGGCAAACCGCCATATTAGCTCCTGGGGCTGGTGTGGTTTTTCTCCCCAGTCTGGTAGAGGAATAGCCTGGAGAGCTTTAGCTGTTGTGGATCTAAGGCCTCCCTGATCTGCCCTCTGCACAGCAGGTCCCAACTACTCAGCCACAACATCAGAGAGCAACTGAAGACCTCTTGAGGCTTTTATCTTCTACCAGCCTTAAGGCTGGGCCATAGATACCAGGAGCACAGGAGTTTGGTAAACTGCTTGCGGGTCCCCCACCCCTTTACGATCAAGCTATATATAAATTTAATGGGGCGGGGGGAAACAAATCTTGAACCTAAAATATCAAGAACTATTGCAAATGTCAGCAGTTACCACATTGCCGACATTTACTGTGGGAAACAGGGATTGAGAAATTTAAACCTCCTATCCCGCATGTGTGGGAGAAATAAAGAAAGTAAATGGGCTGTGAAGTCTTTTGAGCAGAGTAAAGCAGTTATACATTTTGCAGTTTACTAAAGCTTAGGAATAAGGCAATTACACCATTTATCCCTTTTATTTGTGGTCTGTTGACCTCCCCTTCTTCACCTCCGTTGCAGAGAATGAACCACATGTTTTTAGTAAGATAAACAAAAAAGATTTACAGTGGTACCTCTAGTTATGAACTTAATTTGTTCCAGAGGTCCGTTCTTAACATGAAACTGTTCTTATCTAGAGGCATGCTTTCGCTAATGGGGCCTCTTACTGCCACTGCACCGCAGCAAACAATTTCTGTTCTCATCCTGGGGCAAAGTTCTCAACTCGAGGTAACTCTTCCAGATTAGCGGAGTTTGTAACCCGAAGCATTTGTAACCTGAGGCGTTTGTAACTCGAGGTACCACTGTACTTACATTTCAATGCAGACAGCAAATGCAGTACAGGTAAGAAGTATCAAAGATTATCTCATTGTTACAGAATTCCTGTCCAGAGAAGGTAGGGGAAGTGACCACATAGAGAGTCCTCTCTAGGAAGTTCAAGAACTCTCGGTGTACTGGCCCTTTGCCTGTCTAGCAAAACGTGTGTTTGTGATTTGGCTGCAAACCCCACACTTTGCACCAAAGTCAAGCCATAGTGTTGTGTTCTTTTTCATTTCAGCTTGCAAACGGAAAGAGCAAGAGCATGGGAAGGACAAAAGTAACACCCCCAAGAAGCCCAGGTTGGTCTTTACGGACGTCCAGCGCCGGACTCTACATGCAATATTCAAGGAAAACAAGCGCCCTTCCAAAGATTTGCAAATCACCATTTCACAGCAGTTGGGTCTGGAGCTCAGCACGGTCAGTAACTTTTTCATGAACGCACGACGGAGGAGCCTGGATAAGTGGCAGGAGGAGGGCGGATCCAGTTCAGGCAACTCATCTTCCTCATCAAGCAATTGTACCAAAGCGTAAAGAATTGACCACAAACTAATCTTCGGTGGAAAAGCTTTAAAAATAACTGAACAGGACTTCAAGAAAGCAGGTTTATACTTCAACTCTTTTTAAAAAATGTTATTTATAAGCCCCAAAGAAACCAAAGACTTAACTTCACCTGATGATGACTTGGCTAGAAGAAACACACTTTAGTGGGATGATGGCTTGCAAAATGAAGAGACTGGGAAAATAGGGCAGGCTGCTGGCTTTACACCTTTACACCATGATCTCTTCCGCCCTGTGTGGCCGGTTAGTGATCTAGAAGGCAGCCATTGCTTCTTACCAGTGATGAGGATGCTCTCGGATACGGCTCTTTGTTTCTACGGCAACACCATGGAGGTGAAAGATGTACATAGGATTCCGGGTGCCCACCAGCAGCGAGGAACATAGCCAGAGCTGGTCTCAGAAAGTACAACCATAACAGCATTGAGTCACATGAGTTCGTTTTAAAAAGTAGTGTGATTTTGCCCTTTTAATTGTTTGAACTTTTCCAGTTCAATACCTGGATACAAGTTCAGATAAGGCAAAGAAATTTGAATGCTTCCTGAACCAGTTGCATTCTCTTTGTTTGTTAAGGGATGTGTCCATTTAAAAAACAAACAAACAAACAAACAAACCAAAACAACCCCACAATTTCATTGTAAAAATATCAGGTAGGTACCAAAGAACACATTTATTGCAGGTATTTTGTTGCAATGCTTTTAATACACCAAAGCTATTTTTACACAAAATTCTATGTAGAGATGTAAGGGTAAACACCTCATTGTTGTCCAGCTTTAAGCAAGACAAACCGTTGTTCCAACTGTGGCAATTTCCTCTCCACTCAAGTGGTACTAGATAGTACAGTGGTGCCTCGCAAGACGAAATTAATTCGTTCTGCGAGTTTTTTCGTCTTGCGAATTTTTCATCTTGCGAATTTTTCGTCTTGCAATGCACCCTGGGTATTAACGGTTTTAAGAAAAAGGAAACAAACTTGCAAGACGTTTTCGTCTTGCGAAGCAAGCCCAAAGGGAAATTCGTCTTGCGAAGCAACTCAAAAAACGAAAAACTCTTTCGTCTTGCGAGTTCTTCGTCTTGCGAGGCATTCGTCTTGCGGGGCACCACTGTAGTGTAGAGCCAATATTATGGTAAACTACACTTTGTGGAGGACCCTGCACTTGCAAACCCAGGGCTCCAGTAGGAATACTTGAAAGTCTCCCCAAGTCAGAAAAGAGGCGTATACTACAGAAATTCAGGTTGCCCATGTGTGTCAAGCTACCTTTTTTATTACTAGAAATTCTAGGCAAACAGCTGCTATATCTCTAGACAGTGTGCATTTTATTTACATATATATTTATGCTCGTGAAATTTAAATTATAATTGTTTAAAACACAGGCAACAACTTTTCCGCCCTAGCTAAAGGCAACCGAGAGTTGTTGGGGTTCCCGCTACCTCAGGGTAGAATCCTAGTCCATGATCTTAAACCAATGGAAGGAAGTTATTTTGAAGTCCGTGCAGATATTTTTAAAGAAGATAATGGTTAAAACTAGGGAGGAATTCTAATGATATTGAAAGTCAATGAAGAAACCTCTGTTGCTTCCCTTAGGAAGCAGGCCTCACAATGTGTTCTTTTAGGATGGCAGGGGGAGAGTGCCACCAGTTGTATGGAAGCTTAAACCAAATTTAACTTAAACCCACTTGACCTGTTGCTCAAGATAAGCAACCCAATGTCAACAGCACCATGACATTTCCCTAGTGTTGCAGGGATGACAGGATGGCATCGCTTTAAGCTCAGGATTTCATCGCGGGCTGAAATACAGAATCTTCTGGGCTCTGAATCAGATGGTCTATTTGTACTGAAGCCCATATAAGCTTGCCATTTGGGAATTATATCTCATAGAGACCAAGAGCAAACCTCTTTTAGGCACCGCGAACAACTGAATCTGGCCCATTCCTCTGTTGGCGCTTACTAGGCTGTTCCCTGGGTGCAGGGTTTTGTTTTTGCACATCTTTCATTTATTTATTTATTTATTTGAGAGCGTTCTATACAGATAAGATTTAACAGGCACATTGTTTCGTGAATGAAAAGTTTTGAATGCATGGTTGCAAGTAATTGTTCGCCCATCCAATGAAAACTTCCATTTTACATGTAATGGAAGCAGCAGTGTTTACATTTGGTGACTTGGCTTGTCTTAAAGGTAAAGGTAAAGGTACCCCTGCCCGTACGGGCCAGTCTTGACAGACTCTGGGGTTGGTGCGCCCATCTCACTCTATAGGCCGGGGGCCAGCGCTGTCCGGAGACACTTCCGGGTCACGTGGCCAGCGTGACATCGCTGCTCTGGCGAGCCAGAGCCGCACACGGAAACGCCGTTTACCTTCCCGCTAGTAAGCGGTCCCTATTTATCTACTTGCACCTGGGGGTGCTTTCGAACTGCTAGGTTGGCAGGCGCTGGGACCGAGCAACGGGAGCGCACCCCGCCGCGGGGATTCGAACCGCCGACCTTTCGATCGGCAAGCCCTAGGCGCTGAGGCTTTTACCCACAGCGCCACCCGCGTCCCTTACTTGTCTTACGCTTATTTATTTATTTATTTATTTATTTATCAAATTTGTATATCCCCCCCCCCCGCCCCATCCCTAGATCTCAGGGCAGTCCACAGCATAAAAAATACAAGATAAAAAACACAAAATCCATAGGACAATAGATATCTAAATGTGCACGTATATCTCTTAGATCCTGGGATATTGATATGAAACACTTTGCTTTAGTAAATCAGGGTTGGAGGTAGAGGATCAAGTTACAAAAATTGTCATGTTAAATCCATATCCCCCCAGCCCCAGCCCCCCAAGGTAAACTCCTATGAAAGGAGTGTGGTGAGGCCTATAGGGTGCAATGCAACAGGGACAGACTTTGGCCATAAAATAAGCTTGGGGTGACTCTACAGAGACCAAGGAACATGTGAATATTTTGGAAAGCTCTTGACTGTGGGAAACTGAACCAAATTCTCCACTGCAAACCTTTTGTCCCTAAAGAGGCTACTCACTGGCAGCACTTAGTATAACTTATTTTGAAAACAGGGCTTACACTTTGTTCCAGAGCATCAGGGTTGCTCATTGAGTATCTGAAAGAAGCAAATTGAGAGTTTCAGCTTAATCTGAAGAAGTTGCGATTCTGCATTGCAGGGAGTTGTCCCTTCCAAGTCTACAATTCTGTGATTCTGTGACTGTTGAGATCTGCAGCCAGGTCTTTAAGACTGCAGTCCCATGTACTCTGACCAGTCATACTGATCAGATGTGTACAGATTTCTGCCTCCAAATATGCTTTCAAAATATATTATGCAACAGAGACTGGGCACATTTCAGGGTATGGAATAAACTAAAACTTAAGTAACCGAATCTCAACTTAGCTTGATATTTCTGTCCCCCCACCCACCCAGCCCCTGTTGGGTTCATTAAAAAAAATAATAGACAAGCCAATTTTCACTTGTGATGTGATTTGTGAATATTTCACTTTATAATTTTAAAATTTAGGAAAATCTTGCTTTTGAATCAAAAATTCAGAAATGGAGGAATATTTAAACTACATTACCACAGGCTAGTGTTATTTCTTCTGTTATGTATTTTGAGACAACGTGCTAAAACCAAAGAGAATATTACCAGCATACGCTTTTTACCCAATTATGCAATTTCAGTATCTCTCGCTAGATGTTTATATTTAGAATCCATTGACTTTCACAAGCGATCATTTGATTCGCCCCAAATGCCCTGTTCAAGATACAGGCCATCCTCTTTGGACAAATGTAATGTGTGAACTGAGCAGTTGTGGATGCAGCCGTCGGCAATTTGTACCTTTGTAACAACTGGAAAAGGATCACAATGCCAGGAATTGCTGCCAGCTTATCTCTGTATTCATGTACATGCAGAACAGCCAGCTGAGGTCTGGGCTGCTTGTATGTATAAGAAAATGTCTTTAGGAGAAACACCCCATGTATTTTATAGCTTTTCTCACATAAGTAGGTCCTAGTTATTCCTTTGGGAGCTGGCTTCCCTAGGTATGTCCTTCTGGGTGGGAAATGGGTTGTGCAGTTGGGTTCTGCATTGACGTCATCTGCTGCAAGAATCTGCTCTTGCAACTTGCTTCCCCTCCTGCCAATCAATGCACTTCCCAGGTCTATGCAGGCACATTGGTCGGATCAGGCCCATAACGTTGTACTTTCCCAAACCCCGTTTCTCACGTTGCCCAAGGCAATTTGCCACCGTGCATTTTGAATGGCCATATTTGCTCTGCAGTCTTGCAGGTCAGCCGAGGGTCCTTGGTAAAGGCAAACCAGAAACCAGAATTTAACTCCAAATACTTGAAGTGGCCCATTAAGTGGCGCAGGCTGGTTATCTCATTTTACTCTTGCAGAAACCTTTACAGCCAGCCTCTTATAAGCTGCCCCCACCCCCCACAATCCTTATAAGCCCCTATAATGTTGTACCTCCAAATTCTTATCATCTTGGGGGTTCTGTGAAGACACATGCCACCAACACCAAAACATATAAATTGGTTAAAGTTGAGGTAGGTGGTCACTTTAAACACATCAATATGCTTCTGAATACCAGTTGACGGGGGAGCAACAAGAACTTCAGTCTTCCTTTGTGATAACTTTGCTGAAATCATAAACAATGTAGAACTGACTAGTCACCCTCCAGCTGCAGTAAAGGAGACCAGGAGGAGTATAATTGCATTTAATTTACTGCTCACCAAAGTGTTAAAAGTTTGTATTGAACTCAAAATATCTCAACCAACACAAAAATGCTTTTTTTTAAAAAAAAAATCCCAAACATTGCAGCAAGGACAGGCTTCGTTTTTCTTCATACATGAAGCGAAACAGCAGAATTTCTTCTTTATTTTTAAGTTGCCTCCCTACAGCTGTATCTCAGGCGTCGGCCCACGCAGCACATTGCCTTAACCACATGAATGGCCCCACTAATGGCAAAGGGAACTTTCATGACATTCAGTTCTATTGGGTGTGTGAGGTGTTTATATACTGTCAGGTGTCAGCTGGACTGGCCTTAAAGATTGCAGAATCTGGTCCAAGTCCACATGAACATTTTGCCCAAATGGACTGAAAGTCCATTGCTGGCTTTGCTTATACCAAAGAGTCCTAAGACACAGCTCTTCACCAGAGTTGAACAAACCTGTTCCTCACAAAGGAACATCACCCATCTCCTCATTTTTTCTTCCTTTGGATGTGAACACTATGCATTTAACAAACAAAGAGAAAGCAACAAGCTATCTAACTGTGTTTGGGATGCATTCAATGGCCCTAGAGGCCAACTGGGAGTCTTTCTTTGGCTTTATGGGTTATTTATTGTGGGTTAGTTTTACAATGCATTTTGTAACTATTTCCTTTAAACAAAGAAGCAGAAAGGAAGGAATACTTACACTACACCTTAAAAAAAGAAAAGAAGCGGGAAAAGTGTGTTAAATCTCTACTATTTATAGTGTGAACCAAAGATGCTACCTCACTCAATTTCCACTGGTGATTTTGATCGCATTGATGAAACCAAAGAATACCAAAGATTTTTCATGCACGGCCTGAGTCTGAAAAGGGAACTCATTCTGCTAAATCTTCCGTTTCAATTTACTTAGTGTGTAAATTTGTCTTCATTCATATCTGTAATAACCACACTGGCTTATCACAACCATGATGGCAACCGTGACAATAGAGCTCTAGGCAACCGTGTTGCAAACTTTATAAACTAGGATGAGTGCCTTGCTTGAACCAAAGTGTTAAACCGCTCTTGACCTCTTTATATCTCACCTTTGAATACCTCAGCCTAATAGAAAGGCCACTGATTAAAAATAAACGGAATAATTCTTCACCGTGGTGCTTTTTGCCATGCTATCATGCAATGAAACTTTCTTTGATACCAAAGGAAAAATACTTGTTTTGATTTCCACTTCCTTGCTGACAAACCAAAGGTTTCTCCTTTCCCCTTGCAAGTAGCTTGAGTCCTCTACCTAGACAGGCCGTGCCTTACTTTTATCAATTCCTCCAAATACCTCATATAATAATAAATCATTAGGGTTGTGTTGTATAAAGAATCTATGTGCTAAGGCAGAAGTTACTCGTTTGCTAATTGTCAAGGTTGTTTTGAAGGTTTTGTCTTATTTATTTGGGAAGTTTGATTTCTTTGTATGGATTATTTTGCTTGAGCTGGGGTTTTCATTCCTCCATCCAGAACTGCTCAATAACCCAACAAAGATCTTTCTTCAAAATGGGTTTGGAATGTTGAGGCTGTTGTTGTTGAATAGTTTAAGAAAGGGATTCCTCACCCCACCCCCCAGTGGTTTGAAGACTTTTTGTTGACTTGTCAATGTCCTTTTTACAGGGTACAAACACAGATGTGTTCCTATTTTTTCTAATATTGTATGCTTTTAATTGAAATTATGATTTATATATGTTTATTAAACCAGAGCAGCTTATGACAAACTTGTATATAATAACCAATATTTTATGTTACGATATTTTGTGTTTCTGATGTTATGACCATCTGAAGTTCCATGTGCTTCACAAGACTGTTTTTTCCCCAACTGGACCTTCAGCACAGTTTTAGCAAGTGCTTCAATGTGCATTATTCTGAACACTGCCAGGTTCCCCTCCCTTCCTCCAAGATAACTTGTACATGCCAAAATGAGTGTTTCAAGGTAGTACTTTTGTCACATAGAATGCAGAACAGCACTCTTAATGAAGTTTCCCCTCCCTTTAATTTATTTGCATTTTCCGTTAAAGGTTATTTTGTGGGCAAGACCTGCCCATCCAAAGAGCTTGAAATCTGTTCCATTTTTAAAAGCACACACATTTGTGAGAGACTTTGCTTTTTGTTGTTGCTGTGATGGTGGTGGTTGTGTTCTTCTTCATTCATACAGATAAGAATAGCAGAACGCAGGAAACTAAGCCAACGTGAAATTGGACCTATCCTTCAGTAGATGAGCAACAGCAAACATCTTTAACAGGGCAAAGGCAATGCACTCAGATTTTCTCTGGCCATTGTGGGGGTCCCAGGAAATGCAGCCCACTTGCTATTACTAGATGGGTATCTGAGAATGAGGGAGAACATTCTTTCCCTTTCATCAGCTTGTAGGAATGCCCTGGAAGAATAACGTACCCATCACAAACTAGCATGCAAAAAATGCTGCAATATTTTGCATGCTGGTGGTGGGGTGTCCACAATGTCCTCTGGGATTTACATTCTGCCTGTGGGCTGTGTGTATATGTGCAAGCTCACATCTAGGGTGTGCCCCAGCTGCATATACAAGATGCACTTAGATCCCTCCTGGTGCCCATGCCAGGCCCGTGATCTCTGTCTCCTGGGTGCTGCTACCCTGGAGGAGGAGGCTGAAGCCTTAAGCCAACACCTTTATTCTGAATGCACCATGGCTGGACTCTGGCCTTTCAAGGGAGAAAAATTCTCCCAGGCTCAAATAAGGCTAAGGATTAGGTGCTCCCAACCTTCTGGGGAACAGACAGCTCATTTCCCTCCATTTACTATTTAATCACAGAAGAAGGCAGGACAATGAACACCGCATGGCAGGGTACATTTTCATGAAAGTTTTCAGGAATCGGCTTGGAATGAAGTACAGGGATTTCAGAACTTGCCTCAAGTTGGGCAATACTAATATAGACTGTAATTCATTTCAGATGTTGGGCATTTGTACTACACCCTCCCAAAGGCTGTCTCCAGGCAAGTTTCTGCTGGATTGTGGCACGAGGGATGATGACCACTATAGCTGGGCTGTCAGGGACAGGGCTGTCTGTCTCCTTTCTGGCACTGAATGCACTGTGGATAAATATCCCTTTAAAGAACATGCCAAACTACCATGGAATACAAAGATTTACTTAGCTGGGGTGAATTCAGCTTTAAAAAGTTTGAATGCCTATATAGAAGGTGAGAGACTTGGTTGCAAAGAATAGGTGGGAAAGGAACAATCACTTCCTTGCCTCTGATCAAGGAGTTATGTTTATTTGCATATTCTGTTGTCACCATTCTAAAGTTTGCATTGCCTATACAGTTTTAGGACTATAAAGGCTGATTGCTTTTAAGGAGCTGGTCTTGATCATTCTAAGGTATAAATTGAGTAAACATGCTTCCATTAAAAGGTCGTATATCAACATAATACGAAATTCACATGCAATTAGTGTTCTTTCCCAGTGCATTTCACGCAATATATTGCTTGAATTAAACGGTGGTATGACTGGAACAGGATTGCAGCCTTAAATGACCATATTACACTACAGTTAGTGAAATGGAGCTATAAAGTGGCTCTGACATTCATTACCATAGAGTAATCTCATTGTTTTGTTTAATCCTTAAATGAGCCCTGTGCAATGAGCTAGCTGTGGGTGATAAAGTTTTAGAGTGCGATCCTATGCACACTTATGTGGGAAGAGGTCAGACTGAAGTCAGCGGACTTACTTCTGAGTAGACATGCATAGAATCAAGTAGCCAGTCCACTAGTCCAGGATTAGAACTGTACAAAGTAAAATACTGGCTGTGTTCCTGCTCCTTCCATGTACAGAGAGCCCAAGTCTGGATCAGCTCCTTATATCATGCAACTCTCTTTTCCATTCTGCCCTTATGCCAAGGTGCCAGATTGCCAAAAGGGGGCACCAAAGGACTTCAGGCAGCAGCTGAGCCAAGAGCAAATGCTTTCAGTTTGCTCTTGTGGTTGGTGCAGGCAGAGAGAAGCGGCCGAATGTTTGCTTGGGCTCTCCTGCGAGCTAAAGGAGTTGTGCATCAACATGGAAATGAGAGCAACCCCCAGCCACCCAGCTACCACCAGCCCTGCCTTGAGGCCCTCAAGTTGAGGAGGGCACACTTCACAACTGGGCAATACACCATTGGCATAAATAGGCTGAGTGAAAATGATGTGCTTTACTGAAAAGATTAACGCAGCCAGTTCTGCAGCCAGCACAAAATTCTGGCAACTGGCTCAGAAGTATAAAATAATAAAACAAAACAAAACAAAACAAAACAAAATAAAATAAAATAAAATAAAATAAAATAAAATAAAATAAAATACAGCAGCGTGGTTTGATTTTCCTGATTGTTTGGCACAGTAGAAGCAACATTGATGCCATAGGAAGGCCAGGACGTAGACAGATTCACACAGTCATGGAAAGGCATTCACTAGCAAGGAAGGGCGATGTGCAGTGACTCCTCCTGCTGTTACTGGCAGCTGCTGCAGCAGCTGAGCTGCAAGTCATGCAGGACTGAGGCCTCTTTCCTTGTGTTACTATAAAAAACTACATTCTGCACCAATGCACAGCCATTTTAGGTCCATTATCCTAAGCCACAGAACTCAATGGGACTTATTTCAGAATAGGCCTATATGGGATTGCTCTGTAAGAGAATAAACATTGTCCTTGCAAGTTGGGGTTGCATTTCTTCATCGCTTTTGTGTTTTGTGTCCAGCCAAAAGACATCCATCCATCCATCCATCCTTCTGCCTTCAAAAGTTTGGATTTTGATATTCTCTTGTAACTTCATTGCATTTTCTGTCTTCAACAGCCTTTTTCTTTTCTATTTGTTTCTCTACCCGTCAGTTTCCATGCTCAAGTTAGTTTGATTGTTTGAAATGTATAGGAAGCCAAAAGACAATCAACAGATATAGTATCAGTCAACCCAAGGGGATTTCCCTGAATTAGAGAATGTTCTTCCATAGCAGTGAAAAACAGGAGGAAGTTTTTAAAAAATAAAAAAGAATAAGTTGTCTCTTTTCTTTATAGAAAACAACTGTCATTTATGAATTGCTGCTGCATTTCAGTTTCAAAAGATACAGCTCTTGTCCCCAATTATTGAGTCCCCCCCCCTTTGCCAAGCATTTGTTCCTGTTCTTCCATGTGCATCAGGAAGAAAAAGATAATGTACTAGGCATTGTTTTGAATTGTTTCCGTGTACCTCCTGCACTGTTTTCAGATTTATTTTTGTTCCTTTTTAAGCTTTGCTACTGATTTCACTTTATGACTTACAATATCATTGGCGGTGTTTGCTAAGCAAAAAAAGAAAGAAAGAACAAAAGCAAATGATGTCATTATGCTTTTCAGTGTTAAAAAAAATGTTTCAGCATTTATGTAGTCACAAAAATGTAGTAAATAAAAGGTTGGAATTTCCAGCACTTTACATTTAGTGGACTCTTGCGTTCTTCTGTTTGCCTAGGATCGGAGCATGCAGCACCAATGGCCACTTCTATGGTCAATGACGATAAAGGGTTGGGAGAAAAGTGACCTAACCACCCATTAACAGAGGGATGGTGGAACTAACCGCCCAGAATCTGTAAATGTTTGCAAACTTTTTCCTACCCTGCAGGGATGCCTCCCTTAGAAAACAGTCTCATCAATGGCATTCGTGACCGAAGATCTGTAAATGAAAAGAGGCTGCTCTTATTTGCCTGAGTCCTTCAAAATTCATGGAGAAACAAGTGGGGGGGGACAAACAGTGCCAGATTTACATATAAGCTACACAAGCTATAGTTTAGGGCCCCACTCTCTTGGGGGCCCCAAAAAAACTAAAGAAAAAAATCCTGGATTTCCAAGATATAAGATAAAAAACAAATAAAATAAAACCTACATACAGTTAAAGCTTTAAAATTATTTCACTATTAATATACTTCTTCTTAATTGTAGTTTGCTATTAATATACTTCTTAATTGTATTTCAGTTCAACAATTACTTTGATAAAATACAAATTTTGTTATGTGCAAATGGCTTTAGATACCTATTAGGTCCATAAATTACCATATAGCATATATTCAACACAAAAAATCAGCGACAATTTGTTGTTGACGAAGGACAGCTGGACATATAAAGGGCCCCATTACCTTCAGTAGCTTAGGGCCTCATCAAACCTAAATCCGGCCCTGGGTGCAAAAATGACAGACCTGACCCAAATTCATTCCCAGTGAGACACGGGAACAGAAACACTGTGACAAGCTGAAATGACACGAGCCGTCACAAATTCAACAGAAAGGCTAAATTAGACGAATGAATTGTGTGAGGTGCCCCCTTAAAACTTGGACTGCCTACATGTCTTCGGACCTTCATGATACCTGCAGCCCAGTAGACCCCTAGGCAGCCCCAGCCTTTGGCAAAGGTCAAAACCCTCTCAGATGTCACCAACCTTTTAGAGCCAGGGGCGGGGAGCACATTTGAAATGTTGAAGTCCCATGGATGCAGTCACAAAATGGCTACCATAAGGGGTATGGTGTAACATGAAATAGCTGGCATGAGGTGTGGCATAACTGAATTAGAGGGTGGCGACAGCCAGGGGTGCAGCTGGTGTGTCACGGTCTGGGTTACAGGCAGTCGGAGTCGGGACCGGGGTAGAGGTCAGGAAGCAGGAATCAGCAGTCCAGGGTCAGCAGTCAGGGGTCAGGGTCAGGGAGCCAAGAGTCCATGAATCAGGAAACCAGGAGTCCGGAATCCAAGAGTCCGAGGATCAGGGAACCAGGAAGCCAAAGCACAGCTAGGTGGGTAGCATGTTGCTGTGGCAAAGAGCCAGAGGGAAATGCTGGTCTTATATACCCCTCCCAGCCCTTGCCACCAGGTGCTACGAGTCTCCTGTCAAGCCTCACCTGTGCAGCCGCGCCTTGCCCTTCCAGGCCCCAGTCCTGCAAGGCCCTACCAATCACAGGGCCTGGCTCCTGCACGCACTCCTGATATGGTGTGTGGGGGACCATAGGGGCCACGGCCCTGGATGCAGAATCTCGGGGGGGGGGGGAGAACCACGTGCCCCCTGCATTCACCTGGTGCGCAATCCCCCACCTGTAAAAGTGGTGGGGGTGGTCAAGTGAAAGTGAGAGTCACCTTCCCCTTCAATCTCACCCTTTCACCACAGTCTCTATCACAATACCCCTACTTCTGTTTGCCCCTCAGCTGAACACAATCTAGCTCCCCCTCCACCAGTGGCCCAGATGTTTCTAAGTACAGTGGTATCTCTAGCTACGAACTTAATTTGTTCCAGAGGTCCATTCTTAACCTGAAACTGTTCTCAACTAGAGGCGTGCTTTCACTAATGGGGCCTCTTGCTGCCCCTGTGCCGCCGGCACATGATTTCCGTTCTCATCCTGGGGCAAAGTTCTCAACTTGAGGTAACTCTTCCAGGTTAGTGGAGTTTGTAACCTGAAGCGTTTGTAACTCGAGGTACCACTGTAATTCACAGAAGGCCAAGGTGGAACTGTCCTCTTCCTTGCCAAGTGATTTGATTTGCCTGGGAACTAAATGATGGAGATATAACTAGCTGAGGGCTGGCTCAAGACATTTTGCTGCCAGAGGCAGAGTAGCAAATGGTACCCATTTCTCCAACTCATGGTGCACACTGCCAATGTCTGGTCAAGTTATTTGGCACCAGAGACTGAAAAAGCCCACAAGGCTGGCTCAAAATGTGGTATGTTTGTACATGAAAGTCACTTGTCTCAACAAATGAAACTGATCTGTAGAAAATGTAACTGGAAAAAAGAGACATTGCACATACTTTTGTAAACCAACAAATCTTTAATAAAAATACATTTATTTATTTTTTAAAGTCACTGTTCTGACCATGTATACCTGTATAATAATAATAATAATAATAAATTTTATTTATATCCCGCCCTCCCCAGCCGAAGCCGGGCTCAGGGCGGCTAACAACACCATATGCATACTAACAGTAAACTTGGGGCATGGGAAAATGACAGAATAGGGAGCTGAGCTATTGTGACTCTTTCTGCTGATTTGACTTGATGGTGTGGAGAGAACTTGAGCAAGGTTGGATTGGAGGAGAAACGGCAGCCTCAGAGCCCCTCCAGACTGTTGTGGTTGCAGGTACTACTGCTGTTTGCAGGTATATTCCGCATCCTTGATGTGATTGCAATACACTAATTATGGTGGATTTATACTGGCCTCCCCACTCATCATTCGACTTCCTTAGTCATTCCCCCGATATCACCACATTTTTTGCTGTCTGGAGGGGCAGGCTGGCACTTTAACACAAGAAAAAGAGGATGATAAGGAAAGCAGAACACTTGTGAGATGAAAAGTTATGGGATTTCAGCAGGAAGTTGCAGGGCATGAACCGACTAGAAGCAAAGCTGTTTGCCTGCCCTGAAACCTTTGTAGGCAGAAATATCACTGAAAGTGGAATTGTGTACAACCACCCCGATAACATCATGAGCACGAATCATCAAGAATGCACATCTGAAGGGGGGCCCAGTCTCTTTCTCTTCTTACTTTTCTGAAGACATTACGGACAAGCTCATTTCCAAGGTCAACTCATAAAGGATGAGAATGGCCTCTAGGTGGAGCACTGAGAAAACAAATGAAAAGTAAGATGGATTGGGGAGGGGGGGGAATGAAACATGAATAAAATATGTGGTTTCACAGGAGATACTAAGGATAGCTGTAAATCGCAATTGCATCACTTCTGAATGTTGTCCATGTAATTTACAAAGTGCAATTAAAAACTGAACATCCGCTCTGATCAATGTTTAAGAACTTTCCTTTTGTTGGAAATGCCAAAACTGTGCAACAAATGCCAGAAGGCTGTATCTTTGTTAGACTGTTGCAATAAGAACAACAACATATTTTATTGCCCTCGGTTCACAGATTATGTGGGTTTTTTATGCACACATGCACACACACACATTCCAAATTTTATTAGGACCAACTGACAGGTCACAATATAGTGAGCCGGCTTTCAAGTTTTCCAATCTATATCAGGCTAGAAGTTATACAAAACAGGTGATAAGGGGAAGAAAGGAACCCTGCCCTCCCCCACCCCTCAAAATTGGGTTGATGTTGTAACCATGAGGTCTGTATCTAGACTCAGTCCCATAATGTGGACATTGCAGACTTGATTAGATTAGCTTTTGTGCTGCAAGTCTCATGATACACCTAAGAGTCTGGGGCAAAGAGGCAATGGCTGACCTACATTTTTAGAAGTTTACCAATTACACAGATGTGTCTCCCGCCTTAAACAAATGATAGATTCCTTGTTATTTTGCTAGCAGAAATCAAGAGCAACAGTCTTTATAGTCGCAAACCTGGAGATGAGTTTAACGAATTTTTAGTTGAAAGAAAGGGGTAGTAAAAGGCAATGACCTTCAACTTTGGGGGGGCCCCAATATGTTATTGGGTTGGCCAAAGGGGCCTTGGCCTCTAGGAGTTGGCTCCCGTTGGAGAGGATGGGGATTCAATTCAGTTTGCATTTAAAGGTGAACTTGTCTACCTCAAAGGGGTAACCTCCAGGCCTGTCTGTCTGGCCTCAGGACTCCTGAACCACACCCCTCATGAGCCCAGCATTGCAGCCTCCTTGAGTGCTTTTGGCTGGCTAGGAAAAGCCCCGGCCTCCAGTGGAAGCCTGCTCAGAAGGAAATGTGTCTCTCCACCAGAAAAATATTCCCTGCCCTGGTTTATCCTAAAAGCTGTCCTGCAAATCAACCAATCAATCGAGAACATCAGTGACTGCCACAGCTTTGTGCAAATGCTCAGAGGTCAGCTCACACTGACAGCAAAGCAGGGAGTGAGGGCTGGGTGGGCACAGTGGAATAATGTGGGGGGTGGAGGGCCATAGCCCCATGCACATTTTTTGAGGGGGCGCAATGAGGTGCCACCACGACAGGCTCCCTTATTGAAGCCTGAATCGGTTCATCAAGCCTGACCCTCAGCAAGCCTGACCCGTGGATGGAGAGAGGAGAGTCACAGCAATGCTGCTGCCCACTCTCCTTAGCTGTGGCACACCGACCGCAGCAGTTCCACCCCTGGGTCTGGCTTGACCTGGGAGGGGGGCCACAGCGGGCTTCCTCTATGCCCTGTGCCCCTTGGGGACATGCCCCACATGCCCACCCAAGTGTCTCTTGCAGAGAAGCCTCACAACTGCATCATCCTCCACATATGACACAAGAGGCAGAAAGGAAACACAAAGGTTAAGAAGTCTTTGGCCTCCATGTGCCACTCTTGTTGGTTCTTGACATCTCTTGAGCCAATGTCTTCAAAACAATCATTTTCAGTTTAGATAATGGAACAGGGAAGTCAACGAAACATGAATAGCCTTCAAGCACAAAAATCACAGGAGTCATCATGGACAAGGTCAAAACCTGTGATTTAATAATGGCTTTAACTTGCTCTCTGCCCAGATACCTGAAGGGTTCCACATCCTTTTGCCTCTAAGGCCTTTGCATTCCTTGAGCAACTGTCAGGCTAGCTTACGCGATGATAAATCTCCCTGTGTGACCCACTGGCCTCACTTTACACACAGTGCTCAATGGAATGGAAGCCCTGCTTTCAGTTTACCTTTCTGGACATTCCAACTTTGCTAAATTACATGCAGGTGTCAAAATCAGAACACAGCATCCTTTCCCAACCTGGGAATTACCCAGATATTTTGGACTACATGTACTATCAGCCCTAAGGAAATGATGATGTTAGTTGCCGGGGGAAGACTGTGGTTCAATGACAGAGACTCTGCTTTGCATCTAGAAGGTCCCAGGTTCATTTACTGGCACTGCCAGGTAAGGCTAGGATTATAGACCTTTATCTGAAATCTTGGAGTGCTGTTGCCAGCCTGGGTGGATAACACTAAGCTAGGTAAGCCAAGGATATGACTTGCCATAAGACAGTTTCCTAACTCTGACATGGAATGAAGCATGTTGGGCAACATTCAGACTTTGTTCAATTCATTCACCTTCCACTTTTCCTCCCAGGATCTCAAGGCAGCATACGTGCTGAGGCAGTTTAGGCTGAGAGATAGTGATGGGCTCAAGGTCACCCTGCAGACTCCATGGCTGAGTTGGGATTTCTATGTGGGTCTCCCCAGTACCAATCCTATACTGAAAGCCAGGCCTATAGTTCTCCAGATACTGTTGAACTACATCTCCCATCAGCCATGGCCATTGACCGTGTTTGCTGATGGGAAGGTGGAAGATCCCCCACATCTTCTCTAGGCATTGAATCATGCTGGCTCCCACTGGCCATTGAGTGCCAGAGTTCAACTTTCTCATTCTGCTGTGGCTCATTTGGGTGTGATCCCTAAGCAAAGGCTTTCTCATGATGCCAATGCCTGTGTCATCACTGGTGTCAGCTCTGGTGTGATGGGCGAGGCTCACCCTGGCTTCAGACCTAAGCCCTTCATTAGGGCAGCTCTAAGGCCCTGAGCACCAGTCTTTTTGGCAAAGGAAAATGCTGGAGATGGATGGGGCAATCCTGAGAACACTATTCGAAAGCCACACCCCATTCCCTTATGAATGCCACCTTTCATCACTATTATGCAATTGCAGTTATTATGACAACCACTCTTTGTCAAGAACCAAACGGTGAGTGGAAGTGCCTTTCTAGGAGAAATGACCCTGTATGTCATGGAAAGCCTACTGTGGTTGGACCATTTGTGGGGTTCTGTAAGTGTCTATGTGAAAGTTGTGGCAGTTTTGGTTGTTTTTCTAAAGACCACATTCACACCAGTAAACCATTTTAACAATCACAGCTTAAAATATTTTTAAGCACCTGCATGGAACATTTTTGTTTAGACAAGCCTATCCCAACACAGAGATGTTGATATGTTGTTGTTATTGTTATTGTTATCATTCATTTCATTTGTATACTGCTTTATATTTTAAACAAAAAATCTCAAAGCGGTTTACAACCTACATTAAAACATCAAACAAAACTATCCTAAAGAAAACACTACAGAAGAAAATCAGATATGAAGCATATATCCAAAGTGACACAATTAGCAGGAACCAAAAATATTACCTTAAGCGATTCCAAAATGAGCACATTTAATACAACAAAATTAACAAAAAAAACCCATCTTTAACATTTAAAAGTAAAACGTAACTAAAGGAAGTCAAATATAAAATGCACATTTAAGACGCGGGTGGCGCTGTGGGTAAAAGCCTCAGCGCCTAGGGCTTGCCGATCGAAGGGTCGGCGGTTCGAATCCCCGCGGCGGGGTGCGCTCCCGTTGCTCAGTCCCAGCGCCTGCCAACCTAGCAGTTCGAAAGCACCCCCGGGTGCAAGTAGATAAATAGGGACCGCTTTCTAGCGGGAAGGTAAACGGCGTTTCCGTGTGCGGCTCTGGCTCGCCAGAGCAGCGATGTCACGCTGGCCACGTGACCCGGAAGTGTCTCCGGACAGCGCTGGCCCCCGGCCTATAGAGTGAGATGGGCGCACCAACCCCAGAGTCTGTCAAGACTGGCCCGTACGGGCAGGGGTACCTTTACCTTTACCTTTAATGAGCAAGAGAATAAAAACATTATCTTAAACATAGAACACATTTGTTGCTGTCTCTGCCATGGGTGGTTCATGGCAGTGTCAACTGTGGAAGCTCAGGCTCAGAGACCTGGGTCTGCACTAAGAGACCTGGTGCCAGACAGAGACGCACAGGGAATTCAAGCTCACTTGGCCTGTATACTCGGTCCAGTATACCTGAAGGAGCGTCTCCACCCCCATTGTTCTGCCCGGACACTGAGGTCCAGCGCCGAGGGCCTTCTGGCGGTTCCCTCACTGTGAGAAGTGAGGTTACAGGGAACCAGGCAGAAGGCCTTCTCAATAGTGGCGCCCGCCCTGTGGAACGCCCTCCCTTCAGATGTCAAGGAAATAAACAACTATTTTACTTTTAAAAGACACCTGAAGACGGCCCTGTTTAGGGAAGTTTTTAATGTCTGACGCTGTATTGTTTTTGATATTTGGTTGGAACCCGCCCAGAGTGGCTGGGGAAACCCAGCCAGATGGGCAGGGTATAAATAATTTATTATTATTATTATTATTATTGGCACGTGGCTTCCACAGATACATCTCTTACTTCAACAACTCTCCATATTTCCCCTCCCTACTCAACCATACAGCATCTATGCCTGGTTTTACTGTTAATTCTAATTGTTTTTAAATGTTTTCAATTCTCTGAAACTGTTTTTACTGCTAAAAAACATTAAGAAGAGCCTGCTGGATGAGGCCAATGGCCCATCGAGTCCAGTGTCCTGTTCTCACAGTGGCCAACCAGATGCCTGAGGGAAACCTGCAAGCAGGACCTAAGCACAAGACTCCCCCCTTCTTTGTTTTTTTTTAATTTTAATTTTTATTGGAAATTTTATTTACAACATAACATAAACCCCCCCACCCCCAATTCAGAAATACAATAGGCATAACATACAACAATACTAACAACCAAATGAAAGGCTTCCTTCATCCTGTATCTGGCCTCCTTATAAGCTGTTTCCTTTATGAATAATTGTTAAGATTTTTCTAATGATAACATAAATATCCACAATGTCTCCTGCAGACATTAATTGAAACAAGTCCAGGTATGTATTTTAGGGCACTGTTTTGTGAAGTTTTCTCTGCATTTTCCCCATGCTTTTTGAAACTCTTGTCTAGTGTGATCTCTAACTGCCTCAATTTCTTTTTTCCCCCAGTTTTCAGCAATTAGGATCCTTGCTGCTCCTGTGGCATAGAGGAATCCTCTATGACTCTCCCCTTCTTTGGTCCCAGAAACCAAAGTGTTGCTACCTCTAATTGTGGAGGCAGAGCAAAACCAAGGTGGCTACTAGCCACAGATAATCCTGCCGAATCCATTTTTGAAGCCATCTAAGCCGGTTGCCATGGGACGCGGGTGGCGCTGTGGGTAAAAGCCTCAGCGCCTAGGGCTTGCCGATTGAAGGGTCGGCGGTTCGAATCCCCGCGGCGGGGTGCGCTCCCGTTGTTCGGTCCCAGCGCCTGCCAACCTAGCAGTTCGAAAGCACCCCCGGGTGCAAGTAGATAAATAGGGACCGCTTACTAGCGGGAAGGTAAACGGCGTTTCCGTGTGCGGCTCTGGCTCGCCAGATGCAGCTTTGTCACGCTGGCCACGTGACCCGGAAGTGTCTCCGGACAGCGCTGGCCCCTGGCCTCTTAAGTGAGATGGGCGCACAACCCTAAGGTCTGTCAAGACTGGCCCGTACGGGCAGGGGTACCTTTACCTTTACTTAAGCCGGTTGCCATCACTGCCTCTTGCAAGAGCAAGTTCCAGAGTTTAACCATGTGCTGTGTGAAGAATAACTTTCCTTTATCGGTCCAGAATCTTCCATCTCCCATATGATATGTGACAATCAATTGAGACAACCTCCCCAGACCCATGGAAACACCTCAAGAGACCTATTGGATTTGTCTTTAATATGCATTATAAACTGGTTCTAAGTAGAGATTCCAACTTTAAGCTGCTGTTATGGCCTTTTTGAAGAAATGACGGACTAGCTGCTATTGTTGTTGTTCACTACATTTTATGTTTATTACATGCAAAAAAGCATAAACATACATTTTCATTTTTTAAAAAAGATCTTCCGATATTCAGCTCCAGCACGATGGGAGAGAGAAACTTCTCTGTATCCACATTCTCTTTGACATGCATTATTTTATAAACTTCTGTCATGTCAGCTCTTACTCACCTGAAACACCCCAAATCCTGCAATCTTCCCTAAGAGGGGAGTCACTTCCATCCCCTTGTTCATTTTGGCTGCCCTTTTCCACATCTACAGTATTATTTCTGCATAGATGTAGCTTTTATTGCCAACAAAGGTCCGTATAGTAAAAGCTATGGTTTTCCCAGTAGTGATGTATGGAAGTGAGAGCTGGACTATAAAGAAGGCTGATCACTGAAGAATTGATGCTTTTGAATTATGGTGCTGGAGGAGACTCTTGAGAGTCCCATGGACTGCAAGAAGATCAAACCTCTCCATTCTTAAGGAAATCAGCCCTGAGTGCTCACAGGAAGGACAGATCCTGAAGCTGAGGCTCCAAGACTTTGGCCACCTCATGAGAAGAGAAGACTCCCTGGAAAAGACCCTGATATTGGGAAAGATGGAGGGCACAAGGAGAAGGGGACGACATAGGACGAGATGGTTGGATAGTGTTCTCGAAGCTACCAGCATGAGTTTGACCAAACTGCGGGTGGCAGTGGAAGACAGAAGTGCCTGGCGTGCTCTGGTCCATGGAGTCACGAAGAGTCGGACACGACTAAACGACTAAACAACAACAGATGTAGCTTTAGAAAGAATTACTATCATTTAAATAGAAACACAATGCATCCCAATGTAGTGGGAAAGACTGTGGGATTGGGCGACCTGTTTGCCTGCCCTGCCCTGCTGTCTAGGTGCAAACTGTTGATGGGCAACTTCAAAGTCTCTCCTGCCGGGAAATGATATACAATGAATTGAAAAGGATGTTAAAAATAACTTTTCTTTTAAAAACCAAAAGCTTTTCCTTTGGGAATTACAGGGACAGAACAACCTAAATTGTCCAGAAATTTATTTATGTATGCTACTACAGGAACAAGAATGCTACTTGCCCCAAAGTGGAAAGAAGCAAAGGTCCCAGTAAAGGAAGAATGCATATAAAAACTTGTGGAATTTTGCAGAAATGGCAAAACTTACTGGAAGAATAAGAAATCAAGGTAACAAACGTTTTATAAAAGAATGGAAATGGTTTATTGAATATTTACAGATAAATTGCAAACAGATAAGAACATTAGCAGGATTGTAATTACCTGCAGTTTTATAAGAGTATATATTTAAAGTAGATAATTAAATGAGCAAATTAAATGAATTTGGATATGCAAATTATATATCTTAAGAAATCACAGAAAGAGGGGGAAGGAAGTCAAATTCTGAAATGTAAAACTAATGAAATGTATAAACTTGAAAAGTATAAATAAAATATATTTTTTTGTTTTGTTTAAAAAGCCTCTTCTGCTCTGCTTTCTTAGGGTTCTTTCTCTTCAAACCGGACTTGGACTGAACAGCCCTTCAAACAGAGAACTGCCCTCTGCAAATTAGGGCACAATGTATTTCTTCCTCTTACATTTCTATCTGATGAATTCCAGAACAGAGCAATCATGTTCATTATTTCATCCCTAGGTGCATGACCTATTGACTTCTCATTTTGTAATATTGAATTCCATTCTATTTGTTATTTTATTGCATGAGTTCACCTTGTTCCTCACAGGTAGGTTCCTGATGCCTATCTTTATTTGCAATGCCTCTCAATTTCAATAGCAAATTTCATCACATCACTTCTCCACAGCCACTAATGAAAATATCAGCTGTAACAAGGGCTGTCAACCGGTTAAGCTGACAGGTTTAGCCAATTTAAGAATTTCCATGTTGATGAAGACCTTGGCTTAAAAAATAAATTTCATCGCTGTCGGCTACAGTTATTTTATCATTGGTCTTGATTCCCCTGGCCCCCTCCATATGTTTTAGGCCATGGGTAGGCAAACTAAGGCCTGGGGGCTGGATCCAGCCCAATCGCCTTCTAAATCCAGCCCACAGATGGTCCAGGAATCAGCATGTTTTTACACAAGTAGAATGTTGTCCTTTTATTTAAAATGCGTCTCTGGGTTATTTGTGGGGCCTGCCTGGTGTTTTTACATCAGTAGAATGTGTGCTTTTATTTAAAATGCATCTCTGGGTTATTTTTGAGGCATAGCAATTCGTTCATTTCTATTTTTATTTTCAAAAAAATATATAGTCTGCCCCCCCACAAGGTCTGAGGGACAGTGGACCGGCCCCCTGCTGAAAAAGTTTGCTGACCCCTGTTTTAGACTATGGGCTCCTCCAGAGAGGTGTTGTATTGAGGGTGTATTCTGCAGCATGCTTTTGACACAAAATAGTGCATTAGGGATGTGGGTGGCACTGTGGGTTAAACCACAGAGCCTAGGACTTGCCAATCAGAAGGTCAGCGGTTCGAATCCCCGCGACGGAGTGAGCTCCCGTTGCTCAGTCCCTGCTCCTGCCAACCTAGCAGTTCGAAAGCACGTCAAAGTGCAAGTAGATAAATAGGTACCCCTCCGGCGGGAAGGTAAACGGCGTTTCCGTGTGCTGCTCTGGTTCGCCAGAAGTGGCTTAGTCATGCTGGCCACATGACCCGGAAGCTGTACGCCGGCTCCCTTGGCCAGTAAAGCGAGATGAGTGCCGCAACCCCAGTGTCAGTCACGACTGGACCTAATGGTCAGGGGTCCCCTTTACCTTTTACCCAGTGCATTAGTGGTAGATTTATTCTGCTTTAGCTTCTTCTGAGATTCTCCCCCAGGGCTGCCACCTTATTGCTGTCTGGAGGGGCTATTGCACAACAAAAGCGGGACAAAAATAAACCAGAACATTTGTAAGGAATAAAAAGTTGGGGGATTTCAGCAGGAAGTTACAGGACATGCACTGACTGGAAATGAAGCAGTGCGACCATCCCCAAATATTTTTTTACATCATTTCTGTTTGTAACTAAATATGTTTCAATTTATTTTCTGTGTTAATAGTTTTCTTAGTCTTTAATTTTTAATGAGTTTGTTTAATTAATAGATTTCCTGTGTGGGTTTCTGTTACGTACTGAAGTTCTCACCCTGGGCCAGCAGGGGGATACTGTAGATAGTTCAGGTCCACATATGCAAATAAGGGGTTGAAAGTGACATTCAGTGATTGGCTAGTTACAGAAAATGGTTACTGTTGTGTTCTAGTGGAGCTCTATATAAGCAGGCTGGCTGAACCCTTCAGTTCAGTTCTGTTCTGGCCTGTGAATAAACAAGAGCTGTTTGAAGAATCGCTGTGTTGTCTTATATGTTCACCCACAACTTAACAGTTTCCCTTTCCTCTTCCTCCTCCTCTCTTAATGGGTAATGTGTGACTAATTGTTAAATTGTGTGGATAGATTGGATTTGTGGCAAGTTGGATACAATGATGATTAACTTGAGAGGTTCAGCGAGTCACGTAGTCACAGTTTGAGTGGCATAGCTGACTAATTAATAACTAGCTGTTTAAATCGTCAGACTTAAATGAACATTATGCTTGTGAGCAGCTGCTATTTTTAACACTTGCCTTTCTCCTTCCACTTAGCTCTTTAAAAAAAGGAAAATTCATTTTTATTAAGCTTTTCAAACAGAATTCAAATGATATAAACATCAAAGCATGAATATCAGCTGCAAACAGAGTACATTAACTGAGGACATCTTTTATTTTTATTTTTAAAATAACATTTATTAAGTTTTCCAATTTAACAATCCAACAAAAGCCACATTAAAAACATTCCAAATTATAAAATAATCAAACAATCCAAATAATATGCCAAATTATAAATCTTTGTTTTGCTTCCCATGCTCTAAGGTTGGGGGGTGGAGATCATCCCAAATTTGTTCTGCTTCAAAGTTAGTCCAGGTGGTTCTCATAAATCAATCCAATGTTAATCCTTCGTTCGGTTTTCACAGCCTCCGAGTTCATCCAGCAAGCAAGTTAAATCAAACAATATGTTCCTGTGTGGGTGTTTATCTTCCATGTCTTTCACTTTTGTTTCTTCATAACTAGAATTATCAGCTGCGACATGTCCCAAAATTGAGAAAAATCTGGCTTTCTGCCAATGGTACCGGGCGTAAGTCTAAATCTCTTCATTTTAAGTCTGTCCAAAACAGAGAAGCCCGTACTTTGGCTAGAAGCCCCAATTCCCCGGTCCATTCTTGAAAATCCATTAAAAATAATTGCATCTTTATAAATCTTTTCCACACAGGTAATAATAATAAGGTCAAAATAAGTCTCAAATATTGCAATACACTCCAATCTCACTTGCTTACATAGGCAGTCAGTCCTTCCTGGGGTTTCTTTTGCTAAATATAATAGCAAATACAGAATATATCAAAAGAAGCAAAGAAGGCTCACCCCCCCCCCCTTCCGATCCAACATACCAGCTCCATTGTGATGATAATCCCTCTTCAACTTGAATCTTTTAGCTCCTCAGTGGCTGAATCAATTAGTAGAGTAGTTTAGCCCCCCCCCCACTCAAAGTATGCCCATTAATTAAATCCAGATTATTAACTTACAAAACAGGAGTTTGCTCATGGCAGCAACTTTGGAGAGTTGCCGAAGAGACGCACGGTGCTTTCCACCCAGCAACCCCAGCCCTCTCATTCCTTTCCAGATTGGGGGCTGGTGTTGGGTGATCTGCGGGTGAAGCTGTCCCCCCCCCAGCCCTGGGGGGGTGGTGGGAGGATGATTACTCCCCCATCTCATCCTCAAAACATTCCATGCGAAGCGGCTCCAATGTTATAATCAGCCCCCGCCATGGCGAGCCAAACCGGAATTTGTTGACTAGGGACATCTTTTCACTAGCACTGGATACAATCTGTTTTATTCCTGGGCATTGATATTGGTTTCTTGTAGAGTTTATGCACCGTTGAAAACTATAACTCAAGAATAATTAAAACCTGCACCAAGGCTTGTTGGCATTCTGGAAGGTCCAGGGTTACAAATTGCTTTGATTCTTAGTGAGCACCGGTTGCTTCACTCGACCGTGGTTTATTGTGAAAGCCACTATAATTTCAGACACCAAAAGGACACTCTTTGCTAGGTTTGAATGCCTGCTGGAAGGAAATGTCATCTTTCAACTTTGCCTTCTTCAAATATGGTGATGTATGAAAGGAGTTGGCCATTGTGCAAGAGGAAACCTTGGCTATATATAGACCATGCTTTTTGAGGAACAACGCATGCCATACTCTTGCATTCGTATCTAACACTATGCCAGAAATTGGGTGGGTTCTTTTCTTCTTTCCCAGCATAAGTAAGTAAAGATAAAGGTAAAGGGACCCCTGACCATTAGGTCCAGTCGCAGATGACTCTGGGGTTGCAGTGCTCATCTTGCTTTATTGGCCGAGGGAGCCAGTGTACAGCTTCCGGGTCATGTGGCCAGCATGACTAAGCCGATTTCTGGTGAACCAGAGCAGCGCATGGAAATGTCATTTACCTTCCCACCAGAGCAGTACCTATTTATCTACTTGCACTTCGATGTGCTTTCGAACTGCTAGGTGGGCAGGAGCTGGGACCGAGCAAAGGGAGCTCACCCCGTCGCAGGGATTCGAACTGCCGACCTTCTGATTGGCAAGTCCTAGGCTCTGTGGTTTAACCCACAGTGCTACCCACGTCCCAAAACATTCGTAGTAAACCATAAAGTCTGGCTTGCCATGGTTTGTGAATGAAGGCAATGTGTTTCAAGAAGGATAAGGCTATCAATGTCTACTAGCCACAAGGGCTATGGTCTGTCTCCACTGTCAGAGGCAGCAGGGCTTTGCATAACAGTTGCTGGGAATCACAAGTAGGGAGAATGCTGTTGCATTCAGGTCTGTTTGCAGGCTTCCCATAGGCATCTGGCTGGCCATTGTGAAAACAAGATGGAGCAATAGATGGGCCATTGGTGTGATTCAGCAAGCTCTTATGATGTTCTTATGCTTTTTCAGGGGTGACTGTGACTGCAAATCCAATTTCTAGCTGTGCCTTCTTACTGAATTTAAAATGTGTCTCTGGGCAAAATGAAGCATGACATCTGCTGTGTACTTTGCCATGACGATGTTCCTTTTTCGTTAAACAAATCGCTTGAGCAGGGCAAGGTAGGGACAGGATAATCCACATCAGGACCATAGCACAAGGGAAGAAAAGCTTTAAAGCCTTCTCTCTCTGTTGCAGTCGGAATCCCCCACAGTGTTACGTACTGAAGTTCTCAGCCTGGGCCAGCAGGGGGATACTGTAGATAGTTTTCACTCAGGTCCACATATGCAAATAAGGGATTGAAAGTGACGTTCAGTGATTGGATAGTTACAGAAAATGGTTACTGTTGCGTTCTAGTGGAGCTCTATATAAGCAGGCTGGCTGAACCCTTCAGTTCAGTTCTGTTCTGGCCTGTGAACAAACAAGAGCTGTTTGAAGAATCGCTGTGTCATTTGATATGTTCACCCACAACTTAACACACTCCATGCCTGCTATTTGCAAAGGGAGGAAAGCACCCACTGGGGGCAGTGGAAACATGATGCAAATGTACTGATGTGTGTATATGAGAAATACTAACACAATGAAAGTGGAAAGTTAAAATTGCCCGTTGATTATGATTGCTTGCTTTGTTTATTACATTTAAATCCCATTCTTCCTCCCAAAGGCGCTCAAGGCTCCAAACACATCTGCAATAAAAACACAATTAAAAATTTTAAAAGTATTGAAAACATTTAAGAAATGTCAGAAACATCTAAAAGCAATAACATATCTAAAACAAATTTGAGAACAGATGCCACCAAGTCATGTGTCTGGATAAGCCTGCCGAAACAGAAACATTTTCAGCAGACCTCTAAAGCCTAATATCTATAGGCAGGGAGTTCCACAGTACAGGTGCAGCCACTCTAAAAGAATGTCTCATTTCAAATGCAGAATGGACATGGTGTGACGCTTGTTGAGTGCAAGTTCCATGGTACACATTTATATTTGGTTGGGGCTCACTGATCGGTTGGCAAGGACTCACTGTACCATATGAAATGCCAAACCACAATGGCATTTTTATTTATTTGGTGGGGTTTCTGGACAGTGAAACCTATTACGTCATCACTGGCTCCTACATCATATCTAGATACGGTTCCTTTAAGGGGTGATTATTCAATGACAAACAGTGAAGAGGGAACATGGCAGACAATACAAGCCAACTTAGTTTAAATATATGTCTATTTGGTCACTGATCACTTAGTAAAAACCTGATGTGCAATCTTTTAAAAAGCAAGCAAAGCACTGTGGCATACTTTTTCTGGGTGGAGCACCCAGACAACTGTACCTGTTGAGTAAACTTGTACATTAGTACTGCGTCCTGTATCTTTTGCTGCTTAGTTTGCTGACTGGAACACTTCCATTTACAAATTATCTCACACTGCAATTTAAACATTGCTACAAGCTAACAAAGCGGACTCGGGTGGTGCTGTGGGTTAAACCACAGAGCCTAGGAGTTGCCGATCAGAAGGTTGGCGGTTCGAATCCCCGCAACGGGGTGAGCTCCTGTTGCTCGGTCCCTGCTCCTGCCAATCTAGCAGCATGAAAGCACATCAAAGTGCAAGTAGATAAATAGGTACCACTCCAACGGGAAGGTAAACAGCGTTTCCATGCATTGCTCTGATTCGCCAGAAGTGGCTTAGTTATGCTGGCCACATGACCCGAAAGCTGTACGCCGGCTCCCTTGGCCAGTAAAGCGAGATGAGCGCCGCAACCCCAGAGTCGGTCATGACTGGACCTAATGGTCAGGGGCTGGGCCCACAGGACAAGTTTAAGGGCCTTGTGGGCATCCATTTATCAGTTCCACAGAGCCCCAAGTGAGAAGTACAGTGGTACCTTGGGTTACAGACGCTTCAGGTTACAGACTCTGCTAACCCAGAAATAGTACCTCGGGTTAAGAACTTTGCTTCAGGATGAGAACAGAAATTGAGCAGCGGCAGTGTGAGGCCCCATTAGTTAAAGTGGTATCTCAGGTTAAGAACAGTTTCAGGTTAAGAACGGACCTCCAGAATGAATTAAGTTCTTAACCCGAGGTACCACTGTACAAGGCCAGGAATTCCAAGATTAGAGATGGATGATGCCGCACAGGGAGGGGTGGGGAAGAAGTTTGATTCAGTTCTCATGTAAAGGCAAACCAACCAATTCACACTTCTTGGAACAATGTGTGAAGAAAAACATAGACACTCCTGAAAATGCACACTTTTCCAGATTTTGCAATGCAATTCTCCAGCCAAGTGATGTGAGTGAAAATGCACACGCTGGTGTAAAGTGTGCATATATTTCTAAAAATGACGTGCAAATATGAATTATATTAGAGAACTGCTTTGTAAAAATGTTTACATTAGGCAAAATTGCATACAAAAACAGGTATATTGGGAGAAATATGCTGTAAAATGCAGATGAATTTTCACAAGAACTTGTTTAAAAAAATGTGGGAAACTGAATTTAAGATTGGAAAAATAATAAATGGCGAGAAACCAAAATGGACAGATCTGACCATCCCTAAATAGAGGCAGGAGGCCAAGTTGTATAATCAGGAGCTGAAGTTGAAAGGGCCAGAAAACAAAAGTAAATGAAAGCAGGCAGGCCCCTAATCCTAGGACAGCACTGGACTGTGCTCAGAAAGAAAGCTCAAGTTTACGACCAGATTGCTCCATCCTGTTAGCTGACAAATGTTTGTTGAATAACTGGCCTTTGGCGTTGCAGATTAGACAGTGCCCTTGAGGCACACAGGCAAAACTGCAACCCAGATAAGTCAGAGTCCTTAGTGAAAGTAAGGCAGCAGAACAAGTCAAAGCTTGCCTCCCACCCAAGACCTTTGCAATGCAAGCCATTCCCTAGGAAACAAAGGTTTGCTAGGGCCACAAATGACGAACTACCAGAACTTGTGTGCCTGCCAGTGAAATCAGTCAGGCTGGTGAGCACATGGCCTTCTCGGTGGTGACCCCACAGATATGGAACTCTCTTTCCGTTCAGTGTCATTTTGGCTCCATCAGTTCTGGTATTCCAGAAGGCCTTTAAAAAACCACACCTTTTTCATTACTGGATTTCCTTAAGAAAATGTCGATGGTCCATTGTTATATTAGAACCCAGAGACATATAATGAAGTTGAATGTTGGAAAAAGGACAAAAAAGAACAGTACTTCTTCACACAGAAAGTACTTCTTCACACAGCACAATGGAATTTGCTCTCACAAGTGGTAATGGCCACCAACTTGGATGGCCTTAAGAGATTAGACAAATTCATGGTGGATAAGGCAATCAATAGTTATGTTCTACCTCCACTGTCAAATTGATGTAAAAATTGGGGTTTGGCTTTTGCTGCCCAACTCCCCATGGGACTCTGAGTCCCCCAAGTCCATGATTGGTCAGAAAAGAATGGAGGCAGGATCCAGTGGAAAGCAAGTCAGATATTTACTTTTCTGTTGCAACAGAGTTCCCTCCCCTCCTTCCCAAGAGGGAGAGACCCTGAACAAAAGTGTGCAGGAACCTTTAAAGACTTTTGACATTGTCCAACCTCTTTTGCCAAGGCCCACCCCAAAATCATCATACATACATCATAGGAGGCAGTCTACAGCAGAAGTCCTGTCTGCCAGGATACCTGATAATGGTCACTGATTGAATTGCCTCAGCAGTCTGGCCATTCTTTTGTGATGGTTGAATTCTTTAGTTCCTGAATTCAGGTCACAGGCTGTTATGTACTGAGTTGAATATGATCCAAAATGCAGCAGTCTGATTGGTCCTAGAACAATAGGATTCAGAATGCAGCAGTCTGATTGGTCCTAGAACAATAGGATCCAGAATGCAGCAGTCTGATTGGTCTGCAGGAGCCACCCAATCCAACTCCAGGTGGAAGTGAAACCGCAACCTGATTGGCCTACAGGAGAATCCCAAAATTAGCCAATCATGTGGGGCCCATTGTGTAAATAATGTATATGAAGCAGACATTTCGGGGGAACTTCCATTCCTCGCTATCAGCTGAATAAAGAGCATGAAATCCACACTTGACTCCGAGTATATTTCACAGGCTCACCCTATTCATACATCAAAACACCCTTAAGACAGGATTTGTAAGCGAAAAGACAATGGGAAGGCTGTCCCCATTTGCCTCCCTTACTGCAGAGGAATATCTGAGGTCACTGGGAGAGTCAACATGGCTTTAGGATGGCTCTCCTGTACTATTTCAGACACATGGTTTATATATTTAGATACGTGTGCATTTGGGGAGTCCCAAGCAGGGAGAGTGCACTCAGGTCCTGCTTGATGTTATCCCATAGCATAGGCATCCTGTTGACCACATAGGATGTTGGATTAGGCCTGATCCAGCAGAGCTGTTATATCAGCGACTGACTCTGAACTTTTTTGGATTGCAGAGCAGGTGCTTTATGGCTCTTTGTAGAGACAGGCAATCCTGTGCCCATAAAACAAGAAGGTACTTGAGTGGTCGTGAAGTGCAACCACTAGAGAAACAGACAGATCATGAGAGATTACTATAGTGTACAAAATGGATATAGCCTGTGATAGGTAATCTGCAAAATTATAGCATACGGTACAAAGGCTATAAAATGGATCATAAAATATTACTCATAACATGCACACACTCCCCAATTGATATTCTACAGCAGGTAGTCTACAAGAGGGCCCCTCCAACAAATGTTGCAGTGTACAGCCGGCTCCCTCGGCCAATAAAGCGAGATGAGCGATGCAGCCCCCGAGTCGGTCACGACTGGACCTAATGGTCAGGGGTCCCTTTACCTTTACCCCTAATGTGCATGTGTTACCTGAGCCTATGGTTGAAAAATAAAGTATCAAAGACAGGAGGTTCTAATTCATGGTGTAGAGCACTCCCAGTTTAGGATTCCAGCAGCTCTATACAGGAAGTTCTAATTCTAATATTAATCCTCCCTGCTTGCTTTCAGTTTTCTCCCTCTGAACATTCCACCGCCTTAAATTCCCAAAGATTCATTGTGCTTTTGCAAACATTGGAGTTCCCTTGAATCTGCTGTTTCCCCCACCAATGTGCATGTGTTTTAGCTTACTTTAAGTGTGAGCACCCAAATACGTGAGATCAGTTAACTGTATAGACAAGTGTGACTTGTGATTAAACGATGAAATGTGTTCTTTTCTTCAGTTACAGCCATTCCCCGTCCCCCGAAATGGCTCAGTTCCACTGCCTGCTCCGCCTCTCCATCGGTATTTCATGACCACTGCGAATCCATCTATATCTCATATCTATTTTGTATTAAAATTATATCGGATATCTACAAAAACAAATTATATCAGGTATTTTATAAAGTCTCTGTTGCACTATAACTAGGTCAGCTACACATTCTAGGTCAACTGCAGATCCCAGGATTATTTGGGAGAGCATGCTACAAATGTATTAGAGCTTATTGCATATATATAAAACGTGCAGTTTTTAGTGGGCTATGAGGGAGGCAGCCCCTTAGGATTTCCACAGACACCCGTCCCCCACATATGTTTTGTACTTCTGTAAAGCTTTCAGTTTCTCTCAATAGGACAATGCTATATTGGCTTCAAAAGGACAGACACTTGGATAATTGAAATCACCCTTAGTATAAATGATGATAGTACAGTATATGATAGTCTATACTTTTATAAGATTATCTGATATGTTATATAGGTTTTAGATATTATTATTATTTATTAAAATTGTATACCACCCTTCTTTCATTCAGTTATAGTGCAGCAGAGACTTTATGAAACGCTGTAAGATACCTTGAGTTGAATAGGATCCAAAATGCAGCAGTCTGATTGGTCCTAGAATAGGATTCAGAATGCAGCAGTCTGATTGGTCCTAGAAGAATGCAGCAGTATGATTGGTCTGCAGGAGCCACCCAATCCAGCTCCAGATGGAAGTGAATCCACAACCTGATTGGCCTACAGGAGAATTCTGGAATTAGCCAATCACGTGGGGCCCATTGTGTAAATAATGTATATAAAGCAGATACTTTGGGGAAACATTAATTCCTCCTCACCACTATGAGCTGAATAAAGAGCATGAAATCCACTCTCGACTCTTGAGTATATTTCAATACCCAATATAATTCTTCTAAATTGTTACCGGGAAATTGGAAGGCGGGCCCAGAGACCTTCTGCCGCCGCCACCCCAAGCCTTGCCTCTCCATGCTATGAGGCAAAGATCACATTACCAAATATAGCAATTCACTGATAAACCTATCTATGTAAAGGCTCAATGGGAAAACTTTAGAAATTCATAAGAAATCACGTTTTGGTATCAATCTTCTCAGTTCCAATGGCATTTAGCACCCAGGAAAGTGAGGTGTAACGGGAGGGGTGAGTGAGCCCACCATAATCTCTGAGATGTACAGTCAAATCCAGGGGTGATATTCTGCCCCAAGTGTCAAACAAATAACCATCTCAATCACAATGCCTACCCACCCCATAGTGGGATGAAGCCCAGACAAGACAAAGGGGGATATTTGACTTGACTCGGGGACCTTTGTACTCTGATGGAGTATATTTGAGTGACAGGCCCATGCCTGAATCTCAGGTTTTACCTGAGAACACACCTTTTCCAGTGACATATCTATGATGTCTTGATGATGCTTCTGGAAATGTATTATGGGAAACTTTGGGAAACTTTAAAATACTGATGTAACCATTGTTCGGGGCTTCTCTCTGCTTCGTCTATGTGGTAGTCTTGTTGCAACAATAAAGATCAGGCCCACTGCACTGTTTTGCTTCTATCTCCTGGCTGAAGTCTCTTGCTTGTGACCCCCAACCTGAACCTAAGGGAGCAAAGGTTAGGCAATTGTGGGGTTGCTCCAAGGACTGCCTTATACAAAAATTGACCCATAAGAGGAAGATACACGCATGGTTGGGAGCCTCAGATCTGCAAAAGCACACATACAAAATCCCTAGGGTGGTGGGGTAAATCCCACTCCCACCCTCCAAAAGAGAGTACTGAGCTTGTTCAGCAGCCAGGGAATTACTGACTGAACGCTGTAGGCACCTGATGGAAACAATGCAAGAAGTGGGGTGCTCGGAACTGCGCAGAGGAGCAACGTCTTCTCCCAGCCTCCCCTATATATATATATATTAAAGATTTCTTCCTTTCCAAAAATAAATGCATTGTCTTTTATTTCAAGTTGTGTTTTCTACTTTCTTTTGTTGTGAGTCATTAGGTGCTGCATGCAGTATTAGGTTAGGAGGAAAGAGGGATGGTGAGCGGGGTGGGGTTATGCTTCTATTCTTCCAAGAATTGAATATTCTTCTCTTCTTCTAAGTCTGTGTGGGGTTTTGTGTGAGGACCCTTTTTCGCGTAAGCAAACAACACGCCCAACACACAATAGGCAACGTGCCACAGATAAGCACCACGAGGATAGCGCATGCAGGCCTCACAGGTAGAGAGAGGGGCAAGGCGTTGTTGCGCCGCGGCTCCCCGCTCCACTGAGCCGGGGCCCGGCCGCGGGGGGCGAAGTGCGAGCTCTCCCGCTCCTCGCCGGCCGCCGAGGACAAAGTTCCCCGACCAGACAGAGGGCGGCGAGAGGCGGCCGGCTGCTGAGGAGCCGAAGCGGCTGCGGCGGCATTTGGAGGCGCGTCACCTCGGCGGACGGCGAAGCGCGCAGCGATGGCGGCTCCCGACGGCGCGAACCTGTCGGTGGTGGTGCACAAGGCCGGCGACTTGCGCCTGGTACGGCCCCGCTGGACTTTAACGCGCCGTTTTCCCCCAGGGAGAAGCGGCCTGCGACCTCGGGCGGGGGCGGGCGTTGCATGGCGGCCTCCAACTCGGCGAGGGGGGCGGCTGGGCTCGGTTTACTTTTGCCCGGGGCTGCAGCCTCAGCCGCCTTCATGCATGCACGCTGCAAAAGCGCCTTGCAAAAAGGCCGGGCCTTTGGGCTTTGCTCGGTTTTTCCTTTCGAGCCGTGCCTGCGTGAGCGGCCGCTTGCAAACTTGCCCCCAGCTCGCCCTTGAAGCGAGAGCGGTGCAGCCGTGGCCTTATTTAAACGCCGCTTTCCCCTCAAGGGACTCTGGGTAGTGTAGTTTGCGCCTCCCGGGCTTGCAATGGCTTTGCGAGTCTTCACGAACTACAGTACCCAGAATGCTTTGAGAAAGGACTGTGCGCGCTTACCCGGGAGTAAGCCCCATTGAGCACAGCGAGGCTGACATTGGAGTAAACAGGTGTATGGTTGCAGCATCAGGAAGCAATCCAGTCCTTGGGAGACCCCTTGAATTCAGCAGAACGTTTTATTTCTGAGTCAGCATGAGCAGGATAGGGCTTTAAAAAAATGCTCAAATGTAGGATTATTGGTCTGGTTGTATTATCTCCATTGACGCAGCAGCTGTCCGTGTCCTCAGAAGGGGGTCTTTCCCACTCCTTCCTTGAGGTTCCACCAAGGACTATTTCCATTCAAAACATGTGCTTGTAGCGCTGAGTGACAGCTTCTCCTAGAGTATCACCCCATCTAATGCTGTGGGTCTTACGTCTGAATAAATGTGCATAGAATTGGGCATTCCATGCCACTTGCAAAAATGGAGCATTTACTCATAAGTGAGTCCTGTGCTGTTTAGTGGCATTTGATCCCAGGTAAGTGTGCCTAGGATAATATAGCTGCAAAAACTCCTTTGCAGTTCAGGGCAAGGGAGTTCCTTGATGCATGGCAGATTAATGGGCACACTGCATAGACACTCTGCCTTTACCCAGCTTGTGAACACTGATCTTTTTCTTTCTTTATGGGTACATAGCATGTGCTCATTAGTTACGTAGTATGACCCAAACCTTAATAGCTCCAGTGTGTGACACATGAGGCCACCATCTTGCTGAAGCTAAGCAGGTCTAGGTCCGGTGAGTGCCTGGGAACCACATGGATGTCGTCTTGGGTTCCATGTTGGGAGCAAGGTGGTATATAAATGCATGCAGATAAATAAATCTTGTGCTGTTGATCAACTTGAGATGGAACATGAGCACCTAGCTGGATCAAAATGAAGGTCAATTTGGTCCAGAATCCTTCACCCCATAGAAGTTGACTAGATGACTCTGGGAAGCCATGAACAGGGAATGAAGGCAGTTGCCACCAACCACTCTTGCTCTAAGGGTATGTCCACATCCACTGCATTCTCACGGCTCAATCTTGAAGCTACGTACATACATTAGTCACAATTCATAGCAATCCTGTAGTTTCTTGACAAATACTTTTGGTTTATGTGGTTTTTTCTTCTTAAACCGTCTACAGTCCAACTAGAAAACTTGAGCTGCATTCACTTTGTATTTAATAATGGTGTGCACATTTGAGACAAGTCATTGCACATGCACAAATGAGCATGCACGCACACGTGACAGCTTTATGAATGGGCAATCCGAGAGTGGGTGGGTTGCTGGGGCAGGGAAACCAAAAAGGTCATGTGCGTTTGGTAAATACATCCCTGAACCCTCTCTGATGTGTTCAGATCTGTGCGAATGTGGGTTGAAACGTAGCAGGTGGGGAATGACCTTGCTGTGTTTTAAGCCACTGCTGTGAAGTATCCTAAGCTGTTGTACTGTTCTTTTCTCATTTCCTGTGTGCTACTTTCCTTGCGAGAACTTTGGCTGCTACTGTGGAATTTTAATCAACCTTAACCTCTCTGATGTCTTGAATTCTGATAAGAAAGGAAGATTTACCACTGGAGTTTAGTCACAAGGCTGATAGTGAACTATTAGCATTTTCTCCGTAGTTATGGAATGTTGCTTTCCTCACAACAGATGGGTAATGATGAGTTTAAGCACCATACATTTAAAGCATATGTTGTCCCCCAAAGCATCCTGGGAACTTTAGTTTACCCCTCAGGATTCTTTGGGAGAAGCCATGTGCATAACAACTATGGTTGGATGTGACCTATTTGCAGTAAGGGCGCCATCTTGGTGTGGGCAAATGTTTCTGGTTTCTTAATGCTAGGATCACATTTTTTTAAGAGCAGGCTAAAATCAGATGGCACTGTGGGTTAAACCACAGAGCCTAGGACTTGCCAATCAGAAGGTCGCGGTTCGAATCCCCGCGACGGGGTGAGCTCCCGTTGCTCGGTCCCTGCTCCTGCCAACCTAGCAGTTCGAAAGCACCTCAAAGTGCAAGTAGATAAATAGGTACCGCTCTGGTGGGAAGATAAACGGTGTTTCCATGCACTGCTCTGGTTCACCAGAAGCGGCTTAGTCATGCTGCCCACATGACCTAGAAGCTGTATGCCGGCTCCCTCGGCCAATGAAGCGAGACGAGTGCCGCAACCCCAGAGTCGGACATGACTGGACCTAATGGCAGTGGCGTAGCGTGGGTTGTCAGCACCCGGGGCAAGGCAAGTAATTTGCGCCCCCTAACCCGTGGATTTGCGCCCCCGAACTCTACAAATCTATGCCTATGAATGATGGTCCCTCTCTCTCTCTCTTTCTCATATTCCAATTGATTCCCATTTCCGCCGATCGATCCCCGAAGCTCTCACCCAGCGAAATTCGTGCGTAATTACGCTTCGCCATCCCTAATCCTGCCGCTTCCACCAGGAAATCATGACGGTGCGTTTCTCCTCTCCAAACTTTCCCCGGCCCTTTGCCGGCCGGTGCAGCCCTTTTGGCTACGAGCTCCCCTCCTTCTCTGCCTGCTTCCGACCCCACCTCCCCGTCCAGCCTCCCTACCTCCTGAAAAAAGGCGCCGGCGCCGAGCAGGACACCCCCCGCGGCCATCGGAGAGAGGCGGGGCCGAGGGAGGCGAGCCAGTGGGCGACGCGGGGCGGGGTAGGTGGCCACGGGGGCGGGCACTGCCGCAGTCCTTGGGTGGGCAAGGTAGGAGCAGGCGGAGGCTGGCTGGCCGCTCTGACAATAGGGGCGGGCCGAGGGCACGACGCGGCTGGGCCCTCTGGACTCACGCCCCCCCCAGATGTTGCGCCCGGTGCGGCCAGCACCCCTGGCACCCCCCACGCTACGCCACTGCCTAATGGTCAGGGGTCCCTTTACTTTTACCTAAAATCAGATGATTAGCTATTTGGGTGGTAGCTCTAGCAAAAAGAACTTTTAGCTGTACAGTGGAACTTCTTCCCCCTCTCCCCTACCCATGTGACCCCTCATTCTGTTCTAAAGGTTCATTTAAATCCCCCCCAGCGCTGATTTACAGGGTGCGCAGGGAGATGAGCAGGCAGGGAGATTCCATCATGTAGCTAAACGTCCTTGTGCCAGCAGAATTGTTAAGTTGGAAGCCACCAGTTGAGATTTTGTCATCTTGGACATGTATCCCTCACCCACAACCAATATTATGTTTGCTCACTGGCTAAACATTAAAGACTTACTTGCATGCTCCACTGCATTCCTACAGCAGTTTTAGGTATTTCATCACACTTTCCTTTTACTTATTACTCACTTTTCTTTAAATGGTGAAGACTGAGTTTGCAGTCCTATGGAACTCTTGTTTAGTCGTGTCCGACTCTTCATGACCCCCTGGACCAGAGCACGCCAGGCACTCCGGTCTTCCACTGCCTCCCGCAGTTTGGTCAAACTCATGCTGGTAGCTTCGAGAACACTGTCCAACCATCTCATCTTATGGAACTCACTGGGGCTTAATTCTGAATGGACATGAATAGGACTGCCCCGTGAGTGTACTTTCTCTGAAGCTTTTCAATTTGAACATTGCATGTAGAGTGTTCAAAAAGCTTGTTGCAATGAGGGCAGAAGGCAATCCTACTTGAGTCTTCATTGAAAGTGCTAAATTTTTGAACATTTCTTCTCAGAATTAAAGTGGTGCAGAATCAGAATTGACTTGGAAGGAAACATACAAACTTTCTGCTCATATTTAAGAACTTTACCATTTTTTGCCTAGTGGAAAGAGGACTTTTTATAGGTTTCGTTCTGATATATTGACGTATCTTATTTCCCTGTGTAAAAATTATTGGGAAGCAACTAGGCAAAATCTTACATCAGGCTAGGAAGATTAAGGTTGCACTCCGAATTAACCCATTAATCCTAACTTAATAGTTTTTTTAAAAGAAAATCAGTTGAACTTGGTAAGATTTAATTCTGATTAGATTCAGGCTGGTGCTCGTATGTCCAGCAATGTAATAAGTTCATCCCCTTTGGATTCATTAGCACTACCCAGTCAATTCATCTAAGTTGCAGGCAAGCACAGTCCTTGTAGACTCAGCTTCACAGCAATTGGAAGAAGTTGCTCATATTTCGACCCACAAGTGACTCAAATACCTCTATTTGCTTTATTCCCAGTTTTCTACCTCTGAATAGTGTTCTTCCAGTATAAGCCAAGCACTGTTGGCCTTTAGGATGGTGAGAAATTTACTATAGTAGGCCACCTGAGCCAGCCTTCAATATAATCCTAGACCTAGAGGAAGCAACAGAAAGTTTTCAAGAAAGCTAGCCGACCTAACCGGAAGAGTCCGCGACCAGAAGGAGGAGGAATATCAGGAAGAATGGAATAAATTTAATGATTATTTAGTTAAATTTGTTAAGTTAAATTAACCGGAAATAGCTTGCAGATACTTAATAGGCTTAGGATTTTGTTTATGTTAAGTGATGAATCAATATGTTTAATTATATAAGGTGAAGATTTAAGGATGTTAATGTTTAAGTTAAATTTCATAAAAATGGGGATTTGGAAAACCGTTAAAAGGACATGTAATGAAATTCAACTAAGGGGAAGCGAGGAAGTCACTTAACAAAGTTAATAACTGTAATTTTTAATAAGGCTATGATTTATGTTTGTTATGTTTGTTTGTCTTGTTTGTTTGTTTATAATATTGTGAAAACCAATAACTTTTATTTTGGGGGGGGAGAAAGTTTTCAAGAAAGCTGAATGTTGTCTCCTTTGTTTCCTTCCAGGAAAACCGGCCAGTACCTGAACCAGGTCCCAACGGTAGGTCTGTTTAGGCTAGCTGTCATTCAGCTTGTGATTTCTTTTAACAAAACGTATTTTATACCTCTTGTCAGATGAATCATCACTTTGTTGGTGCAAAATAAAGTCAGGCTCCTTGAGTATTCAGATTAAATCTTCAACCTCCACTGAAGGCCAATACAGTTGGTTCAGTGAAAGGCATAATGGTAACCATTTCAATTCTTAGCTAACTCTTCAAGGCATAAACAGTCATAATATTCAGGGGAAATGTGTCCCCACCCCGTCCCGGTGACAATTTTGTAAGTTCTTCTTTCTCTAAATTGACACATGAAAGATGCAGCTCTCAGAAGATTGCAGTAGACACCTCTGGCTAGGCAGAGAAATCACCTTGCGATTTCTGTAGCCAAAGAAACAGCTGTTGTATCTTTCACATGTCTCCATTTCAGATATTCTGCTGCTTGTGCATTGGAATGAAGGTTCACCTGCCACAGGGGTTAGTTAAAGTAAAGGTAAAGGGACCCCTGACCATTTGGTCCAGTCGTGACCGACTCTGGGGTTGCGGCGCTCATCTCTCTTTATTGGCCAAGGGAGCCGGCGTACAGCTTCCGAGTCATGTGGCCAGCATGACTAAGCCGCTTCTGGCGAACCAGAGCAGCGCACGGAAACACCGTTTACCTTCCCACCGGAGTGGTACCTATTTATCTACTTGCACTTTGACGTGCTTTCGAACTGCTAGGTTGGCAGGAGCAGGGACCGAGCAACGGGAGCTCACCCCGTCGTGGGGATTCGAACCGCTGACCTTCTGCTCGGCAAATCCTAGGCTCTGTGGTTTAACCCACAGCACCACCCGCATCCCTGCAGGGGTTAGTTAGATTCTGCCATTTCTGTACTGTTTTATGGGGGTGTATGGAATGAGTGGCCTGAGTTATATATATGTTTATGTATGTTTGCTATGGCTGTCCATGTGTTTAGCACACAAATCAAGGGAATGTTTTATGAAAGGCCAAAGGTCCTATTCAGAATTACTTGACTTAACGGAGAAAGCCTTGCCTTTGGTTATTCACTAATATGAGGTTCAAGTGTGAAGGATCATTTGGCTGAGAGCCAAGCAGGAACAGGCAAGACATAGCAGGCAGCGGAAGGCAAGAAGAGCAGTGTCAGTGGCAGAAAATTAGATTCATAGATGCATAGAATTGTAGAGTTGGAAGAGACCTTGAGAATCATCTAGTCCAACCCCCTGCAATGCAGCTGTCCCATATGGGGATCGAACCTGCAACCTTGGCGTCATCAGCACCACATTGTAACAAATTGAACAGGATGGTTGATGGAAGTAGCCAGACTACAAATAGGATTGACACCTGTCTAGAGTGAAGTGGGTCCTAATTTTTAAGATGGAGGATGATGAAAGGGAGACCCAGGTCTAAACCCCTCCAAATGCATCAGCACAGAGGCCTCTAGTGGCTTATGCATGTGTGAACCAATGAGGTCTGTGTGCCATAAACGTTAGGCGATTATGAGCAAGTGCAGCTCTTGCAGCAGATGGACTTTGCTCTTTGCCTCTGCTCTCTCGTTACCCTTCCTCACACCTTATCTCAGCAGTGCTACTGCATTTAACAGAAGCTGTTTTCTTACAGTTCTCAAACAATGCAGCCAAAGTATCAGGCAAATGAAAAGCCAGAAGGTCAGCATAGAAAGGGGAGACGTGGATTCATGTGTTTTGAGTTGGTAATACAGATATGCTGGGTTGCTTCCTATGACTGCATGCGTAAGTCTCAAGAAAAGCTAGTGAAATGTTCTCATATTTCTCTCCTTTGTGCTTATGTTGATTCACCGCCAGCTCAGCTCAAGGGAGGGAGTACAAATCATTAACCCATTGTTGTATGGAAATTAAGGAATTCTCTTCCCAGCGTTGAAGCCCAGTGCATTTGGCTCACTGTAGGTGCACACAAGACCCAAATAATGGCCCAGAGGTGAATTCCAATTAACTTCTCAAGTAAATTTGATTCTGAAATTTCTGTTCACTGTACAAGTAATTCAGCAAAACATGTACATCTCTGAAATGCAGTGAGATTTGCAGATAAACCAGAGACTTTTTGGTTCCTGAAATTCGTTCTGATTGTGCAGATAAAATATCACTGATAGAATTCCAAAGGATGTGTTGTTACTGTGTGAAAATAGGCAAGACCCAAGGATCCCCAGGCATGCAGCAGACATGGAGAATGTCGGGCACCATCCTGGCGTCCAGTCATCTTCATTTAGTCACAAGTGACCAATAGCCACTTAAAATGTGCCTGGTGAATTTTGCATTCTTCTCATTGGACAACTCAGCACTTCTGAAGAAATAGGTCTTTCCTCCAGAAAATGGTAACTCTTAACCACTCGTAACAGATAGAAAATAGCAAGCAGGTAGATTGATGGGCATACATGAATCAGCAGGTAATGTGAGATGGAAAACAGGTACCGTATTTTTTTCTCTATAAGACTCACCTTTTCCCTCCTAAAAAGTAAGGGGAAATGTGTGTGCGTCTTATGGAGCGAATGCAGGCTGCACAGCTATCCCAGAAGCCAGAACAGCAAGAGGGATTTGCTGCTTTCACTGTGCAGCGATCCCTCTTGCTGTTCTGGCTTCTGAGGTTCAGAATATTTTTTTTCTTGTTTTCCTCCTCCAAACACTAGGTGCGCCTTGTGGTCTGGTGCGTCTTATAGAGCGAAAAATACGGTAATCTAGGCAACGGCTGTCAAACTCAACTGGCCATGACGCAAACCTGCCTGCACTAGATATTACATCTTTGAAACATTCTAGGAGCCTTCTGGCAAGAAACCAGAAAAGAAATGTCAATATTCCAGGCATTTCCACTTAGAAAATAACAAGAAACACAAATATTGAAAAGCCGAGTGATTTCCAAGCCATCCACTGTTTTCTTGATATTGGTGTATTTGCATTGCATATAAGAGATTTTCCCTGAGGAGATTTCACTCTCTGATTTGTCTCTTCTCTCCCAGAGGTGCTTTTGAAGATGCATTCTGTAGGGATTTGCGGCTCTGATGTCCATTATTGGACACATGGACGAATTGGGGATTTTGTTGTGAAGAACCCCATAGTGCTGGGCCATGAGGCTTCAGGAACAGTTGTCAAAGTGGGGTCCGCAGTGACCAAATTAAAGAAAGGTGAGCATGGGCCTTCATTTATTCATTCATTTTTTTTTTATTTAAACATGTATACCCCACTTCCTCCACAAAGCACCTTATAATCTCATGTAAAAAGCAACTCCACCAGACCGTGTTGTACAAGAATACAAAGTACAGTACAGCCAAACAATAAAAAAGCATAAAAGGTGGAGAACAGAATATAAAACATATTCCATAAAATAAAAAACAGTATTAAGACATAAAAAGCAACAAGCATTTAAAACTTCAGAAATAAAACCGGCCAGTTTAGGGAGACTAGAGAGATAGGGGGGAAAATGGAACGTTGAAAGCATGACTATGTTGGGCCTTCACTTCTAATGGAAAAGAATTCCAGAGAAATGGTGCCACAGCGCTACAAGCACATGACCAAATCCCAGCATGCAATGTGGTGCTTGTGGCACCATAAACAGACCTTCATCCACAGATCAAAGTGACCATGGTGATTACATACGTCCTTTTGATGGCTGGTGAGATCTCTAGGATATATTAATGTCTTTTGTGGGGTGTATGTGGCGTTAGGGAAGAGGTAGGACCTCTGGTGGGGGACATGTCATACTTCTGGGGTCGTTTGTCCACCTTTGGTCCCCACCCTGCCCTCAGCTCTCACCTGTGGCTCCTGGAAGCTGTCAGCATGCAACAGCGGCCACACCCAGGAAACGGCTTTGATTGGCCAGTTGAACCATGTGAGGGTAGTTGATGGGTCTCAGACCTTCAGTGAGTTAGGGACTTTCCCTGCATGCGAAAACAGGCTCTGTCAGATTGAGCAGACGAGGCCAATAGTGGGTCCAACGGTCAAGAAGGCGGTTTCTGCACATGCTGTAGAGGGAAGTAAGGGGCAGGTGAGGCTTGTCAACCTGGGAAGGTAGCCCATTTAGGAGAAGGAAAGTTCTGATCCTAAACTTTTGTGTTTGGATGAAATGTCAGAAATCCTCAAAGGAAACTCTTTGTCAGACATCCGCCTCCTGAGTTTGGAACTGATGGAAACCTGATTTGAATGTTTTAATATTACAATGGAGAACATATAGCCCTCCAGATGTTGATGAACTACAACTCTCATCTACCTTGACCATTGGCCACGTTCACCAATGCAAGTTGGAGTCCAACAACATCTGGAGGGTGATCGGTTCCCCATCCCTGTGCTCACTTAAAATCTCACTGACTTGTACCATGTACTCACTAGGTGACCTTAAGCATTCGATTATTATCTAAGCCACATCACCTGAAATATAAAGGTACAGTGGTACCTCTGGTTTCGAATGCTTCTGGTTACGAATGCTTCAGGTTATGAGCTCTGCTAACCCGGAAGTAGCTGCTCCTGGTTGTGAACTTTGTCCCAGGATGTGAACGGAAATCATGCATCAGAGGTGCACTCACAGCAGGAGGCCCCATTAGCGAAAGCACGCCTCATGATAAAAACGGTTTCAGCTTAAGAACGGACCTTTGAAATGAATTACGTTCATAACCAGAGGTACCACTGTAATGGTCCTGGCACAACTTTTGGGGCTGTTGAAAGTTTTAGAGATAATATGTGTGAAAAAGGCTTGGGGTTCACCTATGGATGCTAGGATGTTAAGCTGCGTTGTCTGAAAATGTGATTTCCTAGTATGTTTTGATATATTTTGTGCTATAATAATAATAATAATAATAATAATAATAATAATAATAATAATTAGTTATTAGTTATACCCCGCCCCTCTGGGCTTCCCCAGCCACTCTGGGCGGCCTCCAAAAAAATATTAAAATACTCTAAAACATCAAACATTAAAAGCTTCCCTAAACAGGGCTGCCTTCAGATGTCTTCTAAAAGTCTGGTAGTTGTTGTTCTCTTTGACATCTGGTGGGAGGGCATTCCACAGGGAGGGCGCCACTACCGAGAAGGCTCTCTGCCTGGCTCCCTGTAACTTGGCTTCTCTCAGTGAGGGAACCGCCAGAAGGCTCTTGGCGCTGGACCTCAGTGTCCGGGTAGAACGATGGGGGTGGAGATGCTCCTTCAGATATACTGGACCAAGGCTGTTGCAGTCTGATCTCTGATCCCAAGACACAGGTCACCTCTTTACATGACAATTAGTCCAGTCTCTTATCTTGTTGCATCCTTGATGTGTCCCAGGTGACCGAGTGGCTATTGAGCCTGGAGTTCCCCGAGAAACAGATGAATTCTGCAAAACTGGCCGATACAACCTGTCTCCAAGCATCTTCTTCTGTGCAACTCCTCCTGATGATGGGAACCTGTGCCGCTATTACAAGCACAATGCAAACTTTTGCTACAAGTTAGTTGCAAATACCTGTTATGGGAAAACACTCTAGCCAAAGGGATTTTCTCCACCGAGTGTGGTTTTGCGCAAATTGTTATTGTTGATCTTGAAGTCCAGAAGTCTGCTGGTCCGGAAGTCTTGATCTTGCATATCTAGACTATACAATACCATGACTCGGGTGACAAATAAAATGGGAAACAGTATCTTAACCTAACAAGTGAATAGGGAAAATTTGAGTGTGATTTTTGCAGGTGGTTTCTTGTTTTTAGTTCTAATTCAGGTGATATTTAAGAATTCCTATCAGCTTTTATGGCCCCTCTCATTGATATCTGACAGATCATTCTTTTAAATGTTGCACAGTAGACTTGAAGCAACTCAACAAGACCATTGTACGCCATTACTAATTATGGTGGCCACTGTGTGTTTTGGGATTATGCAGAGAATCCCATTTATATAAATGCTGAAAATACAGTGTTCTCACGAATAAACCTTTTTGGGGGGTGGCGGCTTTCTGTTCCCCTTTCTTTGCCAAGGATCTTCAATCATAGATACACATTTCTGTATTAGTTCAGTTATGTCTTCTAAATATTTATTATGAGTTCTAGAGTAAAGGAATCCAAAAATATGGTACTATGCTAATCTTACCTAGGCCCCATCTGTACTATACATTAAAAGCAGTATTGTGCTACTTTAAATAGTCATGGCTTCCCCCAAAGAAGTTTCTTAAAGGTGCTGAAAACCATTAGGAGACCCCTGTGCCCCTCTCAGAGCGGCAGTTCCCAGAGCCTCTAACAGCTGGTAATGAATGGGAGGATAATGGATCCTTGCCCAATGGCTTCTCACATCCTTCCTCAGAAAAACAGAGCTTTAGCCAGTGTTGAAGGGACCAAAAAACCCCCAACAACTCCGCCCTCCTTAGATGAGTAGACTAACTTGTGAATTTCAAGGCCCACTGGTCAACTTGGGAGGTCACAAGCAATGCGTTTGTCAAAATTTGCAGTAAGGAATTTTGCTCTTTCTTTAGACACTTAACAGCTGTGCTTCAGCAGTTCTGAGGTTAATAGTCCAAATCCAAGTTAGTGTAGGATGACATTTCAAAGCAGAGGTGGGAACTTTGACCGGGTCTAAATGGACTTGGGAGGATACTTGTTATTCTGGAATCTGCCTCTCTACTGGTGTTTCTGATTCAGTAGATCACTGGTTCCCAATTAGCCAAGTACTGCTGACTGCCTGTTTTTGAAAAGCCAAGCTGTGTGCCAGTATGAAAGGTCCCTTCTGGGAGCGACCCACCTGCTCACTTTTCCCAGGTGGCCCCAAGGCCACTGCAGGAGGGGCTGCAGCCATGGCAGGAGAGATAGCAGCCCCCATCTACCAAAGGTGACTGAGCTGAGCAGCCCTTCCCCCAGATCCAGGGGCCACAATCCCGACACCAGGCTCCTGCCCTTCCCTGCCATGGGATACTTAGATACTTTACAGGTATGTGCCGCGGACCCCCTGGGTGGGTTATGCAGACCCATTGGGGTCCACGGACAACCAATTGCGAACCACTGCAGTAGATCATAACTTTCTTCCATTACCATTCTGATTTGTGTGTGTGACATGTTTCTTGTCTTGTCTTGCTGCAGACTACCAGACAATGTGACCTATGAGGAAGGTGCCCTCATCGAACCTCTTTCTGTGGGAATCCATGCCTGCCGAAGAGCCGGAGTGACTCTGGGAAGCAAGGTCTTAATTTGTGGTGCTGGTATGGAATACCCTGTTTTGCTGTTCTTTGTTTTTCCAAGCTAAGTAGCCATCTCCGAGTCCAGTGGGCAGTGCATGAGGCTCACATGGGGATATGTTGCAAGTCAGGAAACAGCTTTTTCATAACAAGTCATGAAGACTCAACTATTGCAATGTGCTTTATGTTAAACCACAAAGCCTAGGACTTGCCGATCAAAAGGTTGGTGGTTCGAATCCCCGCGACGGGGTGAGCTCCCATTGCTCGGTCCCTGCTCCTGCCAACCTAGCAGTTTGAAAGCATGTCAAAGTGCAAGTAGATGAATAGGTACCGCTCTGGCGGGAAGGTAAACGGTGTTTCCGTGTGCTGCTCTGGTTTGCCAGAAGCAGCTTAGTCATGCTGGCCACATGACCCGGAAGCTGTACGCAGGCTCCCTCAGCTAATAAAGCGAGATGAGCGCTGCAACCCCAGAGTCGGTCACGACTGTACCTAATGGTCAGGGGTCCCTTTACCTTTACCTTTACCCTTGGGCTGGTCCAGAGAATCCAGCTGGTGATTATTTTAAAGATAAAGGGACCCCTGACAGTTAAGTCCAGTCGCAAACAACTCTGGGGTTGCAGCACTCATCTCACTTTACTGGCCAAGGGAGCCGGCATTTGTCTGCAGACAGTTTTTCCGGGGCTCACTGGGTACCTAACACTACTGTATATTTGTCCCTAGACAGAGCTTTTTATTCTCCCAGGCCTTTTAAACTATTTCAGCTGCTGTATTATTGCTGCTTTGTGCACTTATTCTTAACATAAAGGTAAACTTGCTCTTTGACATGCTTTCAAACTGCTAGGTTGGCAGGAGCAGGGACCGAGCAACAGGAGCTCACCCCGTCGCGGGGATTTGAACCGCTGACCTTCTGATCGACAAGTCCTAGGCTCTGTGGTTTAACCCACAGCACCACCCGCGTACCTATTCTTAACATGTTAATATTAAAAGTGGTAAAACCAAACACCATCCTCAAAGTTCCCTTCCCACAATCAAAAAAATAACGTAACCATATCCAGCAGTTTGAACAATTCCAGCAGCACGAAGTAAACAAAGAACTAAACTAGTGACAGCCTTAAGTGAAGGAATTTTAAAAGAGCCAGGTCTTCACATGGCAAGGCATTCCACAACAGAAAAGGCCCTACCCTTGGATTGTGCTTTAAAATTATATTCCATTTTTCTTGTTTTGCTAATGACTGCGCCCATGATTTCCTTGCTTGCTAACCCCACCTACCACAACACCCTTGCCCAAGCCACCCACGTTTGCTCCTCACCAAAGCCACCTCTCCCCATACTCCACACCAAAATCACCCCATGGACCTCGGCAAACCTCTGTTTGCTGGCCAGGGCTACCCGCCCACCTGAGTCCCTTCTCTTCATCCCCCAGTGCTGTTGCAATGGCCCAGTTTGTTGTCATGTTGCAATTTGCAGCACCTCCTGTTGGCAGTCTCACAAACTGCAGCGTGACAACATCCTTAGGAAAATATGTGTTAGGAAAGATCTTCATCTTGTAAACCAACCTGGAAACAAATGTCAAAGGGTAGTAGAACACTTCCTGATTTTTTCTTTTGCTCATCTTCCAGGACCCATTGGACTTGTGACTTTGCTTATTGCTAAGGCAATGGGGGCTGCACAAGTGGTGATAACAGGTAAGTTAGATTTTCCAACTCTTTGACACCTTGTGCCGTAATGACACTCACTTTGGTCCCCTGGGTTTACATGGCATTAAGTACTTGGGTTGTCAAGGCAAGTGCCAGGAAAAGATGAAGTGTAATGTGCTTAACTGCCCCTTGACAGTTAGGCCCAGTTCTCAGAGACTGTGGAAAAAGCAAAAGTGTTTGATTAAAACTTTGGTGTTATCTCTATATTTTCTACTCGTGCATATCACCAGAATCAGGCAAGCCAGTGGCCAGTCTCATCTACACATGAAGAGTCAAACTCCCAGAATAATAATTTACAAACTATGACCAGTTAGCAGCAATTAGCATTTTTCAGGATTCCTGCAGATTATTCTTGCAGAATTCCTTGGTGTTCTTGGTTTCATTGAGGAGAGAGCAGGAAGCTCAGAAATACGATACGATATCTTTATTGTCATTGTCCCATGCAGAACAATGAAATGGAAGTTACAGATAGGTAGCCGTGTTGGTCTGCCATAGTCAAAAAATTTT
>JAXCMG010000021.1:5199848-5212295 GCA_034642415.1 Podarcis siculus
CTTGGTATGAGCTTTCGTGTGCATGCACACTTCTTCAGATACCATGTTCTTCAGATGTTATCTGAAGAAGTGTGCATGCACACGAAAGCTCATACCAAGAATGAAATTGAAGTTCACTGATTTGAAGTCTTGGGTGAAGCCTCAGCTACAAAAAGTCTTGTGGTTCTTTAAAAAAAAGGTTGACCATTGGTGGAAAAGGGGTTCTGGATTAGGTGGGCCTATTCCCTGACTGAGGAGGGTTGTTCTTATCATTTTTGTCAGATGCACTGAATATTATCCAAAGCTGGCAAATATACCGTATTTTTCGCTCCATAACACGCACCCGACCATAACACGCACGTAGTTTTTAGAGGAGGAAAATCCGTAGGCATGCCACCCGTAGGCATTCCCTCCATAACACGCACAGACATTTCCCCTTACTTTTTAGGAGGAAAAAAGTGAGTGTTATGGTGCAAAAAATACAGTATTAACCCATGTTGGGGGTGTGTGAAAATGCAGCTAGGGTCAAAATACCTTGTAAAGCAAAAGGTGAGTTGATGTTTCAGTACAAAGCTCAAATATACACAAGATAAGAACAATTTATCAGCAGATTTGATTCTGTACTGTGGGTTTTGTTAATAATTGCTCAACCCAAAGGATAAGGAACACGGGGAATAAGAAGCCGCAGCCACTTTTCACATTGCATACGTCCAAGTTACATATGCAGTCCTCTCTCTTGCTTCACCCACTTCAAAGATTCACCCAGCTTCAAAAACCAAAGTCTTATTTCAGAAACCCAGAATACAGAGCTACAACTCTCAGCACTCTTAACAAATTATAGTTCCCAGTTCCTTTGGGGGAAGGCATGTGCTTTAAAGGGACGCGGGTGGCGCTGTGCGTTAAACCACTGTGCCGCTTGGGCTTGCCAGTCAAAAGGTTGGCGGTTCGAATCCCCGCAACGGGGTGAGCTCCCGTTGCTCTGGCCCACTCCTGCCAACCTAGCAGTTCAAAAGCACACCAAAGTGCAAGTAGATAAATAGGTACCACTCTGGTGGGAAGGTAAATGGCGTTTCCATGCACTGCTCTGGTTCGCCAGAAGCGGCTTAGTCATGCTGGCCACATGACCCGGAAAAACTGTCTGTGGAAGCGGACAAACACCAGCTCCCTCAGCCTGTAAAGCGAGATGAGTTCTGCATCCCCAGAGTCATCCGCGACTGGACTTAATGGTCAGGGGTCCCTTTACCTTCACCTATGTGCTTTAAATGTATGGGGTGTGCACATCCACAGTTACCCGCATGCTGCTCTGATGCTATCCTTGCCATTGTTTTTGTTATTTGTCTTCCCAACCCCCCTGTAGATTTATCAGCTCCCCGCCTTGAAAAGGCTAAGGAAATTGGGGCTGATTTTGCAGTCCAGATAAAGCGTGAGAGCCCAGAGGAGGTGGCCCACCTGGTGGAACAAGCGCTTGGTTGCATGCCTGACATCACGGTGGAATGCACGGGGGCCCAGGCCGCTATCCAGACGGGAATATATGTGAGTCTCTCTTAGCTCACCCGCATTAATTTTTCCTTGCAATGTGGAGATTATTGCTGTTGGAGGAAATGAGAGAAAACACACATGGAAATTATCCTTTTTATGCTGAGAAATCTTTATAACAGCATCTGACAAATGTATTGTCTGCGATGAAGCTGCCTGTTGTGATAGGAATTTCGAGGTCTTAGATATATGGTAATGTTCATAACCGCACATACATAGATCAGCACAGGAAGACCGACCTGAAGCCATTTTGATTCCTAAACTGAGCAAATGTTTTCTCTGCAAGGTCAAAGTGGGAAAGCCTCCCCATTGTCTTTTCCTTCACAAATCCTGATTTAAGGGTATGTCTGTGTTTGAATAGGGTGTGAGCCTGTGACCTGGCCCAGGAACTAAGTATTTATCATTACAAAAGACTGGCCAGGCTCCCCAGGCAATCCAATCAAGTAACCTGCCAGACAGGAGATAAACAAGGACAGGAGAAAAACAACATTCAAATTTCTGTTTAGACCGCCTTTTCTGTGATGTAGGTATGATGTATCTGAGGGGTGGTCTTAGGTAACACCCCTTCTGTGATGTATGCATGATGTTTCTCGGGGTGGTCTTGATCTACAGGGTGGCAATTTAAAAAGTATTTATAAGGCCTTGCAGGCCATTTTTCTGGGTTCCTCCTCCTTTCCTGCGTGTGAGGGGAGCACCCTGTTGCAACAGATCAATAAAGATCAAGCTTACTAGCTGCTTTGTTTCTCAATATTCTCTGGTTGGCCTCTGTTATTCTCTCCTACCAATAGGGAACCTATGTAAGGACTCTATATGGGCTCTTGGATACCCCATAAGGGAAAAGGGCAAATTTTTGTTTACAGCACTGTCATTTAAGAACTTCAAAAAGGGCCCTTTTCCAGGGAACCCCAACCTCCTGAGGTTAGGTGAGATTTTTGCATGCATCGTCTGCTGCTGTTTCTCTTACAAGCTAGTTTGCATCGACGAAACTGCCCTAAGATCCTCACCTCAGACTTTGTCCCAGTTTGCAAGGCTAGAGTTCTTCCCAAGTCAGCAGAAAGAGTCCTCTCATGTTATCCTTGACTGGAGATGCGCATTTATTTTGGGTCTCTCCTTTTGTCTTCAGGCAACACGTTCTGGAGGGACTCTGGTTTTGGTGGGGCTAGGACCTGAGATGGTCACGTTGCCCATTGTGAATGCTGCTGTGCGGGAAGTGGACATCCGAGGGGTATTTCGATACTGCAATACGTGAGTATTTTCTAGAGATACAAATGGTGGTTTTTTGAACTGATGCAAGGAGGAAAAAGGGAATGCCTCATTTTTTTCCCTTTTCTTTTCCCCCAAATTTTATTTATTTATTTTAAGTAAGTAGTACAGCAGAAAAGAAAAGAAAAAAAGATTGAAAACAATCCAAAAACATTGAAAGCAAATATTACATACTTATCATATAATACTCTCCCCACCCACTCACAGCTTCCCTCCGCCACAATTCGACTTCTTTGAATCTCTATTTCCACCTTTATCTTTGAATTCTCCAAATGCATCTTTCTTTGTATTTCTTTTATCTCTTCTCTTTTCCAAATCATAGATATACTTTACACTTTTATTCTAGGCATATTAGCATATCTTTCTTAGAACAATATTTTAACATATAATCTTCAAAACATCTCCATTCCTTTTTTTAATTTGCCTCGTTTTTAAAAGATAGATTTTGACACAGAGCCTCACATAAGGATGAATATGTAGCACATAAACTGCTTTGCAGAATATTTAAGCAGTGTCAGTGTGAGTTCAGATAGTGAAATCTGTATAAGAGATTTAGAGCCACCCTTATCCCTCCAGTGAGCAACAGAGGGCCAAGGCGTTGGACATTTGTAAAAGAGTCTCCTGGTTGTTGTTGTTATTTAAACAGCCACTGGGGAAAGTGCTTGAATTTTGATCAGGAGCGCATTCAAGGGAAGGAGAGTTTTAACTATTTCCCTCTGTGCTGTTTCCCCATTTGTAAGTTATTTAACAGCTACACATGAGATAGGCTTGCATATCTCCAGTGTCTCACTAAGCATTTGGCCCAGAGTGCCGGGAGAGAAGAAAATGAGGATCTTATCCACAGCACAGAGTTAAAACTGGGTGCAACTTTATAGTTTGCAGATGGGCTTGGAGTCTGTGGCCTCCCAGAACTTGTTCAACTACAGCTTCCATCATCCCTCCCCATTGGCCCTGCTGGCTGGGAATGACAGAGTCCAACAGGATATAGGGGGTCATGGCTTCCCCACCACTGTGATGAGGATCAAATCTGTGATGAGGAGCGTGCATTCTATTGGAATGTCTTCATATTTGGAAAACTGTAATTAAAAAAAAATGATCTAGAGAAGCTTAGAGAAGAAGAAATTGCTATGTGTTTTATTTTCATTATTTGAAACTATTTCTTTAAGGGCATTCCTACACATTAGATTTTTGTTTGGGGGGTTTTAGTCATGGAAGCAGTTAGGGTACAATCTGTAAGTGTGGTTTTCCAGTTCCTTTTGTGGTGGGTTCTCATAGTGATAAAGCATGCACTTTTGAAGAGCAGGAAAGGCTGATTAAAGTTTTTTTTCATAGCGCTCCGAACTGTGGTGCGAAGTTCGTTTGTGTCAATAGCTAGCTCACCATGTTTTCATTGTCATTTCCTCCTAATTTATAGTTCATTCTTCTATCTATTCTTACATGTAACATCGCTTGCTACCATACATATATAAAACATTTTGTGGTTGGGGGTTTGCAGACAAATAATGGATGGGGCATTTGTAACTAATGCTGCATTGAGGAACCATAGTCACACTAGAGCATAACCTTAAAAAAAATGAATGAAAACTCAGGAGACAAGTACAGTGGTACCTCGGGTTACATACGCTTCAGGTTACATATGCTTCAGGTTACAGACTCCGCTAACCCAGAAATAGTACCTCGGGTTAAGAACTTTGCTTCAGGATGAGAACAGAAATCGTGCTCCGGCGGCGCGGCAGTAGCAGGAGGCCCCATTAGCTAAAGTGGTGCTTCAGGTTAAGAACAGTTTCAGGTTAAGAACGGACCTCCAGAGCGAATTAAGTACTTAACCCGAGGTACCACTGTAGTGAAATTAATGGATGCAGTTTTATAAATGTTGGCATTCCAGAGCCACAGGAGTCTGCTCAGTTTATAACTGTGAACAACAGAGAGGAGTTAGTTCATCAAACAAACCTCATAACTAAAGAAACATGCCTCCTGTAGCTCTTTTATCATGGTGGTGTGAGCAGGAAGCAAATGAGAACATAAGTTTGAATAGGAACCAAATATAATTCATTGTACAATGCTAATACAAATGTGGCATGAAGCTCAATGTGAAAAAATATGGTAGCATCTATAAAAGCATTCAATCTAGCGACTGACCTTACAAAGTTAAAAAGGAGGAGAAGAAAATAGTGAACCAGCTAGTAACTTTAAAAATGATGTGAACTGTTGTTAGAGAATGCCTTTCCTTCTTACAATTAATCACTTGACCCTCTGACATTAAGATGTCTCCATGGAAATCAAAATATGTTCCTACTTTACATTTTGGAAAGTTGTCTGTTGACTGTGCATTTCGACACCTCTTTAGATGTAGTCACTAAAGTCTGCATGATGGTTCCTGAGATCAAGGAGGAGGTTTTCATCTCTGATTGGATACACCATTCTGAATCAAGATGGCTGGCTCAGCCTTTGAATACTGCATTGTCTTTTTTGGTTTCTTAGAATTCCTGAGCAGAACTTTCTTATAGCAGTTTTCGTAAAATGAATAAAATTAAAACAAGTAAACCATCGAGGTAGCAGGAAATTCAATGGCATGGCATGTTTAGCTGGTCCTGGTGCTTGACTCTACCAGCTGCTGCTGTCCTCCTGTCTCTCCATTTGTTTCGCAAGAGGCTACTTGAAACTTGGTGCTTTTGCAAATACCTTCCTTCTCTTTTCTTGCAGGTGGCCTATGGCAATTGCTATGCTTGCGTCAAAAAAAGTGGACGTCCAACCACTGGTGACACATCGCTTTCCTTTGGAAAAAGCTGTGGAGGCTTTTGAGACCACCAGGAAGGGGCTTGGGATAAAAATTATGCTGAAGTGCGATCCCAGCGACCAGAATCCTTAAAAAACAACAACCAGAATGCAACACTCTGCTCTACTGTCCTGCCAATGAGGGTCATTTGCTTCTAAAGGACACTCGGAGCCTTAAAACTACATCACCTAGGAAACAAATTTCAGTGAAATTATAAACCTTATGCTGTCTTACCTAGAAAAGTTTGCGCAATTTGATGAAATGCTGAAATCAGTAGGAGGAATTTGATTATAGCTGTTACGAGCTAAAACACACAGAGCAGGCATGGAGTGCAGCTTTTGCTGCACAGTTCTGTTTTGCACTGTGCGTGTGAGTTCCCCAGATAACAAACTCCCTGGATAAACAAAACTGTTATATCAAGGAGGAAGGTTCTAGCCTAACCACCTAGCTTTGTATGTCTGGGGAGCTGTTTCATATGGCAGAACACTCAACTATGCATTACCCACCTGTCGTCTGAAATAGTTCAGCCCAGTAAGAGCTGTACCACATCACTGCTCTGATTATATGTTTCTGCTATCGGATAACACTATGGACTTGTTCCTCTCATAATCTCCCCCCTCTCACCCACAACTAATGCAGATTTCACATCCACTTATATTCATTTCCTAAGCAGTCAGAACTTCTTTTTGATAAACATATGTAGATCCTAAGAACCTAAGAAGAGCCCTAGCTCAGAATCTTATTTTCCACAATGACCAGTCGGATGCCTATAGGAAGCCCAGTAGGAAGTTGGTCACTGAGGACAGTAGACAGGGAACTGCTGCTGTTGTTCCCCAGAGACTGGCATTTGGAGCCATCCTGCCTCAGACCCTGTGGCCCATTCATCAACACACAGACCAGTTGCTTCCATGCATATTTCTTTTACTACAGGACTTAGATGTGGGCTTTTGAGCTGCTTTCTCTGTAAGAAATGCCTGTGATGAGTGAAGGAGATAGAGTTGGGGTATTTGGAAGTTTGACCAGCAAAGTTACATTCCATTCCACAGATATTTCATTTCTGGATGAAGGCTACCCCCGAATGTGACTATTTCAGTAACAGAGGAAGTACTTCTCCATTATGCAATTGTATGTGTCCTATGCTTGAAAACTTCTGCAATTCCAACCTAGTTGGCTATCTCTTGGAGTATCTAGGCATGGATAATCTATTGGTTTCAGTTTCTAGTTTTTCCAGTTCTTAAGTTCATATCTCCATCACTTTGTGATATATTTGGAAGTCCTTGTGGACATTGGTCAGCACTTAAGTGCACATTTCTCTTAATATACACATTTTTGCAAGCAATTTACCCTAATATTATTTTCACCTGTTGGTTTCACCGATATATGCATTTTGTGCACATTTGTTTTTGATGGGAAAACTGCATTGCAAAATTCAGATAACAGAATTTTGAAGGATAGAGGCGCCATTTTGGGAAGTGTGAATTGGATAGATAACCAAATTTCTAGGAGCATCTCAGGGACTTCAACCATTTATTGCCACTAGGAAACAAAAGCAGGGGGTGTTTGGCGCTTTGCCTGTGCACAGATTCCCTGTGCAAACATATCTCTCCTGTTCAAATATTCTGCATTGGAAACCTGCAGGGATTACCTAAGCCCTTGCTTTTCCACAAGTGCTGTAATGAGAGCCACTTCCTCGTTGTATCAAAGGCTTGAAAGGCATGTCGACATGCTTCAGCAAGCAGCCAGATTAAAGGCTGGACTGTAATTCTGAAGTGTGAAGTGGCCACATACTTAACTGACAACCCAAGATCCTCTGCCTTCAGCAAGGGCCTAGGGCAGAAACCACTAATTATATATTTCATTTGCTAGGGTCGTGTTATACTGAGTCTGTCTTCCACTGGGCCTCCTCTGTTCACAGACATACCTTGAGCTATCAAAAGGAAATGCAAATAGGCAGAGTCTGTTGGAAGGGACTGGAGAAACCACTCGGACTGCTTTGAATTTTTAGGAACTGTTATTTTGTTTTAAAACTCGAGAGTAACTTGGAAATAAAGTAGCTGTATTGAGCAGATTTCTTTTTCATCTGAATGTCTTTACCACAACTGAGAAAGCAGGAGTTGGCAGCTATTCCAATGAGCTACATTTTTCTACACGAGGCATTTTCACAGGCGTCAGGCCCAACCTTTTTCACATGTTCGGCTACTTTAATAGGATTTACTTGCCCTTTTCCTGAATTCCCTCCCCCACATGTCCTCATCTTCTCTGATTCCTGAGGTACAGATGTCCCCGTTTCCAAATAAGGGCGCCTGGATGCAGCACAACTTGCAGGGCTGGCCCAAGACATTTTGACACCCGAGGCAAACCACAAAATGGCTCCCCACCAGGGAAGAAGGGGCGAGTGAAGATCTACATCAGGAACAAGAGGGGAGTAAATACCTACATTGGGAACTGCTGCCCCTGTGAATCCTGCTGCCTGAGGCAGTCGCCTCATGTTGCCTCATGGGTGGGTCGGGCCGGACTACTTGGGCTGAATCGATGTTTTCACCTGGATGCTTTAGTGCAGCAGTGTCTCTGTGCAAATGTCGCAAGATGGAGTTTTTCCTTTAAAAAAAAAAAGGAAGGAAGAACCACATAAGAATGAAATGGAAACCATCTTTGAAGTGGGTTAAAAAAAACTTGGAGGAACTCCTGGTAGGGGTGCAGAAAACAGACATGCTTGCCTGGGAATTTATCCTCCTACCTGGTGTCAAGGCCAGCAGATCAGTGGTGCATAGCTCCAGGTTTCCCCAGGGATGGTCTGACTCTCTTCTTCCTTCAGGGAGGAGCAATAGCAAAGCAAAGCAGGAAGACAATGGCAAAAGTTTTACCTGCTTTGTAATTATGCCGGCTACTGCTTTTCTACCCCAGCTGGTTGGGGTGCAGACATAGATTGTGTGATACAGGATAGCCTTACTGGGGTCCAATGCCATTGTAAAATAATTTTGCCTCCTGAATGTGGACCAAGGTGGTTTTAAAGGTGTCCATATTTTATTCCATTGATCTTTGTCAATTTTTCCAGCCAGTCCCCCTTGCAATGTTTCTCACAGAATTTGCAAGCTGCCCATATCAGTTTTCATTAGTAATTATTACCGTATTTTTCACCCTATAGGACACACTTTTTCCCCTCCAAAAATGAAGGGGAAATGTGTGTGCTTCCTATGGGGCGAATGCAGGCTTTTGCTGAAGCCTGGAGAGCGAGAGGGGTCGGTGCGCACTGACCCCTCTCGCTCTCCAGGCTTCAGGAAGCTCTGCGCAACCCTCGGGAGACCGGCTCCGAGGGTTGCGCAGAGCTGCCTCCAGTCCCGGGCTCAGCGCAGCTCTGTGCTGCCATCGAGAGCCCGGCGCGAAGTCCAGTCCCGGCCTCAGCGCACTTCTCCCCATCGCCAGCCCCACAAGCTCGGGGGGCAGCGGGGAGGCGGAGCGCGCCTTCCCGCTGTTCCCCAACCTGGTTCTTCCAGCCCCGCACCTGGGGGGGGGGATATAGAATTTTTTTTATTTATTCCCCCCCAAAAAACTAGGTGCGTCCTATGGGGCGCAAAATACGGTATATTGAAATCAGTAGAACTGTCTTATGTAGCTTCTGGATGTAAGACTGGTTGGCTTTCCTTTTAATGGAGACCAGAAACCCTTTGACTCTGCGTGGATTCCGAACTACCAGGTGATGGCTTTTGGAGTCACCAAGTGACAAGAATCAAGTTGAAGTCAGTTTATGGACTCCATTACTGCCATGCACTGGATATGGTGCCCAAATCTAGCTGATCCATGTAGTTCATTATGGCCTCTACCACTTCAGACAAATTGGTCCTGTGCAATTCCTTCTGCTAAGTTAGTGAAACTCGTTGCAGAAAGGAATGGTGATTTGAGTGGGTAACCACAGCTCAAGAGAGTCATTCCTTTTTCTTTACTTTTGGTCCTCATCCATGCCACCTTGCTGAATGACTACTATTTGATCTATTTTAAATAAATACGGCACAAATACAATGATCGAGTTATGTAGGCGTAGGCATTTGGTGTTGCAATTGTGCCATGGCATGAAAACTGGGCGAAACTGGTTCACTATAAATAACTCAGTACTGTCCCTAAATAGGAGGGTTAAGTAGACTCATTTCCTACAACAAGCAAACCGTTGGGTAGTTGCAAACCCCAAGCTTCAGCTACACTTACTCTTCCTCACTTGTGACTAAAGCTGAAAGTATAGGACCACAATGACATTTGAAGCACATGGCTTCCTTCCCACCCAAAGAATTCTGGGAACTGTAGCAGGACCACAATTCCCAGCATCCTTAACTAACTACGGTTCCCAGCCTTCTTTGGGGGAAGTTGTATGCTTTAAATGTAGGGTATGGGTGTGCCTGGTGGGGAGTGTGTATGCAGGGCCGATTCCAGAGTAACTCTTTGGTAATATTATGCCCTCCCCCCTGTTGCACATCCTCCCTTTGGGTGGGTCTCCCTTCCCTCCTTGCATGCCACCACATTTGCCATCAGTTACCAGGTACATGAGCAGGCAAGCAGGTGTTGGTGAGAAGGTGATTCGGTAGTGTCTGTGTCCTCTTTTACCTGCCCTGGGTCCAATCCTCATTTCTCCCAAGAGCAAGGAAACAGGTGTGCAAGCAAATGGATGGGCAAGAGAACAAGTGGCTACATCAGTGAGGAGCTGTACCAGGGGGTTCTGGTTGTTACTGGGCCTTCTCAAGGACACCGGGGCCTTGGCACCTACCTGAGGATGCCAGCCCATTTCCCGTGCCCAAAGCAGGAGCTTCCATGGACCAGCCTGTGATTGGGAATAGCTGTCCTTGTTTATTAGAATCCTACCCTATCTCACTGCCCATCTCAATACTCCTGGGCCCCCATGAGCACACGAGCACAAGGGGGAGGCTAGGGGTTGCAGCAGTGCCACCAGCAGAGGGTCCCAAGAAGCAGTGGGCATGGCAGGTTGAGGGTGGACAAGGCATCAGTCCTAGAATTATGCCAGGTTCCTTCCAACAGAGGAAGGGAAGCTTTGGGTCCAACCCAACGCTAACAATTCCTATGTAGCTATCATTGATGGATCTGTTTATTGGTTGGTTTACTTTATGGCACAATGGTTCCTTCCAGCACCACCAGCTTCAAGCAGTTTTGCAGCACTGTAAGTAATACAGCGTTTTCAGGTAATTGCAGGTGTTCCTTTTGATGATCTTAAGGATGCAGTGTGGGAACTAAGCCGGAAGTCAGGTGGGATTAAGATAAGTGTTATTTTTGTGGCATCATTCCAGATTTTGCCCTGGCTGTTTCAGGCAGTTGTGACAAGTAATAGTTCTTAGCTATGTACTGGAGTGCCTCAAGAATACTGTGCTGCTCCAGCCACATACTAATGTTCCGTGATAGACTATTGGGATGGAAGGAATGGAAACCGTGGGGGGGTGGAGTGAGTGGGAACGGAATCGAATATCCCAAAAGAAGACATGAGTGGTTGACAAGAGCATTGTGCAGACACATCCTGTGGGAATGTTGTGGATACTAGGAGAGGATATATTGATTTAATATTATGCTTCCTAACTTACGCTTGCAAGTCAGCAGCAGAATGCATTCCCCAATATATAGCAGGAAGCTAGTTGGTAGATTCATTTGAATCTCTTTACTTGGTATGCCCCGCAGAGGACCTTAAGGTCCATGAATAATCAAAGTTTAGAGGTCCCGGACCCTAAGGAAGTTAGATTATCCTCCACCAGGGCCAGGGCCTTCTCAGTGATGGCTCCGACCTGGTGGAATGCTCTGTCCCAGGAGACCAGGGCCCTACAGGATTTAACTTCCTTCCGCAGGGCCTGTAAGACAGAACTATTCCGCCTGGCTTTCAATTTGAACTTAGCCTGATCTTTTATTCCCCTTCCTTCCCTCCCCCTCCCCTTTTTATGAAGATTACCCGCTCTGGGATCCCACAGCTAATTCTCTCCTAGCCTCCTTGCTGGCCCAAGTAGGACTAATTTAGCCAGCTAGCCCTGGTGATCATCTAATGTTTATTGGATGGATTTTCCCCCTAAATTGATTTTTTATTTTATTGTTATCCATGTTTTATACAGTATTTTATGCTAGGTTTTTTGTAGCATCAATTAAGTGCTTTAAATTTGTTGTTAGCTGCCCTGAGCCCAATTTTCTGAACTGGGAAGGGCGGGATATAAATAAAAATTTATTATTATTATTATTATTATTTACTTAAGCTATCTAATCTGGCTTTGTTCAGATTAGAGTTATTCCTGGTAAGACCCCTTTTATCCCTCCTAAAAAGAATAAAGACACAAGAAGCTTCTTTCAAAAGTAATAGACATTTACTCACATTCAGTTCACAGTTGGATCCTTGAAGGCAGGCTTTAGCTTTGAGTTACAGAAGAGGGTTTGAGTTCATCTCATGTGGGAATGAGCCCATGTCCTGGTAGCTGGGAGCCAGCAGACAGCAAAATACATCAGTATCAGGAGAGCATGGCATCAAGAGGAAGAAGAGGCGAAAGAAGGGAAGATGGCTGCGTGACCAGCCCCTCTTACGGGGTCTCCCAGGGTCACGCCCACCTACCTGGTCACATGCAGGGGGAGGAAGCTCCAGACCAGGTGTGACAGGAAGTCCTCCTGGCTGTGTCCACTCTGGGCAAACAGGAAGTGTTGTACTTGACTGCTTATGTTGCATCCCATGCAGCCCACTTAACATAACTGACAACAAAACATCACCTTATGATGTGCATTTGTATTAAAATTGCTGGTTTTATGTACACTTTTCAATCAACCTGCCTGATCGCTCCCCTGGATGTAGCTGCACACTTTCTTTCTTTCTTTCTTTCTTTCTTTCTTTCTTTCTTTCTTTCTTTCTTTCTTTCTTTCTTTCTTTCTTT
>JAXCMG010000021.1:5212305-5327100 GCA_034642415.1 Podarcis siculus
TTTCTTTCTTTCTTTCTTTCTTTCTTTCTTTCTTTCTTTCTTTCTTTTTAAAATAATCTTTATTAATTTAAATTGCACACTTATACAAAGAATTTGCAAAGAATTTACCATCTCATACTACAAAAAGAAAATTAAAGAAAAAACAACTAAGAAAAAAAGAAGAAAATACAGAAAGAAGAAAGAAGAAAAAGCAAATTTACGTACATAAAAAGCAAATTTATGAAGAAAGAAGAAAGAAGAAAAAGCAAATTTACGTACATAAAAAACCTTAATCTTCCTAATTAATATTTAACCACTTAAATAAAAAAGACTTCTGACAAGCTGCACACTTTCTAGCTCACTGCCCCCCCCTCCTCAGTTTCTGACATTTCACCTCCCCCCAATCCACTGGAACCATAGGAGCCAACTCAAGCCATATCTCAAGTAATAGCCAGACAAGACAATGTATTTGGGTCAAATAAGGCCACAACTTTCTTGATTCCAGATGTAAGAGGTTCGGCGTAGTCATTGGGTACAATCATTGACTTCCAGCCTGCATGCCTGCCAGAAGTATCACCTGCAGGGTCAATTCAGAGGTGGGAGAGTCCTGTGACCTATCTCAAATAGGAACCTCACCTGAGGGGATGCAGTCTGGAGGAGTACTGTGGCCCTAGCCCTAGCATGGGTGTCTGGACAGAAGCAGCTCCCCTGGATTCCTTTAACAGGGTACATTTTCATTCGGAGGGGCAGGCAGAGGTGACAACCTCCCCTGAAATCCAATACTAAGGCTTGCCCAATCCTAAACCGCCAAAGGTTTGTGACAATTGCTATGAGGTAGGCAAAACCCGCAAGGCCTATTGACCATCCATAGATGGGGGTGGGATGTGTCAGCAAGCTTAGAGGAACTCCCAAGTTTTGCAGAATACAGAAAAATTAGAAGAAACAGTTCTGTGATGACCTGGCAGGCTTAATGGGGAAAGGATTGAATGTTGGAGGGGATGGAATATCCTGAAAAAGAGCACAGTTGGATGACAAAACTGAACAGTAGCGATTTTTTGTGGCAGATCCCACTCATTTATATGGCTTGCGCTATGAATAAAAGACCAGGAACGTGGCAAAGGGAAGAAGCAGGTAGAAGAATCACCTCCAAATATTGATTATGAATAAGTAAAAGGAAGAGAAATATTTGCTATATATAACATTTTTATTATGAAAAAGCCTCTCTCCTTTAAGGAAATGCGAGGACACGTTACCTGAAATGTGTTTTGCATGCAACATTTGTTGTGACCAACGTAACACCACAATGAGCAATTTACATAGCATAAATGTGTCATCATGGGCTGTATCCAACTAGGTTTTGCTCGGAGTTAGACTCATTGAAATTAATGTACATTAGTTATGTCAATTTATTTCAATGAGTCTACTCTGAATGGGGAGCCTCTGAAATGCAACCTAATATTTGTTTTGCTTTTAACTAAATAAGACTGATGAATAGAGGGAAAATGTGTTCCTTCCTTATCACACTTTGCTTTTGACATTTATGGTAAACTACCTGGGTTAGACACCAGTGATTCACCCTATGCAAACAATAAAAATCTTCCTTACTGTTATTCATGCAAATTATGAATGTAATGAGGAAGAGACCTCCGTTTTATCAGCATTTGCTGGTAATATATTTTCTATACTGTACTTTCAAAGGTAAAATAGGGAGGGGATCAAATCTTCTACCCAAGAAGATCTTCCGGGCATCTTTTAACTAATACTGTGAACAGTGTGATATTCAGTGATTCCCCTCTATAACAGGTTTAAATCACAGAGTTCACTGATTGAGGAAGAAGAAATATGTTTTTGTGACCAACGTAACACACTCAAGCAATGTATGTTTTATTGTCCTGAGCTCATCTGAGTTTGTTACTGAGATTCATTCTCAGTTCACCACATGAGAAAGCAAAAGTATTAATACAATAAAGGGTCATTAACCTATTGTCTATTTTGTTGGAGAGGTCTTTAACTGAAATTTGGGGGAAACAGAGAAGTCCTAAATCATCTTGCATGTCACGCTTCTGCCATTTTGAAAAACTGTTGCCAGATAATGAAACTTTGGGAAATTATCTTCAAAATGATATTGAACAATGTCTACGAAAATGAAAACTGGGTTTGCAGGTTGAAGTTTTCATAGAATTCCCTGGGGACAAGTTAATCACATGGTCCCAGATGGAGCTCTGCAGGTGAAAACAAGAGCAGGAGTTAAAACGCCAGCCTCTTCCGCTGAAAGTGCTTTGCTGCCCCCTTCCAAGGGCATTTCTCCTTCAAAATCTAGCACCGCAGGAACCTTTCCTCTTGCCCTGGGCACCGCAGCACAGCATTCACCCTGGGAAGGGACACACCCAATGTATGCAAGACTCAGCGCTGCTTCAGTCTTAGACACAGATGATTTCTTGTAAAGCAATGACCTCTGTGTTTCCTTTCCGTCCACCATCAAACGGGAAGAGGGCTATAAAATGTGCCTGGGGAATTCCACCCCTTGTGGAATTGAGTAAGATGGGGTAAAATCTGTGATCTTGGTGGGGCTCATTAATTCTCCCCAGCCATGATTCCCAGGCTATATTTAGCACTGATTTGCTATATACTGTATTTACTCGAATCTAATGCTCACCTCTTTTTTGGCCAAATTACTTTGCAAAAATTAAGGTGCGCTTGGATTCAATGGCATATTTACATTTGCTAGCAAACCCTATAAGTCAGGGGTCGGCAAACTAAGGCCTGGGGGCCGAAAGCGGCCCCCCAGGCTCGTAAATCCGACCTGCGTCACGAAGCTGGAACCCACTGCGAAGCTGAGACTCCCGGCGATGGCGATGGGAGGAAGAAGCCGAGGGGTGGTGGTTCTGCCACTCAAACGCCTGGTTTACCTCAGTGGCGTTTGATTGGCAGAGATGCCCCCGCGTTGCGCTGAGGTAAACCAGGCACACATCGCTGGGAGTCTTGGCTTTGCAGTGGGTTCCAGCTTTGCGGCGCAGCCTCTTCCTCCCATCGCTGTCGCCACCCTGGTGCTCCTGTGGGCCAGAAAGCAGAGCAGATGAGCTCACTCTGCCTTCCCATGAGAAGCAGTACCAGTGATGGTGGTAGTGGTGGTGGCAGCAGCAGCCCCTGGGAAGGTAAGTGCAGCAGCTGGGGCTGGGGGTGGGGAGGAGGACTACTTGCCCCCTCACCTCTTTTTCCAGCTCCTGCCCCCCCCCCCCCGGTGCCGCTTCTCTGTCCTGCCACAAGGTCTGAGGGACAGTAGACTGGTCCGCTGCTAAAAAAATTTTGTTGACCCCTGCTATAAGTGGTACAGGGTCATCAGAGCTAGGTGTTGGCAAGACAGTTAGAGGAAGTGGAGTGTGTCAGGAACACAAGCCCAACTATACTCATATGGTAGCTTCTACACCAACCCTTGGCAATAATAATAATAATAATAATAATAATAATAATAATAATAATAATTTATTATTTATACCCCCACCCATCTGGCTGGGTTTCCATATACACCATAAAGTTAGAGCATACAGTGGTACCTCAGGTTAAGAACTTAATTCATTCTGGAGATCCATTCTTAACCTGAAACTGTTCTTAACCTGAAGCACCACTTTAGCTAATGGGGCCTCCTGCTGCTGCCGCTCCGCCAGAGCACGATTTCTGTTCTCATCCTGAAGCAAAGTTCTTAACCCGAGGTACTATTTCTGGGTTAGCGGAGTCTGTAACCTGAAGCGTCTGTAACCCGAGGTACCACTGTATTTCCCCACCCACCCAAAAAGTCATGGGAACTACAGTTTGCCCTTCATAGAGCCACAATTCTCGGCACCCTTAACAAACTACTGTCCCCAGGATTCTTCAGGAGTCATACTTTGAATGTATGGGGTTGTATTCAGCTGTTACTGAGAGTAGACTCAACAAAATGAATGGATCTTAATCTTGGGATAATAAATAGGCTATATTTCTTTTCCTATCTTATGAGAATATATTATTATGGTCTTCCTCATATTTATTTATTACATTTGTATCCTACCCTTTCTCCCAAAGGAGCCTAGTGAACTCAAGTACAGTCGTACCTTGGAAGTCAAACGGAATCCATTCCAGAAGTCCATTCGACTTCCAAAACATTTGAAAACCAAAGCGCGGCTTCTGCAGGAAGTTCCTGAAGCCAATGGGAAGCTGTGGAAACCCCGTCAGAAGCTCAGCTTCCAAAAATAAATCACAAACTGGAACAGTCACTTCTGGGTTTGCTACGCTCAAGAGCCAAAACGTTTGGGAACTAAGCTGTTCAACTTCCAAGGTATGACTGTACTCTGAGTTTTGCATGATTTCTGAAACTTGTATTTCTCATTTTCCTAGTTTAATTGTTTTCTTCTACCCTTTTCTGCTTTGATCTTTGATAGTTTTAATACTCAATAGATTACTGTTCTAAATTCACTCGTACTTGTTTTCTTGTTTAACTTTCTTGGCAACTTAAAGGTGTGTGACGCTTTTGTAGCTTTCTTGTGATTGTGTGTATGTGTGAGAGTGAATAATCTTCATCATGACATTATTATTTTTTAGTTTTTTTATTCAAAATTAAAACAAGACATATTATCCAAAAACATATCGTCCTTGTTCCCCCCCATTTTTCCTCCCCCCCCCATTTTTCCCCCCCCCCCCCCCAAAAAAACCCCACCACCACCACCCGACTTCCCTCAGTTCCAGTCTTTGGTTTCTCTGAGACTGCTGTTTTCTGCATGTTACAAAGTTGTATAGATCCTAAAACGATTTAGCTGATTATTATCAATAAAAAGTTTGTGAATGTTTATTCAAAAATCTTCATCATGACATTTAGGGCTGCTTCGTAAAATATTTTCCGTACACAGGTATGATCTCATAATAGAAAATTCACGTTGTCAGGGGCTCAGGAGCAGAGGGGCAGGAAAAGGAGGGATTAGAGACCGATGGGGAGGAATCCGAGGGAGAAGTTAGCCATGATAGCCGCCCGAGGTCTCTAAGTCTCTCCAGCGAATCGGAGGATTCACAGAAAGGGGCTCCCGTGGGCAGAGCTAGGGAGTTGCCAAAGGGAACACCCCAGGAAGGAGGGGCCAGAGGCGACTCAGAGAGCAGCAGCTGGAAATCGGGACCAGCTTCCCCACCAGAGAGCAGCAGCTGGAAATCGGGACCAGCTTCCCCACCGGAGAGCAGTAGGGGGGAAGAGTCCCAGGCATTGGCGCCAGGCAGCTCTCCGGCAGCGGAAGGACGTGAGTCGGGGTTGGCCACGCCTGCGTCAGAGAGCGAGGAAACGGTCGAAAGGAGGGTCGGAGACAGCGCGCGCGCGCCAAGTTCAAATGTACAAGAGGGTGGCGCAATGAGCAGCCCGGAAAGGGAGCCAGGTCCTAAAGCCCGCCGAAAGGAGGGGGAGGAGTCCGAGGGGTCCGCATCCGAAGCGTCCAGGCAGGAAGGGACCCCGGGGGGTGGTAGGACCCAGAGGCGAAAGGAGAGACGCAAGAGGTGGGGTAAGGCTAGAGTCTTAAGCTGGTGTACAGGGGGCGGAGATTCAGATGGAGCTTCGCCGATCTAGGGTCTAGACGTAGAGACGCACGCTAGGGTTTGGAAATGGAAACTATATTTCAATAAAGACTTTTGTACAGTTCTTCTGGCTAGCGTTGGTCCTCTGTGAGCTGGGACCTGGAGGCAGTCTCTGACACACGTACTGTGTATATGATTCAGTGTTGACACACGTACACACACACACCCACACCCACACACACCCTTGACTCCCAGTGTTGATTTTGAACCACCAGCTGTATTTCTGAGAAGGAAGAAGCTAAAATGTTTAACTAAGCAGTCCCAATCTTTGTTTGATCATGCACACACAGAAGCCAATAATCAGTGGTGATGGGTGCTGTAATTGGGTTGGGTACCCTACAATCCAATTCTGGGCCTGATCCAGCACTTGCTTCAGAGTGGCTCTGAACTAATGCAGGATGATGTGGGACCAACCTGACCCTGATCTGGGCCCAAAAGCAATGGAGGAAATGCATGATCATGTGGTCGGGGTGGGGAAGAGATGCACACAGGCTGCTGCACATCCCCTTTCGCCCAGTGCCTCACTTGCCCAGCTTTGGGAAGGCAGCGTGAGGGTTTCAAATTTGGGCCTTGCTCCCCCCCACAAGGCAGTGTGTGGCTCACGGGCTCTGTGTGGAAGAACTCTTGTGGCCCACTTGGTATGAAAAGTTGGGCCATCTTGGTCTAGACCACTGGTGGTCTGTTCTGAGGTGGGTTGCACCAGTAGCATTTAACATCATTTCAATATATGGTAAAAGATTAAGAAATAACAACAACAACAACAACAACAACAACAAAATATATTTATACCCCTCCCTCCCCAGCCAAGACCAGGCTCAGGGCGGCTAACAACCAATAATAAAAACAAGTTGATTAAAATACAACTTAAAAAATAAGATTAAAATACAGCATTAAAACATTAAGATGCAGCCTCTTCACAGGAGGAGAAAGGAAAAAAGAAAGAGGGGGAGGGAATCAAATTGGCTCCAAGCCAAAGGCCAGGCGGAACAACTCTGTCTTACAGGCCCTGCGGAAAGAAATCAGATCCCGCAGGGCCCTGGTCTCATGAGGCAGAGTGTTCCACCAGGCCGGAGCCAGTGTTGAAAAGCCCCTGGCTCTGGTTGAGGCTAATCTAACTTCCTTAGGGCCCGGGACCTCTAGGGTGTTGCTATTTATGGACCTTGAGGCTCTCCGTGGGGCAGACCGGGAGAGGCGGTCCCGTAGGTACGAGGGCTCCCATATGCCTGTTTGGGTTGAAGGTGGGTCCTGGGTCTGAGAAAGTCAAAGGCCACTGGTCCGGACTGACTGGAAGAAGCTGTGCAGCATTACAGGGAAATGCCAGGGATCGAAACTGGGACCATTTGTATGCAAAGCAGATGCCTTATCTCATGTTTTGTGTTAAAGAGTGTCAGGGTGAGCCGATCAGTGCCAACTAGAATTATATTTATAATGGTGACAAAGCCTTGGTCATTCATAAAAGTAGTTATATGGCATCCGCTCGCAACGTCATAAACCTTTTAAAAACAGGACCAAACAATCACTAAAACGAATAGCTACTGGGTAGGCCTGAGGGCACAAAAAGATCTTCAAAAGACACCTGAAAATCCAAAGTGAGGGCATTTTGTTAGGCTACAAACCAGAAATGTGGAGCATGGGTAGCCTAGCGTAGCCTTTTTAACAGACAAGTCAATAAGTGAGTAGTCTGTTCTTTTCTCATTAAGGGAGGTGTCACAAAGTGTACTGTGACGCTGATTAATGTGTTTTTTGTGTTAATCAGACAAACGGAGATTACCTCACAATAATAGGCCAAAGGGTTATTCTTATGTTACACTGAGTACAGTTACAAACTGTCTCTGCACCTCTACCAACCTTTTCATCCAGGTGTGGTGCAGGTTTAAAAAAATCTGGCTCTGCTGAAAGGGTGTTTGCAGGCACTGCCAACCTTGGCCTGCAAAGCTGCTTTCAGGTGCCATATGAAACACCTCTTTGAAAGGAGCTTCCAAAGCTTTTGCTCGGCAGCCAAAAACGTTTTCTTTCAAAAGGTGCCCTGGTGTCACTGTGATGTCCAGTGAGGGGCCCATTCCCTTGCCCAGTGCCTGACAAGAAAAACTTGTACAAATTTCAGATGTTATATAACCCACCTCTTCAAAACACTTTGCAAACCAGAACAAATTGAGCAGCTATTCACAGTGGACTCATTTTCCAGTTGAAGAATGTGCAGAATCTGCATATACCTCTTCCAGAAATCCTAATGCAAATCCTAACACAAATTGCTCAGATTTGGTCACCATCCACACCATACATTTAATCCAGGTAACCGGAGCTTTGTTAAGTGTGCTGGGAACTGGCGCTCTGTGAGGGGCAAATGACAGTTCTCAGGATTCTTGGAGGGAAGAGATGTGCTTTGAAAGTATGGTATGGATGCGACCTGAGGCAGTGGCTTCACGCTGCCTTATTGTAAGCTCAGATTGCAGACCCCTGAAGCCACAGGCCGAGAGGGTGGAAGAGAGGCCTTTGCCATGCAGAGGAAGCGTCTGACAACATGAGCTTTTTGCTTGCATGGCCAACCAGTTGGAGCAGAACAAAACAATTAGGGGGAAACGTTTTAAGCCACATTGGTAAAGGCACCCAGCACCCTCACCTCAACCATCTAAGCCCCATGGATTTGAGGGGATTAGGATGCTCAGCTCTGTGGAAATAGTCACTAAACCCTGAGCTGCTCTGAACTAAGCGTTCAGTGAATCCTGACTAAACTTGCCCAGCTGCCCTTTGGTCTAGAAAATTATAACCCTTCCTTACAGCAGAGAGCCCCAGGGCTTACGAATGTGGCTTCAGCCCAAGAGGAAGCATACACCACTCAACAGCCGTCCTGTGAGCTGGCAAGGATAGCAGCTGCTCCCAGCAAGAAGCCATCAATGGAAACAGCTCTGCAGATGGCCTTACAAAGGAAGAGGCCAGCTAAGGGCAAGTTGGAGAAGAGCAGCATTTTGGAGCAAGTCTTGCCTGGCATTGCTCTTGCTCAGGCTTCCTCAAACTCGGCCCTCCAGATGTTTTTGGCTTACAACTCCCATGATCCCTAGCTAGCAGGACCAGTGGTCAGGGATGCTGGGAACTGTAGTCTCAAAACATCTGGAGGGCTGAGGTTGAGGAAGCCTGCTCTTGCTCATTGAAATAAAGGATGGGCTCCTCAATGGAAGGTTCCTCAATGGAAGAATCATTGCAGAGGCTGGATCCGGACTCCCAAAGCTATGTCCACAAGCTCTCATGCAAACTGGAGTTTCAAGAGGATGCAAACTTGAGTTTTAAGGAGGAATTGTAGGTCAGGCACAGAACGTGCTGCTGGTTGTCCTCTTTGGGGGAAGGTGTGTTCTCAGGACCATATTCTGCCCATCACACTTGTCTGAATGGCAAGGAGTTCTAGGCGTGCATGTTGGGTTTATTTTACTCAGGTTGGGCTTATTTTGTAAAGTCACTGGAAGCTTATTGGAGCTGCACCCAGTCCTTCCCATGTGTGCCACTCTGAGTTCAATGGAGGAAGGATGGAAATAGAACTACAAACATAAAGTACTATGTAGAGTACACAGCCTGGCATTTCACATGCTGTTGAGGCTCCTTATGAATTGTTCATATAACAGAAAGTAGGACAACCTTGTTTCCCCCCAATATTTGTTTAATGTGAAGAACTTTTGTGTATTTTAATAGGAAAAGCTAGTGTTAGGTTGATTAATGAATACGGCATGCCCTATATTCTAACTAGGGATGGGGTAGAAACTCAGTTCCATTTGACTTTTAATGTGGACCTAAGTAATTAGCACTTACCTAAACAATAAGTGAACCTAAATACAGCTATCATTCGAAATTTACACTTCCTTGAATTTTGTGATGCAGTTTTCCCAAACAAAAAATGGGTATGAAAAGCTGTATCAAGGGGAAGTGTGCATAGAAATGCACATATTAGTGAAAATAAGTAATGAAACTACAGTACATTAGGAGAAACTGCTTGCAGAAACACGTATAATCAGGCAAATTTGCAGACCAAAGTGTGTGTGTTGGGAGAAATTTTTATGAGGAATTTAAAAAGAAATTGCAAACGGGTGCAGAAATGTGAACTGAATTTAAGACTGGGGGTGGGGGTGGGAAATTGAGAAAAACCAAAACTGACAGATTCATGCACCTCTAATTATAACCCTTCCACTTTACAACACTGGCAGACACTACAGTGGTACCTTGGTTCGCAACCGTTTTGGATTACAACCATGTCAAACCTGGAAATGTGTGTCCCTTTTTTTGGGTTACTCCTTCTTTTTGGATTACAACCCCCCCTTTTTTTGGGAGTCCCCATTAGCAAAAGCGCGCCTTGAGTTACGACCTGTTTTTGTTTTCCTAAATGAGTCATCTAACACCATATATACAGTGGTACCTTGGGTTACATATGCTTCAGGTTACAGACTCCGCTAACCCAGAAATATTACCTCGGGTTAAGAACTTTGCTTCAGGATGAGAACAGAAATTGTGCTCTGGCGGTGCAGTGGCAGCAGGAGGCCCCATTAGCTAAAGTGGTGCTTCAGATTAAGAACAGTTTCAGGTTAAGAACGGACCTCCGGAACGAATTAAGTTCTTAACCCGAGGTACCACTGTGTGTGTGTGTGTGTGTGTGTGTGTGTGTGTGTGTGTGTGTAATTTTTTAATTAAATTTTCTGTTTTACAATTTTGAATACTCATTTAAACATTCTTAAAATATCAGTGACTTCCCTTCTCTTTCCATGGTTCATTTTGCATATCAGAAATCCCTGCATATTTTACATAAACTAAACCATTCAGTATTCCATTATTACATCCATCATAAAAGGTTATTTATGGATGCCACTGCTGTGGCCCGTGTTTTCTTAGCTCCAAAAATGGAAAATGAACGAGGTCCCAACTAAAGAAGAATGGCAACTGAAGCTGATGGAATTATGTGCAGCTTGCAAACTTAACATATAGAATAACAGAACAAGAAGAACATACGTTTAGAGAAGATTGGAAAATGTTTATTGAATATACGGGGGGAAATTATGTACACTTAAAAACGTTGGCAGCATTAAGATAAATTCAACCCTTAAACCAATTTCACACTGGTTTACCATTGCACTAATTCTCCATGAATAGGATGTCACATCACTTTCCATCTACACACAAACAAGTGAGTGCTACAGCTATGTTTCCAGTCCATGCAGCAGTAACTTCTCAGGCATCAGAGGCATTAAAATTCTACGCAGGGATAAAAAGTACAGCTGTCCTTATGGTGCTAAAAGTAAGAATCCAGTGTAAACCACTGTCCAACAACGCACACTGGAAAGAAGACAGCTGGTTGGGGAGATGGGCATTCACCCCCCGGAAGCCCAGCAGAGTCTGCTAAAGGGCTAAAAGTTCTCATAGTGATGGACAAAATGGGCTTGATCGCGCTTGTTGATCTTCTGACATGCTTTCTCCACATTCTTGGTCATGCCTGGAGGGCCACAGCTGAACACACCAATCTTCCTCACCTGGAAACAACAAACCAAAAGAACTTGGTCACCAGGGATTACCCAACACATTGGGCAGTAGCAGAAGAGAGGAGAGAAAGGAAATAGACACAACCGAGGGACCAACAGTTTTGGGCCCCTTCTTAAAATTTTCCACTCTAGCGGGTCATTAGAAGAGCATTTTATGTATTTATTTCATGAAATTAATACACCACTTGATTTTCATCATCATCATCATAACAACAATATTTAAAAGACTTAAAGCTAAAACAAGAAAATCTGACAGCAATAGTTAAAAACATACAAAAAGTTAAAATAGTAAAATAGGTTAAAATTCACATCAACTTTCTAAGCATCTTGGTAGGTTTGTCTAGACAAGAATGTTTTCAGCAGGTGCCAAAAGAATACAGGGAAGGCACCTGCTTGATCTCAATAGGCATTCTTTAAATAAATGAATGTCTCAAAATAAATGAACAGCAAAAAGGAGAGTGCCAAGTCCTGCTTTCTTGAGTTAGGCTCTAAGCTCCAGGTGATGCCTAAATGCATCCATGGCAGAGGCCTGCTCTGGAAGGAGAAAGAGAAGCAGAAGAAATTGCAGACATGAGTTGGATCATTTTAGGTCACACGTGGGGCACGCCAGTTTGAAATGCTCCCCCATGTTCTAAAACAAAAGAAAACATAGGAAGCTGCCTTATAAGAAGTCGGATTATTTCTCTACGTAGCCTGGCATTCTCTGCACATACTGCAGGCCAGCCGCCAGTGTGTATGTCTTTCCTTGTCATTTGTTGCCTGATCCTTTCAAGTTTTAACTGCAGATACCTTGCTTCTTTTGCATATAAAACATATGGGCTCTACCACTGAGCTACAGCTCTCCCAACATGTGAACAGTAGAGAGGACATTTTTAAACCCAGGGGCCCCTCTTCAGACGAGTGTTTTATTGCGGATGTATCCCGCAGCACGTTCTTGATACAACAACAGCGATCCTTCCCCAACCATATCCCATTACTGCTGTCCAGAAAGGCCATAACGAAGGACACGCTCCAGAACATTTGTGGTATAAAAAGTTACAGAATCTTCGCAGGAAGTTACAGGATATGCACTGATTGGAAGTGAAGCAGTGTAACAGCCCCAAAACTTCTGTAGGTGCAAAAATTGGAAATGGAATTGTGTGTGGTGGTCCCAATAGCATCGTGAGCACAAATAATCACAAATGTGGAATAAAATGGAAGTCCAGAGGGACCCCTTGTCTCCTTTTCTACTTCCATGACTTTGTTTTGTTTTGTTTATTCTACCACCTCAAGTTTCTACCATCGCATTCTGAAGCGTGTAGAGGAAGGCTTTCCTAAATGCAGATTTCTATAAATACCCACTCATCCGCTTGATGTGCGTCTGCTACAATTGCAGAGAAAGGGCTGCAACTCCACACACACACACACACACACACACACACACACACACACACACCGCCTGGTTTTCCTGGCCCTGCTTCTGTGCCTTAAGAGCAAATCCCTTCCTCAATCAGGGATACACACACATAAGGGAGGACCCACAATGTTTGCCATCTAGGCAGGCAGCTGATTTATAGATTTCCCATGACCGACTTTTCAACTGACGATTGCTACTGTGTGACATACATCGTGCTGTAAAACCTCCATTGCATCAGCTGATCTTTCTTTCTTTACACGGCATACAAATGGAGCACTGCAATGAGGAAAGGAACTAACTCATGGCATACTTTTTATGTGATAAAGGTCAATCCGACCTGAGAGTGCTGTTAAAAAATAAATAAATCCTGGCACAGGTTCAATGGTCTCTCACCCGTCTAGTTATCTTTTCATTTATTTATTTATTAATTACGTAATTCCCTGTGTTAGTTTCAGGCATAGCGGATAGCGAGAAGAATAGCAGGTTTTAGCAGAAGCCGGAGTGTAGTGGAAGGGGGAAAATGCTGATTGTGACAAATGCTGGAAAGGGTGGAAATTGCTGCCTGCTTACATCCATGTACATGAGGTCAGGTTAGGGGCAAAGAAAGTCGTGGCTGGATCAACAGCACAACTGAATTCCCCACGGGGGCCTTGAAAGAATAAAACAAAGTTAACTTCAGGCAAACTTCAGAGCACAAGCTCACAGGCACCCACTTTGGAGTCATGAGGTTAAAGAAAAGTGATCCTAACACTAGGGACAAAGGAAGGAAGACTGGCTGAAGAAGAAGGAAGAAGTCAAAGCATGGAAGGAAGTGATCTATATGCTAACAAGAAGGAACTAACAGGAGTAAAAATGGGTTCCCTTTCTGTCTATCATCAGCCGTCCTTGGTACAGGTAACTGTCTAAAATGCATTGTTGCTTTTTGTCCCAATAGCAGGAGAGATAGGAATCTGACCCAGTGGATGGATCAAATTCTCTCCCCTGCACCAGAGGGATGCTAAGTGATGAAACATCACAGGCAGCACTGCTAATTACTCTTTAGGAAGCTTGTTGTGTGGTAGCTCTCCTCATGCTTTCAGGAAGCGGCCATAGCTCTGTGGCTGCTGGCCTGCTTTGCTTGCAGAAAAGTCCCCAGTTCATTCCCTAGGATCCCAATTTAAAATAATCTCAGGGAGCAGATGATGGGAAAAACATCTCAGTGAGCAAACATCTGAGCTCGGAGGCGGCAGCTTCCTGTGTTCCATTTAGCAAGCACGCTTGGCTAGCATAAGATCCCCTCTGTTGCATGAAGCCTGTTAATATGCAGTTCACAAAACTGAATCCCACAACTGCCCACAGGAGCCCTCTGCCCATTGCCAGCACTGACCTCAGGGTGGACCTCTTGCAGTGAGCAGAAGAAAGGGACAAATGGCGGTCGACCAAAGTGGGTGACAGAGCGCAGGCCGGTGAACAAGCTCTGGTTGAGGACCTTCTGGAAGTGCCGCTCGCAGATGTACTAGAAAGAGAGACAGTGACGGTCAGAGTATGGCTTGTGTCAGGGGAAGGAACCCACTGTTCACAGCCACCATTATCACCACCTTGTCGTTCTAGACCCCCCAACATAGAAGCAGGTCATGTTAGAACAAGCAATGTTCTGATCCAGGCATGTAGCCAGGAACATGATGTGGAGATCTACGGGTATACTAGTTTAATTGAATATACGATACGATAATCTTTATTGTCATTGTCCCATACAGAATGAAATTGGGGGGGGGGATCTACATAAGACATTCAAAACCAACAAGCCTGCTATCCCAGCCTGGTTAGCACCCTAAAAACTGTGATACCCCATTTTAAAAATACAATACACTCCCATAGCGACTCCTTACACTGCAATAAAAACCAAAATCGCATTTGGATAGAAACTGTTTCTCAGGAGGCTAGTCCTAGTCTTTATAACCCTGTAGCTTCTTGCAGAGGGCAGAAGCTGAAAGAGATCATTTCCGGGGTATGCACTATCCTGCGCTATCTCTGCAGCTTTCTTATAGCACCTGGAAGCATAGATTTGATCCAAGGTGGGAAGATTTGTGTCTAGAATATCTGAAGGACCACCAGCTTTGGCACAACTCTGCCTGCCTGTTAAGAGCTTTGGGGAGGCTCTGCTGCACAATCCCACCAATGTCTCACGTGGGCTTAGTGGAAATGCAGGACGGGGCCTTCTTGGTGGCTGCACCTAGGTTTGGAAACTCCCTCTTCCAGAAGGCTTCTTTAATCCCCTCCTGTCCCATTTTCAGAAAGATCATTAAAACTGTTTTGTTTAGACACACTTTCCATACTTCTTCATGCTCGGAGGCTTATGACACTGCTATTTTTAGTGTTAATTATGGGTTTTAAATTTATTTCCTTCTCACTATTTTATTATCCTTGTGAACTGCTTCAGGGAGGGAAACTATGCGGAAGTGAAAAGTGGTATATAAATTCATGCATAAACTAATGATTTTTTTTTAAAAAAAAATGCATGTGGGTTGGTGGGACCAACCAACCAGAACAGCTCAGGTAATATGTCTAAAGTTATTAAACATAAATAAAGTAATATTGAATTTTATACATAAAAAAGGACCTAATAATTAATAATACTTAATGCTTGTAGAGTATATCACTTTCACATGTTCAAAGCACTTTGCACACAACTGCAAGCCTTTTAAGGTAGGCATTATTATTATTCTGCTCCCTATCCTGCAAATTCGGGGACTGAGGCTGAGATAGCATTCATGCCAAAGGAGAAATTCAAACCAGGGATTTCCTGAATTGTAGCCAGTCTTCATATACACTATGCTACACCAGCTCTAGTATTTGTCAATTGTGCGCAGCACCTTTTTTCTTGTCTGGCAGAAGAAACTCATGGAACTTTGAAGTGTCAGGCATAGCCCTATTGGCTTTAGCCCAAACGTAGCAGAGTTTTCCTGCACAGCGAAGAAGCTAGTTGCGGCGGTAATGACTAGTCAGCTAGACTCAGAATAACTATTTACAGGATTTATTAAAAGGAAAAAATAAAACCAGCAGAGTTTCTGCATACAAAGCAAAATAAATCCTTTCTCTCTCTCTCTCTCTCTCTCTCTTAACCATACACAGCACTCCTACTCCTAACACACCTCACATCACACTATGCTAGCAATCCCTAGATAACAGAGTTGAGTGCTGGTCGTTAACCAATCAGAGTAAGTAGTTTCTAGGTCAAGCAGACCTTGGCTTTCTGCCAAGAGTAAATTGACACTGCCTTGAGTTAATTGTGTGAAGCCAGAATCTGTAAGTTTCCCATGAGAATCAATTAACAGAAACTGAACAGAAACAGCAGGAGCAAATGGAAGGTCACTGGTGTTGTGCTTTTGCTTTCATCTTCATATGTAAAAAACTTAGGGCTTATCTAGACTTAACCTTTTGCCTTGCTCCTTCCAGGCAGATGTCCCCACTTTAACACTCTGTGTCCAAGCATTTTTTTCTACTTTGCACCGCAGGTTTCCCTGCGATAACCTGCTCTTTAAAGCGGAATCAGAACCAATGTCAATTCAGGTTTTCTGCACATATGTGTCTGGCTGCTTTGCAGGTTTTGCATGTAGGGACTCACCAGCATGGTGGTGCGCAGGTCAAACTTCTCCGCCAGCTGTGTGATGTAGATGTGCACGGAGACCAGATCGCACTGATCGTTCTCCTCCACCTCTCGGATGATGTCGGCCATCCACTCAAACTGCCGCTGAGTCCGCGTCACCCAAATGAAATAGATCTGGGATCAAGGGGAAAGTGAGCAAGGCTGTTATCAGAAATCCCCTGAAACGACACCTGCGCCTCCTGAATGGGCTCCTCCTTCCAAGCTCTTGCATCAAAACCTCTCCGCTCACCTGGACCCCTCTCATCCTTTCAACTCCATGGGCTGAATCTAGAGGCCTGTCACTGACCTCCTTTGGTCTTCTAAATTGCACCAGGAAACCTCACTGGGCCATGTCAGAACTTCACGCTTTGACCTCTACGTCCATTATCATTTCACCATCACTTGCTGTGATCCTTTTGGATCTTCTCATCCAAGCCCAGTGATTGCTTGTGCATTCCAAGCTAAGCTTAGTAGAGTTGCAACTCCTGCAATTTTCAAGGTCTAATTCCAAGTGATTATACACCACAAGTTATTCATCGTGGGAATATTAAGCAGTCCTGTGTTAGCTTCTATGGTTCAGGTAGCAAATGTGGTGTCCTCCAGATGTTGCTGGACTACAACTCCCATAATCTCTGACCATTGGTCATGCTGGTTTGAGCTACTGGGAAATGGGGTCCTACAATATTTGGCCGGCACCAGCTTGGGGGAGGTTGGTTTAAGGCTTCCAAAGGAGAGACTGTAAAGTCAGGGGAAACTATGAAAGAAATATGATTGTTCATTTTCTGTTACTTATATAGTCCACAAAACCTCCATGGGAACAGGATGGTGGCATATGTGCTCTGTATTAGGTTCTCTAGAGATATTTTTAAAAGGGTGTAAGAGGACTCAAAGTAAAGTTCACATCTCTTCTGCTAACTGCTAAGGGAGACACATCTTACGCTTTGAGAACCACACCGAGCCCCTTAACACTGACTCAGTGGCTAGCAAGGACAAGAATCCAGCCATTTCTCCATTCCTTCAACCTCACCTTCTTGCACAAGATCCTGGACCCAACTGATGACTTGAAGACGAGATCTTTGAGGATGGAAGCAAAGGGCGTCACACCGATGCCTCCTCCCACCAGCACAGACACTTCAAACTTGTTCCATTCCTGGTGCCCCTCCCCAAAAGGTCCATCCAGGTAGAGCTGGAGAGAGAGAGAGAGATGAAAACGAAACTTCACTTGCTCCCAGGGCTGGCACCAGAGCTTGGCAATATTGAGCCCCTGCTGTGCCCACACCCCAGAAGGGTGCCCGTTGGATCATTTCCTTTTCCTCCCTGGTGTCACTGCCTGCTGCCCTGCCCTGTCTTAGCATTCAAAGAGTGGCATGGTCAAGAGAAAAACAACAGCATAGGTGCAGGCTGGTCTCTTAAGGCAGCAGTTGCAGAAGGAGAAGGGAACAGAATAAACATTCCATGAGACATGAGGAAGAGGGACCCACTCAGGGAGCCTGAAAGCCAGCACGGCTTGCTCCTTTGCTCAGATGACAGAGTAGGATGACTCCCGCTAAGCCTAGTTAGCAAGAGCTGACTTCTGCCTACAGCTAATAGTTTTGGGTAGGTATTGGAGGGATGGCTTATTGCCAGGAATGGGGAACCTGTGGCTCTCCAGGTGTCACTGAACTCCAACTCCCATCAGCCCCAGCCATGGTGGCCAATAGTCAGGGGTGATGGGAGTTGTAGTCTAGCAACGTCTGTTGGGCCACAGATTCCTCTTCCCTGTTTAGTTTTCTGAATTGGTAGCAGAGGAAGCAATTCTGTGGTTGGAACCAGAAAGCACAAGTGCTTTTAAGTATCTATTGAAGACATTTCTGTACTGCGGTTCTTTAAATCTATGCTAGGGTGGGTGAGGTGGAGAGAACGAGACGTTATAGCCTTACCTTGGGATATTTGCCAATTTCTGCTACGCTTTCCGGGGAGTAAAGCTCCCGCAGCCGAGTTGTCCAAGGCCCAGCTGCTCGAATGTGCAGGCTCAATGTGTCCTCATGGGGGGCAGAGGTCAACGTGAAGGGGTGGTACTCAGTGGTCCCCAGAGATAAGCAGGCAATCCGCACCCATTGCCCAGACCTGTAGTCAAAGTCCAGGGGCCTCTGGAACTGGAGGCGAGTGACTCCTGAGCCAAGAAAAAGGAGAGGCCTGAGCATGTTTTCCATTAAGGCACAAGTCATAAAATTGGAAGCAACTCCAAGGGTCATCTAGTCATCTGGAATCTCAGCTTAAGATATCCAGTCCCAACACCGTCCACTCAAATCCCAGCTAAGCAGGCTGAGCTGCCCCTGTCTGGGCCCAGTAAGAGCCCTAAGCTGCTCCTGTTGTCAAAGTTGTTCCTGCTCAGGAGCATTTCCTTCCTCCCTGTCCCTCCCCTGAGAAAGCTCTCTTCAAGACAGCCCTGCTGCCTTGAAGAACAGCTCCTGCCACTGACAAATATGGCAGCCTAGCACCAGAGAGGGAGGGTAGGGTCATCTTAGATCAGGGGTGTGGAACCTCAAGTCCCATGGCCAAATGCAGCTCTCTAGCCCTCAGAAGTTCCGCCAGGCCACGCCCCTCTCCAGGCCACACCCCCTCATTGGCCCTGCTTCAAATCAGGAGTGTTTCTGGCTGGAATGTGTCTGTGAACTCTGACAGGGCTTCTTGCTTGTCCAGATGAAGGACTGTGAGGGGTCTGTGGAAGAACACACCCTACTTTACATCCCTTGCTCCACCCACTTCTGCAACTGGCCCCACCCACCACTGGCCTGTGACTCTTGGAAGGTTGCCCAGAATGTGGTCCCTGGGCTGGAAATGGTTTCTCGCTTGTCTTAGATGTTACTAGTGATAGATCAAGGACAGGAAGTTCCTCCCTCCGTATTTTAAATAGAGAGAGGACCAGCACCAGAAGACTTCTAAGTTGTACCTGATGGGAGAAGTTCAGCCTTCACAACAGCAATTTCCACCTTCTTCCTGCTCAGGCTGATGAGTTTGTCTGCCCCATAGATAAGGGCCGGGACAATGAAATAAATGTGGAAGCGGGGCTGCTGGATCAGAGCGTAGCTGCCGTGGATGATAACCTGGAGGACACATCGTAACCCAACACTTCAGTTATATTGCATTGAGAAGAAAAGAAAAGCCTCTTCTTCCACGACTGTGCTCAAGTGGGCAGGCAGAGCACCAAAGGATCTTGCACAAGCAAAGAGCTATATATTTCTACCCAGAAGCCTCCATGAACATCCAAACCTGCCTCATGCCGAGCCAGAACATTGATCCATCCAGCACAGCTTCCTCATTGCAGAAACTGCAAATGCCAATCTCCCCCAAATCCTGACACATTGTGTATTGTTTACATTTGGTCACACCCACACAATGCATTTAAAGCACACGGTTTCCTCCCAAGAATCCTGGGAACTGTGGTTTATTAAGGGTGCTGGGAACTGCAGCTTTGTGCGTGCTTTAAACGGATGGTGTGTGGGTGTGCCTTTTGTTACAATTGCACTAGGGTAGAGGCAGGGCTCCAGAGTGAATTACCAGGATGTAGAGAAGCACGTAGAGATGGTGAGTGATCCAGAACCCCTGGAAGCTGATTCTCCGGAAATAGTGAGTTGCAAAGACATACATAATGGCGAGGACAACTAGAAGCAGAACCCCAGTCATGCCTGAGAGAGAGAGAAAGGAAAAAAAAGAGGAACACGTGTTAAAACAGACGGCCGCCATGTGTGGTCCTGCTGCTGCAACCCACCCACCCTCCAAGTGCCCACACCTCCACCTGCCCTTACCTGGGACAGTCTCAAAAAACCACCAGTAATATTTGCGAGGAAACTGTGACCTGGAAAGAAAAGAAACGATGGCACAATGTAAAGGCTTGATAAGCACAAGCAATGCAGACTGGAACGAAAGTGCTATTGACAATTAGGATTGCAGCCCAAGTGTTATTTATTTGTCTTAACTGCTGTTTTTGGAAATAAGCAGCTCCACATGATGGCACTGAAAAGAGGGGAACTGCAGGAGAGAAGGAGAACCTTTGCCTTTGCCCTGTGCGGTTTCCCCCCAAAGTCATTGCTTACTATACAGAGGAAAAACAGAAAAGTTTTGAAGGTGCAGTGATATTGACTGGGGATACAGAGGAAAGGATCAATACCGCCTCACTCCCTGATCTTGAAAGAAGTCATGTATGAGTCATCATTACAGTGGTACCTCTGGTTATGTACTTAATTCGTTCCGGAGGTCTGTTCTTAACCTGAAACTGTTCTTAACCTGAAGCACCACTTTAGCTAATGGGGCCTCCCGCTGCTGCCGCGCTGCTGGAGCACGATTTCTGTTCTCATCCTGAAGCAAAGTTCTTAACCCAAGGTACTATTTCTGGGTTAGCGGAGTCTGTAACCTGAAACGTCTGTAACCTGAAGCGTATGTAACCCGAGGTACCACTCTACTATTATTTTAAAGCAAGGAATCTTGACCTCTCCTTTGGGCCCAAGTTGAATAAATCTTGTGAAAATAGGGCATGTGCAGACTGCGATTCAATGCAGCTGGTTTCAATGCCTCTGTTACAGGGGTCAGCAAACTTTTTTCAGCAGGGGGCCGGTCCACTGTCCCTCAGACCTTGTGGGGGGCTGGACTATATTTTGGGGGGGGAGGGGAATGAATGAATTCCTATGCCCCACAAATAACCCAGAGGTGCATTTTAAATAAAAGCACACATTCTACTCATGTAAAAACATGCTGATTCCCAGACCGTCCAAGGGCTGGATTTGGAATGTGATTGGGCTGGATCCGGCCCCTGGGCCTTAGTTTGCCTACCCATGGTTTAGAATGTTGCCTAGACAGGACTTTTGGAATATTCACAAGACTGGTTCAATATTTCAAAATCCACCAAAGAAGTATTGGGCTTCCCATGCTAAAACAGTGGTAAGAAAAAGCTCTAACTGCACAAAATGCTCAAAGATCATGGCTTCTGTTCTTTCTCCAGCCATCTGGGTTGCCCAGCTCTCCTTTGTGTTCTTCAGTTATTACCGTATTTTTCGCTCTATAAGACGCACTTTTCCCCTCCTAAAAAGTAAGGGGAAATGTGTGTGTGTCTTATGGAGCAAATGCAGGCTGCGCAGCTATCGCTGAAGCCAGAAAAGCAAGAGGGATCGGTGCGCAGAGATCCCTCTTGCTCTCCTGGCTTCATGGATAGCCACGCAAAGCCTCTTGTGTGCAGCGGGAGCGCTCCTGCCTCTTCGCTCAAGAGGCTTTGCATTGCTTTCTTGTTTCTTGTTTTCCTCCTCTAAAACCTAGGTGTGTCTTATGGTCGGGTGCATCTTATAGAGCGAAAAATACGGTATGTATGAAGGGGGAGAAGGCACTCCCAACTTACCCATCGTTTGTAAAGGTGTTGGAGAAGAGGCAGGACAGGACGCTGAGAGGGGTGACTGAGAAGATGTAGACATTCACAATATGGCCCAGGGTGTGCAGAACTGCAGGGGGCAAAAGTAGTGAGAGAATGCATCCACAGCAACAACTATAAAAGCAATTTCAAATCTGTTCCGGGCTGTTTGCATTCTCCCCCCCCCCCTTTTTTTAAAGCAAATTCACAGTCCTTGAACTGAAACACAGCTAACTCTTTGAAAGTTGCACTTCTCTGACTTTCATTGTGCAGTTTTCCCTCCAAACAATGTCTATGAATTAAATGAATATATTAGGGGGAAACATGCATAAAAAATAACCGTGAAAATAACATAAAATGCATTCTATTAATGCAAGTTCCTTGCAAAAATGTGTGCATTAATCAAAACTGCAGGCAAGATGTGTTCATTAGGAGAAATAAATGAAGAGATAAATGAAGAATTTTCAGGATTTATTTATTTATTTGAGATTGCAGATGGCTGTGGAAATGTGAAAAACTGAATTTTAGATGGGAAAAATGAGAAACTTAAGAAACGGAAATTAACAAATTCACCCATCCCTACATAAACTGCATGCCGTTTGGAACCCGCAACCCTCAGGAGTGGCTTTTCTGGCAGGTGGAAGGGGCTGTAGTAGAAATGAAATGTGGGGGAAGTCCCACTTTGCAAGCAAGCATTTGTTTTGTTGTTACAAAACAGCGTTGATCATGAGAGAGCTGCTGCCAGCCAGAGTAGACAACACTGGCTTACTATAAAGCAGGTTCCCAGGTTCCTCACTTGGCACCTACATCGCTCTCCTATTGGTACTCAACAAATACTTTTACGTTGCACGCCAAGGCCCCATGACCCGCAGTGATCCGGTGAGGGGCAAGAGAGGGTGATTCCCTGCTGCGCTGTGCTTTAAATTCCCCGTGGAACCACCCAGCTGAACCCGCTCCCCAAGCGCAGCCCCACCCAGCTCCATTTGTGTGGCCAAGCACCAGTAAGCAGGACGCCAGTCTCTGCCCTCTGGCCGGATCACCGTGGGGGCCTGAGGCCTGGCCGCAAAGCCACCCACCTAAGGAGGTAAGTGGACTTCTCTTAGGTCTTTTAAGGTGTCGTTTGTCAGTCTATGTGTTTCGGCTGGTGGTCTTCAGCTCCTGTATTTGATGGTGATCTTAGCTCTTGTACTTTTTATTGTATTTTATCGTGGCAGCATTTTGCTCTTAGGTAGATGAGAATAATAATAATAATAATAATAATAATAATAATAATAATAATAATAATTTATTTATACCCCGCCCTCTCCAGCCACAACCGGGCTCAGGGCGGCTAACACCAGGTATAAAACAATTGATTAAAATACAACTTAAAAACAAGATTAAAATACAACATTAAAATGCAGCCTCATTTCAGTAGAAACTCAAATCAAAAACTTTTTGGGGATGAAAAGTCAAGTCTTCACCAAGGCCAACTGTCTAGACTGGTCCTACGTGGGCCAGAAAAATTCAGGGAAGTCCCCAAATAGGAGTTACATCACAGAAGGAGAAAGGAAAAAGGAAGGGGGGAGGGGATCAAGTTGATTCCAAGCCAAAGGCCAGGTGGAACAACTCTGTCTTACAGGCCCTGTGGAAAGAAATCAGATCCTGAAGGCCCTGGTCTCATAAGATAGAGCGTTCCACCAGGCCGGAGCCAGTGTTGAAAAGGCCCTGGCTCTGGGTGAGGCTACTCTGACTTCCTTAGGGCCCGGGACCTCTAGGGTGTTGCTATTTATGGACCTTAAGGTCCTCCGCAGGGCATACTGGGAGAGGCGGTCCCATAGGTACGCACTTTCCTCGTATCATTATTTAATCGTTATGATTTATTTTCCCTGGAAATTTTATTTTACAAGGTGTCTCGCCGACCCAAGCAAGATGTGCATAGGCATTTGAGCATGTGTGCAGGACCTCTCAGAATCTACCTGAAAAGATCAGGGCTCCGGTTGCAATCCAACGGTGGAAGTCCACGGCAGAATCAAAAGGGATGTAGCAATTGAAAAAGGTCTCCCGCAGAAAAGTGATGAGGTTTCGACACATGGTGAGCAGGATAAATGAGTACATGAAGGAGATGCTGGCTCCTGCTCCCCGAGAGATGAGGATGCCCACAAAGGTGGTATCTGCAATTCCTGTGGGTGGCGATGCAAATCCATAATCTAGAGACAGAGGAGAAATGGTTTGCTGCAGGAACGAGGACCTCACATGCTCCCATTCTCCCCTCTCAGCAGGCTTGGGTTATAAACATGCTGGCATGCCTTACAAGCCCTTTACTACTTCCTGGGGAAAAGCAAGGCAATGCAAAGCCATTCTAAATAACATGTTTTGTTATTATATATGCTCACACCCTGAAAGAACTTCCCTCCTGCTTCTTACTGCATGCTCAGTGGGGTGGGGGTCTGGGTTATAGTGGAGCTATTCAGCTTCATTTTACAGCAACAGCACTGCAACTAAAGTTGTGACCCTATAGGTCTGGGTCTCCAAAGCAGCCACTAAAAAGCAGGACCGGGAAGTTTAGCAACAAACTTCCCTTGTTAGCAATTAATGAGCTCTACTTGCAGCAGTCTTGGGTCTCGCTTTTTTTGAGTCCGACGTTAGTTTGTGCTGCAAGCAGATACGTACGTGGTGGCATCCTTAGCTGGGGCTGCCACTCACTGCCTCCTCTGGAGACAGACATTTCTCCTTCCTCAATGAATGAGGATGTGGAGTTCCGGCCATGGCTGGCCACTCTAGGTCCTGGGCGCAGCAGGTGGCTTGGTGGAGCTAAATAGGCTGGTAACTCACAGTATGCCCTCTCCACAAAGACCCCAACCGTGATGGCTGAGAATATCACCACGCAGATGATGTGGCGACGGTAATTCTCAATGAAGCGCTTGAATTGCTGGACTTTCTGATGAATTTTGCTCCTCTGGTACTTCTCCCTCCGTGCCTCCGTGTAGAGATATGGCTGGGGAAAGGACAGCCTGTAACAAGGAAGTGAAAGTCCGTATGAGGGTTTGAGAGCCAGTGTGGTGTAGTGGTTAAGAGCGGTAGTCACGTAATCTGGGGAACTGGGTTCGCATCTCCGCTCCTCCACATGCAGCTGCTGGGTGACCTTGGGCAAGTCACACTTCTTTGAAGTCTCTCAGCCCCACTCACCTCACAGAGTGTTTGTTGTGGGGGAGGAAGGGAAAGGAGAATGTTAGCCGCTTTGAGACTCCTGAAGGGGAGTGAAAGGCAGGATATCAAATCCAAACTCTTCTTCTTCTTCTTCTTTTCAAAGCTGCCAAGATATGAATTTACTAGGAGAGCCCCACCCATCCTGGGGCCAATGCCCTCCAGATGTTGAGGCACAACACCCATCATCTTTGACCACCAACACCAGAAAACCCATCTCACTTGGCTCACCATCACACCTGAGATGGCAGGAGGACACAAAGTCGGTCCTCAGAGAAAGAACCAGGCAAGCTGATATATTCATGGACAATAAGTTTGTTCTTAAAGTATCTTGGAGCTTGTCAAAGATTATGAAGTCTATGTATATAACCAAAAGCTGAAAGAAGATCTACAGAGCAGATGATGGTTTTATGTATGGCAGACATTATTTACATACATGGACCACTGACCTCAGTAAAAATGAATTGCCTAACTTTAATACACCATCAGAATGTATCATAAGAAAATGTAAACCTCCTTTTGAGGAACTGAAAAAATATTTACTAATGTGTTGTTTAGAAGGCACTGATTTAAGATATCAGAACAACCTAATCTAACTAGGAATCCCAGAACAGCTAGTCATGCACACAGCATTCCTCAGCAATAAAATCTACGCTAATTTTTTGCCAGTGCATTTGACTGTAGTGCCAGAATAATGTACTGTACAGAAATCTCAGTTTAAGATGTTTGCAAGAAGCAGCAAATACAGAAACAGATTATGCCCCATCATTAAATGTTTATTTGCCAGCTCAATTACATTGCAGAAATTGTTCTTGAGCACAGCTGAAATATATAAACTAATTTTGGTCACAGTAGGGTGAGTCACAGGACTTTGTTGTTGTGCTAGGGACACAGCAAAATGTCAAAGCACCACCGAAAAGGCCCGTTCTCATGTTGCCACCTCAAAAGGCCCGTTCTCATGTTGCCCGTTCTCATGTTGCAAGCGCCAGGTACAGGCTGGCTCATGTGGAGAGATGCAGTCCTTTAATTAAGTACACAAAGCCAACCTGAGCATTGATGCAACACGTACATTGGCCTTCCAACCACAACGATATAAAGTCCATTAACTACTTTCCTCTGAGGTTAGTGCCAAGGCTTTGTCACAGACGAGACAATGATATATTTGGATACCTTCCAGGGATTGATTTTGCTCTGTGGCCTAAAAGCTGACCACAAGGCAAACAAGTCATTGATATCAACAAAACTCAACAGTGTATAAAATGAGCATTGTGTGTTTGCCTAAGGGAGAGTCCGTCAGAAATGGACAACAATTCTTATCAAAGCGCTGCATCACAGGCAGACGTGATAAGGTGGAAGACCATTTACAGGAATATGGAAATATTATGATGCTATAGGCACACAAAGGCTGGGCATTTCAGAGAACAATCATAAAATGCAAATCAGCTGTGATGCTATCTGAGTGTTTACATCTGCCACCCCCCACCGCTGCCCCAGGGACTGTTTTATTTCCCTTATGTACTATAGCAGAATGAAGTAGCAACTTCAGAAGAAATGATGTCATCTGCATGTATGTTTTATAAGTTTCCTTTCCCATATATAAAAACATAAAAATGCATCATAAGGTCCCATAGACCTTATGGTCCCACAGACCATATGATCTACCCTTCTCGGTAGTGGCGTCCTCCCTGTGGAACGCCCTCCCACCAGATGTCAAAGAGAACAACAACTACCAGACTTTTAGAAGACATCTGAAGGCAGCCCTGTTCAGGGAAGCTTTTAATGTTTGATGCATTAGAGTATTTTAATATTTTTTTTTGGAAGCCGCCCAGAGTGGCTGGGGAAGCCCAGCCAGATGGGCGTGGTACAAATAAATTATTATTATTATTATTATTATTATTATTATTATTATTATTATTATTATTATTAAAGAAGCCGATGTCTACTCAGAAGTAAGCCCAATGGAGTTCAATGGGGTTCACTTCCAGGTAAATGTGTACAGGGCTGCAGTCCTAATCCTACCTTTGGGACATCTGGAATAGCATGCAAAATGGATACGTGCCAATGGCAACAGCCATTATTTGACGTTTGGCACTTCTAGGAGCATCCCTTGCCAAACCTCAGACAAAGCAGAGAATTGGCATGGAAGTATTTAAGAATGGTGCTTCTGCATTGCCTTCTAATTTAACAATTCCCCCCAAGGAGCTGAGAGCAGTAAACAGGGTTCTCTCTCTCTTTAACAGTTCCATTTCACCCCGACTTGTTATGAGGAAAGGACAGCAACCAGCTGTTTGTGAAGCATTCACCCCAAATTTTCTGCAAAAGGGTTGAGGGAAAGGTTAGGCAATGCTGGCTATTTGTTGAGGCTTCGTTCCAATTTGTTTGCCGGGGGGGGGGGGGTGATGAGATGCTGCACCAAACAAGTGTTATTCCACATCTTCCGGTGCATTTTCTATCTGCTTTTCTCACTGCCTGACTTGAATTTGCCGGTATGCGATTGATCCCATTCAAAAGCAGCAACAGTCTGGAAGTGCCATCACTCAAGGTTATGAAACATGCTTGGTGGAGATTTAAATCTGGCTCTTCCTGCCTTCAGCCCAACACTAACCATTACTTTATACTGGCTCTCAGGGTAGCACTGTTTTAAATTAATTAATTACAAGCCTTTACGGGACGTGGGTGGCGCTGTGGGTTAAACCACAGAGCCTAGGACTTGCCAATCAGAAGGTCGCGGTTCGAATCCCCGTGACAGGGTGAGCTCCCGTTGCTCAGTCCCTGCTCCTGCCAACCTAGCAGTTTGAAAGCACATCAAAGTGCAAGCAGATAAATAGGTACCGCTCCGGCGGGAAGTTAAACAGCGTTTCCATGTGCTGCTCTGGTTTGCCAGAAGCAACTTAGTCATGCTGGCCACATGACCCGGAAAAACTGACTGTGGACAAACGCCGGCTCGCTTGGCCAGTAAAGCGAGATGAGCACCGCAACCCCAGAGTCGTTCGCGCCTGGACTTAAGTGTCAGGGGTCCTTTACCTTTACTTTTTTAATTTCTAAGGAATAGATCTATTGAAATGAATGGGCTGTATGCAATACTACTCCTGGTCAGATTAGACCCATTGAAATTGATGGATATTACCAATTTAGGTCAATTTGTGCCCTTGGGCCTACTCAGAGTACAACTTGGCTACAACTCAATGTTATTAAAACAAAAATCCAGAATAAAACAGCACTTCAAAGGCATATGGAGAGCAGGAATTAAGAAAGTGGAGAGAAACAAAAATAGGGCCCTCGACAAAAATATGACTCTATATGAGATCTGATGTAACTGATGGTTTCTGCTTCACCTATGGCAGAGGGAAGGGAGTTCCATAATGCAGTTACAGCAGCAGAAAATGCCTGTTTTGGGATCACCATGATATATTCTAATCTAAATAGATGTCACGTTGGAAGGCTATTAACAAATACAATCAGACACTTACTTTTTTCCTGGCCTCCTCCTCAGGTTTTGCCCTGGCATTCCCCCAGAGGTCGCATCTCCTTCCAGAATCAGGGGCTGTTCCCGATTTAGGATGATGCTTAAGGAAGCAGATACAGGTAATAGCATTTCAGAGAACAGTCTTATCTATTACACGACTTGGAACCAAGAAAGCTGACCCAGGCCCTTTGATTTTATGGTTGCTTAGAAGGAAAAAGTTTGCCCACTGCAAGTGAATAACACCAGCCTCCCTAAATATTTCCCATGCCCAGCTTATTTGTTCTGCCACATTTCTGGCAGAAGAAACTACTCATCTTCTTTAGCATTTTGTTTTCTGAATAACAGCTGTAGCTCTTCTAGAGAAAGTGGGTTTGATAATCGGAAAATGTTGAAAATCTAGTTGCATGGAAAACAGAACAGGCATTCCTGTTAGGGTGTTTCTGGGGATGCTTATTATGACATCTGTTTTGCAGCCATAAGGTTGTGTTTAACATAGCAGCACCTACACTGGGGAATCAATTATTAGACAGGGGTCGTCTGTGTTTTGTTCTATATGCTGTCTTAAAATGATTTTATTTACCCTGTCATGTGAGCGAATTTTATGCCATTTTTTCCACTCTTGATTCCTCAGCATGCAATTTTATGTGTAAATATAATAAAATAAATAGAGACATAGGACGGCTGCCTTCTACCCAGCCAGACCACGTTGATTCAACACTGACCAGCAGCAGCTCTCCAGGGTTTCAGCAAGGAGATGCTAGTGAGTGGAGCCAAGTCATTTTGCATGCATGACCTATGGATCAGGTTGTTTTTCTACGTGACTGGTAGCCTGGGCTGGCTGCTGCTAGCACCACAATAACATCACGTGCTGGGTGACACCCTTTTTAAACACCCTTTTTATGACAATAACATCACATGCTGGGTGACACCCTTTTACAGCACCTGGCACTTTCATTGGCATCGTGTCTGGAAGTGCCCTTAGGCCTAGCATCGTTTACTCTTTGGAAACAAAGATCTCCGGTTAACTGCTGCATAGCCCATGCAATAATACTAGGGGTGGGGCACACTGTTCAGAGGAATCAGCAGGTTGCAGTTAGATATATCTTTGGCACAGTGGTGGCCCAGAGGGCATAATGGCCTCAGCACTCTCTTCAGGAAACACACAGTGGAAATTCACTCAGTGCCGTTTAAAGAACCTTAACTTGGCTCTTCCTCCTAGCTCTCTGCACTACCTTAAATATGCAGAAACAAGTCCATCTCACAACCTTTCGTTCCTCCTCCAAACCAATTTAAACACCTTACATAGCAACCATTTAAAAACCAGGGGAAGTGGCAGGGTATTTTTGGTTTTTGTTTTGGCAGGGCAAGGATTTCAGCTGGAAAATGGAGAGTGAGGAAATGGTTAAAAGACCCTCCGGAGCTCTGTTTCATGAACGAGAATACCCTATAAACAACGCTAAGTTTCACTGTCAAGCAGCAATGTGTGGGAATTTCTTTCAAAACCAGTAGGTGAATTTACTCTTTCACTTAACTGCAAGGAATGGGCTGATTAATGGAACTATAACCACAGCGAAAAGCTTAGCAGAGAAACGGAATACACACCATACTTTGAAAACACATTCAAGGCACATCCCTGACACACACACACCCAAAACAGAATCCTTGTAACTGTAGTTTGTTGAGGGTGGTGGTAATTGTCCCTGGGATACTTTAGAGGAGGAAATGTGCTTTAAATGTGTATCTGCGGAGCGAGTGCCGGATGGCGCTTGAGAGGAGCCCAGCTCACAGAGGATCAGTGGCTGAGCAGAGAGCTTACTTGTTGCTTCTATCCTTGTCGATGACGGAGGCTCGATTGCTCACATTTTGTCTGAATCTGTCAGGAATTCCTTTGAGAGACAGAATAAGGAAAGTCATGTCTGTTCATACGAAGGATTTTGCAGAATAAGGGGAAGAGAGAGAGCTCACTAACTTCTTAGGGTTGTGTCTCAGACCAGAGGTCCATATAGTCTGTTTCTGACAGTGGCATTGTGAATATAGATGGGTGAACACATACACAGAGGCATTTCTAGCAGGAAATTGGTGGTGGAAAGAGATGCTTAACCCAAGTGCCAGACAGCCAGAGCCATAGCTGGGTGATCTTACACCCTGGCAGAACTGTCCAGATTGTGCCCCCTCAGCCACTGACAAATTACCGTACTTTTGCTCTATAAGACTCACTTTTTCCCTCCTAAAAAGTAAGGGGAATGTGTGTGCATCTTATGGAGTGAATGCAGGCTGCGCAGCTATCCCAGAAGCCAGAACAGCAAGAGGGATTGCTGCTTTCACTGCGCAGCGATCCCTCTTGCTGTTCTGGCTTCTGAGATTCAGAATTTTTTTTTTTCTTGTTTTCCTTCTCCAAAAACTAGGTGCGTCTTGTGGTCTAGTGCGTCTAATAGAGCGAAAAATACGGTAGCTCTTCTTTCCGCCTCTCCTTCAAACCCCTCTCCCATTCAATTCACCCTCTATTAAAAACCTTTTCTTATAAGGCAATAATCAATATTTTTATTTATAGACATATTTATGGACATATTTTAAAGCCGATTTTGTGGGGGGCCCCTTGCCTACGCCCCTGGAGGGGGCCCACCTCACCACTCCCTAGCTACGGCCCTGCAGACAGACAGACACCTACCTGGCTGTTGGGCACTTGGCAATCCCACACAAGGGTGTTATGATTGATGCCATGGGATCGGAAGGTGGTTTGTCCTGCCCACCTGTCAAAGTTGGCTTCAGGAAGAGATGTGGAGCCAAAAAGATTCCCCACCGGTGGAGGAGAAGGAAGGCCGATTCTCCATTGCAAGTCCAACCACGCTCCCCCGGTATTGTGAGGGTTGGAAATTCCAATTTACCTAACAATTCAGTTGCTTAATTTTGCCTTTCCATGCCCCCCCCCCAAAGCTCAGGCCTGGGCTCTCCCTTTTCCACTACCTTTAACGCAGAGCTGAGTGAAGCGGAATTCCTGGTCATGGTCCCGCAGCATGTAGTTAAAATCTTCCCAGGTGAGCTCCTCTTTGTCTTCAAACCCCGACTCCTTGAACAAGGACTCTATGACCTTCTCGGTCTGATCTCGCGAGAGGCAGTTGTTGTAGATCTCAATGAAAGACCTAAGAGGCAACAGAAGACACAACGCGGTCAGCAAACAAGGAGCCTGTTGCAAAAGCTGCCATGAATCAAAGGGCTGTGGGCAAAGTGGCAAAGTGGCATGGGTACATGGGAAATGTACTGAGTCAAATTATGTTCAGAAAAGGGGTCCAGAACATCTGAGTCTTCACTAAGACCCTTGCAGTCAGATGTCTACCCTAAGCATTTCTGGTCACTAACAACATAACCTCTACCTGCTTCATTTTTCCTTACATTATGCATTCTGTTCTCAATTGCAAGAGTTTATGGTATTAGATGTCATATGTGTACTGAGCATTGATTAATTTTTTTAAAAAAAGAATATCAGAATCCTTTAGGGAAGAAGTGTCGCCTCGTGTGAATTTCAATTTCAAAACTGGGGCTGGAGAATCCACTCTCGGTCACTGGCCTTGTTCCTCACCCTGTAGGGCTTTTGCCTAGAAGGAATGTGTCCTTGCATTTGGATAACACACTTTGCTTGGCTGGATGGAGGGTAGAGAGAAACTGGCCTGTTGTACAAAGATACTGTTTACATTTCTTGACCTGTTTGCTCTGGCTTTGCCCACCACTGATATGTGGCCCTTGGGAGAATAAAATGTGGCCCTCCAGCTGAAAAAGACTCCCTTCCCCGGCACTAGACAATACCTCAACATCCTGAAGAATTCTTCCTTTGAAAGAAAGCCATTTCCATCTATATCATACATGGTGAACATCAGTTTTGACTTCTCTTGGGGAGATCCTGGTGGAGGAAGAGTAAGATGAGTAACATCAAAAATGCTTACCATAAAAATGCTTATCATAAAGCCCATTTGATAAGGAATTTTTATGAGAGCCCAATTCTCCAGCCCCACAATAACTTCAGAGGAACTGATAACTGAAGGGAGGGGATTTGTGTTCCAGGAAACTGGTGGGTGAGAGGATGTGGGAGAGACTATTGTTGCAGCCTGACACATGAGGATGACGCAGATCTCTTAGTTTTCCTTGTTTTCACTCTTTAGATTCAGTTCTTCATATCCCAACATCAGCTGGCAATTTTATTTAAAATCCTCATAAAAATCTATCTGCACTTTAGTGCAGAATACAATTTTGAAATGCCATTTCACTTAATGCATACATTCCTAGAAAGCAATTTCCTCTGATACAATGCATTTTCGTATGTTATTTTCACTAAAATATGCATTTCTAGGCACACTTCTACCCTGTTGGTTTTTCCACACATTATTTGGTTGGAGGACCAAATTGCAAATTTTGGGTAGGTGTGAATTTTGAAGAAACAGCTATGCTTTGGTTGGCATACTGTTTGGAACTGATTGTTAAATGTGAACTGAATCTAATTTCTCTCCCACCTTTATTGGGAATGGCCTTCCCATAATTATCCTGATCAGTAGCTTCTCATGTTGGTTGAGCTGGACTCACTTCCTGCTGAACCAACATGATTCCCCGTTGACCATCTGACTGCTGGTCTCTCCTACTAAAGATGTGCCTTGATGTACACATGATGAACACCTGGAATGTTTTCCCGTGTAGAATTCTGAATGCCCTGATTAGGCTCCATTCCCTCCCATACTTTTTCGCTGATATCCAATTTCACCTTTCATAAAGACCACGAAGATGTCTAGGAACTCCCGGAAGGAGAGATATCCATTGCCGTCTTTGTCAGCGAGTGAGAACATGGAGTCCACAAACACAGACTGGGGCTTGAGCCCCAGCGCATCTGCAAACTCCTCCCTGCTCAGCTCACACTTCAACGCTTCCTTGGCTTTCTGGGAAGTTTCCAAGCTGAGCTCCCCAGCGTCTAATCTGTCAATGTCTAGAACCTGGAAGGGGCAAAACACATGGTGAGGTTCCTGAAATAACGCTTCTCAGGAATAACAGAACTGCAACAAACCCGGGACGCCTTTCTGTCTGCTCTGCAAATATTAGTTTAAAATAACTTATCAACCAAGGTTTGATTTCTATCTCCATAGTTCAGAACATTGATCGGCTCATCTAAGCATTATGTACGGTAAGTGCCTCTATTTGATGTTTAACAAAAAAGAATGCAGGAAATCCCCAACAATTAAAAGGACACAGTTCCACGTTCTTCTGTAAGGAAGAATGAGCAATGACTTATTCATGCCATGTTTGGGCAAAGGTTTCTGGCAAGAAATGCAAGGGAATGTTCTTTCATATGTGGTGGACTTGTAAAAGGGTAAAAGAGTATTGGGAAATGATCCATAATGAATTGAAAAAAATGTTTAAAAGTACTTTCCAAAAAAACCAGAGTCCTTCCTTTTGGAGGTAATTCAAACTCAAATACCCAGGTGTCAAGAAAGGTTGTTTATGTATGCTACTACTGCAGCCCGTGTTTTGTTAGCCCCGAAATGGAAAACAAGCGAGGTCCCAACCAAAGAAGAATGGTGACTTAGGTAGACAGAATATGCACAACTTGCAGACTTAACATATAGAATAAGAGAACGAGAAGAACCTACATTTAAAGAAGATTGGAAAGTGTTTATTGAATATATGGAAAATAATTGTGTGCAGCTGAAAACACTGGCAGCATTAAGATAAATTCAACAGTGTAAATAAGTTTTGATGGATACAATAATGGAATACTGAATGGTATAGTTTTTGTAAAACATGCAGGGATATAAGATGTGTAAAATGAACCATGGAAAGAGAAGAAGGGAAGTCATTGATATCTTAAGGATGTAAAATGAGTATTTTAAATTGTAAAACAGAAAATTTAATAAAAATTATCTATATAAAAAAGAAGTGCTGGCCTTAGCCGTCTTTTCACCACCCTTTCGCTGACTGCAATAATTGTGGGGTAGTATTTGGAGGTGGGGTTAGAATGCTGGGAATAGACAAAGGACAGCAGGTTCGAATCTCACTGGGGAGATCTTAGGCCTGCCACGGTCTCCAACTCTCACTGAGCACCCAGAGTATATCTGTGATGATAAAAATGGAGGATGTACATAATTCTGAACTCCTTGGAGGAAGGGTGGAATTAAAAAAAATAAATGTAATATAATGAAATGAAAGAAACTACTACGCTCCTTCTTGCCATGCTCATCAGGCTCTGCATTTTTGAGGGGGGCTTTAAAAAAAAAAGAATTATACCAAATTTGCATAGGATTGTACCCAGTGCTAGTCCTACACAGAATGCACCCATTGAAGTGAGTGAACACGAGTCCTTCATTAATTTCAGTGAATCTACTCTGAGCATTAGATACCACTGACAGTGTCGTTGACATACACTCCTCTTGGTGAGATGAGCATTTTTCAAGGAGGAAGAGGAGGAAGTCATGATGGAAACATATCCCCTGTTGGACTCTGAAAGTGGTTGTCCTATACTGAAAGGTTTTTGTCAAATAGGTAGGCACATGCACAGATCTATCCCGGAGAAGGGCTATTTAAGGAAAGAGTTGGAAACATTTGCCTGAACAACACAGTGCAACACTGAGGCTCTTTTTCACATACACATGGCAAATTACCTTGATTATACACAATAACATCATCACTATGTATGTGCTGTCCGCTTATCTTGTTTGCCCTCTACATATTCTCAGAGGCAGATGTTTACATTTGCAGCTATTTATATCTTAGTAGGGAAGAAGAGCCAAAAAACAAAGTTTGGATGTGGTTATTCGATGCATGGCTTTCTTTGAAACAAGTCCCATTGTGTTCAGAGGGCCTTGCTGCCAGGTTTGTGAACACTGTGGGTGGTGTTCAATGCTAGTCCTGCTCTGAGTAGACCTATTGCAGTTAATGACCATGGCTAACTTAGGTTCATTTCTTTTAATGGGTTTACTCTGAATAGGATTTAGTTGAATACAACCTAGGGCACCAGAATCAATTAACCTGGTACGCCAGCAGAAGTCAGTGCTCTTTTGTCTGTCCTGGATCTTTTAACGGTCAACTTCTTAGATGTCCCCAAGTTCTAGTGCTATGAGAGTACCTGGGCAAATATATGCCTGAAGAAAATATCTAGGATGTCCTTTCTCTGCTCCTTAGTAACAGCCTTCTTCAGCAGCTGCTGTTCCTTCATGTCAGATATGTGGAGAGAGAGTCCATTTCTTTCAAGGTAGACCTTCAGACGATTAAGAAACTCCTTTCGCTCTGCCTCGCCATCAAATTGCAACACCTATGAATAAATGAGATGGAGAAGTTCTGATTGTGGAAATCCCTTCTCAGGAATATCTCCTTTTTTTATCTTTCTAGGTAAAGGTAAAGGGACCCTGACCATTAAGTCCACTCGTGACCGACTCTGGGGTTGTGGCGCTCATCTCGCTTTATTGGCTGAGGGAGCCGGCGTACAGCTTCCGGGTCATGTGGCCAGCATGACTAAGCCGCTTCTGGTGAACCAGAGCAGCGCATGGAAACACCATTTACCTTCCCGCCGGAACGGTACCTATTTATCTACTTGCACTTTGACGTGCTTTCGAACTGCTAGGTTGGCAGGAGCAGGGACCGAGCAACGGGAGCTCACCCTGTCGTGGGAATTTGAACTGCCGACCTTCTGATTGGCAAGTCCTAAGCTCTGTGGTTTAACCCACAGCGCCACCCGCATCCCTTTTGATCTTCCTACAAAGCAACTAAAAACATTGGCTGGGCAATGTTGTTTCAGCTGCTGATAATCGATTTGTTTTAAACTTAGGCTTAATAAGGGATTTTGGCTGATAGGAAGTCAGGATTTCAACAGACATGACATTCAGTAAGTATTCAATGTTTGTACACAAATATTTGAGCTGCACGCTCAGTGCTGGATTGAAGCTGAAGCTTAAATATTTCAAAGGACCTCAAAATACATCTTTAAACTATATTTAAAGTTTAGCATAATTATCTTTCTGTATGTCAACAGTTTTCATATATGCCAAGTAAGAAATCAGAAGGCATTTCTGTTTGAAAGCATTTCAGATCTAGATATGCTTACTGGAAGACAAATGTTTTAGTTTTTTAGTTGCATCCTCATCTATGTATCAATATATAAAGGCAAATATAAATTTTTATTATTTCTATTTCCATTTCTGTTAAAATGATGCATATTTTTGGTAATGCAATTGAACAGGGCCTCTTAAACTTGACACAGCTTAGAGCAGGTGCTGGGAACCTTTGACCCTCCAGATGCTGCGGAACTACAACTCCCATAATCCCTGGGGCTGTCGGCATGCTTGTTGGGCCTGATGGAAGTGGCAATTCAGCACTATCTGGAGGGCCAAAGGTTCCCCACACCTGGCTCAGGGCTTCAGCATGTCTTAATCTTGGCCTGTGCACACTCTTAAAGTTATTCACATACAATGTCCAAGAAGCGTACAGTCTGTGTAGACAACATTTGAGCTGTACAACACTTGTCCATGGGTACAGATAGCAGCATGTGAACAATTCTAATGTTTTCAATATAGTTAATGAATGAGTAAACAAGCAGACGGACACCGTACAAGTTGCATACCAGGTCATATTCTTTGGGGATCTTCAACAGCAAGGTTTTGTTGCCCTTGTTGTTGGAAAGGACGGTCTCCACCTTTTGCTGGCTTTTCAGAAAGATGCTCCGAAGCACAGCCAACTTGCTGTCAAGAACTCTGATCCCCTTGTCTTCCTGCAGCTGAAGGTAGACTAGAGAGCTGTCTGTCTTGGGGTCTTGCCATTCAAACGCTGGGAGAAATGAAAAGATTTATTGATAGCTCGCCTTGGGTGCAGGACCCAAGGAGGCAAGTGGGATAAATTAAAACCAATACAACCAAAAACGGACAATAATTTTAATAAGAATAATTTTAGCACCAGAGCTTTCCTTCTTCTAGATGGGCCACCTTCCCAGGTTGGCAAGCTCCACCTGCCCCTCACTTGCCTCTGAAGCAGGTGCAGAAACCGCCTTCTTGACCGTTGGACCAATTATTGCATGGGTAGGCAAACTAAGGCCCGGGGGCCGGATCTGGCTCAATCGTCTTCTAAATCCGGCCCGCAGACAGTCAGTCAGCATGTTTTTACATGAGTAGAATGTGTGCTTTTATTTAAAATGCATCTCTGGGTTATTTGTGGGGCATAGGAATTCATTCACCCCCCCCCATATAGTCCCCCCCTCAAGGTCTGAGGGACAGTGGACTGGCCCCCTGCTGAAAAAGTTTGCTGACCCCTGAATTATTGGTTTTATCCACTCAATCCTCCAGAGCCTGTCTTCATATGCAGAGAAAGTCCCTAACTCACATTGGTGGAGATCCATCAGCTCCCCTCACCTGGTTTAGCTGGCCAGTCAAAGTCATTCCCAGGGTGTAGCCTCTGTCACATGCTGACAGGAGCCACAGGTGAGGGTTAAGTGCAGGAGACCAAAGGTGGGGGACCACAGGTGGACAAACTACCCCAGAAGGAGCACGGCATGTCCTTCACCAGAAGTACCACCCCATATACCCCTAGCACAGATGTAGAGAGGAAGTAATAATATTGTTTGCTGAGCAAGGAACAAAAGATATTCAAGGAGACTTTCCCCGCTACTCCTGCATCTGCAGGAGCATTTGGGTCCAGATGCTTTGGGAAATGCCTCACCGTGGATGGAATCTGCAGATATTTCTGCCTGCACCGAGGGGCTTTGCTTCTTCTTCTGCAGCTTCTTGAACGCTCTCCTCCGAAAGGCAGCAACAATCCAAGCAACAAACAGACTCACTGCAGAGACACCAATGGGACAGGCCTTGATGCGAAGCTAAGCCCTCGCTGCCATGGTTGCTTGCCGCTAATGACTGTGCTGGGGGTTGGCTTTGTTGGGCACCTGCCACAGCCAGCACCATGCAGGGGACCCACTGACAACTCCTGAAGCAGCCTTCTCCAACTTGGTGCCCGCCAGGTATTTTGGGCTGCAACTCTCATCAGCCGCAGACAGCAGGGAGGATGAGCGTTGCGGTCTGGTAACATCTGGAGACACATATTCCCCATTCCTGATCAAACCATACGTTTTATGAAATAAATAATAAATAAACAAACCATGGGGTTTTTTAAAAAAGTGGTGGTTGGTCCTAGAGATAGGTGAATATGCCAATTTCAGTTTCTCTCAGTTTTCCAATCTTAAAATTGGTTCTCCACGTTTGCAATTTAATTATATTTTTTAATAAAAAGCTCTCGTGAAAATTCATCAGCATTTTAGTGTGAAATTCCCCAAATACACACATTTTGAGAGGCAGCTTTTCCTAATAACCTACATTTTTGCAAAGCAATTTCCCCCAATATAAGGAACTTCTATAGGTTACGTTCAGCAATATATGCATTTATTATATGCACTTTTCATCCTAGCATGTCCATGTTTCCACATGTTATTTGGTTGGAAAAACCACACAGCAACATTTGGAGAAGTATGAATTTTAGAGGACAACCGCGTCAGTTCAAATATTGTTTTGGAAATTGTGAATTTGGTAAATTTGCCTTTTAATGCCCAATGAACTGAATGAAAACCCCAATGGCTGTTTGCTCCAATTCAGCTTCAAAGAGTGGGTTTTCATGGGGAAAGCTCCAGAGCAAAAAGAGAGAGAGAGAGAGAGAGAGAGAGAGAGCTTTAAAATGGGGACTTGTGCTTGGAAGGAGCAACGCAAAAGGTGTGGCATCAGTTTCAGCAAGAACACATGTCTCTCCTCAAAATAGTACAGGTTAACAGCTGCATCATCTGGAAGCTGCAGAACCGGCGGCAGTGTTTGGGGTCGCCCACTGACTAGATCAGCTTAGACTCAGTACCAATGACTCATGGAAGACTCATCATATAAGCATGGTCATGCTTTGCAGAAACTTTTGATAGCAATGCGGCACCCCTAAGGACATGGCCCCAATCCAACCCCTCCTTGGGATGTAAAGTAAGCAAAACCTGGTCTGAAACAAACCTAGAGGGAAGCAACAGAGAGCAATGATGGTGATCACAAATCCAGGTACACTCCCTGCGAAGTAATCCAGTACGGTTAGCTTGACACAGACAGGCAGCCGTTCTGAAGTCACTTGCTGGGGCTGAGAACATGGGGCACCTGGGAAGACAGACAAAGTGGCCGGGGCATTAGAACAAACTGTTCACTTGTGCCCTCAGCCACCCGAGTTTCCCTCCCCCGTAGTTGCAGTTTGTACACAGACCCACCCCACTCCAGCAACGCTTTGATCTGATGTCAACTCCCATCCAGGCCAAGTGCCAAATTGCTCCAAGTTCTCTGGCCTAAAGGGATGGAGCTCGCTTTGGCAATGGCATTTTCACTGCTTCTCTATCTCTCCAGCAGACAGAAAGCATCTCAGGTGATCTGGGTTTATAGGTGTGGGTAAACTGAGGGGATCGTGTGTTGAAATTCTGGAAATTACTCCATACTGCAACAATGGACTGAAGAGATTGTGGCACCTAACATCAAAATAAATAAAGCCGCTCTTGCAGCAAGCTGAAAGGAATGTCATAAAAATGCTCCCACTGTAAATATCACAAGGTGCAAAAAAAGCCCAAAAAAACCCACCCTACCATGGCTTCCATCCAAAATCTCCTCCTGGAACATTATTCCTTTTTTCAAATGAAATTTTGATATATTTCAATTGCTTCAAGCCTTTTGAATAGGAGCGGATCGTTTTCAATCTGGATCATATTCAATCATATTCAGTCTGGTTAAAAACTCTGGCTGCATTCAGACATAACCCTAACAACCATAGCTTAATGTAATTTTTTTAATAAATAAAAAAACCCTTGGGCTTATATGCTCCCATCTCCCCTTCTCTAACACAGCTGCAGGGAACAGAATAGAAATATTCACTTTCCGTTTCAACACAGTTTGCTGTTTTGTTTCCAAACCATGACAAACTGTAGTTACCTAGTTTTAATTCCAAATTATCTGAACAAGCAACACCAAACCATGGTTTCTGGTCCTGGTCTATTTGGAGAAGTGGACAAGGGTTATGGAAAAGATCCTGGGGGGTTGCTCTACTGACTGGTCAACAGCCCAGAACATAAAACCCACCATCATGCAAGAAAAACACTTCCGCCTGGATGTCTTTCGACTCTGCATCGGTGACAGCTTCCAGGATGTCGTGGAATGTGGTATTTTTAATTTCTTTAATCTCGTCAGAGGAGAATAACCTGAGAAAGGGAGTCAGCAAAAGGTTTAAGTGAAGTCCCAGCCTGTTGCAGTCTGTGGGGTCTTGGTCAGAAGACCACTTGATACATGATCCCTTTTAACGGGTGACCCATTTTCCCCTTCCCTATGGCCCCAAGCTTCAGATCCAAATTCTGTGCCAACAGATATGAATCATGCAATGTGTGTACACTGTGTAAATTAAAAATGTTTGTGCATGCATGGAATTTTTGTGAAGCTCTGCAATATGTAGCGGGCATCACGATATTATGCAGGACATGGAAGCCCTGGCCTGAACCAGTCGAGATCCTATTAAAGCATCTTATGGCTTTGAAGATTTCAGTCAGCACTGCTCTGCATTTTCAAGTGTGCCTTTATACCCATAAGGTCTAGAACCTTGGGCAGTTTTCGAGGGTTAAATGTTTAGGTGTCTGCATTTTACATCTAATATTCTAATGTTGTGCTTGTACAGATTTGCAACATGTGCACAATCTTGCCATGCCCCATTGAACTATTCCTTGTACCAGCACAGGAGCTGGAGAATTTATCATACAATGTGCACCACCTGGGTATATATGACTTTTAAGAAAATTAGCTTATCAATGTTGGCTTCTTTTTTAAAAAAAAGATATTGCACAGGAACGGTGCAGTTATGTAGTCAAGAGAGTTCAATCTTTCCACAAGCTCACTTTCAAGAGAAATACATTTCCCATCACTCAGACTGCAGTTTGCTGATGCTGTGAAAATGTGATTCTTCCCACACAGCAATTAGCACTGAACTTCCAACACTCTCATATCCACAGCCCCACTGTCTTTCTTCCCTTTCCTTTTAGAGTAGCTTGCCCCACTGCCCTCTACGCCGAGAAGATTTATCACTGTTGTAACAACAATGCCCATTCCTTTAGACCAGGGTTAGGGAACCTCAGCGCCGGAGGACCAATATTGGTCCTACAGCCCTGTCTGTCTCCACAGACCACACCCACTTCCAAAAGCCACACCCTCCCGAAGTGCTTTTGCCTGGCTGGTCTGTGTCTTTGAACTGTGATAATGCCTCGTTTGCCTGGATACATCAAAGTGTGTCTGTGGGCACAGAAACCTCTGACCTCTGCATGGCGGGAATGTAGCTTACTGTATAAAGCTCCACCCACTTTTGCATCTGGCCCCACCCACCACTGGTACACGGCCCCTGGAAGGTTGCCTGTGAGGCAATGTGGCCCTCAGGCTGAACCAAGTTCCCCATCCCTGATTTAGACAGGTACAGCATCAGGTCTTGGCATTTTCAAGCATTTCCAAAGGCTCATATCCTACTAAGAGGCTCACTGCCAATCCCTGGAGCCTCCTGGCCCTGCTACTGCTGGAGGAGCAAGGAGGAGGAGGAACAGCAGTAACCGCAACACATTTTGTTTGCACTCATCCTGTGTGGGGGGGTGCAGGTTTGGCCCAGACAGAAGGCAAGTGAATTTGCAGAATGAGGCAAGAATAGGAGGGAAAGGAGGAGAGGGAAGTAGCTGTACTCAAGCTCTCGCTGAAGGGCTCTCTCAAAACCTGGAAGCCAGGGATGGGGAATCTGTGGCACTCCTGGTGGGGCTGTATTTGAGACATTATAGAGCAGGGTGGGGAGAGAAACTGTGGTCCTCCATATTGCTGGACTACAACTCCCATCATCCCTGACTTTTGGTCTTGCTGGCAGGGGATGATGAGAGTTCAAGTCCAATGACACCTGGGGGGGGGGGGGTGGCCACATCTTTCCAACCACTGTCAGAGTATGGATTCACGTGATATGGTTAAAGCAATATTAAATGCACATGACTTCCCCCGGAGAGCCCTGGGAAACTGTGGTTTGTTATAAAGGTGCTGCACACTGTAGCTCTGTGAGGAGGAAACTACAGCTCCCAGGAGTCACGAATATAATGTAAAATTGTAGTGCGAATCTGTCTAGAGTTTCTGGTACTTGGTGGCAACAGCAAGAAATTTCCTCCCTCTTTCTGCAAGCTGGCCTTCCCGCACCCCATGCTTATGAATGTTTTCAAAAAGTTGGTTAGCTGTTACCCATTCTTGGTGTTTTCAAACCAGAACCGGTCTCCATCCCGTAAGCGAAGAAACTGGTCCTGAATGATGCTGCGGAAGAGCTTTCTATCAGCTTCCAACAGGCCCCCAAGCAGCAGTTCCAGGCGGTCTGTGTCATTGCCGTACATCTCTGCAAGTTCTCTGCAAAGCTGGGAACAAGCCGCAAGGTTAGGTTGCTGCGTCAAGACAACTGGGAGGCTTTCCAGGCTGCTTGGTTAGTTAGAGGGGCAGGCTGCATCGACACCGCACATTTAAAGCACATGACTTCCCTCACAGAATCCTGGGGACTTTATGAAAGCTAAAATACAGTCCCCAGGATCCTTTGGTGGAAGAAATTGTGTATATGTATGGCATATATACAGAAAGAGAGAGGCTGCTTTGAATCTGTCAACCAAAGCAGCTTCACTCTGATCATACAGTAAAAGAACAAAAGCCTTCAAAACATTTTTCTCTGTGGCTTTTTTGAGCTTGCACATCTCCCAAATACCTTAATGCCGCCTTTCTCAACTTTGGGCCCTCAGACGCTGGACTACAGCAGGGCTAATGGTCAGGGATAGGAATTGTAGTTCAACAACATCTGGGGACTGGAGACTAGGGAAGGCTGTTTTAAAGAGGGCAATGGGCAGGCCTGAAAGCTGTGGAGCAGTGATGTGACAAGAGGACCATGGAAGCTGACTTATAGTAGGTCAGATGATTTAGATCTAGCAATGTCTGCTCTGGCTAGCAACAGATCCCCAGGGACTCAAGGAGGCAACTTTCCTCTCATCTGATACATGTTTCTTCAAATATATAATGTCAAGGATTGAACCCAGGAGTGGATGTGTGCAAAACAGGTGCTCCTCTTCTACCAAGTTGAAGGGCTGCAAAATGTGAGGCTTTGTCTCTCCTGCAATGTTTCAGCTGCCTGGATTTTCTCAGGTAATGTATGATTTTCTATGGGATGTAGGGTTGCTCTTATAGGCACTTGGGAAAATGCTCCATCTCCACGGATGGTCCTGCTTACAGGAGACAAAATGCACCCTGTTTAATGCCTGGCTTATCTATGCCCCCACCCCCTGCAAGACCTCTGACAGAGTACCGTTTCATTTGGGTGGATGTCCTGCAATTTGGTAGCAATGGAGTGGTTGAAGAACTCCCTGGCTCTATTATAGGTAGTCAATCCAAGGTCCCGCCCACGATGAATCCAGTTGGCTACGAAGTCCATTCGGGAGTACTTCAGGGTCCCATACCAGTAATCTGGAGAAAAAGTGCAGCACAGGACCATCAGGGCACTGCAACACAGAAGAATCCCTGCAGAGAGCAGAATGGCGGCCTTGGCAAGGCACCTCTGAACGCTCAGACGGGTATCTGTTCTAGAAAGAACCCAGAAGGACCCGGCCTGCTTCCACATTAGGACTCCTTAGTGTTAGTGCTATGGCATCCCTGTTCAGCTTTAAGCTGTAAATGGAAATGTAAAGTGGTTCCATGGTTAATGTTGAGCTTCCTCTCCATTCTCAGCCAGAAATACCGATCCACATGGTACAGAAGGAGGATATAGGTCTGGTGTATGTATCATTTGAACCTAAGTAGAGCCCTGATGGATCACAGAATCAAAGAAACATAGAACTGAAGAGTCGGAAGGGACCCTGGGGACCATCTAGGATCATCATTTTTTATGCTTGCTACCCCAGTATATGCACTTTTAAGAACATTACTTGGCTGGAGAATGACATTGCAAAACTCAGAGCAGAGCAAATTTTAGAGGATAGCTAAATTTCAGGTTTTTTCCCCTAAAAGGGGGAGGGGGGCAAATCAAGTTCACTTGCCTTTAAATGTGAACTGAATCAAGTTTCTCTGCCATCCTTACTCATAATAGGCCCACTGTAACTAATGGACCTAAGTTCATGGTGAATTACCCAGTAATGGTCCTGGCCAAGATCCAGCTGGTTTTTTGTTTTGCAATTAGGTAAATTCAACTTTACATTTTAATTGAATCAAATTCCTCCCCCACCCCTATCTGATAGTAAGGGGCACCTGATCTGAGGGGACATTTGAGGAGAACAACAGCAGAAAGAGTTAAACTGTTCCTCCACCCCACTTCCCTGTTGTACCAAAACTTTGCAAAAAGGGTGAAATGTCTCAATATTTTGCAAAGCAACCTAAGGCTCACTGCAAGGAAGGATTCCCACCTCCCTTCTGTGACTTGCAGTGAGGTCAGTCCTGTGGTTTTCCAAGCCAACGCAATTTAAGGAGGCACAAGCACTGGGTCCTGCTCCACTTTGTGGGTGCCTGGAGCGGGCCTGTGACATCACGTGCGTGGCGCACATGTGACACCATGTAGCTAGAGGCCTGTTGCGGCCTCCAGAAGGCCTAACGGGGTCTGTTGTGGCCTCTGGAGGGCCCAATGAGGCCCATCATGGCTGTGGAAAGGTCTGACAGGCCTTCCCACAGCCATGGCGGGCCTCGTTGGGCCTTCCCATGGCTGCAGTGGGCCTCGTTGGGCCTTCCACAGGCCCCAGCAGGCCTTCCTGTAGCCACGATGGGCCTTCCCACAGCTGGGGGGGGTGGGTCTTCTGGAGGCCGCAATGGGCCTCCAGAAGGTAAAGAGGCATGTGGCGGAGGGGCATAGGGGCGGCGCATGGAGCCACTCCAGGACCCCCTGGAGTTGGCCGCCCCTCTCATCAGCTGGGCAGCATGCCTGGCCAGGCTGGGCTTCCTCAGGGGTGCACTCGTCGAGCGCATACGCTCTGCCACTGGGCATGCGGACGTCAGGCCCAAACGCCCCGGTGCAAAAAAATTGTGGGTGCCCTGCCCCTTCATGGGGACTGTTGTGGGGGCTGGAGCACCCACAGCCCCACACACTTGGCGCCTATGTAAGGAGGGAGAAGTCAAAGCTCCATATGTTTTCAGAGAAGTTTGCCTGTGGAAAATCCCTTCACTTTCACTGAGCCTCAGAGAAATTTGCAACACACTGTTTTGCAAATCCCTCGCAGTTCAGCGCAATACCAAGTTCCCACCCTCTCCAGTTTCAGCCTAAGGATGTAGAGAGAATTGATTACATGCATTGCTTGCATTTCACTGCAACAAGGAAGCAGAGAGAGGCAAAACCTGGGTTGTAAATGTAAAGGAGGAATGGACAGGAGCGCAGAGGGATGGTGATCTTACACCAGTTTGGATTGTCCTGGTCTTCCATTCTTTATATTTTCTATATGAAAAAGAAAGTTGGAATAAATGAGCCCTGGCAGCATCTGGACAGCACTAGGATGGCAACACAAGTTTGCTGAGCCCACAAAGTAACTCCTCCTAGACTGATTCTGGGCAAAAGATTCCTTGCTTTTTATTGCCTTTCTCAGTTTGTAAAAGGGATCAAATTGTTTTGCAATTAAAACAGAGAGAGAGTGGGGGGGGGGGGAGAGGGAGAAGGATTAAAAACTGGCAGGAATAAAGGAAGAAGGAAAAATCTACCTTGGAGATCTTCAACCACTATGTTGTCTTCCTTCTCAGCAATTTGAGAAGCCATCCCCAGCAGCAGGTCAGAAACATCCTTATCCGTTTTGATATTGGGATTCTGAACAGGATAGATAAAAAGACTCAGCATACAGCATTAGCACACCACAAAGCTACACCCATTGTCAGTTCTGAGCTAGGATTAGCAGCACGGCAGGGAAGCCACCAGTTCAGATCTTTAGATCGGTAGCCTGGCCCACAGCTAATAGAGACCAACACAACCTTACTGAAAACATTATTTGGGTCCAGAGTTGCTACATGCCTTGCCGAGGTCACCTGCTTAACCAGTGATATAGGAAGCTGCCAGGCACCAAGGCAGACTGTTCGTCCACCTAGTTCAGTATTGTCTACACCAGAGATGAGGGAATTGTGGTCCTGCAAATGCTGTTGGACTCCCATCAACCCTAGCCAACATGGACAGTTGTCAGGAATGATGGGAGTTGTAGTCTATTAACCGCAGGAGGGCCACAGGTCCTCCATCCCTGGTCATTACCGACTGGCAGTGACTCTCCAAGGTTTTAGACAGGAGTCTCACCTCAACTTGGAGGTGCCAGGAATTAAACCTGGAACTTTCTGCATGCAGAACATGTGTTGTACCAATGACCAATGGCGTATCTGTACCAACAACAGAAACCAATTTACTCTATTCATTTTCCGTTTGAGTGGTGTAACATGTGCCTTTGGTTAGAAATTTATGCTTAGTTGCAAGCCCCCTACCTCTCTGCTCCAATAACTGTTGCACAACCGGAGTACCGGGGAGCGGGTGCCATCTCTGTTAATCACTTCTCGGAAGTGACAACTTGAGTTCCTGAAAGAAAAGCAAAAGAAGTGAAACAATGCTCTAAACAGGAAAGGAATGATATCCAAACCCATGAGCATAAGAGCCCCTCCAGGTGTATTCTGCAACATGTTATTGACACAGCTATAGAGCATTTGTGCAAACCATATTGAAAGTAGTGTCACATGCAACTCCCCCAATAGCACAATGAGCTCAAAACATCATGAATGCACAACAAAAGATGTTTGGAGGGGCCCTAGGCAAGCCAGAAGGGGGAGAGGGAAAACCAAACAGAGTGAGGAAGAGAACACAACAGCCTTATCACATCAACATCTAAAGTGAGCCCTCTGTAAGACCATTAAGTTGAGTCTAAGATTACCTTACTGCACCAACAAAAGCAGACGGATGGGGGATCTTTTTAAAAGCAGATGCTCATTGCATTGCATTGCTTCTTAAGAGCTAAAAGGGTTTTGTGCGTAAGCATTGCTTAGAACAACCCTGTGAGGCAGGACAGCAAATCCTCTCCTTATTACCACGGTGTGAGTAGGTCAAGAGAGAAAGGTAGTGAGAAGTTTGAACCAGGGCTGTCCAGGGTCACTCATGCTCCTTTCAAAGAGCTTTCAGCAACTGCAGTCTCTTCAGAACGAAGCAAGGCAGATTGCCATCCAGTAAATACTACTTGGAGCACATAACTCCAGCATCATTCCATCTGCACTGAGTACCCATTTGTTTATAGAATTCAGGGCTTTTTTCAGTGACAATTGTCTCCTATTTCCCCCCCTGCCCATGCCAGTACTTTTGCTGGCACCCATGACATTTTTATAAATATGAGTTCTGGTACCTCATTTTTGGTATTAAAAGGCAGAGTACTATTATTTTTTATTTTTTTATTTACCTTTGAAAGCCCCACATGACCTGGTAGCAGAATATCTCAAGGACCTCCTCCTCTCATGCAAACCTATACATGCACTGGCATCAATATCAGAGGGATTACAATGTCCCTCTACTATCAGAGATAAGGCAGGTGGTTGGGACATAAGCTGCCTTATACCGAGTCAGATCATTGGTCTATCTGGATCAGAGCTGTCTGTTATGATTGGCAGTGGTTCTCCAGAGTCTACCCAAATTGGTGGTGACTCTACAGAATCTCTCCCACCACCTGCTGCTAGATCCTTTGAGATGGAGGTGGTCAGGAACTGAACTTAGGACCTTGTGCATGTGAAATGTGTCTTCTGGCAAGGCTACCATTCTCCAATTGGCATGCATGGTCCAAGCCTCAGAGGTCTGCTCGTCCAACTGATGTATTAGCCATAAGAAGGTTAGAAGTAAGGAAGATTCCTACCTCATGTACACGCCAGGAGGGACCATGGTGCCCAGAAAGAGCGCTGTAGTCACTACAAATTCAGGCGAGATCCTAGCATCCACATGTTGCTTGTAACCTGAAACAGAGATGACGGCTCTGAATAACAATACTCAATGAAGGGCAGGGATGGCAACTACAGCAGGATGAGGCCCCATTGCTGCATGGATGATCAGTCAAGTGCAGACACACTTTTTGGACAGTGTGTGCATGTTTGGTTAATGAAATCTATAGTTTATAGTGCAAAGGTATGCAGAATTCCCAAATACAATTCAGGCTCCGCCTGCACTATAGATTTAAGACACTGTTCTACCACTTTAAATACTCATGACTTCCCCTCTAAGAATTGTAGCTCTGTGAGGTGGTCTTCTAACCATTCTCAGTCTACTCAGAAGTAAAGCCCCACTGAGTTCAGTGAGAAGCACTCCCAAGTCCTAGGCTAGCATGCCTAGGATTGTAGCTTCAGATTCTCTCGCTGATTACAAAGTTATTATTTGTCACTGGGTTATTGTGGTCTAAACCACTGAGCCTCTTGGGCTTGCTGATCAGCGGTTCAAATCCCCATGACGGGGTGAGCTCCTGTTGCTCTGTCCCAGCTCCTGCCAACCTAGCAGTTTGAAAGCACACCAGTGCAAGTAGATAAATAGGTACCGCTGTAGTAGGAAGATAAGCGGCATTTCCATGTGCTCTGGTTTCCGACACAGTGTTCCATTGCACCAGAAGCAGTTTAGTCATGCTGGCCACATGACCCAGAAAGCTGTCTGTGGACAAATGGCATATCCCTCAGCCTGAAAGCAAGATGAGCGCCACAACCCCATAGTCGCCTTTGACTGGACTTAACCATTAAGGGGTCCTTTACCTTTTTACCTATTTTGTACATGCAAGCAAGCCCTTCTTATACCTTTTATTATTCCTGATATTACAATTCCTTTCCTCGATATTTATTCATTAATCTACATACCCTATTATTTTAAACTGCACCCCACACAAAAGTGGATGTATTATTAATTTTAAAATGGAAATGTGTAACGTGAAAAATAAAGAGAAGTTGTTTATTAACATGATTGCTTATTGATTGATTGGATTGGATTGGATTGGATTGGATTGGATTTGGTTTGACTTGTTAGCTCCTTGCTACCAAGGTCTCCAAGGGGAAAGTGGTGATTCAAAACAACAGCCAAAGTTTGAGTAAAGGTGAAAACTGAAAGGAATTGTGGTTTTAAATAACGGGAGAGGCTCGGGTAAACCTCTAGTGCATTTATATTTATTTAAATGCATATGCATGCCCCAAACCCCACACACTAACAGCAGAACAAAATCAGCTCAGTCCACTGGCTACCATTGAACGGTACCCACTTGCACACGCCATGATTCCTTCTCACCTGTGTAAGGTTCAGCGGGGCCATTCCCAATGAAGGCTGGCAGCCATTCGTAGAGCACAATGTTCTAGGGAAACAAAGAGGAAGAGGCAGCTGTGACACACAGGAAGTTGCTCTACCCCCAGCCAGACTATCTGCTGTGGTAGCTGGTGCCCATTGGGAAAGGTAGGGCAGAAAACGAAGACCAACAGCAGGGGGAGCCAGAGCCAATGGCAGGAAGAGACATCCCCTGACTGGCTGTAAATAAAAGGGCACTCAGATGGGGATTGGGTGAGATCGATGGGACAGTACCCCATTTGCCCTAATGGACCAAAATCCACTGACTAGTTACCGTATTTTCCCATGTATAAGACAATGCTTTTTGCTTTAAAAAAAATAGGCAAAAATTGGGTGTCACCTTATACATGGATAGTGAATGCAGAGGGGGGACATGCGATTAATGGCAGCAGCAAGCAGGAGATGGGCAGTGGCAATTGGGCGGGTGATTGGTGGCTGCGGCAAGGCCTGCTGGTGATTGGCTGTGGCTGTGGCAATGGGGCAGGTGATTGGCGGCTGCGGCAAGTGGGCAGGTGGGCTGTTTGTGGCGGTGAGTGGGCAGACAATTGGTGGCTGCGGCGTGGTGTGCGATTGGCAGTGGCAGTGGCAAGCGATTGGCAGTGGAGGGCAGGTGGGTGAGTGATTGGCGGAAGTGACCTCCCCCACCCCCCCAAAAAGCTAAACAATTTAATTTCTTAATTTTGGGTTAAAAAAAATAAGGGGTCATCTTATACATGGGGGCGTCTTATACACGGAAAAATACAGTATCTACCCAGCCCTGGTCTGTTCAAGCCTTATTTATTTAGATCACTTGCTGCTAAAATAGGCTTCCAATAGCAGGCAGAGATCTTTTCTGGTATCTGGGTCCTAGATCTTCGGGAAGGGTCATGGTTTTGCATGCAGAAGGTCTTGGGTTCCATTCCAGGCACCTCCAGGTAGGGTTCAGGGAGACAGTCAGTGTGAACAAAACAGAGCTAGCTGTACCAATAGTCTGGCATCATTCTTTCTTTAGAAAAAACAGGAGCTTGGAGATGTCATGGACTAGAAAGACCTTTCGCCTGAAAATCGTAAGAGCTACCACTGAGGTGTGGACTCTTCATAAAGCTTAATAGGCAGAGGTGTTGAGTGAGGAGAATGTATGGGATCTCAGCTCTAAGTTTTGTTTCTCCCCCACCACCACCCAAACCTGGAGTCATTTCTTCATCTGCCAGAGCATCAAAGTAATGGAGAGGCCCTCCTTGCTCTGGCCAAACGAATGAGGTGATAACAAGGCTTTCAAGTTTTGCTATTGCTTTTGACATATGAGCATGAATTATGTCAGAGACTGAGACGAGCTTCCAATTCTATGACTAGCAGCTGATGGTCCATATATTATAAAATGGACCAATACAACTGCCTGCATTTTTGTATTTTCCTTAGGGGTTGGGAGGCTGCCATGTTAAGCTCTTTCCCACAACATCTCTCTACTTAGGAAGCTGCCATAAGCCAAGTGTTTCTAGTTCTCTGCTGAGCCCAGTTTTGTCTACCGTAATTGGCTTCTCTCTCTAGGGCAGGGTTGGAAAAGCTCAGGACAAAATGCAACCCTCCAGGCCTCTACATGGCCCTTGGGACTCTCCCCAGGCCACACCCACCTCACAAGCCACACCCTCTTACCCACAGACCATACCCCTCACTGCCCTTGCTTCACACCCTACTTGAGTGTTTTTGCCTGGCTGGAATGTGTCTTTAAACTCTGAGAATGCCTTTGCTTGTCTGGATCAAGGTGTGTAGAAATTTCCTTACTATATACAGGTAAAATCTGCATGCATTGCTCTACCTGCTTTTGGCTCTAGCTTTTACCCACAACTGCCATGTAGCCCCTGAAAGAAATGCAGCCCCCAGGCTGAAAAAAAGACTATCCACCTCTTCTCTAGGGTCTTAGGAAGAGAAAGTATTGTCCATCACCTGGAACCTGATTGTGTTATCTGGAGATGCCAGGAATCAAACCTGGGATCTCCAGCATGTCCAACATGTGGCTTAGGGCCCTCGTATTTACGGGACCGCCTCTCCTGGCCTGCCCCGCAGAGGACCTTAAGGTCCATGAATAACCATAGTTGAGAGGTACCGGGCCCTAAGGAAGTCAGACTATCCTCCACCAGGGCCAGGGCCTTTTCAGTGATGGCTCCGACCTGGTGGAATGCTCTGTCCCTTGAGACTAAGGCCCTTCAGGATTTAGCCTTCTTCCGTCGGGCCTGTAAGACAGAACTATTCTGCCTGGCCTTTAATTTGATCTTTTATTTTCCTTCTCTTCCCTCCCCCTCCTCTTTTATGAAGATTACCCGCTCTGAGATCCCACAGCTAATTCTCCCCTGGCCTCCTCGCTGGCCCAAGTAGGACTAATTCAGCCAGCTGGCCCTGGTGATTTTCTAATGCTTATTAGATGGATTTCCCCTAAATTGATTTCTGAACTTTGAATTTTATTGTTATTCATGTTTTTATACTGTATTTTATGCTACTTTTACAATTTTAAATTTGTTTTAAATTTGTTGCTAGCCGCCCTGAGCCCCGTTTTTGAACCGGGAAGGGCAGGGTATAAATAAAAAATTATTGTTATTATTATTATTAAACACATGCTCTGCCACTGAGCTATGGTCCCTTGCTTAGAGAACAAAGAGGAAACAAAACACAGTCTAGGGGTTTATGTGCCCAGAGAGGTTTGCTGGGTGCCTCCCCCCGCTCCCCGGCCACACAGAGTCTTTCTTCCATGCCTCGCTCACCTGGTAAGTGGCAATAACCCGCTTGCGCACGTGCTGAAACACATCTTCATCAGACCAATCAGGGTGATCTTGGGCAAGCTTTGCTGCCAGGACGTTGTGGTAGCGGAACCAGACGATGCCCGTTGCTTGCAGGAACAGGTCTGCATTACCTTTGGCATTTCCAAAGTCTAGAAGAAGGGATTGGGTGGGGAATAGAGAAAAGAGCAGATTCTAAACTTACTTCCAGATCCTAAGAGCAGATACAGATTTGCTGGTATGACCTCATGAGAGGAGTGTACCGTCTCATAATAAATATAGGAATGATGTCAAACAAACATCAGACACGGACATTTTATGACCCAGCCTCCTTTCAAATGGTTTAGGTTTCCATATATCATTTGTTGTCACAGACATATATTTCAAATGGGGGAAGGGGAGGACTTGGAGGAGGGAAGAACAAGCCCCTCTCTTGCCACTAGTATGCTATTAATTGCCCACTCTCAAACTGGTTCCTAAAAAAACAAGCAAATGTGCTATCAGACATCACTTACGGTATATACATTTGCCTTTGCAGATGATGTGCCGTTTTGACCTTCAGAATTTGCCATGCTGGCGCTTTCAAACTAGTGATTCTCCAATGCCTATTTAAAAGATACAGGACCCTAAGAGCTGTGCAACATTTTCTACCTGTCTGTGCACTGGGGCTCTTTGCTATTGACATTCTGGAACCCTTATAGGGAGGTTTTTAATGTTTAATGTTTTATTATTTTTTTTATATGCTGGAAGCCACCCAGAGTGGCTGGGGCAAACTAGTCAGATGGGCAGGGTACAAACAATAATATAATAAGTGCTATTGTTCTAGAAAAAGAGGTGCCAGAACTCACCATGAACGCCTCCCTTGTTCTCTTATAATGGCAATTACTCTCACCTGAGAGGTGCCAGAACTTTCTTTTATCCTGTGCAGAAAACTGTGGCTGAGGGCCTGAAGAGATGAACCCTCTCCCCTCCCTATTTCTGTTTTCTCACAGGCTCTCAACTTCAGACTGTATCCAAAATTACTCATTAGAGCAAACGGTGCTCTGGACCACCAACCTCCATATGCTCTCATTGCCTCTGGCGCCCCCTACTGTTGTCCTCCTGGTCTTTCACCCTACCAGTCCCAAAGGGGCACCAGCCACCACCCACCTTCCTTACCATAGAGTCCCTGTGGTCCACTTTGTCCTGTGGACGGATCCAGAGCCTTCCACATTAAGCTGTTTGCCTTTGTCTGCCTTGGGAAACCATCTTCTCCGGAGAGCAGCTTCCCTCGTGAGAAACTTCTCAGAGAATCACTCCAGGAATGGGATGAGCCATAGATGGCACTCCCATCGAGCCATCCTGTCACCCCATTTAGCTGGTGAAAGGGGGGGGGAACAGGTGGGTTAGTTCCTTCTAAATCTTTGGCCAGGGGGCCATCAAGCATTCTCTACCGCAGAGGCAATGAAGAAAGCAGCTTTGTGCAGGGTGGTGAACGGACAGAAGAGTTAGCTTATCATACCCTTGCCAGAATGACTGTACTATAGATATACTGCCAGGTTATTCCATAAGCAATGAGTCAATGGAGTCAAAAGGGGATGAAAGATCCTCAAATGCAACCTATTGTTTTTTTTGATGGACTGCTTAATAAAATTTTAAATAAGGTAATTTAAGGAAACGGCGGAAAGGTCACAGCTCAGTGGTGGACATCAGCTTTGCATTCAGAAGATCCCTGGCTCCATTCTTATGTTCAGTATTCCACATTTCCATATCAATTTGTGTTGGTCCTTGAGAACACACACCATCAATTTAAAGTGAATTTCTCCTAATATAAGCGTTTCCATGCAATTTTGCCTGGCATACACATTTTTGGAGAGCAATTTACCCTGATGTAATGCATTTGTGCATGATGTCATCACTAGTCTACACATTTGTATTCACACTTTACCCCCCTCCCAATGTGTCTCTGCTTTCCTTTGAACTACATTAGTGAGACCAAGAGGGGGTGGGGTTGCGTCTGGGCAGTGCAGAATCTCCATACACACTGCTCAGGCTTGTGCCCCGGGGGAGGTGCTGCTAACACAGCAGTTTGACTTCACCCCCTCAGAGGTGCACTTCATTGTCTCTCAAGACAGATGGTTGCCAATCAACCATCGCCCCCATACAAGCATTTCTGAACACATTATTTAGCTGGCGAACTGCAAAATTTGGATGAGGGCAAATTTTGAAGGATGGCTGGAATTTCAGTTCTCATGTAGTTTAGGGAAGGCAGGCAGGTTCACCTTTGAACGTGGACTAAACTTAATTTCTCCCCCATCCTTCCTCACTAGCACTGCTGATAGCCTTTCAAACAGAGGACTGCTCTCTGCAAAGATGGACATCTTAAACCCATCCCCATTCTGTTTATTCATTTTAGTACATTTTCCTTTTCAAAGGCACACTGTTTTATTTTTAAAACGTCCCGGGCAGAAAACTGAGCAAACCATTGCAGAGCATTCCATTCTGCATCTAGACACCACCCTTAGCGACTGAATCTGACTGCTCTCCCAGCAATGCTGCCGCTGCATGAATCCTCTGATACACGCCCTGTATTTGCCCTTTTCCCCTGCGAAATGTACTGTGCAAACACGTGCAAAGGGATAAACACTGATTTGCAGCCAGCTGGATTTTACCTGCTCCCGGGGCCTGTTGGGGCTTTGTCCTGTACCTGGAGCCCACTGCATTCGCTGGAATGGCAGGACAACATCACCTGAGCCAGCAGGGTCAAACACAGGATCTCCTTCAGGGATCTGTATGTTTAGGAACTCGGCAGGGCAGCCGGGCTTCTCGGCTTCCAGAATCTCCGAGAGCACATGGAAACCTGGCAGACACCAAAAGGGACAGAACTAGCAGAGGGTGGATGAAACATGACATCTAGTGAACCATGACACCTACGAAATTTAATTCCGTGAACTCACAGGGCTGAACCACACTCCATGAAAAACCTGCTGCGACTTCTCTTAAGAGTTGCATCTAGAGAAGCTTCAGTATTTGCCAGTTTCAATGCACGCTGACCTGATCTGCACCTCTCAGACTAAGCTGCAGACCAGAACTTCAGTTACCCACCAGAGTGTGCAGTTCCCCAAATGTGCCAATGTAGTTCTCCCCTACTAACCTCAAAAAAGTATCAAAATATATTTTAAATGCATATTTGGATAGAAAGCATGTTCCTGAAAGACCTACATTAGTTCCCAGTATGTTTCCGAGCACAATTCAAAGTGTTGGTGGTGACCTTTAAAGCCCTAAACAGCCTCGGTCCTGTATATCTGAAGGAGCATCTCCACCCCCATCATTCAGCCTGGACACTGAGGTCCAGTTCTGAGGGCCTTCTGGCAGTTCCCTGCGAGAAGTGAGGTTACAGGGAACCAGGCAGAGGGCCTTCTCCTCACAGCAGATGTCAAAGAGATAAACAACTATCTGACTTCTAGAAGTCACCTGGAGTCAATCCTGCATTGGGATATTTTTAATGTCTAATGTTTTACAATGTTTTATGTGCTGTAAATCGCCCAGAGTGGCTGGGGAAATCCAGCCAGATGTGTGAGGTATAAATAATAATAAAATCATCATCATCTTGTCCTTCTTGCCTCAGGCAGCAAAAAGTCTTGAGCCAGCCCTGCTCACAGAGTGTAATCTAGCCACATGCCATCATATCTCATTGGCTCCTGAGGAATCTCTTCTCCTCAGACAATGATTCCATAGACTATCCAATAGTAACAAGGGATACTATCCTGTGGATCAATTTCAGTAAGGTTGAATAATGTGTGCATAAACTTTTTGAGTCTCTTTTAAGCCCAGTTTTTAAGGCTTGGCAATTTTCCCCAAATGGGAGCAGACAGAAAGTATTACAAACCCTGGAAAGAGCAATCAGGCAGTGCCAATTATGAAGGAAATAACTGGCGGCGGCAGCAAGAACAACTACTACCACTACTATAATAATAATATAACAAATTTGACAAAGGAAAACGGAAGAAAGTAAAAGAAAACAACAACCTAGGGATGTTTAATATCAATATAACCTATCCAACTGTCCAAAGACGTATCCACACAAAAGAGATGCTTATAAGAAATGTGTTCAAATGTGGTAAGAACATGTTAAATTATTATTAATTATTACTAATGTTATTGTCAGAGCTGCCCGAGGTCCCAGCTCACAAAGGACCAACGCCAGTTCGTTGCTATTTACAAAGGTCTTTATTGAAGTTCAGTTTCCATTTCAAAGCCGTGGCGCGCAGCCCTACGTCTCAAACCCTAGACCACTGAAGCTCCGTGTCAGGGGCTCAGGAGCAGAGGCACAGGGAAGAGAGGGAATGGAGAGCGAAGGGGAAGAATCTGAGGGAAGCGTAGGGGAGTATGACAGTGAACTGAGAGATTCCATGAGCTTCTCCAGCGAATCAGAAGATTCCCAGAAGGGGGCGCCTATGGCCAGGGCAAGGGGGGTCCCAGGGGGGACGCACCAGAAACAAGAGGCCAGCGGGGACTCCCAAAGCAGCAGCTGGAGATCAGGACCAGCTTCCCCACCAGAGCGTAGTGGGGGGGAAGAGTCCCATGCATCAGGGCCAGCGTCTCCTCCAGCAGGGAGCCCAGCTAGCCCCCCCGAAGGGGGAAGCAGTGACAGGAGCAGTGTAACGGTCAGGAGGAAGGTTGCCAGCTGGGCGCGCACGCGGGACAGCAGGAAACCCGGATGGGGAACCAGGTCCTAAAGCCCGCCAGAGGGAGGGGAAGAATCAGGGGACTCAGCGTCAGAAGAGTCCAGAAAGGGCAAAACCCCAGCGGACAGGCGGACCCAGAGGAGGAAGGAGCAAAGGAAGAGGTGGAGCAAGGCTAGAGTCTTAAACTGGTGTCTGGGGGGAGGAGATTCAGACGGAGCTTCAACGGTCTAGAGTTTGAGATGTAGGGCTGCGCGCCGCGGCTTTGAAATGGAAACTGAACTTCAATAAAGACCTTTGTAAATAGCAACGAACTGGCGTTGGTCCTTTGTGAGCTGGGACCTCGGGCAGCTCTGACACTCCGTTCCCACCCCCCTGAACCGCTAAGGGGCTCAGAAGTGCCAAAGAACCCATTTCCTCCTCGTCCTACTCTCTCATCATGGCTTCTGAGAAATCCACAGTCTTGTTTGAACATATTCCAAGGGATTAAGCTCCAAGCATTACTCAGCCTTCAGCAGAAATGCCTAGCAACATCCAGGCTCCCAAACATGCCCGGATCACACTGGCAAAAGCTAACCCAGGGGGAAGTAGGTTTAAGTGACCAAATAATTCTGAGGTTTGGAGCAGAAATCCGCAAGGAGGGGCAAACATGACCATTGCTAAATTAAGACATAAAACCAGTCATGCAAGAGCCTAGTAATCCTCTTGGCGGTAATCCTATGATCTAAGGGTTTGAGCCAGAGGAAGAGAAAAAGGGGCACACTGTGGTTTGAATTACAGTCTCTGTGTTGCTGTCACAAGGCCTGGAAACCTTGGCAAATCCCTCACCCCCAATACTATAATTCTGTGACCAGAACCTCCCCAAATCCCGTAATTGAAAGAATTAGGCACATTACTCCATTAGTTACAGGCATTGATTTGAGGCCTGATTTGTGGTAGAAAGTGGGCCTTGACTATATCAAGCGCCTTGTTTCTCCAAAATGCCAGTGCTGTGAAAAGCAGATCAGGCCAGCCTTTCCCAACTAGATGCCTTCCAGGTGCCTTGAACTACATCTCCCATCAGCTCCAGCCACTATGCTGCATGGGGCTGATGGGAGTTATAGTCCAAAACATCTGGAGGGCATCAGGTTGGTAAATGTCTGGAGCAGACACTGCCAGAGTGGAGGCGACGGAATTTGGGGGCAGTTGTGAAATCAGGAATCCATTTTGTTTTTTCCACAATCGAAAGGTGCTCTATGTTGGCGAGGGGCCAAACCAGATAAATCAGTCCTGTTCCCTGTAATGATGCCAATTCCTTCGTAAGACTTTTGCTTGAGATTTGCTGAAGGGGCCAAAGCGTTTATTTACTGCATCTTATACCATCCCAGCAGTTTGAGCTTTAGCTGTTTAGAATCTTAAGAAACATGGCACAAAAGGAGGAGGAAGAAAGAAGACATGCACAAACTCAGGAACCTGCTCTTCGAAGCCTCTACATCAATGGTCATGCAAGCAGCAAAACTGGGGGAGGTTAGGGTTGCAGGTTCGATCCCCGTATGGGACAGCTGTGTATTCCTGCATTATATAATAATAATTTACTATTTATACCCCACCCATCTAGTTGCGTTTCCCCAGCCACTCTGGGCAGCTCCCAATCAAATATTAAAAACACAATACAGCATTAAATGTTAAAATCTTCCCTATACAGGGCTGCCTTCAGATGTCTTTTAAAAGTAGGATACAGTGGTACCTCGGGTTAAGTACTTAATTCGTTCCGGAGGTCCGTACTTAACCTGAAACGGTTCTTAACCTGAAGCACCACTTTAGCTAATGGGGTCTCCTTCTGCTGCCATGCTGCCAGAGCACGATTTCTGTTCTCATCCTGAAGCAAAGTTCTTAACCTGAAGCACTATTTCTGGGTTAGCGGAGCCTGTAACCTGAAGCGTATGTAGCCCGAGGTAACACTGTAGTTGCTTATTTCCTTGACATCTGATGGGAGGGCGTTTCACAGGGCGGGCGCCACTACCAAGAAGGCCCTCTGCCTGGTTCCCTGTAACCTCACTTCTCGCAGGGAGGGAACCACCAGAAGGCTCTCAGAGCTGGACCTCTCAACGCTGGTGGTGGAGACGCTCCTTCAGGTATACAGGACCGAGGTCATTGTAGGGCGAGTTGCACTCGATTGGAAGAGTCCCTTCCAACTGTACAATTCTAGGATTCTACGATATCAGGGAGGAGCCAAATGGTCATTGGACACATGGAGGGAGCCTTGCTGCCTCACCCCTCCCTCAGACGCAGCCCAGTGGCATGGATGCTGATGGAGGCCATCACTCAAGAGTTCTCAGCTTACCAAAGAAGACGCCCAGCACAGTTCTGTTCTTCTGAGAGGGTGATCCAGAGTCCCCTCGTGCCACCACATGGCTGAGTCTCCGTGCACTGGGGACATTTGGTTCTTGGGGGGCCTGGTACACGCCGTCTGCATAGCTTGCAGGAAGGAGCCGTGACAACCACGATCCTAGGGGTGAGAAATCAGCAAGTCAGCTTGAGGTAGCCAGCCGTGGGCAAGACTTAATTTTTGCAAATTTCTTCAGTGAAGGGGTCTTAAAAATATGTCTCTGAGGGTGAGGAATCTGCAGTTATCTTTGTGACTGGGGAACATTTGGCTTGGTAAGTCTACGTTAGATGAAGAAGCTCATACACTGCTTTAGCAAAACCAAAGAATTTAAATTTTACCTTCTGAAAACGTCAGTAATGCTAAATAATATTATTAATAATAAATAATTATAATATAACTGCAAGTACTTGGGGCAAAGCATTTCAAATTATTTCTATGGAATTTACAGACATTTTACTTACCAAGCATAACTAAATTATATTAATTGGACCAAAATATCTTTTGAATTCCCCAAGTGATGTTACACCCTTTTAGCACCCATCATTTTTGGAAACTGAAAGCTGAAAAATTCAACACACCCTATTGAGGTCATGTGGCCAGCATGACTAAGCCGCTTCTGGCGAAACAGAGCAGTGCACGGAAACGCCGTTTACCTTCCCACTGGAGCAGTACCTATTTATCTACTTGCACTTTGACATGCTTTCGAACTGCTAGGTTGGCAGGAGCTGGGATTGAGCAATGGGAGCTCACCCCGTAGCGGGGATTCAAACTGCCGACCTTCTGATCAGCAAGCCCTAGGCTCTGTGGTTTAACCCACAGCACCACCCGCGTCCCTAGGGTGTGTCTTAGGTGCTGTGCAAAGTATGTCCTGAGAAACAAGGAAGGAGATGGGCGGCTGGACTTTTAAGGACCTCTGCTCCTTTAAGGCATGCTTGGATGCAGTGGTGAGCCTGCTGTGGAAGCAGGCTCCCCAAGCTCTGATACACATATGAGCCGCTGTGAACAGCTGGAAAGAAAAAAGTTGTGAAATGCACAAGGTGAAGGAACACAACTTCCCTGCTCTTTAAGGCAGCATTGTGAACCGTAACCCAGGGTACCTCAGGGATCGCCTGGGCTCTTATATATCCCACCTGAACCCATTGCATGCAGGGCTGTTTCCAGTCCACCCAAAACAACCCTGTTTGCTGTAGCCAAATTTAATGATATGATTAATTCTGTTATTGACATGCGGCTATTCCACACCATTTATTTCAACAGGAGTGTGGTGGAAACGTCATCAATAAGCGTGGTGCCGGTGGAGGGGGAAAAGTGTGAATTTAGGACTGAAATGAAAAAGAGAATGCCAATTGACTGCCTGATTTTCCATTTGTTTGGGGAAAGACGTGTGAACTGGCACAGTACCATTTTGCAGAATTTGCCAATATTCCCTGTACACATGGACCCAATGCTTAGCATCAGAAATGGCATTTGCAACAGCATTGGAGGCCTGAAAACCTCATGGACGCTCTTACCTGCTGAGTTGTGCCTGTGATACATGAGGTTGTTGTACCAGCCGTCATAACGCTGAATTTCCCAGTGGATATTCTTTTGAGCGCCTAAGAGTAAACCACACATGAAGGAAATGAAGTTATTGGAAGCAGAGCCGGTTTTTCATGAAAAATCAGGGCCGATTAGGGTGTTGGCATGTTGGAAGATGCTCAAATTTTCATATGTGGTGAACTGGCAATGTGTCTTCATGGTGGCCATACCTGGCAGGACTCTATAACAGCCCCTTCTGGTTCAAATATATGTATGATAACTGTTATGTACTGAGTTGAATAGGATCCAAACTGCAGCAGTCTGATTGGTCCTAGAACAATAGGATCCAAAAGGCAGCAGTCTGATTGGTCCTAGAACAATAGGATTCAGAATGCAGCAGTCTGATTGGTCCTAGAACAATGCAGCAGTATGATTGGTTGGCAGGAACTACCCAATCATGCTCCAGATAGAAGTGAATCCACAACCTGATTGGCTTACAGTAGAATTCCGGAATTAGCCAATCATGTGCAGCCCATTGTGTAAATAATGTATATAAAGCAGATACTTTGAGGGGACATTCATTCATTCCTCCTCACCACTATGAGCTGAATAAAGAGCATGAAATCACTTTGCGACTCTGAGTATATTTCAATAACCATGGGAGAAGCTATGGAACTGCGATTTGAAGTTCACAGCATGTTATACATTGAAAGAAAATTATATGAAAATGATGTATCGTTGGTATTTAAGTCCTAGTAAACTAGCTAAAATGTACAAAACCAGGTCAAATACATGCTGGAAATGTAAGGAAAAAGAAGGCAACTTTTATCATATGTGGTGGACAAGTAAGATAGTACAAGAATTCTGGGAGATGATATATAATGAACTGAAAAATATGTTCAAAATAACCTTTTCTAAAAAACCCGAAGGAATTCTAGGTGCCAAAATTACAACAGATCCGAAAATACTATTTATTTATGCGACCACTGCTGCTCGGCTGTTACTAGCTCACAGATGGAAAGAAAATGGAAGACTTGGCCACATTGTCTGTTTGAGAAAGCACCAAAAACAAGATCACTGTTTGGATCTAGTCTGCAGCAAAGTCTACATGTGAGCCCCAAGACTCACAATACCATCCTAACAAGAGTTACACCCTGCTAAATCAACAAAAACCTCTAAGCAGTTTCCATAAAACAATGTGTAATGCACTTAAGAAAATATAGATAAAATCAAACATTAAAAACAAGTAGGCATAAAATGCATCACAATAGAGACAATTTTTTAAAAGAAAATAGACATAATAAAATTGCAGGTCTGGGTAGGCTTGCCTTCAACAAAAAAAAGTTCTTATCAGTCAAGTAACAGCTCTAAGAGGAAATCCGTTTTAGGAAAACCAATTGTTAACTGGACAGGGAAAAGTTGGAGAGACTTACCAGTTGAGTGCCATAAACTTGCCAGGAGGAACCAAAGCAAAATAAAGGTTTTAGTTCCAGTCATGAGATTAGTCCACATTTCTTTGGGGGACTTTTTTCCTGAAAGACAAAAAATAAAAAGTAATTGCATTTTACAGCCATGGAAAGCCTGAAAACACATATTTCCTCATCAGTCCAAGTGTTGGACTAGGACCTTGGAGACCAGGGTTCAAATTCACACTTAGCCCTGAAGCTCATTGGGAGCCCTGCCTCTCAGGCTAACCTACCTCACAGGATTATTGTGGGGACCAAACAAGGAGAGGGAAAACCTTGAGTTCCTTGTAGAAAAAAGTGGGATATAAATGCAACATATAAACATATAAAATGACCCAGGTGGAAACTCATCAGTGGATGGCTTGGTAGCATTGCCCGCCCACAAAGTGAGCGATGCTTCCCTCTGGAAACAAATGATGCCAGAGACAGAGGCATTAATTTTAGATCTAGACATTTCAACTAAGCCCTTTTCTTTTCAGACTAATTTTTGCACTGGTCCCCTGCAATGCTGATACATTGCAAATACCTAAAATCTGCCCCTCAGAAGGAAACCAATTCCTTTAGCTGGTTTAAATTCAGAAAAATTCTATAAAACTTCTAATTTCCACATTTATTTGGGTGGAAACATCAGTACTTGTTGAAGAATTTGGAATATTTTGGCAATAATTATTGGGAAGAAGGGAAGCACGGGTCATTCAAGTTGGGCAACGGAAGCCAAATGCTATGGGGGCTGGAAAGATAAGCCCCACACTTGGACTTGGACTATTGCTCCCTTTGACAAACACTAACCATGCAATTCCACTTTTTCTTCCTGCAACCATGAGGGCTAGTTACCTGGGTTCTTACTCCTGCAAAGCACATGCTCTGACATATTTTTTCACACTCAGTACATATTACACATGATCAAGTACTAACCATTTTTAATTGTGCTATTAAAAAGAGCACCATCTATGAGTTTTAGAAGAAAGTAGCAAAGGCAGAGTGCAGATACTCTTAAAAGTACCTGAAAAATTTGCAACTTTCCCATACCTCCTATGCAGCAGAAACGATGCAAATTTAAGATCTCTTTTGAAAGGATCCTAAGCCAATATCTAATGCAGCCAATGCAAGTATGCCTCTGCAAATAATTATACACAGGAGGTTTCCTCCTATAATTAACCATGAATACGAATGAGAGCAGATGTGACTGCCATCACACAGTGTGGTGAGCCTAACACTTCTTGTGGGTGCAATTATCTGCAATCATGAATTTGTGCCCACAAAGTTTTTGAGAATGCTTTAGAGTTCCACTTGGGGGAGGGGGAGATGATATGTCTAGAAGTAGTCTGATCCTTCTCTTCACAGACTTTTTAAAAAGGGGGGGTTGGGGGGGCTGGGGGAGGCAGAGCAATTCAAGAGTTTTAGAATAGAGCTGCCATAGAAGAAAGGAGATGTAGCCAGTATGGTTTGTTTTTATTACAAAAAACAGAACACCGCAAGTTTTGTGTTTTGTTATTTACAAGATTTGCTTTTCGTCCCCCATTAAAAAAAAATTCAAAGAGCTACATGAACACTTCAACTGGAGTGGTATCATGGTTGAATGCTGTTTCAGCTTGAGAGCCCATGCAACTTTCGAAAGTCCTCTTCAAGAAGTTATCAAAATGAGGTGGGGGGTGTGTCAGAGAAATGAGACAGTGCGTCACTTTATTATTATATGGGCATGAGAGTGCCTATATTGGAGTAGCTACTAAGTGGGTTAAACCACAGAGTCTAGGGCTTGCAGATCAGAAGGTCAGCGGTTCGAATCCCCACAATGGGGTGAGCTCCCGTTGTTCGGTCCCTGCTCCTGCCAACCTAGCAGTTTGAAAGCACGTGCAAGTAGATAAATAGGTACCGCTCTGGCGGGAAGGTAAACGGCGTTTCCGTACACTGCTCTGGTTCGCCAGAAGTGGCTTTGTCATGCTGGCCACATGACCCGGAAGCTGTACGCCGGCTCCCTTGGCCAGTAAAGCGAGATGATCGCCACAACCCCAGAGTCGTCCACTACTGGACCTAACGATCAGGGGTCCCTTTACCTTTAAGCCCCAGCCCAGAGGCCAGATCAAGCCCACCTTTGGTGGCTACAACAGCAAAATCAGTTTAAAAACTGAAACAGACACAACCTTAGGGCTCTGTCAAGCTCAGCATTCTTCACAGAATGTAATATGCCCCCTCACTGATAATCAGACTAAACATTGGATGAGTGCAAATTTCCCGTTTTTAAACCTAGACCCCTGTACAGATGGGCAAAAAATTCAATCCATTTCACTTGTAAAGGCCAAACCTATTTAATTCATACTTTCCAAAAACAATGTGAGAATGCAAAGCACTGCTGCCCTTTGAAATTCGCAGTTTCCTGACCAGCTCTTGTGGTAAACAGAGGTTTAGCTCCACCTGGAGACAATTTTTCATAATAGCAGCCTTGAACAGCCCTGAGATCTCTGGCAATATAAAAGTAGAGACTCTGTATAACTTCCAATAAACCACATTATCCTGCCATCAATGTGTTAAGCCTTATGGGATCTGCAATAAGGCACCTAGGGGAGCACAGGTGCTCCCAAAGGCTTTCACTCTCCTTCCTCGAAGGTTTTAAAGCAGGGGTTGAATGGCCATCTGTCATGGGTGCTTTCATTGAGATTACTGTATTGCACGGGGTTGGACTAGATGACCCACGGGGTCCCTTCCAGCTCTGATTCTATGACTTAACTGGGTTGTTGAGTGATGAGTCAGGTGGTTGGAAAGAAGAGGGTGGGAGAAAGATACAGGGGTGGTGGATGGAGGGAATGCAGAAAGGAGAAAAACCAGTCTCTCTCCAAGCAGGAAGGAGGAGAGAGAGAGATGAAGATCTGGGGCTTTCCCATATCCATTCTGCAAAAGGGAAGTGCAGGCTATTTGCAGTCTATTGCAGCAATATTTGCAGGGTTGGGGCAGAAGGGATGCTGAGATTTACTGGTCAAGTTTAGAAGCCTTGGGCAATCATCTCCTCGCCAATTTCAAGGTCCAAACTACAAGGAAACAGGCGATAATATTTACTTACACAGGTACACGGCACGGTATCTTAGCCTACGAGGAAGAGCTGTGACAGTAAAAGGAGTAGGAGCTGATAGAGGCACTATGACACCAGTCCTAACACTGCCTCAAAAAGAAGGAGATAAAAGTCCAGAAAAGTTACTAGCCCACAAATGCAATCCAGAATTGTCACTAGCCCAGAGACTAGCCAACTTGCCCAAAAGTACTTTCCAGCATACAAATCTTGTGAGAATTCCCCCAAGTTAGCTAGAAAGCAGTGATTTGCCCCATTCATTCATTCATTCATTCATTCATTCTCAAGGTCTATAAAAAGTTTTTTTCCTAATTATACTGCAAGTGAAACTCACCGGTCATTATTACCTTTCTCAAAGGGATGCTCCTAGACTTACTTTTTGCATGCCATTAAATCAGTGGGGTGGGTAACCTCTCTCAAGTATGGCTCAGCACCACTGCAGCATATGCCTTGTAGCAGCTTTCCCCCTCTTGTCTTCTTAGAAGAGATGCCAGCAGAAGCACATTGTGGGAGGGCAAGTTTGATATTATGCCACAGCCAGGCCAACGGGAAGACCTCCTGGACCCAACACTCCTATGCCACTTGTGGTTCCCATGCCATAAGGCTGGCAGCAAATGAACAACATGAATAGTCGAAGGTGCACTGCTGTCATAGAGACATCAGCCCTTAGTTGTTCTGCACCAGGAGTGGGGAACCTTTGACCGCCCGTCCTCCATGTTGTTGAATTACAAGTCCCATCAGCCCTAGCAAGCATGGCCAATGGGCAGGGATGATGGGAGTTGTAGTTCAGCAACACTGGGTGTACCACAGGTTCCCCACACCTCCTCGGCACCCAAATGGCCACCCCACAAGGGCTTTGATATGGGGTTCCTTTCAGCTGCTTTTAAATTTTCAAAGGGTTGCTCAGCCAAAAGGCTTGACGGTTGTTTCCCATTTCTGTAGTGCAGGGATGGGTGAACTTGTGGCTTTCCATATATTGTTGGACCACAACTCCTGCCAGCCCCAGCCAGCGTGGCAAATGGGCACAGAGGACAGAAGTTAGGAATCCATCCTTACTACTACTACTACTACTAATAATAATAATAATAATTTATTCATACCCGCCCATCCAGCTGGGTTTCCCCCATCACTCTGGGCGGCTGCCAACAGATTAAAAACAGAATAAAACATCACACATTAAAAACTTCCCTGAAAACTTCTACTGTCTTCTCTGGGAACCCAGTTAGCTGGTCAACTTCAAAACTGCAACATGAATGCCTGCACTTTCTAGATTTGCATCTGTGTGCTTTCTTTTGCAAGACAAACCGATTTCTGCCCTGCTCCAGTGAATACTGCAGCATATGAACGGTTTTGCTTTTTCTAGCATCCTTGGCCACTCTAACTTTTCCACGCCGCCAGTAAGGATGCTTCAGCCACCCCTTATGTCTCCTTTTGTTTGGCTTCCTAGACTTCTTCTGACCCTGGGCCTTGGGTCCAAATGTGGCCCCTCCAGGCCTCTCTGCTTGGTCACCAGGACTCTTGCAAGCCACATCCTCTCTCCACAGGCCACATCCATTCTCTCTGGCCCTGTTTTGCACTCTCCTCAGGCCCATTTTTTGTCTGCCTGGAATGTGTCCTTGCTTTCAGGCAATGTTTCTTTGCTTGGCTGGATGGAGAACGGAGAACATTGTGTGACAGTGCGGAGCAACAAGCCTGTTATACAATGGTAAAGTTTATATTAATTACTCTAACCACTTTCGCCTGTGGCCCCCAGAAAGTTCCCCAGAAAATAATGTGGCCCTCAGGCTGAGAAAGTTCTATGTCTCTGCTCTGGGCAACTATATAGTTACTGGGACTATATTATGTTTTTGGCTGCCAGAGTCAGTAGATGCCCTGACATCTATCCACCTTGCATTTATTTAACTCTTTAAAAAGGGGGGGTTATATTTATGCTCAAAGCAAGAGGAACCTCAAACAAAATATTACAGCGTAGACTGCTCGTGTTCAGGATTCCAGCCAGCCAGCCATGCCCTCTTGCAAAGTACTCCATTACATTGCTCGTCCCCCATGTTTTTTGTTCCCTCCATTCTACCTGCCCCCACCAAAAAGGATGTTTTGTATCTCCGCTACTTCCCTCTTGTGCAAGTGTGGAAGTGCTGATTTGGCTACAGAAAGGTTGTAGCCAATGAACTTTTACTCAGAGAAGAGCCATTGAAAATAATGGACCTATATTAGTCATGCCTGTTACCGGTAATTTCAATGTGTCTGTTCCTAGTAGGAGTAATATTGGCAACTCTAAGAATCCTCACTCAGAGAATGAGCTTCCTATTAGTATATAGGATTCTATACCAATGAGCTCCACATACTCTGAAAAGGGTCTTCGGGTCCAGTGGCTTCCACTGACTATAACCTTTTGGGTCCTGTCTGAACTATACATTTAATGTAGGACCACAATACTTTAAACGTGCACAATCCCCCCCCCCAAAAAAAGAATTCTGGTAACTGTAGTTAGATAAGTCTCCTAAAAATTCTCAGCACCCTTAACAAACTACAGTTCCCAGGATTATTGGGGCAAAGCCATGACTGCTTAAAGTGGTATGATCCTGCTTAAAATTTATAGCGCAGATGGGGCCTTCCTTGCTCCATATTCAAGAAAAGCATTTACTTTGAAGGCAGATCTTAACATACTCCTGCCTGCATAGATGCACTTCCTATTACTCCTCTAAGACTTGCAAATACAGTACTATGACGACAAAACGTTAAGAGTTCCGTGAATGCACTAGCAGAAGACAAGCAGTTCCATCTGTTTCACGTCAAGGAACTCTGTTGCAAAAAAAGAGGCAGCTTTTGCTGCTGGCAACACACCCTTCATTCACAACTCTTCACAAAAGAATCTGAAAGGGTGTAGATAGAAACAAACAAACATACACACACACAAAAGCAACTATATTTGTGTTGAATAAATATGTTTTGAAATAACCAACAGATGTGAGTCATTCTAAGGTGTGTGTACATTTGCAAGTGTTGAAACAAAAATCCCAGAAATTCAGGACATTCCTTCAACGTTATTGCACCTGATTGGCAAATGCAGTTAGAGGCATTTAAAGTGGGGGGGAGGGGGCCTTGAATCCTGGGTTTAGAAAAACACCAGCCTTCTGCTTTCACCCAGAGTGGAACATCTTGCTTAAGGCAAATATCTCCTTACAGCATTCCAAATACAATGCTCTCAAAGACAGCATTGAATGTACTTATAAGTGTAACATCGAGTTAAGTGGAAAGAACTAGCAAAGATGGATGTCTGGAAGACGACATCCATCACAACTTGCCAGAAGACCTCATGGGCTACCTCACCTTGGGTACCACTCAAGAGTTCAGGCAGGCAAGCAAACTCAGGTAAGGAGATAAGAATAGCCTGCTGGAACAGACCCAATGGCCCATTAGTCCAGCATCCTGTTCCCACAGAGCCAATCAGATGCCCCAATGGAAAACCAGCAAGCACAACATTGAGCACAAGAGGCCTCTCCCCTCCTGTGGTTTCCAGCAACTGGTACCCAGAAACATTGCTGCCTGCAATTATGGAGGTACACCATAGCACACAATGTTGCATACAACATTGGAAAGCAGAGCACAACAATCTATGGCTAGCAGCCATTGGTACTCCATCAAGCTGGTGGCTATCACTGGGAACCGCAGGAGCAAGTCCCATAGTTTAACCATAGCTGTCAACGTTTCCCCTTTTTAAAGGGAAATTCCCTTATTCCGAATAGGATTCCTCACAAGAAAAGGGAAAAGTTGACAGCTATGAGCTTAACTATGTGCTGCATGAAGAAGTGCTTTCTTTAATCTGTCCGAAATCTTCCAAAATTCACCTTCATGGGATGCCCACAATCTCTAGCATTTTGAGAGAGGGAGAAAAACTTTTCTCGATCCACTTTCTCCATGCCATGCATAAGGTTATCCATTTTTATCATGTTGCGTGTTACTCGCCTTCCCTCTAATTTTCTTTTTGAGCTGAGGAGACCAGAACTGTACACAGTACTCCAAGTACGGTCGCACCATAGATTTGTATAACCGCATTATGATATGGGCAGTTTTATTTTCAGTTCCTTTCCTAACGATCCCTAGCATGGAATTTGTTTTTTATGGCCATTGGGTCGATATCTTCACTGAGTTATCTACTAGGACCCCAAGGTCTTCCTCCTGGTATATCACCTCCAGTTCAGACTCCATGAGCATGTATGTGAAACTAAGAATTTTTTTTGCTCCAACACGCATCACGTTATACTTTTTTGCATTGAATTGCATTTGCCATTTTACCACCCCTTTACTCAGTTTGGAGAGGTCTTTGGGACCTTCTTCATGCGACACATGTTTTCTACCACTGAGCTAAGGCCTTCCCACATCAAAAATCACCCCAAAATTACACCGCAACAGTCAGGGTGTGCTACATGCTGGCCCAAGCCACTTCAGATCAGCACAAGTTCCAATGTCTCTAGGAACGCACTCTCTGTCCTTTACACCTGATGCCTTTGCAGTCAGGAAGGGAACCACAACACACGACACATGTCACGGTTGATCCTGAAATGTGATTGGCACATATACATGAATTCCAAGTCTGAAGGAAATAGTATGTAGACCATCAGATAGAATAAATATTAAGGAAAGCCAGTGTGATGTCCTCCAGATGCTGGCAGGCATATGCTGGCAGGGGCTGATAGGAGTTGTATCCCTAATATGCATGGATGTGCATGTAAACGCAGGCACTTGGTAGAAATTCCAGACTGCATCATATACAAAACGCCTGCACTGTTATTCTGTCCTCCAGTGGTGAAACTTAGCCATGTTTCTTTTTCCTTCCAAAGTAACAATGGGTAGGTAGAAGACAACAAAATTGCCTTAAGACTTAAGAGTCTGCAAGGTCCTCTGTGTGTGCATGCTGGGCACAGTGCCGGATTTACATATAAGCTAAACAAGATATAGCTTAGGGCCCCACTCTCTTGTGGCCCCCCAAAAAAATTAAAGAAAAAAACAACTGGATGTACATTTCGAAAATATAAGATAAACAACAAGTAAAATAAAACCTACATACAGCAACAGTGTTTTGCGTTGTGTAGGCTCCTATGATGTAAGTAATGGGAGCCTGCTAGCCTGCTCGCTAAAACAGGCATAGGCAAACTCCAGCCCTCCAGATGTTTGGGATACAATTCCCATCATCCCTGACCACTGGTCCTGTTAGCTAGGGATGATGGGAATTGTACTCCCAAACATCTGGAGGGCTGGAGTTTGCCTATGCCTGCCCTAAAATATCACACATAAAGGGCCCCGTTACCTTCAGTAGCCCACAGATGTGGGGAAGCAAGCCGGGTTCCCTAAGACTAACAGTTCCCAGCGCGCACTTCCCACGGCTTCCTTTCTCGGGATCTTTGCCTTCGGGCAACGAAAAAGAGCTACGCAAGATCCTCGCGGCAGACGAGGAGGCGACCTGCTGCCTTCTTTTCCCAGGTGAATCTCTCCCCCTCTCGCCCGCTCCTTCCAACCCTGCTGTTCGCCCCGCGCCCCGGACACCCTCCCTGTCCTGCCCCCGGCGTCGCCTACCTCACCTGGGCTGCTGCGCCTGCTGCTGCTGTCGTCCTTGCCACCGCCGCTGACGCTTCTCTCTGGCCCCGGTGTCCGCGCACCGCCGTCGCCGCTGCGTCTGTCCGGAATGCCGCCCGTCCCGTCGGAGCCGGGCAGGGAGGGAGAGGCCGGGGGCGGGGCCGAGCGCCTCATTTGCATGAAGCCGGCATGCGACCCTCCCGGCCGCTATATAAGAGCGCCTCCCGGTGCTGGGCGCCCACAGCCCGCTCTGCGCTCACCTTAGACGGCGCCGCTTAGACGGTAAGTCTCCCGCGCAGCTCTGCTCACGGCCGCGCAGAAGGGGGCGCTCGCCGCGTAGCGCCTTTGCCCGACGGGACGGGCCCGAGCAGGGAGGAGGAGACGGCAAAGACCCCGCAAATCTCTCCTCCGCGCCGCCACGTCCAGGGTCCCTAGACTGAGGCTCCATGGGAGACTTCTAATCAGAGGTGGGATGGCCACCTGTCATGTATGATCTAGGAGAAATTCCTGCATTGTAGGGGGTTGGACTAGATGACCCCCGGGTTCCCCTCCAACTCTGTGATTCTGTAAGACAGAGCAAATCCATCCCTTTGAACCGCTTTTCATGCTCAACTCCCTCCAGCCTCACGCTGGCAAGAGAAGCGAGTGTTCCTGGGTGCACAGGATGCGCAAGATGTTTAGTGTTCATAGATGCCCGCCGACCGTCACCAGAGGGTTTGAGCCCCCATGGGATCAACTAATGCAGGGAGTTTCCAAAGGTGGCAGCCAGACCCCTTTCTCAAAAGTGAATTTGACTCCAAACGGGACGCGGGGGGGGGGGGAATTCCCGTCGAGCCATATGTTGGAGATAGAAGGCTTTGCCTCTGAGCGTGCGCCGAGCGCTTCTCTCCCCCCCCCCCTTTTCCCCGCCACTAGCAGGGAGCCTTAGGGGCAGTGGGTGCCCGTCAGTACGTTATCCGAGTGTTTTTAAGCTCCCGATCCTCTCCTTTGAAAAACGGCGCTCTGCCGTCGGGGAAGACACGCGCCGCCTCATACCTCTGCAGCCCGCCTCCCTTCCTACAAGCCGCTTGCCGGCCCATTTACCGGCGGGCTACCAAGCGCAATGGCTCCCTATTACCGTACCTCGAGGATCGGTGCCTACCCGGGGCTGGGGAGTGCGCTGCGCCGCTCATGCCCTGCTCGAGGGCTTCCTCACAGGCGTCTGTTTTGGCCCTGGCAGAGAGGGACCTGCCCTTTGGGCTGGCCCAGCAAGGCTCTTCTTGTGTTCTTAAGGCGACCGGCTTTTCTTGAGCGGCTCCCGCCCGTCGAACATTTCCCATTGCCCAACCCTGCAGGGCGCGGTGGGGCGTCGCGCGTTTCGGGCTCCGCGTGGCGGCAGCACGGAGAACAAACAGCGGAGTCTCTCTTCTGCGGTACCGCTGCCCCCCCCCCCCCCCCCCCCGCGGTCTGCAGCCTCAGATTTTCCAGACGCGGGTGGGTTTTCCCCAGAGGGTGGTGAGGCAAAGGGGGGTGTCCTCCTAAAGCTGTTGGACTGTCATCAGCGCTTAAGCGTCAAGTAGTCAAGGATGATGGGAGATGTAGTTCAGCGGTGAAAGCGGGCGCCACGTTGGCTACCGCTGGGCTAGAGGGGGAAATATCACTCCCCGCTTTTAATGCCGTTGGTCGCGCGTCCTGATCGCCAAAGTGCCCGTTTTGGCAAGCAGATTTCCTCTTAAGTATTGACTGTTTGCTACCTGCGCTAACTTGAAGGATGGGGGCAGATGTGCATCACGGAGCAGATGTGAGCAGGAAGGGTTAACTTTTGAGTCGTCATCTGCCACCGCCTGCTGCTACTTAGATGTAAATGAGCATGCACAAACTTTTTTGTGTGTTAAGTCCTCACTGTACATTTAAAGCTCTGCCCCCCATAAGAACCCTGGGAACTGTAGTTTATCCCTCAGTTACATATCCCAGTGCCCTTATCAAACTACAGTTCCCAGGATTCTTTGGGAGAAGCTGCACGCGTGCTGCTTTAAATGTCCAGCGAGGATGTGGGAGATCTGAGGAGCTGACCTCTACTGTTTGCTACTTTTTTCATCCCACTCTAGTTGCGTCTTTCATCACTACAACAACCCTGTGAGGTAGGCGAAACCAAGTGGCAGTGACTGCCTAAGACCAGTTGCTGTCATAGCTGGGTGGAGACATGAACCTGATTTCCCCAGTTCCAGCCCAACTATCACCCCAAACTAGCTCTCAAAACTACAGCGGCTGTCATGTGCCCTGTATGTTATTGTGTGCTTCAAAACTAGGAAGGTCAGGTGACAGTGGGTTTTTCTTTTTCTTTTTAGCATGAGGGGGCTATATGATGTGGCACACAATTACACACACACACCTTTCCAGTTCCTTTCCCCATAATTTTCCTTATTCAAAGTCTGAGGTCCTAATCTGATGTTAAAGCCATCACACTACAGGTGCTTCCCAGACCCAGGCTTCCTCTCCAAAAGTGTGGGAAGATTATCAAAAACTTTATAGGATGCTGGGGAAACAGACAGTGATGGAGCTAAAACCTGTTGTTGCTCCGCAAATATTTCTCAGCCGATTTGAAGGGCCACCGAACCTTTTGCCATGGGGCAGGTGGGAGTTATTAGCAGGGCTGGGGGCAGGGACAGTAGCCATGCCTTTTTCTTTGTCCGTGACTGATGGGCGTGACCTCTGTTTTCTTTGGCTGGCTGGCCATCTGCCCAGACTGCCTGCTGAAGTTTGTATTTTTCAGTTAACCTACCTTGCAGGGCTGTTAAGTTTGTTTGTTTTTGGGGTTTTTAAGGGAGACACACCTCAAGCTCTTTGGAGTAAAGGTGGCATAAGAGTTAAACAGACACTTGCTCTCTTCTGCAAAATCTCTCCAAGTCACGACATATTGCTACAAATTTTGTGCGCCACCCTCCAAACTCTGCCAAGCCGTCGCAGGATTCCAGGGGGTTCCAGGCACTCACCCCGGGTTGGGTTTCCATTGGGAAATCGAGGCACAGCAATGCCTTTAAGAAATACAGTGGTACCCTGGATTAAGAACTTAATTCGTTCTGGAGGTCCGTTCTTAACCTGAAACCATTCTTAATCTGAGGTACCACTTTAGCTAATGGGGCCTCCCACTGCCACTGCGCCGCCGCCGCGCGATTTCTGTTCTCATCCTTAAGCAAAGTTCTTAACCCAAGGTACTATTTCTGGGTTAGCGGAGTCTGTAACCTGAAGCTTCTGTAACCTGAGGTACCACTGTAATAATAATAATAATTTATTATTTATACCCTGCCCATCTGGCTGAGTTTCCCCAGCCACTCTTGGCGGCTGGTATAGTTTATTGTACACATATTTATACCTGGGTCTACTGTGGAGAGAGTTTGGAGAATTACGGTACATCTCAAGGGGCTCGTTCCCCAGGACAGTGCAGCACCTGAGTCCAAGGCATCCTGCCTGCCATCTCTGTGCCTCTGTCTCTGCCTGCCAAGATGATTCTCCCTGCCTGGCCTACGCCTGGAATCAGGCCCACTTTCGTTCTTCCCAAGAACCGCTGCTCCAAGCAGCTCCTCCCTCTGTCTTGCTCACTCCTTCTCCAGACCTGTTTCTTAAATCACAACATTTTTCCCATGTCACATCACGCACCCTTGTTCCCATCACCTTGGCAACCTCCTCCCCTCACCAAGCTTGCCTGCTTGGTTGATGGTTTCCACTGAAGGGTTAATGACTTGCTTCTACAACTTTTGTCTTCTTTCTTCCCAGGCATCTTCCCTTCAGTACTCCCAAATATTATCTAAATTTTACCGTGTATTATTTTCTAACATTCACTAACGCTGGCCGTTATGGGTGCCCTTTGCACACCAAACTCTCTTATCCCAGATTTGCAACAGTATTTTAGATGGGCCAAATAAGCCCACTTGAGACATAAAGGGTATTGGCGCATGGGTCCAAAGGCGCGTGAGGCCTCGGCAGCTCTGGATCTGGGCAGCATTTGACTCACCTTTCACCTCTGTCTTGCAGGTATCCTGCCTCAGAATGACGCTCTTTGATGGCATCTATCCCTTTTACCCCCAACCCAGGAAGCCCTTTGTCTTTGATGTGGATACCATCGTTGTAATTATTGTCTTCCTTGTAATTGCCTTCAGCTTCCTGCTCATCCTTCCTGGAATTCGGGGCAGAGCGGTGAGTACTGTTATTGAAGGAGGACCAAAGCTTAGTAGTAGAGCATCTGCTTTGCTAGAAGGTGATCCCAGGTTCACTTCCTGGCTTCTCCTAGTTTGGCTCAGAGAGAGTCACGCCTGAAAATGCTGGGAATCTGCTGCCAACCAGTGTTGATAATATGGGGTCAGAGTATTGTTGCCATCCATTTGTGAGGAGTGAGCCTTCAGGGGCGAAATCAAACCATTGGAGTATTACAGCACCTGCTGTGGCTGTAGAGACCAACACAGGAGAGACATGTTTTGCTGCATCCAGTTGTGCTGCTACAGGAGCACTATAATGTTTCTTCTCCCGGCGATCGTTCCTCCCCTGGACAAAAGGCAGCTCCCTGTGTCGCCCTTTGTGCTCAGAAGAGCGTATTATTGATCCCTGCAATGAAATGGCAATACGTTTGCATTCGTTTTAAATGAAAAGCAGCCTCGGGAGGCTGCGATTTTGAGCAAAGGAGAGGCAGCAAAGGGGTGGCAGGAAGGAAAGGTGGTACCCGACTTTGCTATTAGAAGGAATTAGTATTTAAGAAGAAAAGGGCTTTGGAGCTGTGTTCACAACCTGTTGTGCTTAGCACCATCTCCATAAGACGACACAACTATCTTCAGTTATTTGGCGGTGTGTGGGTGTGCCTGTCTTTGTGTGCAATGCCATAAAACCACAGAGACTTGCAGCTGCATGATGCAACTGTGAGTGAATGTTTATGCAGAAAAGCAAAGGGAGTGATGAGCGCTGGATTTAGGGTGGTGCGGGAGGTTTCTCACACAGGGTGCTGAGCTGAGGGGGTGCATCATAATAATAATAATAATAATAATAATAATAATAATAATAAAATAAAAATACAGTCATAGCTTGGGTTAAATATGCTTCAGGTTGAGCGCTTTTGGGTTGCGCCGCTTGCACATGCGCAGATGGTCAAAATGACATCACACACATGTGCAGAAGTGGTGACCTGTGCAGGCGCGGGTTACATTCACTTCACGATGCGAATGGGGATCCGGAATGGATCTCGTTCGTATCCAGAGTTACCACTGTAATACGGATACCTGCTGAGAAGAATAATGAAAAAGCAACTGTACCAGAAGGAATTATTGTGAAAATAAATAGTTAGGAGGAAAATGCCAAATTTTGGCCTTGCTCAGGGTGCTATATTATCGAAGTCCACCCTGGTAGTGGGAAAGGCAGGCTCAGTGGCAGTCTCCACAGTGGTTAGAGCCAGAATACAAAGGTATGATGTCATATTCTTAAAATGGAAAGGAAACATTAAAAAATAAAATCCTGGTAGTTTTATCAACCTTTTCAGGAGTACATTTCCTTCCCCGTCCCCCACCCTAAAAGAACTGGCATGGTGTATTCACAGGAGTTTGACCACCAGGGGGAGACAGACACTGTGCTATGCTGTGTATTTATTCTTACTGTGATTTAGAACTACATTTCTATCCTGCCTTTCCTCCAAAGATCTCAAGGCAGCATGTGCGAAAGGTTCTCCCTTCTCCTCTGCTCTGTCCTCACCCCAGCCCTGTGAAGTAGACCAGACTGAGAGATAGTGACTGAGATTTGTAGCCGGGTGGGATTTGAACCCGGGTCCAGCCTTAATTCAACACTCTTAATTCAGCATCCTACTCTCATGAAGCTGGTGACCGCTCTCCCCTGCTGCATTTTCCTGATCTAGCCCCCCAGCCCCGCCCCACCCCTTAAACTCACAGAAGGGTGGGGGGAAATGCAGGTATCAGTATCATGTCTGCCTATATTCCAAGACATGATTAACGGGTTGACAGCACCCAAATACACATATCTTACCCTTGTGTAGAGGGAACTGTACTGGCTGTCAGACAGCTATGGGGCCATATTCAGGGTGGCTTACTTTAAAGGCCGCCTGCCCCTGTATGGATAGACCTTTGAGATCCCTTTGACACTTTGCAATGCACCTTGCAAACCATTATAGGGTGGGGACCCCCAAAGCGGGGCTTTTCTGCTGTTGCCCTAGTACTGTGGAACGCCCTCCCCTCTGACATACATGAAGCAGCAGCTGTCAGTTCCTTCAGGCATCTTTTTGCCCAGATCCTCCTTGATCCCTAAGATTGGACCCCATTTTACATGTCTGAATTCTCTTGATCGTTTGCTTTATTCGCTTTTAGATGGTTTTTATTCTGTGTTATTGGTTTGTTTCAATGGAGGTTGTACTTGCTGTGCATGGCTTAGTGGTGTGTTTTTTTCTGAAACATGAAGCAGTTTGGAAATGCTTTTAATTAATTAATTAGCAGCTGGAGGAGGGGGAGTTTAGTTCAGGGGAACACCAACCCTGCTGATGCTGCTCAGTTAAAAAACCCAACTCTCTCCCAAAACGGTTGCTTTAAAGGAGGGATGCAGAGCCACCAGTTCATGGGCCAGATATGGCCCCTGGAACGTTCCCATCCGGCCCCTTGCAAATCCTCCTCCCCACCCCCACGGCAAGTAGGGCTGGGTGGCGGCAGGAGGGGGGTGGAAGGGAGATGAAATTGTAACCCAAGTGAATGGCAAACCCTCTTTCCCCCTTTGACTTTCTGTTCTCTTTTGTTGGCAGAGGCTGTACTGGCTTTTCCGGGTCATCGCAAGCCTTTTTATCGGAGGGGTCATCGTTGGTGAGTCCCCTTCTCCATCTGACCTCAGCAAACCTCTCCGTCTTTGGCCTTCATTTGTGCTCACATCCACGCTGTACATTTAAAGGCCCCTCCCCAAAAAGAGTCCTGGGAATTGTAGTATGCTCAGGGTGCTGGGAATGGCAGCTTTGCGCAGGGTAAAACAGCAATTTCCCAGGATTCTTTGTGAGAAGCCATGTGCCTTAAAAGCATGGCGTCGACCTGACCCACATTTGCAAACCTCGGCTGCTAATCCGTAATTGCAGAGGGTGGTGGTGTGTGGAACTAAAGGGTTCAATTCTGGGGGAACCGCCATCCCAAAAGAGAGCTGGCAACACTCTCCTGCGCCCAACACTCACAGAGACTTTCCGCACCTTTGCAGCTGTCCACTTCACCTCTGACTGGGAGAGGGCACAGGGAACAGCGATCACCACCTACAAGTCTTTCAGCCCAGCTAAGGTCCATGCAGAGATCGGGCTGCACGTCGGTCTGGCAGGACTCAACGTCACTCTAGTTGGTGAGTCTGGGGTGCCAACATTGGGGGGGGGAGTTCTAACAGCGCGTTTCCAGATGTGCCCCAACATTGCACAGTCCTATCAGTTCCAGCTACAGTATTTATGGAACTGTCTCTCCTGATCTGCCCCGCAGAGGACCTTAAGGTCCATGAATAACCAGTTTAGAAGTCCAGGTGCCATGTCTGGGGGGGGGGGGTGACAAGAAGGCACCCCGCGGCTGAGTGAGCAGCCATCGCGCCGCTGCAGCCCCATGTGGAGGATCCTCTGTTCTCGGCTGCAACCATGAGCAGAGGATCCCAACGCCGGCGGCAAACCGCTATATCAGTGGCGTAGCGTGGGTTGTCAGCACCCGGGGCAAGGCAAGTAATTTGCGCCCCCTAACCCATGGATTTGCGCCCCCTAACCTGTGGATTTGCGCCCCCTAACCCATGGATTTGCCCTAACCCCAGATGTTGCGCCCGGTGCGGCCGGCCCCCCTGCACCCCCCACGCTACGCCACTGCGCTATATACAGCGCATGTGCGGCGTTGCACACATGCGCTGTATGTAGCGCCGCCGCACATGCGCTGTACATAGAGGTTTGCCACCAGCGCCGCTCCAGCGCCATACAGACGGCGTTGGGATCCCTCCGTCGCTGCTACAGCCACATGTAGAGGATCATCCTTTCTCGGCTACAGCTGCGAGCAGAGGATCCCCGCACCGTCCGTACAGCGCTGGAGCGGCGGCAAACCACTATGTACAGCGCATGTACGGCGTTGCTACGTACGGCGCATGCATTGTGCATAGCGACGCCAGACATGCGCTCAATGTAGCGACGTCCTGCCCCGGGTGTCACGATGCCTTCATTCGCCCATGGCTACCGCTTCAAAAACCCAGCCCTTCCTTGGACACTAACCAATCTTGCCTCTGCAGGAAGCCCCGTGGAACAGCTCAATGAAACGATCAACTACAACGAGCATTTCTCCTGGTGGTTTGGGGCAAACTACGACAACGACTTTGACGAAGGCTTGGAGCACGGCCTGCCCAGCCCCATCCTCTACGTGGCAGAAAAGTTCACTGGGGACAGCCCCTGCGGCCTCCATCACCTCTACAGAATGGCAGGGCACTATGCGTCAGCCACCCTGTGGTGAGTGGGCCTCGCCAGGCTTCTGAACGGGGGGGACCTCACTGCCTTCCCCCAACCTTGCTTCCTCCAGACATCTTGGGACTCCAGAAGGGATGGTGGTGGGGAGACCATCTGAGACCAGCAAGCCCAGGCTCTTATCTCCCCATTGCCTTGTGGGTGGTGTTAAGTTGTGGGCGGACATATCGGACGACACAGCGATTCTTCAAACAGCTCTTGTTTATTCAGAGGCCAGAGCAGAACTGAAGAGCTCAGTCAGCCTGCTTATATAGAGCTCCAGAACCTCGTTACTGTAACTTTCTAAAACTATCCAATCACTGAACGTCACTTTCAATCCTTCATTTGCATACAAACGATCCAATCACTGAACGTCACTTTCAATCCTTCATTTGCATACAAACTATCCAATCACTGAACGTCACTTTCAATCCTTCATTTGCATACAGACTATCCAATCACTGAACGTCACTTTCAATCCTTCATTTGCATACAAACTATCCAATCACTGAACGTCACTTTCAATCCTTCATTTGCATAACTATCTACAGTATCTCCCTGCTGGCCCAGGGTGAGAACTTCAGTACATAACAGGTGGAACCCTGCCCCCAATCATCAAGTCACATTATTTTGCCCATGGGGGTCTTCAGAAGCCCCTTTCAAAGCGCTGCTTTGCAATGCACTTTGAAAGGAGTTTGAAGTGATCAGACATCAGCCTCAGCCAGCATGACCAATGGTCGGGGGTGATGGGTGCTGGAGTCGCAGGACCATCGGGGGGGGGGGGGGGGGCACTGGGGTGAGGAAGGCCAACTCACTGGTAGGCTCTGCTTCCAGGGCTTCAGACCTTTCCAAAAGCTGCTTAGCTGAGTTTTTGGATGGAGATGCTGCGCATTGAGGCCTGTTTCCAAGATGGCATCAAGTCTAAAGTCAATTTAGCCATGAAATGTTTTGCACCAGTGGGATGTTGTTGTGCAGGATAATGCATGGGAACATAAGAAGGGCCCTGCAGGATCAGGCCCCTGGCCCATCTAGTCCAGCCTCCTGTTCTCACTGGGGCCAGCCAGATGCCTAAGAGAAACCCGCAAACAGGCCCCAATCCCAAGAGCCCTCTCCCCCCCCCAGCAACTGAAATTATTATGAAATTATTTATACCCCAACTTTCTCTCTGTGAAGCTCCAGGTGGCTTCCATAGTTCTTCCCCTCCCCCATTTAATGCTCACATCAACCCTGCAAGGTAGGTTAGGCTGAGAGGCCCAAGGTCACCCAGGAAGCTTCATGACTGCGTGGGGATTTAAACCCTGGCCTCCCAGCCCCCAGTCCGACACTCTAACTGTTAAGCCACCACTGGCTTCTATTCAGAATTCGGAAGCCATACTGCTTCTGTCCATGGAGGCGCAGCATAGCCATCAAGAGCCCCCTCCTCCTCCTTAAATTTGGCCCGTCCTCTTTCAAAGTCATCCAAGTTGGTGGCCGTCACTGCTGCCTCCTGCAGCAGCGAGTTCCATAGTTTAACCATGCACTGAATAATAATAATAATTTATTATTTGTACCCCGCCCATCTGGCTGGGTCTCCCCAACCACTCTGGGCGGCCTCCAACAAAGATTAAAAATACATTAAAATGTCACACATTAAAAACTTCCCTGAACAGGGCTGCCTTCAGATGTCTTCTAAATTTCAAGTAGTTGTTTATCTCTTTGACACCTGGTGGGAGGGCATTCCACAGGGCGGGCGCCACTACTGAGAAGGCCCTCTGCCTGGTTCCCTGTAGCTTTGCTTCTTGCAGTGAGGGAAAATGCCAGAAGGCCCTCGGCGCTGGACCTCAGTGTCTGGGCAGAACAATGGGGGTGGAGATGCTCTTTCATGTATACAGGGCCGAGGCCGTTTAGGGCTTTAAAAGTCAGCACCTACACTTAGAATTGTGCTCAGAAACGTACTGGGAGCCAATGTAGGTCTTTCAAGACCGGTGTTATGTGGTCTTGGCAGCCACTCCCAGTCTAGCTGCCGCATTCTGGATTAGTTTTAGTTTCTGGGTCACCTTCAAAGGTAGCCCCACATAGAGCACATTGCAGCAGTCCAAGCAGGAGATAACTAGAGCATGCAGCACTCTGGCGAGGCAGTCCGCGGGCAGGTAGGGTCTCAGCCTGCGTACCAGATGGAGCTGGTAGACAGCTGCCCTGGATACAGAATTGACCTGCGCCTCCATGGACAGCTGTGAGTCCAGAATGACTCCCAGGCTGCGCACCTGGTCCTTCAGGGGCACAGTTGCCCCATTCAGGACCAGGGAGTCCTCCACACCAGCCCGCCCACTGTCCCCGAAGAACAATACTTCTGTGTTGTCAGGATTCAACCTCAATCCAGTAGCCGCCATCCATCCTCCAACCAGGCACTTGCACAGGAAGAAGGCCTTCCCTTTTGCCTGCCCCCTGAATCTCTCAACATTCAGCTTTGGGTTGCTGGTCGCTTTGTGGCGCAATGGATTGCACCAAGAATTCCCTCCACCACAGACCTTCTGCCCGTGGAGCGGGTCTCTTCTCCTCTGAGCTGCGATAAATGGCGACCGCTTTGTCTCTTCCCTGCAGGGTTGCCTTCTGCTCCTGGCTGGTCTCCAACATGCTCTTCTCCATGCCGGTCCCCGTCTATGGCGGCTACATGACCCTCGTCACAGGCGCCTTCCTCATCTTTGCTCTGCTCTCTTTCTCCACCGGGAGGAGTGCTTCCTGCGTCATCCAGTTCGGCCCCACCTCCTTGCAGCTCGCCTATGGCGCATCCTTCTGGCTGACGCTGGCCACAGGTGAGCTTATCCTAAGGTTAACAGATGTTTTTCCAATGAATCCAGGGACACTTTTCAACTTCAATGGATTTTGGATGGGGACTGGTTTGTTAATCCAGTGACTGACCCCTGGAAATGGGGATGTCTGGTAACTTGAGTTTATCCTCAGTGGCTGGGGTTCAGAGCAACCTCTGCCTGCCCCCCACAAACAGCCCCCGCTGCCTGCCTTCTCATTGATGACCAGTCCAGGGGGAGGCTCTGCTGTCATTTTCCTCCTCAATCTGTGTTGCCCCTTTCAGAATTCAACAGGGGGGAGGAGGCAAAGCCTGAATAATAATACAGTCATACCTCGGGTTGAAGTTCCTTCAGGTTGAGCGTTTTCGGGTTGCACTCTGCGGCAACCCAGAAGTAATGGAACACATTACTTCCGGGTTTCGCCGCACGCGCATGCGCAGACGGTCAAAATGACATCACGCGCATGCGCAGAAGTGGCAAATGGTGACGCGCAGACACAGGTTGCATTTGCTTCAGGATGTGAACGGGGCTCTGGAATAGATCCCATTCGTATCCAGAGGTACCACTGTAGTAGTAGTAGTAGTAATAATAATAATAATAATAATAATAATAATAATAATAATAATAATTAATGAGTTGTTTCTGCCAGCCATGTGTTCTGGCTTCCACCCTACCAGTCCCAAAGGGTAGCAGCATCCTCCATGGTGTGAACCTCACCACCAAGTGGGGATTTAGACCCAAGCCACCCAAGTCCAACTCTAACCACTGCACCACACTGAACGATATAGGAATTGTGCACCCTACAGCATGTGCGCATGATTCCAGCACTGAATTGAGAATGACACAAGCAGCGCTGGACCAGTGTTGGTTGCTGTCACCGTGGACCATGAGAGTGGTCTCTTGTGAGTCTACTTGCACATGTAGTTATGTGGATGGGCACCCTATTGTTGCACAGAACCTTGCAGAGAATTCATGTTGTCTGTTGACACATAAAACTCAGTGTTTATTATCTTGGGGGGGGGGGTTATTACCAAGTATAGACTGTCAACCATTGGAAGTGAATACTGGGGATCAAAGCATTAACATATAAAGAGCACAAGGTATCCAGGCAGGCAAAATAATAATAATGATCAGAGTTTCAAGCAAAAGTGCTTGAGAAGGGTACAAAGCTGGTCTTTGGTTCACTAACTGACTGTCCGTCTCTGTGTTTTCCAGGGCTGCTCTGCTTCCTGATCGGAGCCGTGGTGATAACGCTTCACTATACCTGCCCCGACCTCCTAAAAGCCTTCTTTGACCTGTGTGAGGATGAAGAGGAGGAAGAGGGGATGCTGGGAGAAGTGTACATTAACCCCCACTATGCTCGAACGAAGGCAGCTCCTTCACCAGCCAATTTGAGGCTGACCATCATGGACAGCTAGAGCGAAGCTTGTGGTGGGACCTTCCGGACCTGTTCTTCCAACAGGGACATTGATTGTGATCTGCCCTGGCATAGCCAGTAGAGAAGAATGACTCTATCCTATGCACTGATCCTGAAAAGGGGCAGCTGGAAGCTGGGCTCCTTCGCTGCCCATGGCCTTCGGCGGCTACAGTTCAGCAGCCTTGTTTTTATTAAGTCTGGAGAACAACCGGAAAGCACTTTGCTTGTTTTGTTTGGGTATTGCCTCCAACCAGTGGAGGCTGATGCCCAGTGAGACTGGTAAGGCGGGAAGCTGGGAAGTCTGCATGCTGAGTCCCAAAGAGAACCCTGAGGCCGGGAGCTGGTGGCTGCTCCTTGAGGTGGATGGGCAGGGGGACCCAGCCGAGAGCAAACTTCAGTTGAAGTAGTGTCCCTTTTGCCCTGATGGGTCCATCTCCATGGCCACCAACCAAGGGATGAGCATGGAGAAGTTACAGGCAGAGGACAACTGAGTCCAGAAGAGGAGGCAGGCTGCAAGGAAGGGTTCTGTTAAGCTAGTGCTGTTAGGTGAATGGACAAGACTCGGAATACTTGCTGGCTGGGGTCAGTGGGAGATCTGTAGTTCAGCAGCATCTGGAGGGCCAAAGATTCCCCACCCCTTGTGCAGCCCCTCACCTGAGCAACAAAAATTTATTGGAAAATGCGCCTAAACCAATGTTTGCGTTGCTGTTTGGCTCTCTGCCTTGGTGGGAGACAAAAGCCACCAAGCTGAACATCAGAAGTAGCTCTCAAGTCTCACACAGGATGTGGAACGGAACCCTCTTGCACCTTGACTGATCCCTAAGCATCTCAGTCTTGGGCATGGCTCTCCTTTAGCAGCAACCTCCATGTGGCACTTCAAAAGCAGTGGGTGCATCCTAGGAAAGGCCCTTTCGGAGCTCACTGATGTTACATTTTGTGTTTCTGTGTAGTAAACTGACTTGTTAATAAAACTGTAAAAGCCATTTGTGTTGTATGTCAATGTGTCTGGGTGAAGCATCATGAGGTTTGTACCTTGGAAATACTTGTACCAGTGCTTCTGTTTTGATAGTCAATCGGAGTGTTTTTGTTCGTTCTAGTCTTCCCCAAAATGTAGCCTGAAACACACAGAGGGCAGCAGGTTGGGGAAGGCTGCTTTATACCCAGCATGAGTAGCCTGTGGCCATTCTGACATTATTGAATTCCAACTCCTATCAGCCCTAGCCAGCAGAGCCCAATGGTCGGGGGAAATGGAATATGTTGTTCAAGCATTTAGAAGACCACAGGTTTTCCACTTGTGGTTTATAAAGTACCATTCCTGATGCAATTCTGTATAGTTTGCAGAGGCATAGCAAGGTCAGATGGTACCCGGTGTGGAAATTTTTTTGTCACCCCCCCCCCTGGCGGCTCGGGGTAGGCTTTGGAGTTGTGGGCAGGTGGCACGCCCAATGTCACCCCCCCTCAGCGATGACACCCGGGGTGATCTGCCCCCCACCCCCTTCCTATGCCTTTGATGTCAAGCTGGGTCAACTGGACTTTGGCTACTTTACTTGGGCCAACCTGGTGCCATCTAGGTGTTTGGGGCCACAACTCTCCCAATCTGTGGCCAGTGGCCAGGCTGCCTGAGGCTGATGGGAGTTAAGAGTCCACAGTAGCTGGAGGCTACCAGGTTGGCTCTCCCCGCTTTGCGAAGTACGTTAAGATTATGTGCACCACTGCAGTGGTTGTGGCTAAAGCATTGGAATGGGAGAGCAGGACAGTCATGCCTTTGCCTGCTTCTTTGGATTTCTTCTCCTTAAGCACCGCAGCTTCTGCTAGATCAAATGGAGGGGGCGGGGACTTTGGCTCTCTAGATGTTACTGAACCTACAACTCCCATAATCCTTAGCTTTTGAGCATGCTTGCTGGGGTTGATGAGAGTGGTAGTTCAGCAACATATGGAGGACCAAAGGTTCCCCAAACCTTTGCTGGATCTTCTGCAGAGGTTCTCAACTACATTCTACACATGCACACATGCACCTGAATTTTCAAACAAGGCAAGGAGGAAGGTTCACCAGTGGAAGAAGAGGTATCTGGGGTGATCAAGGGCAACCAAGTTTCCTGCTTGATCATCTGCTCTGTCTGAGCCTTCAAGGCAGCTGTGGCATGACTTCCAACAAGGCTCAGATATCTCTCAGGAGCAGCAGTAGGGCGGGAAGATGTGGCTCTCTAGGTGATGCTAGACTACGACATCCAGTGTCTCTTGACTATTGACCAGTCCCACAATGCTGATGGGAGCTGGCATCCAACAACATCTGGAGGGCCACAGGTTCCCCATCACTACTCAGGTATCAAGGTGTCTCTTGGACACATGGTTGGCAGTACATCTGATTTGCAGGCAGAAGGTCCCAGGTTAAACCCCTGGAATTGGGAGTTAGGGCTGGAAAAGCCCCCTGCCTAAAGCCTAGGAGAGCCACTGCCAGCCACAATAGACATTAGTGAGATAGATGGTCCAATGATCTGATTTGGTATAAGGTACAGTACTGTAGCTTCCTATATAAGAAGGGAATGAAATGTGGGAATGTCTCTAGCCTTCGGTTATGATACACTGAACCAGGGTGGAGCAGAAGCAGGAAGGAGAAGTGGTCATCAGCCCTCCATACCTGAGAATATCCTGGAAAACAGGAGAGACCTTGAGGGTCTCTTAGCTGCATGCAGAGCAGGACTATTGAGGTACATTGCCAACCAAAGCGACGACTGACTTTGTGGCCTACCGTATATTACTCAAGCAGTAAAGCAGTGCAACTCTTATCAAATGATGCATATGCAAATAAAGAAATATTAGGACCTATTACTTTAAATATGGAAGTGCACACGGGAGCAGTTGGAATCTCGCATGGAAAACATCCACAAAGCACCCATTAGAGGTCTGCAGTGCAAGTTAAGGGATTCAAGTGTAGAATTATTGGGGGGTATTTAATCTGTTTACTTGCGTTGCATCATGGGATCTGAAAGCTGTTGTCAGCAAGCAGACCAATGACTCCTAGTTTCAAGGCTGCAGAGGAGAAATATGAAAGATACCCTGACTGAGGATGCACTGGCACAGATGGGTGAGCTACCTGAACCTACCCATCTGACCACCCACTGCCTGGGTCATTGGGCCATCTATGGTTCCATTGCTAGGGTTTGTCTCCCAAATAGGTGTCTCACGTCCTCCAGAAATGGCCCTTCTTTCCTCTGCAGACCAGTCCATTCTGTCAGCAGCAGCTGTCAACAACTTAGAACAGACTGGTTGAAATGCGGTACTCTCTTTTGCAGATGTGAAACCTCCATATCTCTTTGGAGTGCAGCACCTATCAGTCCCAGAGAGCATAGCCAATAATTGGGGATGGTGAGAGTTGTAGCCCAATCACATCTGGTTCTCCATCCCTTTCTGATCTAGTCCTTCTGTGGCTGCTTGCTTTCTGCTGCTGCACACAGTGATGCACTGCGGACTGAAAACAATCCTCTCACCTGTGCAAAGAGAGACATTTATTCACCATGCCTCCTCCACCAGCCGCTGCAGCACAAGGAAATGCCAGGAATTTTCTATACAGTCAATACTTGGTTCTTCAGAGAAGGGGGGGAGAGGTCAGTATTAGGATTACAGTTATAAATTTGATATTTTACACTACAATTCTGGTATTCTTGATGCTTTCATTGGGAACAGCCCTTCAGGAGCTCCCTTTCCCCCAAGTCTGTGGTGTTTTCCTCAGTTCATCCATTTAAATGTATTTTGCCAGGTACTTTGTGAAGAAAGGTATTTCCTGTAACGAAAAACACAGGCTTCAGTAGCTTACACTTCAACATAATAGAAAGCAAACTGGCCTTGCCCACTGATGAGAGAAGAGTATAGCTACCCCATCACCACCTTGGACATCTTAAGTGGGTTTTGCCCCCTCCTGGGCTGTGTGGGCTCCCTGACTTGCTCTGCTTATGGAAGGAAGCGACATGATCTCATCCGTTTAGTAAGTCAGCCGATGTTGGAAGGATGACAGCCACCTTTCTGAGGCCTTCAGGTAAATAAAAGGTAGAAGGACCACTGACCGTTAGGTCCAGTCACGGATGACTCTGGGGTTGCGGTGCTCATTTCGCTCTACTGGCAAAGGGAGCCGGTGTACAGCTTCCGGGTCATGTGGCCAGCATGACTAAGGCACTTCTGGCAAACCAGAGCAGTGCATGGAAATGCTGTTTACCTTCCCGCCTATTTATCTACTTGCAATGGGAGCTCACCCCATCACGGGGATTCGAACAGCCAACCTACTAGGCTCTGTGGTTTAGACCACAGCGCCACCCACATCTTCAGGTAAATAGGTAAAGGTAAAGGGACCCCTGACCGTTAGGTCCAGTTGTGAGTGACTCTGGAGTTGCGGCACTCATCTCGCTTTACTGGACGAAGGAGCTGGCATACAGCTTCCGGGTCATGTGGCCAGCATGACTAAGACACTTCTGGCAAACCAGAGCAGCGCACGGAAACGCCGTTTACCTTCCCACCGGAGTGGTGCCTATTTATCTACTTGCACTTTGACGTGCTTTTGAACTGCTAGGTTGGCAGGAGCAGGGACCGAACAATGGGAGCTCACCCCATCGCGGGGATTTGAACTGCCGACCTTCTGATCGGCAAGTCCTAGGCTCTGTGGTTTAACCCACAGCACCACCCGCATCCCCTTCAGGTAAATAGATGACATCAAATTGTTGCACTGAAATGGGGTTTATTACGTTAAGACCTCTCTGTTAGTGAACCTTCCTAGACCAGAGAGTGATGAGCAACAAGGATCTGGTGATCCCTGAGATCAGGCACCTGGGTGGGGTTCAGGACCTTGGAGAGCTCTCTAGCCCAAGCAGGAGATGTTGTGCAACAAAGCCAAACTGCATTAAAGGGAGAGGGGTTCTGGTACCAGCCCACAAGAAATAGCTGGAGTAACCTAGGAAGCACTGACTTCGCCCACCTGATAAACTTGGAAGAGGCAAGGATTTGGCCTGATAGTCAAATATCCGCTCTGGGATGCAATTAAATCCCAGTGTCAGAAAAGGGGAGGGGGTTTCCCCAGAGCCATCTCTACCACCACTGATGCCAGCAGGATCCTTGCCATGCTGGTCTGCTGGTGTGCTCCCTACAGTAGGAGGAGGACCAAGGGAAACACGTTGAGAAGGCATTAATATATAAAATACAGACACCGACTTTATTCCTTTCCCACAAATTCCTTACATAGCCTCCTCTGATGGCTGCAATGCATCGCACAAGTGTTTGCTGCCAGTGCTTTTTTTCTGGAGGGACGCAGGGGTACGCATACCCCTAAACATTCTGCGAATCTCTGTACTTTTGCCCATTTACTGTATTTATTTTCCCTGATTTGAACTATAAAATGGTGATTTTCTTGAGTAAAAATGAGAGTACTCCTAAATACTTTTAAAGAAAAAAAAAACACTGTCTGCAACACACAGTGGTCTGAGCACAGTTAGCTAACTCAAACATGGACCACATTTCACAGGCGCTCCTGTTTTCCAAAATGAGACTAGAATTAGTTGGCTCTGCCTGCCATTGGCTCTGGCTCCACCTGGTGCAGCAATCAAATTGCTAGCACATTTGTAAAGCTAGGGAGGGTCAGGTATGGCTTCAAAATGGAATGGGGGCTACGTGTTGAGGTTCCTGCATTGCGGGGGTTGGCGTAAATGACCCTTGGGTGTGGGATGTGAAACACAAGAGCAGTCAAGTACAACATTCCTAGAGTGAACATGTTTACACATGGGGAGGAATATTTCTCAAGCCAGCAGGTATATTTCCTGTTTCCTTCTGGGCTGGGACAGACTTCCTCTACATGTGACTAGAGGTGGGTGTGGCCTCACCTGTGCAGGTAGTGGCAAAAGCACAGGGCAGGGCAGCCATATCTCTCTCTTTCACTACATGCATCGAAGAAGCAACATCTGTTAGCCAAAGATGCTCTCTTGGCTTCCAGCCAAGGAAGGACAGAGGAACAGTCTCCTTATGCGATAGTTTCCAGGTGTATGCTACTTTTCTAAGCTAAGTCTGCCTTCTGGGATCTGATTGTGAACAGAATCTGAGTAAACTTTTTTATACTTTTATAGAAGACTGTTGTGTCTTATCTTTTATAAGCGAATAAGGGGGAAATACCAGGTCAGTTATCATAGAGGCTTTAGCGAGCCTGAGCAAACGCATCCACTGTGAGTTTAAAAGGGGGAATGTTACTCTGCTAAATTGTGAACTTGTTTACACAAGTTGGAAAGGCTATAATCAAACAATATATCCTCTCCTGCATCCCTGAACATTCCCACATTGGGGTCCCTTCCAACTCTACCATACTATGATCCTATCATTGTCTCTACTGTCATACCCCTAGTCTTGTGTGCCATCAGTCCCACTGGGCACGAGCCACCACATTCATTCCCTTCAGGACATCTAGAGAGGATGGTGCTCACCTGGTCATTGGGATCACGCTTCCCTCGGTTCTCCTCCAGCAGCTTCTCTTGCAGGAGTATTTTAAGAAGTTCGCTCATCATCAGGTCTTTCATCCCGTCTCTAAAAGCCTTGGGGGTGCTGTTGGTCTCTGCACTTTCTGAGAATGCAGACTGGACATGAGGAGAGCTCAGCATACTCTTCTTCCCCATGAAATGCCCTGAAATGATACCAATTTTAGTCAGTACAGTGCTGGCCCAATTTTATTTTAATGTTTTTTGAAGGAGGGCTTTTGTGCACGATGGTTTGAGGGGTCTCACCACTGCCAAATCCTCTTCCTTGCTGCTGTTGTCGGTCCATTGACTTGTTTTCTTCAAACAGGGGTATGGGCATACCTAGGGTTTGTCAAGCTGGGCCCTGCCAAAGGCACATGCCCAGGGTGTGTATGCAAAAATCATGCCTCTCCACTTTGCCTTAGAGTGGGGGCCATCCTTACCAGGGGGCCAGGGATGGAGGCACACTGACACAGCTCCTTGTCAAGGGCACAAGGTAGCCTAGATACACCTCTGAACAGGGCAAATGGAACCAAGTGCCTAGAAATCTGCAAAGGACAACTCCACGCAATAACATTTTATTGCAGATCCCACCTTTAATTATATGCTATTGAAAATGGATTTTGTTGGATATCATGTGTGTGCTCTTTAAAAACAAATGAATGAATAAATAAATAAATAGCCCTGCCCTTAAAAAATCACCCCATCTTTCCACTTTTCCAGGGAGCTTGTGGCCATCTCCTTCCCAGAATGCAAGTTTTCAGAGGAAGGAAGCACTTTTAAGTAACAATCAAGGTGGAGATTTGGACTGCATGACCTGCCATCTACTTCAACCGCCACATCATGGCAGCCCTGCAAGAGAAACTATGGGGTGTTGTAAGGCCCTATATTGTCTCTGATGCTATTTGACATTGACATGAAGCCATCAGGAGCAGTGAGGGGGAGATCTGGAGCAAGGCGTCATCAGTACATTGATGATACCCAACTCCTATTTCTCAGTAATATCTGAACTGGGAACGGCTGAGCAGGTGCAGGACCAATGTTGGTGTGCAGTGAATAATATTATTCCTGGTGAGGAATAATAAAGTCTGCATCCTGACAGGCTGGAGTCTCTAGAAAAGTGGTTTCCAGAACCAGGAAGTCTGCAAGTTGCCTGCCTTGGGTTGAGTTGCTGGCCCTGAAGCATTCAGCTGCCACTGGAAGCGCAGGTGCCCTTGGTGGCTGAAGTACCTTTTCCCAGCTTTGGCTTGTAAGACAGCTATGATTGTTTCTGGATCAGGACAGCTTGACCACTGTTGTCCATGCACTGGTAACCTGGAGAATGGATTCTTGTAATGCGCTTTGTGCAATTGAGGTTGGTCTGGAAGTTTCAGCTGGTGCCGAATGCAGCAGCCAGGTTGCTTACCGCCATCATGTAACCCTTTGTGGGATTTGCACTGGCTGCACAACTGCTACGAGGCCAAGTTCAAGGCTTGGTACTGGCTTGTAAGACCCTCTGCAGCTCAGGACCAGGTTACTCGAGACACTGCATTATCCCTTATATACGCAGGAGATTGCTGCCGTCTGTGGCAGAGCTTCTCCTACAAGTTCCAGAGTGGTTTGTATCCTGCTTGGTAGGATACTGACCTGAGACCTGCAGGTATAGGGAGGGATATAAATCAAATCAAAATAAAATAAATGCAGAGCAGGGCAGTCAGTGTGGCTGCCGTTAGTCTGTGTAACAGCATTTCCGTCAAGGCACAGCAGGCACCCAGTACCTGCACTTTCCAGAAACAACGGAAGACATTTTTGTTCCAACAGCTGGATAAACAGGTCTGTGCCATAGGTTCGCATTACTTTTTAAAATTTATCTGTTATTTCCTGCATTGTTTTAAACTGTTTTTAGCTGCTCTCGTTGCATTTTTTTTGGCATCCTCTTGGGACATATGTGTGAAAGGTGATTAATAAACAAATTAATAAAGTTCCAAGCATCACCAGTGGTGCAATAATTGCTGCTCTGTTAATTTGACCATCCTAGACAGAGACTGGATTTTCAACCTGATGACACGGGGAGCTGTCCCCTCCCTTGCTGCTGAAAGCATTGTTACCTGACCCTCTGTGCATGGCTTTCCAAACAACCCCACACCCAAATCAAACCCAGTGCTGCATTAAAGTCTTAAAAACAAAGCAAAACAGCAGTGTATTGATGTGCCATTTAGTTAAAGGATACGGCGTTAAAATGCAGCACAAAAATCACCATGGCCACTGTAACTTTCAGCCATAGAATCACAGTGCTGCAGGGCACTGTTTAACCAAATCCCATTTCTCGCCCCACAGAGTGACCTACCAGCTTCTTGGTGGCAGGAAGTGCCCCCCAGGCTCACCTCATCCCGTCCCCATTTCCATAGATCCTTTAGACTACCCTTCCCCAACCTGGTGCCCTCCAGACGTTTCAGACAGAGGGAATCCAAATGTGCCCTCGATGATGGAAGGAACTGGGCACATAACTGATCTCGCAGCACAGATTCTACCCACCCTCCCCAAGCCCGCCCCATAACTTTATTATCTTTACACATACGAAAACATTAAACATTAAAAGCTTCCCGATACAGGGCTGCCTTCAGATGTCGTCTAAAAGACGGACCCGGGTAAGGAGCACAATTTTGTAGCCTCTGCTCCAGTCCTTCTTGTCCCCCCCCACCCCCCCACCCTCTCCAGACACACACGCAGCCTTTTTTCTGCCAGGATCTTTACTAACAGGCAAGCATTTCCCACCGTCTGCGTTGGGAAGCTGCCCCCTTGGCAGACCGCCCCCTCCAGCGCCACCGGGAGACGCAGGGGTCCTACCTGTAGCCCAGAGGTTTTCCCGGAGCCGGATGGGTCCGCCGAGCGAGGGCGAGACAGAAAAGGTGGCGAAAAGGAGCAGATAAGCCAAGCTCCCCACTTGTAGGATCCTGCTGGCGAATCCTGCCGCCGCCATGGCTCTCTTTCTGGGCAGCAAGCGGACTTCGACGGGCGGACGCGACGCCCTTGTCTCGCCTCCTCTGACCACTAGGTGGCTCCTCTCCTCCAAGCCTCTTTGCTGGTCTTCGCCCCGCGTGCGATCCTGCTGCTTAAATAGCCCAGCCGTCGGGGCGGGGACTGACGCGGGGGCAGCGTCACCTTAGCAGCGCTTGCCCAGGGAGGGGTCGCCCTGGAACCTGCCTTGTCACGATTTTGCGGACACTTGGATGCCCCCGGGACGGTTTGGGGGCAGAAAAGAGGAAGGAATCGGGACAAGCACGGATCCGAGGGCGATGGAAGAGCTTAGGGCTTGATCCTAGCCCACCTGCTCCCGCACCTATTTGGAGTGCCAGGGTCAATCCTGAACCACCTGAAATAACAGAAGGGCAGTATCTCTGAGCACCTACAGAGTGCAGAGCGACTGGGTAACCCTAGGAGACGGAAGGATGTGGTAAAAGCTGCCGTCAAATAAGTCACGAGAGCTTCCCCTACAAATGCCAGCGAGGCAGAACCCAGACGAAAGCAGATGTCCTGGTGCACTGGCCGAGCAAAGCGCCTTCCTCAGTTCTGGGCAGGAGGCCGCGCCCAGACACTTTCCTCTAGTCAAGTCCCATTGAATCCAGCGAGGCTTACTTCCGAGTATAACCACGTGTGCATGCCAGGGTCAATCAAATGATGGCCATTGCTTGCACACAGGCCGGGTTGGGGGGATCGGGACCTTCCATGCCTGGGAGCCAGTTCCTAGGGGCTGAGGCCTCCCAAAGTTGATGGGCATTGCCATTCAAATGGTGTGTGTGCACCATGTCATGTGATCGTCGATTATGTGGGGCAGGGCTTATCTACCCACCCCCACCCCCAATATTTTATTCAAGTTGGCACCCTGCTTCTATGCAATTGGGCCATTCCCACCTACCCATCGCAAACCTGCACTTCCATCTGTTTGAAAACTTTCAAGGGTTAAAAATAAAGTTTGTAAAAAACAACAACCAGATTATAGGGGCAGAACTACCCGAGGTGTATAGAAATTTATTCATGTATGCAACTACAGTGGCAGGAATGTTACTTGCCCAAAAATGGAAAGAAGAAGAAGTCCCAGCAAAAGAAAATGGATACAAAAACTTAAGGAAGATGCAGAAATGGCGAAACTTATGGGGAAAATAAGAAATCAAGGTAACATGCTTTTAATAAAAGAATGGAAATGGTTTATGGAATATCTACAAACTGTAAACCGATAAGAAAATTGGCAGGATTATTGTAATAACCCGCAGTTTCAAAAGTGTGTGCATTTAAAGTAGATGAATAATTGAGCAAATTAAGTTGCTTTGGCTATGCAGAGAATATTGAAAATAAATTTAAGGAACCGCAGAAAGAGGGGGGAGGAAGTTGAATTTTGAAATGTTAAAAAGATTGTAAAATTATTGAAATGTATAAAACTGAAAATCATAAATATTATATATAACTTTCAAGGTTCTTTGCAAAGCAGGCTTTGTGCGCTCAAGCCGAGAGAGCCCGGGAGCCCCCGTTAGAACCGCGTTACATGGACTTTCTGTGGCTCCTGAAAGACAATCATATGTGTTGTGGCACATGCTTTCCTGGACTCAGGCTCACTCCAAATGCAGGACATCTTAGTTGGCAGGCATATCAAGGACAAAGTTGTAAAGTGAGGCTTGATGGCAATGATGATAATAGCAGTGGCCATGGAGGATAAATTCCCTGGCAGGCCCGTCTGTTTTCCGCACCTCTTGCCAGCAGCAGCAGGAGAGGCGGAGGAGCCGAGACAACAGCAGAGCAGGTGGAACTGGGACTGAAGGGAGGCGAAATGCGGGGCCACCCCCGGGCCCACCAACCGCGGATTCACAGCAACAGCTGTGCCTTTTAAAAGTACCAGAAATGTGGTCCTCCAGCTGCGTCCTTATCTTGGGCATTTGCATGTGGGTCCCCTGGTGCAAATGTCGCAAATCAACACCTTGTTACACTGTGTGCAGACTTCTGGGGAGGGGAAGGGACTCAACAGTTGGATAGGAATTGGTGTGTTGTTGTTTTTCTCCGCTAGTTAGTGGGTGGGACTATAGCTTTGTTTATTGTTTGAGTATTTTTTTATTTTTTTAAAATTAATTTTAGGGGTGGACTGTGTTGTCTTTGTTTTCCCAGTGTGTCGTATGGAATATTAATGTATCATACGATTCTATGGCATACTGTATATCACGATGTCAGTCACTTGGAGACCCTTGTGTGACAAGAAATTAAAAAGTTTTCAGTAATAAATAAATGGACAGCTGCCCGCGGGAAGATGTTCCTCCAGCCGTCACGCTGCGTTTGGCTAAAGAAAGAGCCTGTTTGTGTCTCTCCCTCGGCTCTCGACCGAGGAATCCTGCGCAGGGAAAGATTCCTTTCTGGGACGCAGCATGTGCCCAGATGACAGATGTCCATCCAACCTCTGCTTAGAAGTCTCCTATGGAGCCTCAGTCTAGGGACCCTGGAGGTGGCGGCGCAGAGGACAGACTTGCGGGGTCTTTGCCGTCTCCTCCTCTCTGCTTGGGCCCGTCCCGTCGGGCAAAGGAGCTACGCGGCGAGCGCCCTTTTCTGCGCGGCCATGAGCAGAGCTGCGCGGGAGACTTACCGTCTAAGCGGCGCCGTCTAAGGTGAGCGCAGAGCGGGCTGTGGGCGCCCAGCGCGGGGAGGCGCTCTTATATAGAGGCCGGGAGGGTCATGCAAATGAGGCGCTCGGCCCCGCCCCCGGCCCCTCCCGCCCTGGCTGGCTCCGACGGGATGGGCGGCATTCCGGACAGACGCAGTGGCGACGGCAGTGCGCGGACTCCGGGGCGAGAGAGATGCGCAGGTGAGGAGGCAAAGCTGGCGGCAGGACAGCGAGGTGCAGGAAGGAGAGCCTTGTTCGAAGGGGAGGACCACAGATCTGTTGCCCCTGCAATGTAGACGGCCAGGCAGAGGTGCTGTCAGGACAGGACTTTGGGGGCAGAACTCTAGGGGTGGACTGAGTCTGAGGGGCCCCAAAACGCAGCAGAGGCTTAACACATAGGTTAAAGCAATACCCATCTCAAGAAGAAGGGGGAGCCTGTGACTTAAGATTGCCCCCCAGAAGCTGTTGCAGCCCACCCACCACTTTCATGTTAACAATGCCCAGTTAAAATAAATGTTTAAAGTCCTCCTTGTGAGAGCAGACCTTTTATGCTGGGGTGGGGCAAATAACCCCCTGGTTTGTGAGTATTACTACGGTCCACACCATACAATCCTAGTGCATGCAATGCACATTTACAGCACACATCTTCCCCCCAAATAATCCTGGGAACAGTAGTTTGTTAATCATGATGGAATTTTACCCTTAACGAGAGGGAAACGACAGGTCCCAGAATTCTTTGGAGGAAGGCAGGTGCTTTACAGGTGTGTTGAACAACACCTTGTTTCTCATTCTGCCTTGCATCAGCAACAGCCGCAACCTACGCAGAGGATGCCAGGCCTAGATCTATGTTTCATTGGAGGCCTCCTGGCCATGGGTCAGCCTAGGCCAGTAGCCTGCCTGGACTGACAGCAGCTCCCCAAGGTCTTTGCCATCCTTTCCACCTGAGATCCTTCAACCGGAAATACTACCAGCTTCACCTGGGACCTTTGTACCTGCAGAGTGCCAAACACCCAGGTTGCACAACCATGAAAGGGCAGACTCCATACTGGGGATCCTTAGCAAAGGAATTGAAAACAAAACTGTCAGTATCATATGTCTATGATGTGAACACACTTCGAATACAATTGTTGTTGGCATCTGTCTGTCTCAGGAGACAATGGAGTGTGCCTCTGGGGGCGAAGTCAAACCACTGTGTTAGCATCACTGAAGTGACCTCCCTGGGTGCAAGCTTTAAAAAATCTTTTTTTAAAAAAACCCACAACCAAACAAAAACCCTACTGTGCTGTGTGAAGACCTAGGAAGCCAAGATTGCATTATTCATGCCTTTATCTTGTTTGGCAAGTGGTGGATCGTCAACTTTGGGGGGATTTAGTGTCCAAGATTTCGGGGCATGCAGAGTACAGGCGAATGAGAAGCACCTACAGCATGGAGTTATTTGGCTGATTATTTTTTTGCAGGGGTAGGTGGGCATTAGAGTGAACAGGGCCAGAGCCTAGAAAGGATTACAGTGAATATGTCTAAGGAACTGGGATTAACTGATACCAAGTACAGGCTGACCAAAGGAAGCCATGGCCTTGTATTCCCAGGGGAAATTACTGGATGCATCCAGGCATGTCTGATGAGATGCAAGAGGCTGTATTAGAGCAAAAGAAGCAGGAGATCAGTACATCCTATGCAGTGGCAAAAACGTGGGATGGATTTGCTTGAAGTGTGGCAGCACAGCATTTTGCATGCAAAAGGACAAAGTTCAGTTCTTTTGGGCATCTCCAGGTAGGGCTGGAAAAGACACCTGTCTGGAATCCCCAAAAAGGCACCAGTCCATGTAGGTAATACTGAGGAAAATAGACCAATGGTCCGGCTCAGTGCAAGTCGTGCTTTGCATGCTCAGTGATGTTCAAGAAGCAGCGCTTTAGCTCAGTGGTTGGACATTTGCTTTGCATGTAGAAGGTCCCAGGTTAGTCTAGCTCTAGGTAGGGCCAGGAAAGACCATGGTTCAGACCTGCACAGCTGCTGCCAGTCAGTGCAGATGATTCTGATCCAGATCTGAAACAGTATAAGGCTGCTACATACCACTTGAAACATGCCCCCGTCTTCGTTAAATCAGACTTTGTTTCAGAGCATGGAGGAAAAGAAAGTCTCTGTGCAACTACAGCATGCCCAACCCTTGCTTGCCCAAGAGGTTTATATGAATAGGATGGTCATTACTGCTGGGAAAGGTCAGTGTTCTAACTACAGAGCACATGAGAAGACCCAGGATTAAAATTCTTTATTGATTTACTCCCACTTTTCCTCCAAGGAGTGCAAGGTCCTCTCCCCATTTTATCCTCACCCTGCGAGGGAGAGGCTGTGATTGTAGTCACCTCATGAGCTTCATGGCTGTGGGGATCTGAATGCCAGGCTCTCAGGCTATTCTTATATTTTTATATTGTAGCTGTGAGTGAAGGGACGCTTAACCCACAGAGCCTAGGACTTGCTGATCAGAAGATCGGCGGTTCGAATCCCCGCGACAGTGTGAGCTCCCGTTGCTGGGTCCCTGCTCCTGCCAACCTAGCAGTTCGAAAGCACATCCAAGTGCAAGTAGATAAATAGATACCGCACCGGCGGGAAGGTAAACGGCGTTTCCATGTGCTGCTCTGGTTCACCAGAAGCGGCTTAGTCATGCTGGCCACATGACCCAGAAGCTGTACGCCGGCTCCCTCGGCCAGTAAAGCGAGATGAGCGCCACAACCCCAGAGTTAGCCAAGACTGGACCTAATGGTCAGGGGTCCCTTTACCTTTACCTGTGAGTGAAAGTATGGTTGGCATTTGGAGAAGACTGGAAGGAGGTTTCCATCTGTGTTCTGTGCGGGGAGACTATGAAACAAGTTGAGTGCCTTTCTATAGAGCACAGGAGGATCGGTCCAAGTATGATAAGCAGTCATTCATTGTTTCTGTTGTTGTTATTTTTAATTATGAGCAATAATCATTTTCCTTTATGGTCTAATCCAAGGCTGGCAACACCACTTGATATCCTTGGGCACCTGTCCACGCCCACTGCCCTGGCAGGGCATGCCCCATGCTTTTTAACCCTTTTGCACCCAGTCTGGCACTCACAGCAGTGCCAGGTGGCTGGATCTAGCCATGCTTTGAATTTCCCACAATGCCCTTGACCTCTAGCATCACCCTGGAGCATTGTGGGAAATTCAAAGGGCAGCTTGGAATGCCCAGCTGCCCAGCACTGCTTGGGATGTTGTCAACACAGCAAGTTCAGCTGACCAGGGCCCAGTTGAGAGAGGAGGGAGTCCACCTGGGGATACTTTGCACGGGGCCAGACAAATCTGATCGAATCTAAGAACTGTGAAAGGACAGCTCAGATTTCTGAAGTATTATCTCTCACTGCCTGCCAAAGGTGAACTACCCATTCGCTCTGATGTCTCCGTGTTTTTAAATGTCGATCCGATCAGCTATGGACATTGCCTTGGTCCCTAGAACTCATTCTGATGGATTTTTTTCGGTAGTTGGAGATTTAATCTGCTCTTGCATTTCCCTTTTAAACAGTCTCCAATGCTGGGATGGACTGATAATGATCAGAAAGCTCAGAAGCCTCGTTTTTCATTTCTTAATATACAAAGCCTGAAAAATAATAATAAGCAAAATACAGCCAAAGCTTGCATTTTGGAAGCAGAATTATATGATATAGAGGGAATCAAAATCTGCTTAATTTATGCTTATCAGAGAACTTGGATTTACATTGGCAAAGAATGTATCTAGGGTACCTCTGAAGCTAATATGCCCAATTTAGTAGCTGCCAGTTCATCACAAGAGAAGCTTCCATCTCAAGTGAAAGCAGAAATCAGGAGTGATGTTTGTAGCACAGGCAAGTAAACAATTGATCATTGGGTCTTGCAAGACACCCATGCACATTGCTCTGCAAAAGGTAGTCACCTGACATCATTGTGACCACAGCTGGGTGGCCCAGAGCATTTGTCAAAGTCAGCCCCCCTGGACTGGGGAAGATTAAGGATCCGGTTCCTCATGCCTCAGCTAGAGATTGCTCTGGCCCTTTTGACACACACAGTTTACCCTGCATTTAACATACAGTGGTACCTCGGGTTAAGTACTTAATTCATTCCGGAGGTCCGTTCTTAACCTGAAACTGTTCTTAACTTGAAGCACCACTTTAGCTAATGGGGCCTCCTGCTGCCGCTGTGCCGCCGAAGCACGATTTCTGTTCTTATCCTGAAGCAAAGTTCTTAACCTGAAGCACTATTTCTGGGTTAGCGGAGTCTGTAACCTGAAGCGTATGTAACCTGAAGCGTATGTAACTCGAGGTACCACTGTACTTGTGGTTCCTATGTGCTGCACACATTTTTACAGGCTTTACCTACCATTGCAGAATTATCATGCCACGGCTACAATGCTGCCGGAACAGTATTTGAGGGAGAAAGTGTGCAACAGCCACACAGAAACCAGGGCTTCTTAAGGATGCTGGGAGGTAGATAGATAGAAGATTCACTTCACTCCTCTCCAAATCCTGCCTCTTTGCCAGCAAAGTCTGCTGTAGACTTCTCGTTACAGTTAAATCCCATGGGACAAAAGAATCTTAATGCTTTCCCCCCTTGCTTTCTGGGGGGGAAAAGTGCCATTCTTAGGCAATATTTGTGGGTGACACCTCTCTTCGCAGCAATTAGCTGTTGCCTACATGCAGAATATCAGCATCTGCACACAGTGTAACAAGGTGTTGATTAGCAACATTTGCATCAGGGGACACACACACAAATGCCCAAGAAAAGGATGCAGCCAAAGGACCACATTTCTGGTACTTTTAAAAGGCACGGAAGCAAATCTAAGGACTATTAAAACACACACACATAACTTTTTAGCCTGCTTTTCAGACAAGTTGACTCCCTTACTCACCTGAAGACAGTGAATATTAAAGTGGCACTAAGGCTCATAGGAGGGACGTGGGTGGCGCTGTGGTCTAAACCACAGAGCCTAGGGCTTGTCGATCAGAAGGTTGGCAGTTCGAATCCCCGCAACGGAGTGAGCTTCCATTGCTCAGTCCCAGCTCCTCCCAACCTAGCAGTTCAAAAGCACGTCAAAGTGCAAGTAGATAAATAGGTACCACTCTGGCAGGAAGGTAAAGCGAGATGAGCGCCGCAACCCCAGAGTTGTCCACGGCTGGACCTAACGGACAGGGGTCCCTTTACCTTTAAGGCTCATAGGACTATAGAAAGCTGCTTTACACTCATTCAGACCCTTGTCTCCATCTAGCTAAGTATTGCCTGCACTGACTGGCAGCAACTCTCCAGGGTTTTAGATTGCCATGTCTCCCAACGCTACCCGAAGATGCTAGGAATTGAACCTGTGACTTTCCACGTGCAAGGCAGATGCTCTACGATGAAACTGCAGCCCACTGGCAAAAAAGTGGCGATGGTGATCATCCTACGTCAGGGGAAGGAACCTCTAGAAGTTGCCAAACTGCAACTCCCATCACCTCAGGCCATTGGCTATGCTTGTTGGAGCTGTTGGAAGCTGTAGCTCAGCAATCTCTATAGGGCAAAAGGTTCCACACCCCTGTGGCCTCCACACAACCTCTGGCCTGTGGGCCTAATTCAGCCCAGAAGGCTGTTTCCCCCCAAACCATTCCCACCTGCCCCATATTGGACATTGTATGTTGACAGGCATAGCCATCAGGAACTCCCTAGTGCAGCCAGTGGGTCCTGCTTTCAGTGCAGATCAGGTGATGGATGTTGAGCCCCCTCAAAGAAGTCACCTCCACAGGGGTGAAGGAGGATCTGGCACACCAACCAGACCCAGTTCCTCACCACTTGCCCACATAGTAGGCAAACAGGGTTGTTGTATGCTATTCTTTTAGCCTCATCTGCCTTATTTTCAATCTGCAATGAGGGTCTAGCAGTAGACTAGGGTTGTTGTGAACCACTCTCAGCCTCAGCCTCCAACATGTAATAGCAGCAGTAGACTATGTTGTAGGATTCTTGCAAGCTTCTCTCTCTCAGTCTCAGATGCTCCAAAACTAGTAATTTAGTGTTACTGGGCTGCATTGATGGCAGCATTGCATTTTGCAGGGCAGGGCTATTTTATATATACATATACAGTCATACCTTGGAAGTCGAATGGAATCCATTCTGGAAGTTCGGATGTTCGGCTTCCAAAAATAGTTTGCAAACCGGAACAGTCACTTCTGGGTTTGCGATGTTTGGGAGACAAAATGTTTGGGAACTAAGCTGTTCGAAAACCAAGATACAACTGTATATACACACACACATGGATCAAAAGATTTGCCCTTATCAATGGCCCACTTGGTCCAAGATACAACATCAAATGTTTGGTGGCCAGCTGCAGGCTGACTCAAAGTTCTTTGGGGCAGAGTGTACCAAGGTTTTATCCTCATTTTATCTTTCCAGCAAACCTATGAAGCAAGTTAGGCTGCGATGTTGATCAAGTGCCAATTTTGTGACCCAGTGAGGAGTTATTTGAACTTCACTGCTCTTAACTGCTAGACCACACTGGCTTTCTTTCTGCTTCCAAATTGTACCACCTAAGGCAGGTGTGGGGAATGTTTGGCCCAACAGGTGCTGCCAAACTACAACTCCCATCAGCCCCAGCCAGCTTGGGCAATGGCCAGGAATGATGGGAGTTGTAGTTCAGCAGCATCTGAAGGGCCGCCAAAGGTTCCCTACCCCTGAGCAAAGATTAAAGATACCACTCCGCCAAGGGTTTCAACCTGAAGCCAGGCTGGATTCCAGATTCACTGCAAAGTGACAGATGTGGGAATATTAGCACATTAGCTGGTGATGCGCACGCAAGCGACAAGCCAGCATGTTAGAAACTGCCAGAGGAGCTCGCACCGTCACGGCTATGAGGATGCGATTGTGCTAAAGCACACACACGTCTTTGGTGACCTTTTCTAAAGGAGGTGTGATGCTGTTGGGGCAGGAGTCAGGTTACTAATGAGAAAGTGCCCTCTGCTCTTAATGGGGAGCTACAAAGAGAAAAGCGACTCAGTGCATAAAATGACAGCATTTAGAGATCACGTACATAGCACGGAAGGCAATGCTACCTTCCCTCTGGTCACCTGGCTTCCTTACTGCGGCATGCCATGGATATTGACCAGCAGCCCTGCTTGGGACAGACATGCTGTGTGCTGACTTCTCTGCACCCCCAAGCTTGCCATGCAAGCACAGCATCAATGAAACCGTGGGGGGAAAGGGGTCCTCCACATCTTTAGAATGCAGAGAAGCAAGTCTCTGGGTAGCACACAGTGAAGGCTCCAGAACGCAAGGTTTTCCTTGAAGTCCTGTCTCAGAACCCAGCTTTAGGAACACCGAAGATTGTTTTGTGTCAGGTCCGGCTCCTTGTCCATCCAGGCCAGGGATATGGGGAACCTTTGACCCTGCAGGTGCAGTTGGACTACAACCCCCCATGCCTGACCGTTCCAGACGAGGTTGATGTTCGAGTTGGAATCCAACATGTCCCTCCATCCCTGACCTAACCAATCATTGCCTGTTCCTCTGTATCTGGAGGTAGCTCTCCAGAATTTCAGACAGTGTGTTCTCTCTCTTCACTTGATACCAGATGATTTTTTAAACAGAAAATACCGGGGATTGAACCTAGGAATTTCTGCAGGCAAAGCATGCATTCTACCACCAAGCTATGGCTCCTTCCCCAAAGAGGTACGCCAAAGCCTGTGCTTAACCCATCATTGTCCCCAAGTCTGTGAAGTTACATTTGCTCATGTTCTTTTGCGTTTCCCCTCACCTTTGCATTTCCTCTGCTATGCCAAGACTTGTCCGGCTTTAGAATGCAAGATCCTTGCGCAGGGACATGACTTTCTTGCTTCTACCAAAAGGTCTGGCACATTTTTAAGGTCCTTTTTGCACACCCACCAGTATATTGCCATTGGTGATGGCAATATACTTGAACTGCTCTACACACCCAACAGATCCCTGCAGCAATGAAGCAGCAGAGTCCAAAGTACTCTATTCTGCTCTTTAAAGAACAAAAGCCCTGCTTAAACATTTCCCTGCAAATAGAAAGCTAAGCATGAGCTGGGTTAGAAGTTTCTTCCCCCGTTTTCTGTCTGATTACCTTATTTTTTTGTTTTTACACAAGCATTCCCAAAGGACATCCCCAATCTGAAGTGGTACGGTCCACTCTGCACCTCCAGATTCTCCCATCTTATTCTGCTGCAGGTGTCAACCAGGTCCTTCTATGAAGAGTCCCATGTGGTCTTCATTTGACTTTTGTGGTAGAACTCAGTACCTCTTCTTGATAGGCTGTACACCATTGCCCATTCACATCTCACTGTGTCCTGTGCAAGTACAGTGGTACCTCTGGATGCGAACGGGATCCATTCCGGAGCCCTGTTCACATCCTGAAGAAAACGCAACCTGCGTCTGCGCGTGTCACAATTCACCACTTCTGCACATACACATGACGTCATTTTGAGCGTCTGCGCATGCAGTGAAACCCGGAAGTAACACATTCCGTTACTTCCGGGTCACCGCGGAGTGCAACCCCAAAACGCTCAACCTGAAGCAACTTTAACCCGAGGTATGACTGTACAGTGGTACCTCTAGTTACATACTTAATTCATTCTGGAGGTCCATTCTTAACCTGAAGCACCACTTTAGCTAATGGGGCCTCCCACTGCTGCTGCGCCACCGCCGCCGCATGATTTCTATTCTCATCCTAAAGCAAAGTTCTTAACTCGAGGTACTATTTCTGGGTTAGCAGAGTCTGTAACCTGAAGCGTATGTAACCTGAAGTATATGTAACCCAAGGTACCACTGTATCCTGAAGCTTTCTTTTGGGAGGGGCAGGGCACACATTTTAAAACAATTTCCTAGTTGTCTTAATGATGTCTCATGGATCACTGGCAGAGCATCTGCTTTCCATACAGAAGGCTCTAGGTTTAATTTCTAGCATCTCCCGGTAGGGCTGGGGGGAAAAACCCCCACCTGAATTTCTGGAGAGTTGCTGGCAGTGAATGGAGACAGGACTGAGCTAGATTGCCAGTGGTCCGGCTCAGTACAAGGTAGCTTCTTATGTTCCTACTGCAACTGGCTTTTGCATGCTGTGTCAAATAATGTTCCACTACAACACAGTAGGGACTGTGCTGTACCAATGGGAGTTCTTGCAAACATATAGAAAATATACATGCCACAAAAACTGGAGCCTTTCACTCAAGGAAAGGTGGTGGTGGTGGAGGAGAATTGTATTGTGCCCAGTAAAACAAGCATGGCTATTCAAATGCCAAGTCAAGTACTCGATGCTGTTCCCTGTAGTTCTCAAAGGAGACCTTAGAAGCTGCTATACTTTTACAGTTTTAAAATCAGAAGGTATGATAGGGATTATGGGTGCCTCACAAGGTTTCATTGAAATCTTGATACAGCCTGCTTGCCCCATGGATTCATCCACTTGTGGTGCCCTCAAGCTGGTAGCCAAAGCCCTGCTCCCCTCTAACTTAATGTGACCACCAAGAGGGAAGAGAGAACTCATAAGCTCACAGAAAGACAAGATGCTTTGGCTTAAATCTTTTAATATAAAAATTCACTGATGTACAAAAATGCTAAAATGTGACAAACTGTTCAAAATACTGGGATCGACTCTCCTGTTACACGGCTGTTGAAAAACAAAAACAAAAGCCAAACCGAACTTGGTTAAGAAGCAGTGAAATGTACATACATCACACCTCACTGTCTACTCAAGAGCAAATGGCATCTCCAGCTGGCCTCCCTGGGTGGCAGGCTACTCTCGATGCACCAGCACAAACAAGCCCAGTAGAAAGAGGACAGTGTACTGTGGGGGGGAAAGACAAAAGGATTGGAGCTGTCAAACACACTTACAGCTTAGGTATAAGAATGCACAATCGTGATTTGTAGAATAGAATGGAAGACAGGTTACTATACAGGATCTCAAGATATCATAGAATCACAACATCCCAGCTTAACAAAACCAAAACAAAAAACCTTAACAGTAATGCCTTTAAAAATGTGGGTTGGTTTTTTTTTGGGGGGGGGGTTGTTTTTGTATTATTTTGATTATGTAATTTCGGTTTTTATATTGTGATTTTATCCTGGGAACCCCCTGAGACCTGTGGGTATAGAGTGGAATAAATAATGATGATGATGATGATTATGATGATGCTCATCAAGGTGGCAAACTAATACCTGGACAGTGGACCATACCACCACCTTCAGACTGCAGGTGGGGTTTACGTGATGGGATCAAACCCACCCCTGCTCTTCTCTCTCCCTCTCCCTCTCCCTCTCCCTCGTCACAAAAAGCTAGATGTCAAAGGTGAAATGGTTCTAGCTTAGCCTTCACCCTGACTGTGCCGGTTTTTTATGTTCAGGGATTTATTTTTTAATGGAGGGATTAATCATGTAACACCCCCCCCCCCCAATCTGAAGTGGGACATCCCAGGCACAGGGTTATCACCTCCTTGAGGAGCAAGCCTGAAGAGATGCAATGGAAAACGTCTAGAATATGTAGAGTTTCTTTACCCGTTTGGAAGTCAGAGCAAGTCTTAGTGTGGGATGGGCTGCAATTCCTTGGCTTTCCCTATCATGCTAAGTCCTCATCAGTGCCTCCCCCCACCTTATGTATTCTGGCCTTTCCTCACCCCCAGTCCATGCCCAAAGAGTTAAGCAAAGCTCCAAGCTCTGCAAAGGGGGTGGCAGAGAAGATGCTCAAACACTGCGACCACATAATTAGAAGCAGATTCACATTGTCTGATCTGAACATAACATACAGTGAGCATAACATACAACAATACAAACAACCAAATAAAAGACTTCCTTTATCCTGTATCTGGCCTCCTTATCTACTTCTTATAAACGGTTTCCTTTATGAATAATTATTAAGATTTTTCTAATTGTAACTTAAATATCCACAAAGTCTCCTGCAGACATTAATTGAAACAATCCCAGGTATTTTAGGGCATTGTTTTGCAAAGTATTCTCTGCATTTTCCTCATGCTTTTTGAAACTCGTCTAGTGTGATCTCTAATTGCCTCTGCTAATCTAGCCAGTTCAATATACTCTAACAGTTTATCTTGCCATTCCTTTTTTGTTGGCACAGTTTCTTTTTTCCAGTTTTTAGCAATTAGGATCCTTGCCGCTCCTGTGGCATAGAGGAATACTTTCTGATCTTCTCTTGCTATACCTGTGTCCATTATCCCTAGTAGAAAAGCTTCTGTATTTTTGTTATGTTCACGTTTAATGCGGGTGCATTTGTGTATTGGGGGAGTGTGTGTGTGTGTTATGTTGTAAATAAAATTTCAATAAAAATTAAAAATTAAAAACACATTGTCTGATCTGTTTAAAAGGGGCTCAGGATCTCTATCTGGGACGGTATCTGACTCACTCATCTTGCACAATGGAACTTCCTGTCCCCTTTCCTCTCCCCATGCACCCACCCTCCCACCCCACATCTGCTCCACAGGGTTGGGGGAACCCTCAGAGCCAATTTAGGGGATATACAGGGGGAGGAGAGGAAGGAATTCTGTTGCACAAGTGGGAAGAACTGTGAAGAACTGCAGAGATCCTGCTAACAATTTTTCTACATAAAAGCTTCCTACCTAAGGGAAGAGATAATTTCTCCAGCAGATGAACTGTGTGGAAGATCATACCTTAAATTTTGGGTAATCGTTCATAAGGATGGTCACTATTCCAATGTATGGCACAAATCTAAAAAGAAAGAGATTATGCCACTGTTAGACACACATTGGGTTGACTGTTGGTTCTGAAGATGCATTTGATAGATAGGACAAGGCTTTGGCCACATGGAGGAAAAACAAGATGGCCGACTCCTGAAATGGAACCCTTTCAGAGAGCGGGTAAGGGACTGCAACATTTGCATGCTTGCTCTCCGCAAATTCTGCAAGTCAAAAGTTAGCACATTGAGGGAGAACTTCTATCCCAGCCCCTCCCCTTCTGGTGCTAGTTTCTTTTTACTTTTAACAAAGAGGAATGTTAAAAAATGTGAGGTAAAGACTGGCAGCTTAACTGGAAATTGAACATGCAAGGTATGCTACACATCGACCCCTGCTGGCTCATAGCTTACCCTCTTGCTCGCCCCACCACATCTTTCTTCTCCAGCCAGTGCTGGCCTTGCTTGTACAAGCCTCTGTCATCAACAGCATTATTGTCACCCTTCGTCAAGAACTTGATGTCTCCGTTTTGTCTTAGGGAGGAAAAACCAGAGTTAGGTAGCTGCTGAAGGACAACCAAGGAAGAATGCAGCAACTTTTTTTAATATAAAAAAACCTGGTGTGCATCTCATTCCTCTGGACAGGATGCCATTGCACAACAGGGTTACAAATGTGTGCAAAGGTCAGAAATGTAATAAAACGTGCCTGCCCCAGAGAGAGAAAATGATTGGGATGCAATTCTGGGAGAGATTCTACAAAATTATCATTATTGATTTTCATTTTGTTTATTAGTCACTTCCCATGAGACACCCCAAAGCAACTAGAATATAAATTATGCACCTTCAGTCTTAGACAGCCATGTTGCATGCACTCCTGCACAAACAAAAAAACACAATCACACACACACACACACACCCCACTACTGGGATACTCTTTCAGGTCCAGCAGACTACAGGTTTTAAGGAATGTTGCAAAGCTAAAGGACAGAGAACATGTTATCGAGTCAAGCAATTGGGGAGGGGATCACATTAAAAGTAGTTCCTATCAAAAAGACAGACAATTTATTTGGTCACTGCATATATACTTTTATGAGAATAGATGTGAGAGGCCTTCTTATAAACATACCGTATTTTTCCCTCTATAAGACACACCAGACCACAAGACGCACCTAGTTTTTGGAGGAGGAAAACAATAAAAAAAATATTCTGACTCTCAGAAGCCAGAACAGCAAGAGGGATCGCTGCGCAGTGAAAGCAGCAATCCCTCTTGCTGTTCTGGCTTCTGGGATAGCCTGCATTCGCGCCATACAACGCACACACATTCCCCTTACTTTTTAGGAGGGAAAAAAGTGAGTCTTATAGAGCAAAAAATACGGTAGGATGCAAGATGGGTTAAAAGAATAAAACAGTCCAATAAACTCAGCATGGGACGACGACGGGGGGACAGGAACAGCAGCATTCATCCAATAAACTGTGCCGAAGCATAAAATAGCCATGGTTTAGATTCCACAGCTATTCCAGAATTGCAAATACCCCCACTAAACCAAGGACAGAATGCTATTTCCTGTGTTATTTCCAAGGCAGCCAAACACGTTCAGACATCACACACCCTTATCTTGTGATCTTTAAAGGATCGGGAAGAAGCTTCCTCTTCTCTTCAAGCACTGGACTTAATACAACTACTCCAGGTTTAGCCAAACTAGTTTGCTGATCTGAATCAGTAACCGATTTCAAAATGAGGATCAAATCATGACTGCACTCCTGGTTCAGAGGGTTGGCTCAAGACAGCTTGATGGTTTGGATGCAATGGCAGGCTGCGGTTTATTCAAACCACAAAGTAACAAATGAAACTGAGCATAGAAGAGGAGATGGGGTTGCACAAGCACAGAATTTGTTCTCTATCCTCTAAACCATGGTTATGTGACATCTGAACGCAGCCGCTGTCTGGAAAAGGATTCCAGCATAAAGCGACATGTCAGCAGACTTTTGCAGCGACCGCCATCCAGAAAGGCACACGTACTTTTCATGAATTTTCAAAACCCGATGCACTATTGGGATTTCCCTTCCTTCTATCCTAAAGACCACGATTTCGCCCACTCTGATTGGCTCCTCGATACGATTGGTTAAGAACAGGAGATCTCCTCTGTGAAATGCAGGCTCCATACTGCCGCTGGAAGACAAAGCCATCGGTTAATGAGCACAGCGTTTGTGTCCTGAGATATCATCACCCAGGGTGGTTTTGAAGGGCTACAGGACGGCTAGAATGGACTAAACTACACCAGCTATCACTTTAAGAATGAAACACAGCGGGAATCTTCATGTGCATGCAAATGAATACTCCAGGGAATCTAATTCCTCATGTGCTGCAGTAAGGGGCTGTTATTGATTCTCTCCATCACCAGCATTATTTTATCCCAGGCACTGCTAGGTCATTACTTATGTCTGGGAAATGGCAAAGTGATTCAAAATCCTTAACCTTTCAAATTTTACAATAATTGATCTAGTGCAGGCAGAGATGCTGAACTTTGTAAGCACTGTGCATCTGTATGTTATGCCTCCAGTTGCCAGGAACACTGACATTCTGACAAGGAAAGCAAAGGCAAAGAGGGAGTCTTCTGGTGTCTCATTTCAAGCTCCGGCAGAAGATCTGCAGATAGTGCAAACCATCAGCCATATGGGATGTAAGCTTAGGGATGAAGAATCGGAATATTATTTGGCTAATGCAATCTTCATCAACCTGGGGCCCTCCAGATGTTGGGACTACAACTCCCATCAACCCTTATAGAAAACAACTACATCTGAATGGCCCCAAACTGGGGAACATCGGCCTACTGTCTAAGACCAGGGTTTTCTCCAGAGCTGCTTCTTCCTGTATAAACATTTTAGAGAAAATTGCACAGCATCTGAAGCCCTTCTTACAGTCCAGCCACTGATGGAGGTTTGGCTCATAGGAACACAAGAGATGGCCTTCTCAGTAGTGGCCCCATACTGTGGAAAAACACTCTCAGATGGGTGTATCTGGTATCCTAAGACTACTCCTTTTCAGTGTGTGTGTGTGTGTGTGTGTGTGTGTGTGTGGGTTTTTTTAATTAAAGCATTTTAGGATTTGTTCAATCTTTAAGGACTTTGTTTATATGTTAATCAGTGTTAGTGTTAGGGTATTGTTTCATTTTGTTTGTTGTTATGTATCTTGTTTCTGCATCGCAAAGAAAGCTGGTATAAACATGTTACCGTAAGTACAGGCAGTAAATGTTTTAGGTGTGTCCGATATGTGTGCAACCGCACAAGCGTGCATCATGTCAAACTAGGAAGTGGCCCTAAAATGTCACAAAAAGGGGGCAGAACAAGGTGTATGAAGGCTTTTCCATGGGTGTTCCACTAAGAAGCTATTTCACACAATCGTGCTATGACCCAGAATGCAACTCCTGTGCAAATGGGGAGTTGCCTGTTTATAAAATCCAGCCCATCTGAAGCTCCTTTACTGTACTGCCACACCTGACAATGGGAATTTTTCCAAGAAGTAATGAGCTCTACAGGAGTCCTTGACATTTTACACTCTTTTCCCTGAGTCCATCTCATGGCATGGCTGTTAATGTTTAAAGGAGGGATGGGGGACCTGTGCTGTCCAGGACTCCCATCATCCCTGACCATTGCACAGAAGCTGGAGGCCAAGAACATCTGGAGGGCTGAAGGTTCCCCATTAAGTGGACTCAACTGCATGCAGAAGGCAGAGAGATAAAAATTCACAAGGCCTTCTATCCTTGCAGCTAAAAGAGCCAGAAAATAAATACACCACCAGCTCTCTCAGGACAATGTGTCCTGAGGAAGCCAGGAAGCTGCACACTTTATTGTGCCTTTTAGTCTTCCCTTCCAGCTGACTTGGACTACTGATCTCTTGGCAGCCTTTCTTTTCATTTCATACACATTAATATGTGGGTAGCAAGAAACAGATCTTGTCTCTTCTCAAGCTGTGGGTCCATATTTTCCCTTTTACATAACAGTTTAGTACTTATTATTCACATTGCTGGCTCCATTAGAGTAGCAGCTTCAAAGGCAGCTGTAGAAGACCCAGGTAACCCTGGGAATCCATCCTGGAGTAGATGAAGATCTGCCAGCATTCGCCCAACTATTTTACTACTATAATCAAGCTATCAGAAACCCCATAGCTCAAGTGGCCACCAGTGGAGATGGTCTGGCCTACCTCACAGCAAAATGCAGGTTCAGAACTCTGGACAGCTTTACTGTCTCTTTCTGCTCTGAAGCCCCAGTTTAAGCCCAACCCGCTCCCATTAAAAGGGCCTCAGGAGGCACGTCCAGGAAAGTATTACACTGGAAGTCTTTGTGGTCTGCTGTCAATCAAACTAGACAACACTGGACTAGATAGCCCAAGGAGTTGACTTCATATGAATTGATATGTTCATATTCCTAGAATGCCTCCCCTCAAGGGCTAATTACTCTCTTCTTCAAAAGATCTCTCTCTCCCTACATTAAAAGTGTAATGCCTATCTTGAAAAATACAGTTTACTTAATAATGGACAGGCCCTTTTGCACTCTGTCACCCAAGAAACGCACCCCCTACGTGGTGGGCTTTTGGATATTTTAGGGTTTGCACCCTGCCTTTTTACAGATGTTTGAATAGCAGTTTGTTGCTATTCTGGGTTTCATAGGCCCTTCTGTCAAGATGGCAGTGGTGAAAGGGTCTGTGCTGGTTGGCAGAGGCCATGCCCAGAATATGCTCCAACCCAGACAAGCCATTCCAGGCTATCTGAGCTCCAGCAGTCCTTGAGGTCTCACCCTGCAACCAGAGATTCCCAGCACAGTTTTACCTAAGCACGACCACGATGGGGCTTTCACTGCCCGTTGCCACCATCAGCCCCTTCCAGATCATCAGCGCTGAGGAAACGATCATCCCAAAGTTCAGCACCTGGTAATACAGCTGGGAGGGGGTGAAGGGGACAAGGGTGAGGTAGGCACTGAGAACACAAAAGCCACCCCACTGCCCAAGATACATAGGCACAAAGATCTCTCTCAAGAGAAACCCCACTCCAAAAAGCCCACCCTGCTTTCTCTAACTGTAGTTGGCAAACTTGTTTCGTCTGCAAGTCCCATCACTGTCAACAGCACTACTTGGGAGTAAGTGGAGTGCAACCAGCAGCTTGCCCCGACATACAATTACATTTGAATTCTCAAGCACTGTTAAAACAGTGGAACCCAGTTCAAATAAAGTGGTTTAAACTGGCAGCTTTAAATATTCTGAGACTCGATATTGTCTGGAGGTCAACATACTGGATCTGAATTTTAATGACTATGCCCACTTTTGCACTAATCACACATCATACCTGGAGGGTTGGTCATGGGTTTTGTAGCCCTTTGCCCCAAAACAGTTAGTCACACTTGCCCTTCAGTGTTCTGCTGTCTCCTTGGGGGATACTGAAGACTAGTTTGTGCACAGGGGCGAATTAATGGACTTCCAATCTTGCAGCAAGACGTTGGAACTTTGGATGGTTTTATAGGCTCTCTGTGCTAACAGCTCAACTCTTCCTGTATCTACTGATAGCAAATCACCTTGAGTCCAGCAGCTGAACACTGCTTCATGCAAGTGTCCCATCCCACCACACCTTCAAGCTGCACTTATTTGAAAGTCTTAGCCACACTTACTTGAAAGTAAATTCTTTTCAATTGATAGCACTTACTTCTAAATAAACAAGCATGAGTTCATATTACATGGCTTCAATCCTTTGCAAACGGAAGCAAGCTCCACTAAACCCAGCAGGCCTTACTTCCAAATTGCCTTATCTACAATCTGTTTGCTCTTAATCTCTAGTTGAGCCAAGCAAAAGGAAAAAGCATCCTTTACCTGGACAAACCAACCTTTAAGCATAGTGGGAGCAAGTCTGATCCAAGGTGGGTCACAACAGCATTATCACAATGCAATGATGCAAATATATGGTAAAAGATTAAGAAATCTGTCCCCAAATTCATGCTTGGTTAAAGGTAAGTTAAAGGTTGGAAAAGGTTGAAGATACCTGCCAAACCCCATTTCAAAGCCATCTAAGGCCAATTATAAGCACATACTGTATTGAAATCAATGGGGTTTCTTTCTAAATAAAGATGTATAGCCTCAGGCTGTAAGCCAGGGGAGGCACATCATGTAACATCAAATTTCCTAAGATTGCCACCTTAGACATGACTGACTTCTGAGTAAAATTGCTTTGCACACAGCAAGTGGCATACTACTTGAAGTATGGTCCCTCCCTAACATGCAATTTTAATTGACAGTGCACACCATCATAAAAAGGATTTCACTGCAAATCAAGACTATAAAGGATCAGGGAGCAGCTCAATGGACTCTGGAAATCCATTGCTTGTCAAATCAGACATCACTGAGCTAGATAAACATACAGGTGTCAACCTAGCAGAAGGAAGCTCCCTGTGCTCTTAAAACAAGGTGCTTCGTGAAGAGGGCCCATTGCGTAGGGGGAAAGCCACAATCCAACAGGCAAAGGACCCGCTTTGCATGTGCAAGGTCCTAGGTTCAATCTCCAACCGCATCTTCAGGTTGGCGGAGGCTCCTTGCCTGAAGACCTCAAAGAGCTACTTATTGCCTGTTAGTACTGACAATAACGAGCTAGATGGACCAATGAGAATCCTGACTCCCAGCTTCCTATGCTCTATGGCAGTGGCTCTCAAAGGTTGTGGTGGGAAGATTCAAGGGCAATCAAAGAAACATTCAAACATTTCAGTGTAGTTTAGCACAGTACAGTGGCACCTCGTGTTACATACTTAATCCGTTCCGGAGGTCCATTCATAACAGGAAACTGCCCGTAACATGAGGTGCGCATTTTTCCAATGGCACCTCCCGCTGCTGCTGCGCCCCCAGAGTGTGACTTCCGCTCACATCCCGGGGCAAAGGTCGCAACGAGGGGCATCTACTTCTGGGTTAGCGGAGCACGTAACCCGCAGCATTTGTAAGGGGGGCGGTACGTAACACAAGGTACCACTGTATCAAAATAATTCTTTTTGTTTACAGAATGTGCACAGATATCTTTTCAAAATGAGAGCAAGAACACCACATGATACCGAGGACAATCCTAGCTGTGTTGTCCAATGTACAGTGGTACCTCGGGTTACATACGCTTCAGGTTACAGACTCTGCTAACCCAGAAATAGTACCTCAGGTTAAGGACTTTGCTTCAGGATGAGAACAGAAATCGTGCAGCGGTGGCAGCAGGAGGCCCAATTAGCTAAAGTGGTACTTCAGGTTAAGAACAGTTTTGGGTTAAGAACAGACCTCCAGAATGAATTAAGTACTTAACCCGAGGTACCACTGTATTTATAATGAATAAAAAAGTTGGTGTGGTGTGAGCAAAGTTTGAGAACCACGGCTCTATGCTGTCTGTCCTAAATTTACGGCCAGCGAGGTTCTTTCCATCACTAGGTGGCTCCTCCCTGCCTCCAAATTCTGCCATTAAGGGAGGGAGGGATATCAAAGTCTAGTTTTGATTCTGTTAATGTTTA
>JAXCMG010000021.1:5327560-5366056 GCA_034642415.1 Podarcis siculus
TAATAATAATAATAATAATAATAATAATAATAATAATAATAATAATAATAAATTTATTATTTATACCCCGCCCATCTGGCTGAGTTTCCCCAGCCACTCTGGGCGGCTCCCAATCAAGTGTTAAAAACAGTACAAAAACTATTATCAATCGGTTTTCCATTATTGCATCCATCAAAACTTATTTACACTGTTGAATTTATCTGAATGCTGCCAGCGTTTTCAGCTGTACAAAATTATTTCCCATATATTCAACAACCGTTTTCCAAACGTCTTCCAACGTAGGTTCTTCTTGTACTCTTATTCTATATGCCAAGTCTGCAAGTTGTGCATATTCTGTCAACTTAAGTTGCCATTCTTCATTGATTCGGTCCTGGCTCATATTCCATTTTGGGACTAACAAAACACAGGCCGCAATTGTTGCACATATAAATAACATTTTCTGACACCTGGGGAAATTTCAGTCTGAATTATCCCCAACGGATAGGACTCTGTAATTTTAAGCATTTCCCAATGTTCATTTACCCTTTTGTATGTACACATATCAAAGAACATTCCCTGCACCTCTACACTTCCCCGAGGTGCTTTTTGTGTTTTATTTGTGTGTGTGTGTTCGTAAATTATGGACTCACAGAGCGCATTTCCTTTTTTATTGCAGTGGTTTGGAGAGCATTTATGAATTGCATTTTCCCATCCTGTCCAAAGAGGTAAAGGAGCAGTGTTCTGTGCTCCTCCTTTTAGCATAACATCCGTGTAAAGTAGGCAAGGCTGAGACTTGAAGGTCGCCCAATGATCACCAAAACTGCTCTGTTGCAACTCCCAGTGGCAGCTCCACCCATTTGCAGTGAGGAGAGACAGCAGGGCTTGTTCTGTTTGCTTCACTGGGGCTGGCTGGCTGGCATTGGGCTTTTCTTGCAAACCTAGCTGCAGCCGAGGCAAAGGAGGCATGGAAGAATGTAAGAAGTATTAGGAAGCAGTGTCCCTTCCATTAAAAATTTGGAGACTTGCATTTGCTTGTTTCCTTCTTCCTCCAAACCGCTCCAATGTATCGTGTCTATTGCATTGAATGCCCAAGAGTAGGGCCTGTATATTTGCCAAAAATCTTTCTACGGTGCTTGTTTTAGGTGCTCTAAATAATAATAAAGTATAAATTAAGAGAAGCAACTGTGAAGATTTGTCAGGTCTCCCAAAACCAAGTCCTGCCTTTTAACTTGCAAGAAGTGGGGTTACGGGGGACCAGGCAGAGGGCCTTCTTGGTAGTGGCACCCGCCCTGTGGAACATCCTCCCATCAGATGTCAAGGAAATAAACAACTATCTGACTTTCAGAAGACATCTGAAGGCAACGCTGTATTGGGAAATTTTTAATGTCTAATGTTTTACAATTTTTAATGTGTTGGATGCCGCCCAGAGTGACTGAGGGAACCCAGCCAGATGGGCAGGGTATAAATAATAAAATTATTATTAATATTATTAAACTACACAATATTAGCGTTATGTGATGAGTTGGGAAGTTTAAAAGGTGATTAGTAAATGAATCTTGATGGCTGCAGAAACCTGCACCCCCCATTTAATAAAATGAAAACAATATCACTCTCCATTATTTCTGGTAATTATGCTTTAAGAGCAGAACACCACAATGCACCTTGCGCTCCATTAGTTTTAATCTTGGACAGGCAGAAAATTATCAGGTGGAGCCTCATTGCTGCTTCTCCTATCGACTTTGTCATAATGCATTTAAAAGACAGGAGCCCCGGTATGTAAACATCATGCTTTTGGGCCCAGTGCAGTCGAGCCAGGATCAGTGTAATATGTTCAAACCATCTTCTCCTGGTGAACAACCTGGTCATCCAAATCTGTACCAGCTGAAGTTTCCGAACTGTATACAGAGACACATTGCAGTAATCTAACCTAGAGGTTATCTGAGCACAGATGACAGAAGTTAGGATATCCCTGTCCAGATAAGGGTGCGGCTGGAGGAATGCAGTCCGCACCACTGAGGCCACCTGAGCCAAGGATCTAGGAGTACCCCCAAGCTATGTACCCACACCTTCAGAGGGAGTGTAACCTCATCAAGAGCAGGCCACCTCCCATCTATCCAGTCTAGGGAACCGCCCACTAGCAGTACCTCCGTCTTATCTGGATTGAGTTTCAGTTTGTTGGCTCTCATCCAGACCATTACTGAGGCAATACATTAAATAGACTGAAATCTGAGAAGGAACGTAATGGTGGTGGGATCAGTTCGGTTCGAGGAACCGGTCTTATGGAGGAACAATACACAATGCAGTATTATGCTAAGATGCCATATGCACTATTGGAAATAATTTCTCTAAAGCAGTGTATTAGTCCTGGCTGAGATTCTTGCATCAGGCTTATTTTTTAAAAAATGGGCGATTATGTTGGAACAAAAACAAGAGTCTTGGGACTGTTTAACCTGAGTTAATGCAACACACTCATATGTCACTCATGTTAGACTCCTGCCGTAAGACTCTTGATGGTTTTGCTGTAATAGACTATTAAGGCCACACTGCTGGAAATCATATTGGAGAGCATTGCCATTTTGGTTCATAGCTGGAACTACTGCAGATTTCTTTTTGGAAAGGGCATATACTGTACAAGGGTCATGAGTTTGCCTCTGGAACACTAAATGCGTACCTAATATTCAGATGTGCATGTAACTGCATAAGAAACCCAAATCATCTACTGGCTGGAGAGGGATCATGTTTCCAATTGCGCAACCTCATATTTATTGGGGAGCAGGGATATGTTGATATTAAGTTAAAGATAAAGGTACCCCTGCCCGTACAGGCCAGTCTTGACAGACTCTAGGGTTGTGTGCCCATCTCACTTAAGAGGCCGGGGGTCAGCGCTGTCTGGAGACACTTCCAGGTCATGTGGCCAGCGTGACAAAGCTGCATCTTGCGAGCCAGCGCAGCACACAGAACACTGTTTACCTTCCCACCAGTAAGCGGTCCCTATTTATCTACTTGCGCCCGGGGGTGCTTTCGAACTGCTAGGTTGGCAGGCGCTGGGACCGAGCAACAGGAGCGCACCCCACCGCGGGGATTCGAACCGCCGACCTTTCGATCGGCAAGCCCTAGGCACTGAGGCTTTTACCCACAGCGCCACCCGCGTCCCTATGTTGATATCGACAGCCGTTAAATCTGACAGAAGCATTCAGATGCTACCTCTGACAAGTCACCCTCTCCCCACTTTGCTAGCAAATCTTTCTAGACTTTATTGCATGGGAGATGGAATCTGGAGGCATTCAAGTAGGGTAAGGTAAAGGTAAAGGGACCCCTGACCATTAGGTCCAGTCATGGCCGACTCTGGGGTTGTGGCGCTCATCTCATTTTACTGGCCGAGGGAGCTGGCGTACAGCTTCTGGGTCATGTGGCCAGCATGACTAAGTCGCTTCTGGTGAACCAGAGCAGCGCACGGAAACACCGTTTACCTTCCTGCCAGAGCGGTACCTATTTATCTACTTGCACTTTGACGTGCTTTCAAACTGCTAGGTTGGCAGGAGCTGGGACCGAGCTCACCCCGTCGCGGGGATTCGAACCACCAACCTTCTGATCTGCAAGCTCTAGGCTCTGAGGTTTAACCCACAGCGCCACCCGCGTCCCATTAAAGTAGGGTATGGCAATGAAATTCAGCTGAGCCTTCCCAACTGCTGAATGTTGGCAAGCTGCAATCCTATACACTTACCTGGGAATAAAGCCCACTGAGCACAGCAGAACTTACCCTTTGAGTAAAATATGCATAGGATTAAACTGCCAGAAAAGTGCAAAGGAGGGTGGGAGAAAACCAGGACACAACATAAAACTGCTAAAAGTTGCAGGTGACAGGAGCAGATTGCACACCATGCGCTTATTGTGCTGCTAGACCCAGGTGAGTTCTTCTCATGCGGCAAATTTCATAAAACAAGAGAAGGCAAGAGAACAATCTCCCTAGTAATAGCTGAGAGTTAAGATCCAAAGTCCTTGCTGGAGGGATATCACGGATAAAGATGCCCACTGAGGGAATCTTCTCAACATGCACAGCATGAATTACAGCCTTGAAGGGAAGAACTGAAAGGAACTGCCTGCCTTTGACCCCAGTCATGGCCCCCAAACCCTGAACTCAGGAGGGTGGGGAAGGCGCCGTTGCTTCCTTAAGGGGGGGGGGCTTGCTGCCCCACACATGGAAGAACCACAGTATTAGAGAATGGAGCCTGGCAGCCACACATTGTTAGATGGTTTTATTTGAAATACTTTGAAGTAAACATTATAGCAAGGCACAAATGCCACTGCAGATTAAATAGATATGTGATGGCTTGGGAGGGACACCCCCCCTCCCCACCCCCTGCTATTGTTACTATAGCTAGGCTACCTTGTAAAACATTCCCTAGACTAAAATGTACACAGTATCAAAAAATACAAAGGGTTTTATCAAAACACATTTCAGACGAGAAAGTGAGCAATTCAAATGCAATAAGATAAATAGGTTTTTTTTCCTTTTTAAAAATTATTTATAGTAAACAATGAGCAGGGTTCAGACTCAAAACATAAAAACCGTATAAAAAAAGTTAAGTATTACACAAAGCATGAGGATAAGCACAGGTGAGGGGGAAACGGCACAGACGGGGGAGACGAGTCAATGCAAGTGTGGAAAGGAAACTCCAGAATCAATTCGGCCAACTGAGCAAAGGTGGGAGGGGCAGGGAAGAGATATAATGCAGTTCCTCAAGAGCAGGAGCACTTGGAAGAGAACGAGGAAGGGAGATCTCTTGGAGCAAGCGTCTTCTTGTCCTCACTTTGCTGGGGGTGATCTGGAAAGCTCCATTCTGAAACGACGATAGGCGGCCGGCCATGCTATACTTGGCAGCTGGATATGTCAACAGACAGACAGGTCCTGCTTCCTTGAATACTGCTTCTCCTGAAGCGCCCTTTTCACAGACTGAAATTCTTATGGGACGATCCTGCTCTGGCTGATACAGCAAGAGAAGGGACCAAACACAGGCAGAACAATATGCTAAGCTTACAAGGAAGGAGAATCTTGAGACTCTGGGCTGGATCACACAGGGCCTGAATGGGCAGCTTAGGCATGAGAGACGGCGTGGGAGCAAACCCTCTAGTGTAGACATTTAATCGTGCAGAATTTTATCACGTATGCAACCCAATTCTTATTTAAATGTCATATGCCCAGTGAGAGAAAGGCACCCTGCAGTCTATCATATATGTCACTAATACTCCCAGGACAGGTATGTGCATGCGGGGTAATTCGTGCAAGCTTGTACTTTGGCTTGCAAGAAGCTCCAGCACAACCCGGCCCAGTTCTGAACACAGGAGAGCTCCAACTGGGGCCAACGTTGAGGCTGATTATTGTTTAAAACACAGTGGGAACCTAGAATCTCCATTTGTGCAAAATTTAACCCACGTAAGGTGAATGTTTAGTGGCACCGAATCTCTTCTAGAAAAAAGAAGAAGACCAATTTTGTTTTTGTGTTCTGCATGGGTGGAAGACCAGGCTCATGGAGTGCCTGAAAGGTGAAGCCAGCATGATTTTAGGGAAGGAAAGCCTCTGTGGATTCACATCTCAAGAGAAAAAGAGTTGACGCAGGCTTTGCAGCCCAGACAGAATGCCTGGCAGGCTTGGGTAAGGAACTGAAGTGGAAGGCAATGCTTGTTATGGGAAAAGAAAGAAGAAGAACAGGAAAACTGAGGTGGAACTGTTGGCTGAGGCCTTTAGTGGGACAAGAGTGGTCCTGCTGTTCCTGGAAGGGGGGGGGGGAGAGACACACACACAAAGCAGAAAAGTGCTCCTGACCCTGAAGGTTCAGACATGGTTCAGCTGGACATCCTCATCACATTCTACTTCCCCCTCTCATAATTGTTACATATTCAGTGCTACAGAGACGGTGGCAGTTTGCCGTTTTGATTTCCCTTCCTAATTAAAGTGAATGGAATGCCGCGCCCATTCCATGAACAGCGTGTTTAAGAACCGCGCCCCCCCTCCAATCAACATTTAGAGTGAGGCAAAACACGCTCTTTAAATATTTGGAGATTTGGGGTGTTTGTTCTGCGTGCTGGGCTTTTCTGCATCACAGGACGTGGGGTCGCCCTCAGAGTCCTGGCTCTTTGAACCACCTCCTTCCTCGTCCGCAGTGTTCATCTTGCCATTCGGCTCTGCAAGTCCGTTCTCGCTTGTCTCCATTTGCTGAGCCTCTTTTTCGGAATCTGGCTCAGGCTCAGGCTCCTCCTGTTCCTCCTCTGGATCTTTCACTTTATGAACAATGAAGAGGTGCCTGTTCAGAGAGATGTGAGACGTGTAGCACAAGCCGCAGAGCTGGCACTGGTACGTGGAGCTGTCCGTCTTGTGCCGAGGTATGTGTTCCAGAAATTCACTCTCAGCGGCCGTTGCAAATCCACACTTGGCGCACTTCCAGTGTGCCTTCAGTTTTTTTGCTGGTGGATCTTCAGATCCCGATGCCGTAGTTTCCGTTTGGTCCAAACCACCTGCAGATACCCTCTTTGGATATTTTGCCTAGGAAATGAACACATGGCTTTATTGAGCCAATCAGCACCGTAAGACAACGTTCCCGCCCACCATGGGTGCACTGCGAATACAGAGAGAGATCCCCAAAGGGCATCTATTCCCAACCAGGAGCCCTCCAGATGCTGTTGGACCACAACTCCCGTCAGACCCACCCACCATGGCCAATGTTCAAGGATGATGGGAGCCCAACAAGACCTGGAGAGCATTCGGTTTGGGAAGGCTGCCATAGGGTATCACATCCATGTCCCTTTCCCAGGCCTCCTCACTTAGCAAACCAAGCCATTATGTGACAGAGGAAGCCTGTGCACAACTCCTATATCCCTGATCAAGCCTTCTGCCTGGTCAAGGAACATGCTATGCCCACAGTGGCCTTGCACAGTGCTTTCACTATGATGTGTGTGTGCTGGGAGGAGTGAGAGCACACAAAAATCTCTATTACACCCTATGGAGAGCAGATCCCTTCAGATGTGGGTGCTGTACTCACAGTGGACCTGACCAGGTCATAGACCACTCCCCAGATCTGATCTATTTTTATGCTAGGGATGGGAAGCATGTGGCTAAGCTTAATAGGAGTTGTAGTCCAATAACCTCTGGAAGTTCTCCATCCCTGACAGACACACAAATGCAATGGAGCAGAATTTTGGGAGGAGGCAGGAAGAAAGATTTAGCAACTGCTGCCACCAATGCTTTGCATAAAAAAGGACAAAAGCTGCTAGAAATGGATGCTCCTTCCTGGTATCACTAAGTGTATTAATTGCCTCATCTGCATTTCATTGTTCTCCATGTGAAAATTCTCTGTCCCATCTCTAACGACGCCAAAAGATGTCCAACATGACCTGCCATCAGCTCCCTAGTATCTAATTTCTCCTCACATTCTGCCTGGTTATCTTCAGTTTAATTACTCAATTAGTCCAGATTATAATATAAATTTCTTCAGTGCACAGGACTGTAATTTAACGAGGAAACAAGATGAGAGCTAATTTATAAGAGACATATGCTCAGAGGATAGACGGACTAGATAGACTGAAACTTCCCTACAGATTTTTTAAAAACCACATTTTTAATGGGAGATCTAGCAGTTCCTCCAAAAGATTCAGTTTTGTATATAATCTATATCTATACAGAATTCAAATCCTGATGGAAAGAAAAAGCTGAAAATGAATTCCACAGGCCACACAAGGAAGGCAGTTCTTGAAGGAGGCCACAAAACTGGGGAGGGCAAGCACATGAGATAGAATTACATATTATTTAGGAAAAGCATGGTAGATTACTTTTGTCAAGTCTTCTGCCGGAGCTTTGGTTTTGGATATCTGGGAAAGGTCTGGGTTTTTGATGCCGTGCATGAGGCTGATGTGGCTCTCTAGCATGGACAGCTGAGGAAATGTCTGGATTTCATCTGTGCAGTACCTTAAAAATACAAAGCAAAATAGCATCATGATATAAGTAGTATTTCTTTTTCATATTTTTTTTTAGAAAATATTTTTATTGGATTTTGGTAATGTAAGTGTCTATACAAATATATAAGCAGAAAAAGGTAAAAAGCAATAATAAAAAATGCAATATAAAAATAACAAAAGGAGCAAACAGATTCATGAAAAAGAAAAGGTGTTATATCACAAGTTAAAGCGAGGATAAACGCAGTTCTTCCACAAATCTATGACATTTTTAAAGATGTCAAGAAGTTAACCCCAAACCTCCCTGCATAATGAAGAATGAGCATTATATCCGTAGTATTCCGCCTCTCATCCCTTACCTATTCTCCTACTTGTCTGTTGGCTCCCCACAACTATCAATATATTGACTGCAAGTTTCTTGGAGCATAGACCTTATATTTCTGCTTATGCAAGTAGCTCAAAAATGGACATTTTTGTTTTGCTTCAGAAGACAGTCATCAAAACCACCTGCACAAATAACCCATTCCAGTTCTGACCCCTCAAATGGTTTCAAATGTATTATTATTATTAATAATTAAAATTTGTATATCATCCATCATCAAAAGATCACAGGGTGGTTTACATTTTAAAAACCCAAAAATACCTACCGTAATAATAGAAGAAAAACAATAATACATTGGATGAAACGAGGCTCTCAAACATTTTTCCTTCTTAGTTACTACAAAAGACCAAAAGCAATCTATGTATACATCCACTTCCAAGACCCATCTATTTCTATTCCAGCAGCGCCATGGCAAACTTGGCCCCTTTTACAACTCTTCTCTGTACAATGGCAAAGGATAACAACGGCTTCCCTTTTAGATAATCAATAATTTAAAAAAGAATCCAGCGAGAGCAGAATCTGTTTCGTCCGTGAGGACAATGTCAACATTTGTGTCCACATTAGAACTTTCAAGACTAAATTGCCAGATGTACTTGTACAACAAAATGTACTGTGTATCAGTGAGTGTCACATTCCTGCTCAGAATCAGAGTCTCCTTGGTCATGGATGTCATGAGAAGATGTGTCACATTTGTGTAATACAGCATTATAAAAGCATCAATACAAACCTTAACATGCGAGTCTGTTACTAAATGTGATAATGAAAGGACTGGATGTCCATATTTTATGCACAGTTGTTCAACTAGCAAAAAGTTGGTGTTTAAATACATTTATTCATCAAAATAATAATATTGCAATGCTTTCAGAGCACGCATCATTTTACAGAGTTACATTGGCGGCTACGCTTTAGCAGTTAGCAGTCACCTGTAGACTTGCAGGAAATTTATTTAGTGGTTTGTCTCATTTGTGTCCTCACCTTTCCCTTCAAATTACAAAGACTAGTCTCTCATTTCATCCACACAACCGCCCTGGGAAGGAGGCTAGGCTGAGAGGCAGTGATTTGTTCAAGGTCAGCCTCATGACTTTGAACTTGGATCTCCCACCACAAAACCAGGCAGTCTAGCCACTAGGTAAAAAGGTAAAGGTAAAGGACCCTTGGATGGTTAAGTCCACTCAAAGGTGACTATGGGGTTGCGGTGCTTATCTCGCTTTCCGGCCAAGGGAACCAGCGTTTGTCCACAGACAGCTTTCCGGGTCATGTGGCCAGCATGACTGAACCGCTTCTGGTGCAACAGAACACTGTGACAAGCCAGAGTGCATGGAAACGCCGTTTACCTTCCAGCTGCAGTGATACCTATTTATCTACTTGCTCTGATGTGCTTTTAAACTGCTAGGTTGGCAGAAACTGGGAGAAAGCAACAGGAGCTCACCACCGTTGCATGGATTCGAACTGCCAACCTTCCAATCAGCAAGCCCAAGAGGCTCAGTGGTTTAGACCCGCTCCCCTGCTGTGGGCTGTGCCAATCAGGCGTCTGCGCCAAGTTCGGCATCAATATGGAGAGCCCTGGGGAGTTGAGGTGCGCCAGGTTGCCCAAGGAGGGGTGAACCAGCCCAGGTTGGAGACGGAGCAGGTAAAAACTCCCATGCCAATCAGTAGTGGGACTGTGCCTGTGAATTGCCACTGCAGTCTTACCTGGGCAAGACAGCAAAACCCAGACTCTAACCACTATACCACACTGGCTCCAGCAAAGTTAATATAAAAGGAACTAAGCATTCGACATTTGCTTAGATATAGCCCAGTGCTTGCATCATTAATGCCTAACGTGCTTCAGTCTTATCACGGAATCTAGCTGTGAAACCTAAAAATGTACCTGAGCTAGTGCAAGATCCTTTGTTCTAAGATATGCCCTAAAAAGCCTTAGATATGGCCCATTACAAAGCACTTTTTTAGCATGGAAGACTCATAGAAATTTTCAGGAAAACAGTTGTGTACTCACCAGCAGGTGTAAACTTTCTTTGCTGTGTCATGGTTATTGCGTACATGTCTGTGCAGACTATTGGAGGCGTTGAATGACCGCTCACACTGCCGACAGGGATATCTTTTCACATTCTATGAGAGGAATGGGAGCGTTAGTCCTGACAGCAAGAATGAGCAGCCTCTTTTTTTTTGTCCTGAACTGTGCAAAAGTATCCACACAATCTAGATTCGTGTACTAGCATCTGTAATGCATCTGCCTGTATCCTTGATCTGACAAAGTGTACTTTTGTGAAACAGGGTAAACACATTTAAGAGTCCTGGCCAACTGTGGCCCTTAGGTGTGCATTTCTCAAGGGGCTACAGACATGTTTTTCTTTGACAGTCACTGTGCTCACCATAGAGACATGCAATTGACCTGCTACAAACACGTCTCTCTTGTAGCATAAAAAGCAGCCCTTGGCCATAAACCTGATAAGCTTGCCTTGAGCCAGTTCCCCATCTGCAGAATGTGAATGTTCATGATCTAATTTATAAGATTTTTGTGGAGAAGAATCCCGATAATGCTTATGCATTTGCAGTCAATACAGTTTCAGAAACATGTGGTCTTAAAAGGGGAACACATGGAGAGAAAGAAAGAAACATACTTTGAAGTTTATCTCTGATGCTGCCATAGGACTGCAGAGACCAAAAAGAAAGAAGCCAGGCTCTCACCCTGCTACAAGGTTTATGTAATAAGCAGTAGCAATTTTATTTGTTTAGCTGTAAGCTATAACAAACATAAAAAGGTATGCTATGAGGTTTAGATTAGATTTGCGCATTGCTTCTTATTACGAAGGTCCTGAAATAATTTTCAAACAAAACAAACTCCACACAACCATTATTAAAAACAGATGCAACAGTACAGCCATATCATTGGTGCTGCCTAAACGTGCAGGAAAACAAAAACTTGTTCCCCTGGAGCTCAAACAATGACAGGCAGGCTGCTGAAAAGTTTTAGAGGAATCCTGTGGGAAAGAGGAACAAAATGTAGCCCCCAGACCCTTACCTTTCCATGGCTTTTCCTCATATGGGACACATAGGTTTCTCGGTCAGGGATGCACTGTGAACACTCCCGACATGTCCAGCTGCAGGGTTTTGGCTTGGGTTTTGATTCTGGGCTCGTCCCTTTTGTGGGCAAAGAGGTCTGGGAAGTACCATTGATTACTGACAGCTCCTTTGATGCTGGAAGAACATTGCTGTTAGTTGCTGTTTCTGTCTTCTGTCGGAAGCTAGCAAGATCTTCAGGATTCTCAGGGACCCCATGGACGCTCTAATGAACAAAAACAAAAAAATCAAGCCTCAGCATTAGAGCAGGGCAAAGAGAAGTTGCCTATTTTCCTAAAATAGCAGGAAACTGCTCTGCTTAACAAAAGCATATCATTTCCCACCTCCTCCTGTTTTAGACAGCCCAGGACTAAGATAGAGATTATGGCCATAGCCAATAGGCTATGTTAACGCTAACACAGTGTGATTCATTCCATCAACACAGTGAGAAACTATGCACTTAACTTTAAATTATAACAGAACAGCATAGTGTGTTTGCAGCGGACTTAAGACTGAATTCAGTTTGGAGAATTGTGAAAAAGTGCTGCTGCTGTAGAGTGCTGCCTCCTCTGCCTCTGTGCAGCACGTTATGGTTTGATCAAACCAAGTAACAGTTTGCAGATACATCTGAACTGGCAAACTAAAGTTTGAGCAAGCCCTCCAAACTGGGATTGCAAATCCTAGTTTGGAATACTTGATCAAAGGAAAGGGGAGTGTGAGAGCACAGTGTTTGTTCACAATCCTCAATACCCACATCAGGCTTGGCCCAAGGATGTGATTTGAGGAAACGGTACCCCGGTTTGTACTCATTTAAACTCTGAACCAATGTAAAGTTGCAGGGTGCATGTACCGTATTTTTTGCCCCATAGGACACACTTTTTCCTCTCCAAAAATGAAGGAGAAATGTGTGTGGGTCCTATGGGGCGAATGCAGGCTTTCGCTGAAGCCTGGAGAGCGAGAGTGCACACCGACCTCTGGAGAGTGCACACCGACCCTTCTCGCTCTCGAGGCTTCAGGAAGCTCTCCCAAGGGTTGCGCAGAGCTGCCTGCATCCCAAAGCCTGGGGCGCGCTGAAGAGCGCGTCCCGGGCTTCGGGCAGCTCTGCGCAACCCTTGGGAGCCCGGCGCGACTTCCCGCCAGGCTCCCTAGACTTGTAGATAGCAGCCTGTTCTGGGGGCTGGGGTCGGGGGAAGCTCGGGCTTCCCCCACCCCAGCCCTGCCCCTGGGGGGGGGGGAAAAATTTTTTTTTTTTTTTTCCCCCCCAAAAAAAAACTAGGTGCGCCCTATGGGCCGGTGCGCCCTATGGGGCGAAAAATACGGTATACGTGCATGTTTGAATTGAGTCTTGGTCTCCTCATTCGCAATCCAAGAGTAGGTTCAGAGGATGATCTAAATTTCAACCTAAGAGTCCTGTGGCATTTTAAAGAAAACAAATGCATTGTGCCTTGAGCTTCTCTATAGACAAGGGTCCACTTTGCAATCAAAGACATCGTTACAAATAGTACTGTTCAACTTGCCATAGCAGCAGCTAACGTATACAAGGATTATACAGCTCAGTCAAGTGTCTGATAAATCCCTGTATACGTTAGATGCTGCTATGGCAAATTGAACAGTGCTATTTGTAAGAATGTCTTCGATATCTGTCAAGAGATGGACAAGTTTTTGCTGGCTCAACCATGATGCCTTTCTAGATAATAAGGATTGTGATATTTCTCTCTTGGTAGCATCATGAAAGGCAATATATGCAAAGATAATGAGATTCTGAATTTTGTCACCTCTCCCTTTGGCAAACGCTGGTGACATAGTCTGAAATCATAATGCTATGAAAGCTCTTCCTTGAGTACAAAAGTGGCAGGTGGTCACTGCTGCTTTTCAGATAGAAAGACACAGGCAAAATTTAACTAGATGCTTCAGCTAAATCATTCAGCCTCTCCAATACATGTTTTGAAGAATGCTTCTGTAAAATATTTTCCTGCTTGTGAACAGCCTGAACGTCAGGAAGGAAAGAAGCCTAGCTTGTAACCCAAGAGGAAGGAACCTGCAGCCCTCTAGACGATGGATTCCTTCCATCATCCTTACCACTGGCCTTGTTGGCTGGAACTGATGGGAGTTGGAATCCAACAAGACTTGAGAGTCACAGATTTTGCAGCTCTTAAGTTTTCCAGGGAATTTTGGAGGCATGAAGAGAATTCACATGCCCGACACACTTATTTATTAGAAGAATTTTTATTTTCGCCCTTCAATCGTATTTTCAGGGGAATTTACACAAAGAACAATAAAATGTGGAGGGGGGAAGCATGCATGTGCACATACAGAAACACACATATACACAAGAAGCTAAAAACCCACAAAATTATAAAAGCAGCATTAAACAGTTAACAGGCTTAAACCTGCATTTTAAAAGCTTTAGATAGTATTTGGCACTGAAAAGAGAGCATTCCACAACTGGTCTTCAGGCACATGCTACTCCTGACAGGGGAAGAGTTTCACGTATGGGCAGGTGCACATGGAGAACAGTGGCCCTTCAATTACACTGGTCACTTTGCACTGCGCCCAGAAATGAACTGGGAAGCAGTGCAGTCAGTATAGCACCAGTCTCAGTAAGAAATCTAGATGCTGTAGGTACTTGGACTCTTAACGCAACACACTTCTGGGAGGCCTGTTTTACATGCAATCTTTGAGTTGGTTTTGAGGCTGCTTGTGAAGATATCCACCAGTGGTGGGTAAAAAAGAAAGGAAGGCAGCCGATGTGTTTCATGCAAAGCAATCTCAATTCAGAAGGTAGAAAAGTGTTCTGTGCAGGCATGGTATCCTCTCCAGTCACCAACCTTAACGTGCTGCATTAGCTGAAGTTTCTGCATATACACCAGCTGGCAATGCGGACACTTGAACACTCCCACCATCAGCCTGTTGGCATTCTGCTGGAAGTGCTCCTGCAGAAGCCTCTTCTTGTTAAAGACTGTCTCACAAGAGCATTTGTAGATCACCCTGGAACAATTGGAAAATGAATTTGCAATGAAAGTTCACTCTAAACAAAAAAATCAACATAGAAAAATTAATTATCATCATCATCAAATTAATGATTGAAGTATTATTATTATTTATTCAACATATATACCACCCCCTTTATCAGAAGATCTCAGGGCAGTGTACAACATTAGAAACCCAACTCCAACAAAATGCCTTGGAAACATGTATTTAACAGGAAACATTGTTGTGATGTCACCTGGCGGGTGGGTCTCAATTCTGTTTTGCTGCAAGTGGCTGTTCCCAGCAGGAACAGCTTACAGGAGACGGTTAAATCCTGCTCCATTTGGCTGAGCGCATCTGTTCCCGCTTTGCAACAGGTGCATAAAGTCAAAGGAAGCAGAAGAAAAACACGGAGTCTGCTTGCTTCCACTGTGTGCGCCTGCTCCATGGAAAGAGGTGCCTGCAGCAAAAGCATACCTGTCTTAATTCTGCGTCACTACATGAAGGGGAGAGGAGGGAGTAACCGCTAGGGAAGGTTGATCCTTGCAAAGGGGGTTTCCCCATCCCCTTCCTGGGAAGCGTGTGCTGAGCAGAGGTTAAATTCTGCTCCATTTTGCTGCACACAGCTCCCAGGGGGAGTGGGGAAAGAACTGCTTTTGCAAGGATCAGCCTTCCACAAGTGGTTCTCCCCATCTCCTGGGAGTTGCAATTTCTCCTTCATGCATCAGTTGGATCTACCTTTAAGTGTGTGTGTGCTTCAGAAAGAAGGGAGGGGGCTCATTTTAACATTGCTCCAGTATGGACTTTTGATGGGTGGGTGTGTTGCCCACCTGTCAATCATGTGGAGTGCCTTGCTCACCTATCAAATTTGCCCCGTGAAGCTAATCCTGATAAGGATTTGGCCCACAGAGCCAAAAAGGTTCTCTACTCCTGCTCTAAGTGCTGCTATTTACTTTAATTTGTAGTTCTCCCCGACAGGCTCTGCCTGAAGCTCCCATTACTGCTTCTCTAGCAGACAAGAGTTACAAGGCAATTTCACAGAGACATGGAATCAAAAGGACCTTGGAGGGCATCTATTTCCAATCTCTCGCTCAATGCAGGACCTGAAATCCTGGATGCAAGTACAGCATTCCCAACAGATGGCTGCCCCAACTTAAATATAACCAGTGAAGGAGACCCTGACAGCTCTGCAGACAGTCTGTTCCCACTGTCAAACAGCTCTTACCATTGTTTATCCTCATGGTTTGCCAAAATGGGTTTCTGTGCAATAACCATCCATTGGTTCTAGGATGCCCTCTGGAAAAACGTGTAACATCATGCAGAGCACAGGGGCTGTCTGTACGCTAACAGATGATAAATCCGTCCTTGCTTCTTTCCAAGTGTGAAAAGTCTTAGGAACAGATGGGCTACATAACTAAATATTAAGATAACTAGAAAAGAAGATTTCTGCCTAACCCTTCTTTTCTTTAAAAGAGAAGGTATGCAGATCCTACTAAAAACTGTCTCCACAACACAGTTTATTCTCTCTCTCTCTCCATACAGTTGGGACAACAACGTTCTTGTAAGCCCGGTGAGGATGGGCATAGAAGGCAAACTGGGTAAAGAAGAGAAATTGAGCAATACATGTATTTAACCGGGCAGACACTTACTGAGATGTCTTATGAGGTTCTGCAGGGTGCTGACTGGTAATGTGAGCAGTGGTGCTGTCTGCAGACTTGAAGGCCATAGGACAGAACGAACACTTGTGGAAGACTTCACAGTGCTTCTCATGAATGTGCACTTTCAGCATAGCTTGCGACATGAAGACAACCCCACAGTGAGTGCACCTGGGAAAAGAGAGAGAGAGAGAGCTAAACTTGAGCTCTACAAACAAAAAAATCATATGCACACACTGAGCTTCCGTGAAAGTTCAGGAAACAAGGACCCACTGAGGTCTGCCTCATTGACCTGGAGGGAGTAGTAAAATCCACAGCATTTGTAAAATCCACAGCATTAAAGTGTTCCAGGGTGATTGATAATGGCGGTAAAGACAAAAATGAATAATAATTTTTTAAAAAACCCAGGGGGAAAAGCCTGTTTTCTGATAAGACACTCAAAAGTCCCAATGAAATGCACACTGAAAACGTTTTAAAACCTCCAGCGATACAGCTGATGCTGGACAAAGTCACTCCAATTTGAGGGGTGTTCAAATCAAAATGCAACTGCTGTTAGCCACAAAGCGCTAACAGCAGGACCAAGCTTCCTTTCTATTTATTGCCTGCATTAGCCTGGGCTTCAGTGCTTTTATTCCAAGCAAACCAAGTCACTTAGGAGTCTGCTAAGCACCCTTTAATTCATGCTGCATTGTTCCACCTAAGCAATAAAAAAGTATTTGGTCCTCATCTTGCTCTTGCTGCCAAACGTCCTGTTTTACATCAAGGGTGGGGAAGCTGTGGTCTCTCAAGGTGCTGCTGGACTCGCATCAGCCCCAGCCAAGGTGGCCAACAGCCAGTGATGATGGCAGCTATAGTCCAGCAATTTATATTCTACTTTCAATGGTTAAAACTATGCTCAAGGAGGCTTACAACATGAAAAAATGCATAATTACAAATATAACAAATATTGTCAGAACAATACATTTAAAAAATCAGGAGGTACACAACCAAATTGAACAAGTTCCACATAAAACCATAGGAAGATCTAAAAATAAAGATACAAAAAGTAAATATCAATAACAGAAACAAACCCTGCTAACAACGCCCACCCTAAACAATACCCAAGAGTCTGTTCAGCAGCCTCAGCTTTTGGAGTCAGTCAGCGTACCACCTTTCCAGGCCAGGTGGGAAAAGGCCTGCAAGGCAAGGAGCAGGTCTTCGAGGACTCACAGCCAAGATGGCCACATCAAAAGGGCCGTAAGTTCCCTGCCTGTAGCATAAAGTCAGTATCGCATCTGTACTTCTTCAGTTAAGACACAGAAACACCAAATTTTAGATCAATTCAGTTTTTCCCCTATGGACACTATTTATTTTTAAAATGTCTAATCCACCGTTTATCCAAATGGTAGTGAATAAAAATAAAAATGCAATATAATAATTAAAAAAACCACAGTACTCTCCTTTGCAAGCAACAAAACTGAGAAGCCAGAGAGCGACAGAACTATAAAGCATACAGAGGAAACAAACTACGTGTCAGAATCAGGCCATCACGACTTCATAACCTTTAAGAGGGCTGTGAAAGTCCATCGAAAAAGCCCTGGCATTTGCAGCATTTCCCCCTCTCTTAGCCTGCAAGCACAGAAGAACACTCATTGCCAAAGTGTCTATAAAGATGTGCCTCCTGAAGGCACGGCAGGAGAAACACGCCTTATCAGCATTTGATATCCTGAAATTGTCAGCCTGTCTGGTCACCAAACAAGTTGGCAGCCAAGCTGTGTGGCGTGAAAAGGATTTGATAAGATTTTAAGCTCCATTCCCCCTCGCCCCATTCATCCCCGCTCGGTGTGCATTAAATGTCACGACACATCTTCCTCCTGCACCACCACCCCTCAATTGAGCACAAACCTGTAGCCAACTTTGCGCGAGTAATGAAGGCAGTTCTCCTTGACGTGGGTTTGGAAATAGGCCGACCGGCAAATGGCGCCACACTCTGGGCAGCAATAAGGGGATTTGTGAGCATGGATTCTTTGATGAGCACAGTAACTGCACTTGTTGGGCAACAGCATCTGGCACACTTGACAAGTCTAAAGGGAGAAAAGGAGACGCCACAATTAGCCATTCCTGTTGCACTCTTCACACCTTTTTCCTGCTTCTTTCCATTACAAGAACTTCTACCAACAGAACTTCTTATGTAAATCCTATGTTCTCCCTTTATCTTCTTACCTTTGCCATGCCACTTCCGTGTTCTATAGGGTGCCCATATACTGCTGGCATTAAATGGTATCCCTACTAATGAGAATTTGTGTTTTTTCCCCAGGGGTGTGTGTAAAAAGAGAGATCTAACATAATGCTTATTCTGCTTTCCAAACACCAGGACCATGTTGTAAAGAGAGCTGTCAGGAATTTCCAGTGACAAGTCGTTCCAAAGTCAAATCCTAATGTACTTACCAGTAGAAAGAATTCTGAGGAAGCACTTAAGCCAGGCAACTGTCTTTCCAAGCCAACTTAACATTAGCACCATGTTTTCCGGCACCTGAGCAAGGGAATTTCAAGGCCTCTCCCAGATCCCCACCCAAAGCCGTCCTTTTTGCAACTGGCATAGTTTGTAAGGCCCAGAGTTCAAAAGCAATGGACATCCAGATAGCGGGAATTATCAATGCAACTGTCTTGGAGCTGGGTACACATGGCTGAGCAAGGATGTGATGATGGTGTTATCTTTGAAGCAGGAAATGAAATAATGAAATTCCAAACACCTCTATTTATTTATTTATTTAGCATCGGTAGAACACCAGAACATTTCATATCCAGAGTTCTCTGAACCCGGTGATTAGGGATAGCCCAAACGACTGGTAAATGTCTCTGGCTGAGCAACCATTTACTGAAAAAGCTTACCAGAGATCTTAGGCTTGGAGTTCTCTCTCCTTGTTTTCTAAAAGGTGCTCTTTTTTAGCCAACTGGCTCTGCAGATGAAATGATGTGCTGTGGTCCAAACCTACTCCTTCCTTGGGCCTGAACCAGTTTCCACTGTCTCTCCTTATGGGTTTGGGAAAGAAGGAACCTCTTGGAGGGTGTACTGCTCTCTCCATCTCCAAGTGACAAGTCCAACAGGCACCTCATGCTTACAGGCCAGTAGCACAACACCCACTCCCACCATCCCACAGCTCTCCTCCCTGTGCTGGCTACCTTCTTATATGACATTCTGCAAGCAGCATAGAGTAAAGGTGACCCCACAGTCTCCAGATCAAGCCATGAGCTGACAATGTTGACAAGTTGTGCCTTTCCAACCACTGTGGGTCACAACCAAGCCAGGTGGCCTTAATGGCGAAGCTGCTGGCTCCCAGTCACAAATCCCAAGCAGCTAAGGCAGGACTGAGAATACACACAGCTGAATTACAACTCCAAGCTCTCTGTTAACAGGTTATCATTTCCAAAACATCCCAAGACTTGCCTCTCCATGTCACTTGGAACTGCAGCATGAGGAAAGCACAAGTAGTGCGACACGCCTACCAGCTGTAATCTGGTGTCCTCAACCAACATCCAAGTCTTGATAACTATTTGTACACGGCATTGATTTACAAGCTGTTGCCATCCACAGTGACCCTCTGGCCTAAACAAATGCTCATGCCTGCAAGTTCAAAATGTAAGACCGCCCAGGTTTTCAAGAGCTGGAGAACCAAAGAAACAATCACTTCTGAAGCTGCTCAGGCGTCATGCCCAGATCCAAACAGTTTGGTTAGTGGCCAGGCTTTCAAGAACTGAACCCGGGATGGCTGTGTCCAGGCCAGTGGCCTACCTACAGCGATAGCCAGGATAGCTGAGCACTGCGCAACTAAACTCCTAGAGATACCCTGCAAAAAGCATTGATTGGATCGCATTAACTCCAGTTAGCTCTAGCATCTACAACCAAAGAAGGCAAGGGTAGATAGTGGACCACTAGCCAATTTGTGGTGGACCTATTGGCACCTGCTCATTGCTGGGATTCTTGCAGTGAATGAAATTTGCTATGTGTAGCCTTCTATGATCCAACAAGGCACTTCTTAAGCTAAAATCAGTTGCGTTAGACCTTAACAATTAAAGAGAATCCAAGTACACACTCTTGCTTCTGTAGGTCACAAATGACATCAACCCACTCCTGGTCTACACAACAGGGCACACAGTCAGCACTTCTGCTTCCTGGGCCTTCTGTGCTTTGATTCAACCCTAAATGTCTTTCCTTTCTCTGCCCTTGAACTCTTGTCACTCTCCGTCTGCAGTTTCCTGCCTCCCACCAGTCATGGCTATTCTTGAAGCCCACGTCATGGCTTCCTGCCAATACAGACAATTTGGATTTAACAGAGGATTGTGCCCTGACCCTGCAAGACAGCTCTCCTGCTGATCATTCCATTTTACTACGTACGTTTCTACACAAGTTACAGCAATTTCATCAGAGGCCTTATCATTGTCCCTGAAAGACTCGCAGTCCAAGTACTGAATGTTTACTTGACTTACGTACATATGTTTCTATTAATAGCCTCAGAATGGTTTTAAACAGTTACCTATTTGTATTTTTATTCTGTGCTTTTAGAAAGCCTTTAGTTATTGTTAATATAACCGGTTATCACACACACCCTAAAAATTTGGACCTTTGGGCCTCAAAACACAGTAAACACTGAAATTCCAGACTAAAAGCTCAGGAACAACAGTCCAGAATTTCAACAGCCTACAAACCTGCCTCTTCCCATCTCCTTGCCCCTTAAGATCAACACTGGACTGCACCCCTGCAGGTGGCAAGGAGTGTCAGACAGAAGAACGCTTCTGACCCCTTCCCCTACAGAAAAAACCTCTGCATATGGAAAGCTTGCACACCAAAGAGGATGAAACTTCTTCCTGACATATTAGCTGTCCGCGTGTGAGAGGATTTTTACAAAATGGGAAATTTAAGCATACTGTTCCCCCACTGCCAGCAGCTTTAGGTAGCACAGATGGGGAAAGACTACTGGAACTATGGAATTTCAACATTTAGTATACTCTGTGGCCCAAACGTCCTGATTCGCAGAGAGAGTGTGGTGGTTGCTTTAATTGGAGTCATGTTTTAGATGCTTAAATCGGGAGTTGGTCTAAGATTCTTCTTTCACAGCAGCTGCCTGATACACATTCAGAATTCAGTTTATTCATGCTACTGTTTCATCAAGACCATCCAGTCTAATTTTGTGAAGTGGAAACGTTTATGTAAAAACTGAAATTATCATAGGCTTATGAAAGTAACGCAAGTTACTGAAAAGCTGTGATAAGAAATGTGAGTAAAAAGGAGGAAAATTTGGGTAATAATCCACAACCATTTAAGCCATAGAAGTTTTTTCCTACCAAATTCTGTATGTTGTGGATTTAATCTTTTTTTATCTACTGTTGTATGATATGTATGCCCTTGTTGTATGATATGTATGCCCTTGATGTCTGGGAAATACTTAAGATGGTTTTGCCAATGAAAGCTACCAATTTATCTCAAAATTTAAATTATAAGGTCCTCCCAAGCCTCATGAGCTTCACCAATTCACTGGAGTCAAATCTCCACTATCATTTATCTCCTTTTCATTTATCTCAGCTCTTCTTCACTTTATGTTCCCATCATTGCATCAGGCTGTAGCAGAGCGATCGATGGGGGCAGGACCACTCCAATAGCTCTGCTGAGAAACCAGCTCCACATGGAGCCTCCTCTCCATAAATGGCTTCCATTCCAGTTGGTCATTATAAGAACAACTATGCAAAAGAGTTGGTGCCTGCATTTGCTTGTTTCCCTTTTCCCTCCTCATTCCTTTGTCCTGTGTCTTTTAGACTGCACATCTGTGGGCAGAAACTCTCTTGTTTCATTAATCTTATGTAAGTCCCTCTTGAAACTTTTTGGTTGAAAAGTAGAGTACATTAATAAATTAATCTATAGGGGAACAGTTGTGATGGTCCTTGATCATCTAAGTTAGGCATCCCCAACCTTCAGCCCTCCAGATGTTTTGGCCTACAACTCCCATGATCCCTAGCTAACAGGACCAGTGGTCAGGGATGATGGGAATTGTAGTCCAAAACATCTGGAGGGCCGAAAGTTAGGGAAGGCCTGATCTAAGTAGTACTTCAGGGTCTCTGTTATATCCAGCCTCCTAAACATCTGGTGAACTGTCAGGCAGATCTTCAGGGAGAGGGAGGTTAGGTGGGAAGAGAACCTAGTTTAGAAAAGGATGTTGGTAAAATGGTAGTTTTACCAGTTCCCACTCACTATCTCCCACAAAACCACAAAGATACTTAACTACTGAATAATCCTTAGCAATTGGGTAGACACTACAATGGTACTATATGTTTAATTAAAGGAAAATAGATAAAAAATATTCAGGCAGAACCCAGCACCAAATGTTGCATTTCCGTTGTATGTTCCCAAGGGAAAAGTAACTTCCGACTTTAAGGCTTTCACTGCAAAATAAAACTAAAATAAAAGTGTGCATTAAGTAAACATTCTCAGATTTCTAAAGGGAAGAGATTCCCTTCCTTAAGTAAATCTATCATTGAGGCAGCTGCCCATCCCATTATGGTACCTGAGCAAAAGACTTGCACATCCCTTACCTGCAACTCTGAATCTCTCTCATCCTAGTGTTTCATTGCAGTAGCTTGTATTTAATCAAATATTTGACTTCAGTATACAATTAGAAACTGTGATATGCTACAAATACAGCTGCATACATAGGAATGTGGTCAGTTGACAGGTTTAGAATTAAATTATCCAAATTAAAACATAAATTATCTGTACAGGACCCTCGTACCTACGGGACCGCCTCTCCTGGTATGCCCCACGGAGGACCTTAAGGTCCACAAATAACAACACTTTGGAGGTCCCGAGCCGCAAGGAGGTTAGATTGGTCTCAACTAGGGCCAGGGCCTTTTCAGCACTGGAGCCGACTTGGTGGAACACTCTGTCACAAGAGACTAGGGCCCTGCGGGACTTGAGGACTTCCTCAGGGCCTGCAAGACAGAGCTGTTCCGCCTGGCCTTTGGTTTGAACTCAGTCTGACCCTTATGTTATCCCTCCCCTTATGGTTTTGATTTATGGGCTACTATTAAAATGAGGCTGCATTTTAAATTGTATTTTAACCCGTATTTTAATAAACTGGTGTTTGTTTGTTTGTTGTCCCCCCCCCCATTATGTTTTGTTGTAATTTTATTGGTGTTAGCCGCCCTGAGCCCAGCTCTGGCTGGGGAGGGTGGGGTATAAATAAAATTATTATTAATAATATTATATTTGTGTTATCTATTGAAATTAAGTTTTCATTTGTATAGTTGTAAATTAATCTGTCACTCACAGTTTCCATAATGAAAGTTTAGTTATTCAATACACCTGACCCATGTTCTCCACAATTTTTTCCTCTTTTTCTCCTGATTTGCAGGACAAATGCAACACTTTGCCAGTTTGGATGAAACAGGCATGTATACATAACACTAACCTTTAGCCCTCCAGATGTTGCTGGATTACAACTCCCACAGTCCCACCACTGGCCTCCAACAACATCCAGAGGGCTGCACATTTGTCACCTCTGACATAACCCTATACTACTTTGTCACTGCATCTGACCCACCCAAATGTCATAAAATATGAAGAAAGATTCTGCACTGTTATGTGTCTTCAGAAAACACAAAGAGTAATAATTCCTAACTTTACTCCTAGGTTGTGATGTTGGAAATATTGTGATGTTGGAAATATCAATATCTTTAATGATGGATACTCAAGACAAATTTTCTAACTTTCAGCAGCCATAATCATGAAAAAGAAGGCTCATTTAGCCCGGAAATGAGTCCTCCTTTATCGGCATTTTGAAGACACATCACTTAAGCCACTGTTTGTACCCAAAAGGGTGAACAGGAGTAACAAAGTCACCTTAACTAAAGCTGACATTTGTCCTATTGCCAACAAAGATCACAGTCAATGGGAAGAATAACTATCAGCAACTCCAGAGATTATGCAAGGAAAATTCAAGAGGTCTAATCAATCTACTGCAGTTCTGAATAAAAATTACCCTCCAGATTCAGCAGGCGGGACTGTTCCAGAAGAAGAGGATTTGCTGAGTAATTTTGTTAACCTACCAAATAAAGAGCAAAGTGACATTCTCACCAAACTAGCTAAGTTACAGTCCAGGCTGACCCAAATACAACAGCATGGATAACAAAATGTTGGTGAAACAATTGACAATCAAGCCTTCTGCCCACAAGCTGTTTCTCCAAAATGTATAGTTAAAAAGAGGGCTACCAGAGGAACTTCGAAGTGTATAGATGCAGAGCTGCAAACTCAACCCCCCTTGGAATATGATAGGGTGAGGGACAATCCTGATGGCATGACTACAAATTCCTGGCTGAGCTATCAGAAATTAGCTCCAAATGTAATAGGTAGTCCTCTCCCGAGAATCCAAAAGGATATTAACACCGTTGAATGGGTTCCCACTGATAAGAGGAATGGAAGCGGTTTTTTTAGAAAAAGGATAAATCGATATTTCCTGAAGTTTGGGCCACAGCAGTAGTCATCCCTATATTCAGAAAGTGCCTTACATTTGATCTGGCTAGTCATAGACCAATTAGCTTGCTACCATTAATTAGCAAATTATATGCAAAGCATCTTTACAATAAGCTAATTGACTGGATAACTGATGAAGCTATTATTGCCGAAGAGCAAGCAGGATTTAGTTGAGTCAGATCCACTATAGATCATTGCTTTGTACTAGTTCATTTTACAGATGAGTATGTTAAGAAACCGGATGGTGTGCTATATGCAGCTTTCATTGATCTGAAAGCTGCATTCGATTCAATCTCTCGAGTAAGACTGTGGGATTAGTTGAACTCTTAAATACAGATAAAATATTATTGTTCTTGATTAAATGTCTATATAAAAACACTGTGCTGAAAGAGCGTTGCTCTACAAATGGGCAGCTCATAGGATCTGTACCAACCACAAAGGGAGTTAAGCAAGGTTGCATCCTAGCTCCCGCACTGCTTTAATTACCATATTTTTCCGTGTATAACACCCCCACCCCCCATGTATAAGACTACCCCTGTTTTTGGCTGCAACCAATCACTAAATCACCCCCATGGATATATTCCATGTATAAGATGACCCATGTTTTTTAACATTATTTTAGCGTAAAAAAACCTAGTCGTACAGACGGAAAAATACAGTATATATAAATGTCATTGTCCAGAGTTTAACATCCCCAGAGTATCATGCCCCTAAACTGGCCACAAAAGCCATCTCTGTATTATTATAGGCAGATGATGCGATACTTCTATCACAAACAAAAGTGGGCCTAAAAAGATTGATGAGGGCATTCTCAGGATACTGCCAAAGAGAACAGCTAGCTGTGAATTACAAGAAAACTGAAGTCATGGTGTTTTCAAGAAACTATAGGGCTCATAGATGGTATATGGATAATCAGTTGATCAAATAAGGTAAAGTCTTTAAATACCTCAGCCTTATTTTTCAGTCAATAATCTAGTAAGTATTTAGTTCTGTCTTGGTCCAAATATACTTGCCAAAATCCTCCTGCGTCCCACCTAAAGACTGCTGTAAACTGCGGACATGGAAGCAACAGCACTGCTCCCAGCTTTTTCTTCCCATCCTCCCATCTTGTTTAACATCCTGTCCAACAAAGAGTTCTGAAGTACTAGAAAGCTTCCTCACTATTCTGGGTAATGTCCTAATAGAAGTATTGACCAACTGTGGGTTCTCATATTTTTCCTTTATTTGTATTCTCTATAACAGGCATAGGCAAACTCGGCCCTCCAGATGTTTTGGGGCTACAATTCCCATCATCCCTGACCACTGGTCCTGTTAGCTGGGGATCATGGGAGTTGTAGTCCCAAAACATCTGGAGGGCCGAGTTTGCCTATGCCTGCACTATAATCTATAACCTATTGCTTGAAAGTTTATAGTGTGGTGACCTGCTCTGGTTGCCCTGCTAAGGAAAGCAGCAATTACTGAAGTTCAACCACACTGTTTTTGTTTTTAATTAAGCCAAAAAACTTCACCAATGAGAGACATGGAATTTGCACTAATTTTCTTGAAGGAAAGCCTACATGCGGGAAAGAGGCAAGAACAGCACAGCGCTGCATAACTCACTGGCAAACACTCACTGGATAAAACCAGTTTTTTAGCTTACTCGTTTATTTCAGAAACATTGTAAGAGCTCACTTTATTTCGTGGTTTTTTTTGTTTTTACCCAAAGCCAGATTTTATTGGAACAAATGCTCTCAAACAACTTCCCTGCGTCTCTTCAATTTTTCTATAGGACTTTGTACACATTGGAAGTTGCTGGCCATAGGCAGCCTGAATTCCACGAATGCCCCTGGTAGTGTAACTCAACCCCACCTACAGATGGCGTAGAAGAAAGCAGGAACGGGGGACCTATGACCTCCCATCAGCACCAACCAGCATTGCCAATGGTCGGGGTGGGTGATAGGAGCCGCAGTTCAACAACTTCTAGAAGTTTGCAGGCTCCCTACCCCTGCTTCAGAGTAAGAGTGAACAATTGCTTTAATTGAGTGGCGCGGATGGCGCTGTGGGTTAAACCACAGAGCCTAGGACTTGCCAATCAGAAGGTCGGCTGTTCGAATCCCCGTGACGGGGTGAGCTCCCGTTGCTCGGTCCCTGCTCCTGCCAACCTAGCAGTTTGAAAGCACGTCAAAGTGCAAGTAGATAAATAGGTACCGCTCCGGCGGGAAGGTAAACGGCGTTTCCGTGCACTGCTCTGGTTCGCCAGAAGCGGCTTAGTCATGCTGGCCACATGACCCGGAAGCTGTATGCTGGCTCCCTCGGCCAATAAAGCGAGATGAGCACCACAACCCCAGAGTCGGTCACAACTGGACCTAATGGCCGGGGTCCTTTTACCTTACTTATGATGATGATGATGATGATATTTGTACCCCGCCCATCTGACCAGCTCAGCTCTCACCCACTCAAGTAAAAATTCTTAGGTTCAATCCCTGGCATCTCCAGATAAGGCTGGAACCCTGAGGAGCCACTGCCAGTCAGTGCAGTAGACAATACTGTGTGCTACATGGACCAATTGGTCTGGCTCAGTATAAGGAGGTGTTTTCTGTTTCTATGGAAGATTCAAGATGGATTCTATCATGTACGGAGCAATTCTAGAAAATCAATTTCTGCAAAGCAATTGTAGATAGGCTCCTCAAATCCAATAATACAAAGGAAGTATATGCAAAACTTTGGGGGCCCTGGAATTGCCCACTGGAATGGTGGGTGCTACCCAGGTGCCACCTGGCTGCTCTTGTCATTGCATGCTATGAATCAACACAATAAAGGTTGCTGTTGTGTTTTCCTGTAGGTCAGAGAGTCTGGTTAATGCCCTAACTGCAGCTTTAGCAGTGCTAATCTGTTTTCAAGGGTTTGGGGTTATTTGCAGTTTTTACAATGGGAAAATTGATGGCTTCTCTTACAGAGTTACAAGAATATCTCACATGCCAGCCTGACACAGAAATCTGCACATTAGAGTGTTTCTACAACAATGCACCCACCACAGCACAGGAGACACCTTCAAAAGGTCAGAAATAGTAAAGCTGAGCCTGAACAGGAAACCGGTCAAAACCAATATTTTTGTCTCACATTTGGAAATCATTGCTGAAATTTAACAAAAATATATTCAAAGTTACTAGTTCAGGATAATTAAAAGCCAATGGGGTAAAGGCTTCAGGTGACACGAAGATAAAACGGGTGCAGGCACCACCTATGCCACCTTGAACCTCTTGAACAAATGCACTAAAAATATATACTGTATAATAAAATGGATTGTTGCATGCTGCTTTGTGCTCTCCTGTTCTTTTCTTCTCCAGCACGAGTTACACCACTGTCTTCTACCCCAGCTGATTCGCTGTTCACCACTGCCGAGGTTTATATCAATAGGTTTACTCTAAGTAAAACACTACCAACAACCTTAGCCAAAAGGCTACTCTGAGTAAAAGCTAGCTGAATACAACTCATTGTCCTTTGCCAGTGAAATACTTCCAAGAATGCTCCTGGGCATTTTATGACATCACAGGATGATGTCAGAGCAACAAAGCCAGTGGCAGCCACAGGCCATAATACCTGGTCAGCTGACGTACTTGCACGTGTAAAAAGCATACACTTCACTTGACCCCTTGCATGGGCCCAACAGAACTGAAAAGGGTAATGAAGTTTATTGGATTAAGCAGGAAATTTATTTCAATATTTTAATGCCAAAGCCTTCCTACCTTTTTCATTATTTTTTTCAACAGTTCTATCCCAAAGGCTTTCAAAACATGCAGCTTATTAAATAAAGCAAGGGAGTTAGAATATGGAGATGGCTGTTAATTAATAGTCCCATTACTCCAAAACTAAATTGCAAGCCTACATAATGCTGCAAAAAGCATGCAGCAGGTGAGTGGGCGACAGAAAGCTTGTTGGTGGAATTTTCGTTTCGTTTCATTTCTCTTTCCTCTTCAATTTCACTGCTGATTCTAAGTACCGGTAAGTAAAGGTATTGCTGGGGGGGAAATTGCTGTTGAAACATCCTCAATGACCAATGGGGTACAATAACACAACCAAGGTTGTTTTGTGGATTTCAACAATTCTGCAATCTAGAGAGCAGCAGATGAAGATAGGAAGTGAAAGTGTGATGAGGTGCCCTGCCACTTATTATTATTATTATGGTTATTAATAAAATTTGTATACTGCCCTATACTTGCAGGTCTCACGGCAGTTACAACATAAATCACAAAATATATAATAAAAACAAAAGCAACCCAATAAATGGGTCAACAGCTCATTTAGATGTAAATTGTTGGATCGGAATTAACTGTGTTCTTAACAATCCTGACCACTTTTACTTAGAATGATCACATACTGTTTTCAACATAACTTATGTCCATGTAAATGTGCCAAGGATTGCAGTCTGTCTAAGTATTACAGCTTTTGAGCTGAAAACTTTGGTGCCAAAACTGCTATTTTGCTTCTTGCTTGTCCAATTTTTGTATACTAAAGTAGCAACATATTTCAGATTCATTTCTTGTATGAAGCAGCATTGGTAAGAGGGGAAGTGTGCAGAAAACCATTAGTTTAAAGAAACCTTTTGCATTCTCGGTCTAAAAGAAGGTAAATATTTCCCGGGGAACATACCTGCATGTCACACTAAACCAAAGTTTCATGTGACATGAACAAGCAGGAACAAGCTGCAGCAAGTCTCAGGCTTGCATGGTGTCTCTACCCTTCAGTCAAAGAAGCAGCATTTCAAAGCTTCCACTTCTGTTTTTGATTAATCACAGCTCGCTATATTGTCCAGACTCAGAAATATGGTTAATTTTAACCATGGTTAGTTTAAACAGGACTGCTTCAAGAACTATGGTTTGAAATTGGTTTGTCAATTTATCAATTTGGACGGCTAAACAAAGCTCCTTCCACGTAGGAGGAAGACGAGAAGTGTGTGTGGACCAGGAAGGGACACACACAACACATTGGCTGCTATGCAAACCTGTTATTTTAGACCACAGTCTTCCATCTGCATAATTCTCTAGATGTCATTGGGCAGAGAACTGAAGGCTAGGTCCAGTTAATATTTTTGAATGAACACTGGCCAGAAATGGGCTGTTCACGTCGCCAACAAATGGAGCAGAGCAAGCTACTTAAAAAAAACCCTAGACAAATAAATCTATACAATAATAATAATAATAATAATAATAAAAGCTTTAAATACATCAATCTCTTCTTCTCTCCCTCAGTAACTTGAGGGGATGAAGCAATTTATTTCTGGCACTGAATGGTATATGCTGTATATTCAATCATCTTAAATCACACATATAGATCACCATCTCCACGCTCTTTTCAGTCACCTGCCACTTTTCTTAGATTTGCACATAGTGTATAACTCCCAGAACATGGAAAGATGCGGTTAACTAATCTCGTGTGCCTATCTTAATGTACGTTTGGAGTGTCTGGCTGTTTTTAATCTAGGCCCAACAGAAAATAGCTCTGATCTTTATTTAGGAAGTGACTTACCAGTCCCTCATTATCTTCCGAGGTTCTCTGATAATGTGCTGCTAGGGCAACATAGTCCAGTGCCTGCTTATTACATTCAAAACACTTTAATCCGTGACGAATTAGTCTCAACGGGTCCGCATACAGGGGCAAAGCTGGCTGAGCATTTGTCGAGCTCCCAGTCCCGCTTCCCGGCGCAGCGCAAGTCTTTTGCGGAAGAGGGGGCAACCGTGACGTCTGAGATGCCGAAGACGTTGAAGAGCTCGTTGGAGAAGGTGAAAACATTTGGTCTAAGGAAATGGGTTTCATGAACAGCTGAGAACACTGCATGATAAAGCCTTTGCTCTTGTGATCCCTCGCATGCTTGAGCAAGCTGCATTTGTTGAAGAACAGCAGCGTCGCCGAACACTGAGTGCACATGACTTCAATGTGGACACTTCTCCTGCTGTAATGCTGGGTGAGGCTTTTCTCTAAGGCAAACGAGTCGCCACATTCCAGGCAACAATACCCAGACGCAGGTAAGTGAATACTGCTGTCAAAAGGAGGGCTGAGGTTTGGAGTATAGATTGGCACAGGATTGGCACCATGCAACACTTTGTTGAATGCCTCGACGACAAGAGGAGCGGCTTTCTTAACCTGGTGCACAAGCGGCACAGACATCTGTGTGAGCTGGGACGGGCCGCGCCGCTGCACGGAAGATTTCGCCGCCACAGAAGCCGCAACGCTGTGGGGAACCAGGTTGAGGTTGGCCAGGTGCACGGCTTTAGGAAGGAGGCTGGCAGGGTTACAGGGCTGCGCCACCACACCTGGCTGCTGCTTCTTGCTTGACGGCTGTCCCACAATACCTACTTTTATTGTCCCGCTGCTGCTGTTTGCCAGCAGGGGTGCACCGGGGGTGCTGCTTAGAGGAATGTCTGCACTCATACTGTCAACGTGGGGACTTGCTAGGTTTGCCTCTTGAGCAGTGGCTTTAGCAAAGCCCTTGCATGACTCAGTGTCCATGGATGCATTTGGTTCTGGCGAAGGGAAGGATTTCACAAACTCTTCAGTTGATGAACTCTCCACGGGCGATTCTTGAGGAGATTTGCCCAAGTCATCGACTTCCGGCAGGATCCTTGTTACCATTCTTTTAATTTCACCAGAGGAGGTTTTAATAGTCTTGATCCTGACTTTGGGAATTGCTGGGGGTGAACCAGTTGCCACCGAAGGAGAGCCTTTGCTACTGCTGTCACTGCACACACTCCGGGGAGACTCGGGCTGCTTGCTGACTTTTCTCACCATCTCAAGGGGGCTTCTGGGACTCTTTGGTGACTTTGGCATCTTGGGGCTTCCCTTGATGCCATCCTTAAAGGGCCCAGAAGACTCCTTCGTCAAGTTTCCCTGGTCCTCCTTTGAGATGCCTGCAACCTTTTTGGCCTGAAGGGCTACAAGTGCAGCGACGCAGGATGAGAGTTTGGAGTGGGCAGGTTTGATACGCTGGCGAGGTGGAACTGACGAAGAGGAGTAGTTCATTTCAGGCACAGATCCTTTACTTTCACCCAAGTTATTGCTATGGAAATTGCCAAGCTGTAACCCTTCACTGAGGAAGTTATTGGTGTCCACAAGGTCTTTGACAGGGCCCTCCCGTTTCTCAGGGCTCTTGTCGCATTCCCTCTTGCTAGCATCCACCCTGCTTTCTTGCAGTTCATGCATATCTATCTTTGGATCTCTTTTACAGTATTGATCAAACATACTTAACTCGGGTTCTGCTATTTTCTTACTAAGCAGATCTAGCAGTGATGGCCCAGTTGACATAAACCTACTAAACTCTGGTTCTGGCAAGGTCCTACTAAGCAGATCTAACACAGATGACCCAGTTGGAATATACATTGGATGCGGTGGAAAATAGGGAGTTTGGACATGTTTAGGTTTATCTACAATACTGTTCTCTTTGAGTGCATCCTCCGGCTCAGGGCTGGAGATGGGGCTGAACTGACTGAATGTTGGTAAGGGCTCTGACTTTGTCTGTTCCAACTTTTCAGGATAGTTCCTCAAGCCATCACCATTGATGAAAGTGGAATCAAATTTCCCATAATTGTGAGTCTCCAGGGGAAGTTCAGACCCCCGGAATCCATTGTGCAGCAGGCCTGGTCCTAGGTGGTTGCCTTCCTTTTCTGCTTCAAATGACTCTTGTCGGCACGTGTTCTTCACAATGACACTCACAACTGGAATGTCAGAAGCTGGCACTGCGTGGGACAAGGATGCGCTTTCATCTATACAAATCCCGGACTGCTTGAGATGGTTTTCGTTCTCCTCACCAGCTGTCTGAATGGCTTCCTTGGCATCAAGGCTGGTTGGGTCAGGAATGTCAAAAGCAGCCAGCAAGTCATCAAAGTCTGGAGTTTTCATGTCCCCCATGATGAAAACTACAAAAAAGCAAAACATTGTCAAAAGCATTCTCGGTGCGCATTTTCTGAATTTATCTCTCTTTCTAGAAATGCCAAGATTTGGGTAGAAAAACATGCCTACTGCTCTATTAGTAGTTCCTATACTCTATGAAAAACTTCTTCAACCTGGTTCTCTCTTTGGATGTTTTGGACTACTATTTGCAACATTCCTTGCCCATGCTGGCTGGGGATGACAGGAGTTGTAGCCCAAAACATCTTGAAGGGCCCTGTGTTAGGGAAGGCTTCTCTAGGGATTCCGTTGATTTTTCAGAAGACAACACACCCATACTTTCTAGAATGGGAATAAAAGGTGTTATATTTATAACGAACAGACCACAAGCAGTCTCCTTGAGGCATGCTTTGCCTTTTCTAACTTCCTCCCCATTGCACACAGCTGCAGCAAGAAAGGGGCAGGGAACCCTGCAAATTTTCAGAAGGGGATTTACCTGTTGTTGCTGATACTCAAAACCCAAAGCCTATGATTTTCCTTCTACAGATCGTGATGCAGTATTATATACTAAAAATAATGATAACCCAGGGGTGTGAGAAATATGCCACTCTTTCTAATAGCAAAACGTCTTGGTCCAGTGCCTATCAGTTGAACAGTCCACAGACAAGGTTCATGCACAGTCAAGGGGCCTCCCCAGCTATGCAGAAATGCATTTTTGTAAATTAAAAGGGGGAAAGAGCCTCAAAAAGCCCAGTTGTATGAGGACTTGAGGACGCTCAATGGATTCCAGAAGTTACTGAAAGTTGAGTGCATCAGCTGAAAGGAAAATACTGTGGCATAAGCTTTCGTGGACTAGAACCCACATTAAGAGATGCAAATAGGCTCCAGCCCACTGAAGCTTTATCTTTAGGCGAACACAGCTACCCCACTTGGAAGTGGCTTACTGTATCCTGAGGGGGCGGGAGACATGCCATGAGATTTTTAAAAATCTCATACCTGCACCATACAGGGAGGTTTCAGTACAGGGGAAAAGAAAACCGTATACCGTATATACTCGAATATAAGCCGACTTTTTCAGCATATTTTTTATGCTGAAAAACCCCCGCTCAGCTTATACTCAGGGTGGGGGGTGGCGGAGGAGGGACGAGCTGCGCCTCTCCCAACCACGGCTCCTATGCCTGCTCTTGCGAGAGGCAGAGGTGGCGGAGGAGGGATGAGCGGCCCGAAAAGAGCGCTTTCTCGCAGCTGGTCCCACCGCTGCTGCCCGCAAGGAACCCTTCCGGGCTACTTGTTCTTCCTCTGTTGCTGCCGCCACCACCAGGTTTGTGGTGTGGTGAACCAGCGTATACTCGAGTCAATAAGTTTTCCCAGTTTTTTGTGCTAAAATTAGGTCCCTTGGCTTATATTCAGGTTGGCTTAAACGGTATATATTTTCCTTTTCCTGCTCTCTAGAATCTCCTCCTCCTCTATCTTTGCACATCATAGCAAAAAAGTGCTCAAATTCAGGGCTAATAGCTCTTTTATAGTATGGCGAGGGAATGTTTGAGGAGCGTGGGAAAGAAAAGCTCCCCACATACCACAAGCCCTGAACAGCACTGCAAGGCATCTTTTCAGGCTGGCTAGAGCTCTGAACAGGAGAATTCCTGTTAAGGGCTGAGGATACACTGCAACACTTTGTTGCAGGTTCCCTCTATATAATAAACAAACAACCTTGTATTCCTGGCACCCTGGGGTTCTTATCATTCTTCTTGTGTGTCGTTTACCAGGTGCTGCCTTGCTTTTTTTGTTGTTAGGGTTGGTACGTTTCTTGCAGCAAGCCCAGCCAAGGAGGGAAAGGGACTAAAGTGTAGCATAAACTGATTATTTGCAGTTGGTCTACAGCCACCAGGGGAAACAGTGCCAAAATACGCATTAGAGCAATCCCTTCCTGGCTGATAGAAAGGTTCACAGCGATGGCTCCTCTTTACCTCATGCCTTTCTGGGTTGCACACACAGGGTGATGATATAAGGGAATAATTATTTTGCTCCAGACTGCACAAAGGTCATACAAAGAGCAAAGTCCACTTTCTGCGATGTGCCCTCCAGAGCTGTCAAGTGTGACAACACAGAAAGTTAAAGGGGAAACTCTCCCGTTCTCCTGCTGCAGAAGCCAAACACAACTGCAGAAGCTGGAACTTAAAACTCACGCCATTTTATATAGCACAAGAGCACCAGCCTTTGCCAACCTGGTGCCCTACAGATGTTTTGGGCTCCAATTCCCACCAGCCCCAGCCAGAACAGGGGCTAAGTCTACATTGCCTCTTGGCTGCCCAGCTGATAAGAGAAGGACTGTAGCTCCCCTGCTTTGCATGCAGAAGGGCCCAAGTTTGATCCCTAGTACAGTCGTGCCTTGGAAGTCAAACAGAATCCATTCTGGAAGTCCGTTCGACTTCCAAAATGTTCGAAAACCAAATTGCAGCTCTTGCAGCCAATCAGAAGCTGCAGAAGCCCTGTCAGACGTTTGGGTTCCAAAAGAATCGGAACAATCACTTCTGGGTTTGCGGCGTTCGGGAGCCCAGTTCCAGGGCGTTTGGGAGCTCCAGGTATAGCTGAGAGAGAACTCTGCCTAAAATCCTGAGAGCTGCTGCCAATCAGTGTAGACAATACTGAGCTAGATGGACCAATTATCTGACTTGATATAAGGCATCTTCCTATACAACTCAAAACATCTGGAGGGCACCAGGTTGGCAAAGACTGCTGGACACACTTCTCTTGACATCAGTTCAAATGCTTCAAGGAGTGTGTCAGCTGCTACAGTATGACAAGCGTCATCTTCAAGTAATGTTTACAACTTTAATATGGCAGAAAACCCAACTGGCAAAGACAGAATCAGATTTCATCTATATACAGTGGTACCCCGCAAGACGAATGCCTCGCTAAACGAAAAACCTGCAAGACGAAAGGGTTTTCCGATTTTTAGCGGCTTCGCAAGACGAATTTCCCTATGGGCTTGCTTCGCAAGACGAAAGCCCATAGGGAAATCTCCGGGGACAGCGGGGAAGCGCAGCGCGCCTTCTCCTCTGTTCCCGGACCTGTCCTGAAGGCTTGCGGTGGGAGGAGGGCTTTCCTCCCCACCGCCAACATTCAGAACAACATTCAGACAAAAAACTCGGAAGAAGAAAAAACTCACGGAACGAATTAATTTCGTCTTGCGAGGTACCACTGTACTGCCCTTTCTCCATGGAGCTTAGAGTAGCGTATGTAAGGACCATCCTGTTTTATCTTCAGAACCACCATTTCCGATAGGTTAGGCTGCGAAAGATTGACTGGTCCAAGATCATGCTGCTTCACTGTAAAAATGGATGAACTAGCAAGAACAGGGCCCAGGATGATCCATGTTCAGGCAGAACTAGTATTTTAAAAAGTGCCTTGTTATGAAAATCATGAGCGCTAGGCCAGGATGCAGCGCAAGGTTCAAAATTAGCCAGGCACCACCCCTGCACCGTCTCATATTTTGGACTTCAAACTCTACAATTCAATGAAAACCACAGGCCTTAAGCAAGAGTCTTGCCAGCTGTTAGATACAGCCAAACCTGGTGAAATCAGCCTTCATCTGCACTGTGAGAAAGAGAAAAAACAAGTATAGGGCCAAATATAGATGTACTTGACTGTTCTGCAATTCTTCTGCAGACCACCTCACTGAAACATACAAGCTACAAGTTTGAAAAACTCTACATTAGGGAATCTTGCCTACCACAGATGATTCATAAAGAAAGGTTAATGGTTTCTATTCAAGTTTACTTTTTGTTTTTTAAACTTTGCTGTTGGAAGCCTTGAAGTGTGAAAAATACCCTAAGCCACATTGTACTGTGCTCTATCCAAAAATTAATGATTCTTCACAAGACTGGGATGACTGCAGGTATGTATTTGAAAGGGTCTGAAAAGATCCCTTGTGGTGGGAAAACAGACTTTCTTGTGTAGACCAAAGACTGCAAAGATTAAGAAGCACAGACGATCATCCCAGGTGTCGGTGAGTGACAGTCTATGAACTAAGGGTAAGAAAGACTGGGCAGTTCAGACAATCCATGGTTTCCAGGGCTTTAGACAGGAAGCCCAACTCAGACATCACAGAAAATAATGGTTTCTGCTAAGCCAGCCTTCCCCAACTTGATGTTCTCTAGATGTTTTGGACTACAACTTCCACTATCACTGACCACTGGCCAGTGTCAGGCTGACTAGTGCTGATGGGAACTGGAGTACAAAACATATAGAAGACATCAAGTTGGGAAAGGCTGTGCAAAAAATAAACAGACCGTAAAGTTACGCATGAGAGTGTAAGCCGAGCTTGTTCCAAAGTCTACAAAACATGGACTTCAGGGTTATCTGAACCAGGACTATAAAGCTATGTGCAGTTTTAATTTCACTTCTAAAACATTTGTTACACTTAAAAACTGCACTTGTTACAACTAAAGCTCAATTCAGTGTTCCATTTCCAACAATAGTCAACTAGTTGTCATTTGGGAGCTCAAAGGCAAAGAGTACAATAGTTTCAGCCATCCATTGTTATTCACCCCCAGTATCTGAGATGTATATTGACTCTGAATATGGATACTGTAGTTCACTGTGTCAAGGCTAATAATAAGTTAGCCAACATGATTTTGTCTAATGTTTCTTTAATGCTCTCTTACTCTGCTGGCCATTATCTTCTGATGAAGAATTTCATCTGGTCATCCTGCAATAAGTACTATTTATTTACAAATTAAATAACAAATAAGAGAATCTTAAATGCAGCCTCCCAACCAGTCACTTATCAATAAGTTTTTCCTAGTTTCAGCACCAGGTTTAGGGTGGTGCAGGTGGTTCCCCCACCCAGAGCGCTGAGCCGAAAGGGTACAAAAATGAGAAGATCCATAATTGAGAAGATCCATTTGGGGGTTTGGGGACACCAAATTTTGGCCTCGCATACAGCGTCGTGTTACAAAAGATTACCAAAGTCCACCCTTGAATAACTGATGCCAGTAGCATCAGAATAAGCTCTAAGTCTATACAGTCATACCTCGGGTTGCAAACGCTGTGGGTTGTGCATTTTCGGGTTACGGATGCGGCAAACTTGGAAGTACCGGAATGGGTTACTTCTGGGTTTTGGTGCTCGCACAGACGCACTAAATCACACTTTGTGCATAAGCACCGAATCGCGTCATGCGCGTGCGCAGATGCAGCACTGCGGGTTGAGAACATGCCTCCCGCACGGATCACGTTCACAACCTGATGTTCCACTGTATTCTGATACTTCTTAATTTGTCTTGAATCTGCTGCCAAACAATGCCAGATTTGTTTGGGGAGACAGCCATTTCTCTCTATGCACTCTAATGATGTTAGGAACTTAAGAAGCCCTGCTGGATCTGGGCCAGCATCCTGTTCTCACAGTGGCCAACCAGAGGCCCGTGAGAAACCCGTAAGCAGGACCCAAGCTTGAGCACTCTTCCCTTCTGCAGTTTCCAGCAAATGGTAATTGCTCAGTCCCAGCTCCTGCCAACCTAGCAGTTCGAAAGCATGCCAGTGCAAGTAGATAAATAGGTACCACTGCAGTGGGGAGGTAAACAGCGTTTCCGTGCGCTCTGGTTGATGCTACAGTTCCGTTGCGCCAGAAGCAATTTAATCATGCTGGCCACATGACCCAGAAAGCTGTCTGTGGACAAACGCCGGCTCCCCTGGCCTGAATCGAGAAGAGTGCCATATCCCCATAGTAGCCTTTGACTGGACTTCACTGTCCAGGGTCCTTTACCTTTTAATCAAGCACACCCAAGTGTGGAAGCAGAGCACAGCCATCATGGCTAGTATACAATATTTGTAATAGTATCCTGCCCTGTCATTCCTTACTAACCTTTTCTCTGAACTGAATTTAAGCTTTTCTTTACAGGAATGATCATCATTTTAGGTGCCCATTTCTATATACCGTATTTTTCGCTCTATAACACGCACCTGACCATAACACGCACATCGTTTTTAGAGGAGGAAAACAAGGAAAAAAATTCTGAATGAAACAGTGGATGTATCATTTTTGTGCTTCATGCTGTGGCCACAGACATGTGATCTGATGGTGAATTTGGGGTAGCTCAATGCAAAGATCCTGAGGATCCATGTGGATCCATGCTTTTTAACCA
>JAXCMG010000021.1:5366066-5424009 GCA_034642415.1 Podarcis siculus
GGTGGCCCAATGCAAAGATCCTGAGGATCCATGTGGATCCATGCTTTGTAACTACATTTTAAGTGGGGAGTGAAGGAAAAACACAGAAGGGACAAGAGAGCGGTCTGCAGAGAAGCAGCTGGCTAAGAAAGCAGGACAGGGATTTTACGGGAGGGAGGAAAGAAAGGCAAAAGTTTCCACAAACCCAAGCCAGCTTTCTCTCTCCTCCTGCATGTTTTCTGGCTGCCTGCGAGGAGCACGGAGAGGAAATAGAAGGAAAGACCTCTGCTTTCCCCTCTGCTTGCCTGGAGGGGAGGGGATTTGCCTGCTCTTTGTTCCGTTTGAGCAAACACAGCAACGAAACAGAGGAGGGTGGGCAGTAAGACCCTGAGGCAGAATGCAGGAAAGCAACCACTTCCTCTTTTCAGGTTTCCCTCTCGGAAGCAACGCACGATTGATTTTTGCTGATTTTTGTTCCTGCGCTCCCCTAATCGGCTCCAGGGACCCCCCACATTCGCTCCATAACACGCACAGACATTTCCCCTTCCTTTTTAGGAGAAAAAATCTGCGTGTAATAGAGAGAAAAATACGGTATTCTCTAGTATTAGTGTATGACCTCTTTGGAAAACTACAATGCATAGAACTTTCTTAAAGTGTCCATGATACAAAATTCATATTGTGGCAATAAGATAACACTTCCAGATAGATTACTCAAGCCGCAACTTGTCTGTGGGTGGTAGTTTTTCTCTCTGCTGAAGTCTGAGAATTGTAGCATCCACTACCAATAGAAACATTTGAGCTCCTAATGCATCAGGCTATGTAACAAGACATTTCAGACATCACAAAGCCATCATAGACAATCCAAATCCTCATGAAACAGCTGGAAAAGCTCAAAAAGTGGGAGCTGTGGGTGTTGCTATAGTTCCAAATGCACTCACAACTGTTACTTGCAAATATTTTATCCATTTATTTAAATAAATGAATAATCACAAATGGTGATGGGACCATAGTTCAGCAGAAGAACAAAAATTCAATTCCCCTATATCTCCTCTTAAAAGGATTTGGTAACAGATGATATGGAAGTCTCATCCCAAGGCCCTGGAAAGCCATGGCTAACCAGAATTTTTAAACAATATTGGGCCCGACTGACCAGTGGTCTGGCTCAGTCTCCTATGTTATCCTAGCACCCTCCTTTACTCGTAGTGCTCTATTGAGACTTCCATTATACTCTGCAAAATTTAAAATATGCAAATATAGCATGATGCGCACTTAAAATGGTGATGCCAAATACAGGAGTGAAAATATTCACTGCCTTCATTAAATACCAGGGTCTTAAGAGGCTCATTGGTCATCTCTCAGATATTCTATGAACTGCCCTCTCTAGCTTCAGTTTGGAAATCACATCAATGAGAGCCAAGAAGAAGTGTGCATCCATCAATCATAATCTGGTATCCTCCTTGCAGATGCAAAATATGCAAAGAAGAACATTCCATGCCGTCCTACAATTCATAATAAATGTCCAAGGGATGTTAATGTTAAGCCTTCTAGGATTTGCTACACATCCTGGGTCGATATTCTTTACCCACTTATTCCTTCCTTTTCCTTGTGTGTCTATTTAGATCAGAGATGGGGAGCCTGAGGCCCTCCAGTTGTTGTTGGGCTCCAACTTCCATCAGCTCTAGCCAGCATGGCCACTGGCATGGATGATGGGAGTTGTAGTCCAGCAATATCTGAAAGATTACAGGCTCCTCATTCCTTATTTAAATCGTATACCTGAGGGCTGTGTTTTGCCATTCCTTAGCTTATGCGACATATTGTATTATACCTTGTTTTAGGGGTATACACTAGATGACTCTTCATTCATCTAGCGCAGAGGGCCTTCTTGGTAGTGGTGCCCTCCCTGTGGAACGCCCTCCCACCAGATGTCAAAGAGAGCAACAACTACCAGACTTTTAGAAGACATCTGAAGGCAGCCCTGTTTAGGGAAGCTTTTAATGTTTGATGTATCACAGTATTATAATATTCTTTTGGAAGCCACCCAGAGTGACTGGGGAAGCCCAGCCAGATGGGCGGGGTATAAATAAATTATTATTATTATTATTATTATTATTATTATTATTATTATTATTATTATTATTATTTAAACAGGCTGGCAGCAGGTCTCAAAATTTCAAAAAGGAGACTTTCCAAGCACTGACATGAGATGGCTGAGACTAGAACCCAACACCATTCGCATGCAAAACATCCACTCCACCACTGAGCTGCAGCCCTTTTCCAACTGGGTTCACATATGTGCTCCTAACCCTTTCCAAAAATGTGCAGTTTTATTGCCCCAGCAACCAAATGGAAATGGCAAGAACCTTAGGAGGTTACTAAAAAGCCGAATGGAGATAAGGACTGCACACTAATATCATCATCATCATCAATATTATGAGTTATAGTCCCATCAAGATGAGAAAAAGGCCCAACACAAAGAGAAATTACAAGTTCAGCTTTATGCATTCACTGCAAATGACCTGTCCAATTTAAATTCACTCACAGACTTAACTGCCTGTTAACTTTTGAAACTGTCTTGATTTGAAGAATCTTAATGCTATTAAGAAACAAGCAGGCATTTTAATGCCTTCATTAAAGAGGGAAAGAGATTGCCAAAGTGTAAGATGACGCGGAAACAATTCAAAAACTTTTCCACCAGCAATGGTCATCACTCAGTTTGCTAAATTTTCCGAACGTCAAGTCAACCAGAGGGACAGAATAAGTGTAACACTGCAAAACACCCAGAGGGCAGACTGAAGACACTAAAAATGCAACCAAAGGAAAGGCTCTTATTTTGCTGGTGGCAAACACATTTATAAGTGCAAGTTTGAAACGAACAGCCTCAATTATAAAGTCACAGACTGGACAAGCATTTCTTGAAAAAGTGTTGCTCTGTTTTTAAAGCCAAATTGACAACCTAGTATCCTAAGCACATATAACGAAATCCAAACAACGTTCTTTCCTATTATCTTCACCTTTGTCTCCTTCCTCTATTGCCTGTGTCAAATTGCTAAGTGTTGAGTTTTTCAAGGCAAGGACTTGTCTTCACACAAACTGTTAGTGAATAATCATAACACCCCTTAGCTCTCATGACCTCTCAATTTTTTTTGAAAATCACACTTCATTTCTAAGCTTACTGGCTCTTTGGTATTTGGACACCAACCGAAAACCCCTTAGTGGGTATTCTTGCTCAGCTCCTCCTCCTCGTATCACAGTCACAAAACAGTCTATTGAAAATTGCTGAATACTTGCTATCACCAATAAGATGTCAAAATTTGTTTACACATACTCATTCCTTGGTGGAGTCCTAACTACCCACCTCCAAACACCTCCATTTAATAAACACTGCTTTAGGTAAAGGTAAAGGGACCCCTGACCATTAGGTCCAGTCATGGATGACTCTGGGGTTGCAGCGCTCATCTCGCTTTACTGGCCGAGGGAGCCGGCGTACAGCTTCCAGGTCATGTGGCCAGCATGACTAAGCTGCTTCTGGTGAACCAGAGCAGCGCACAGAAACGCTGTTTGCCTTCCTGCTGGAGCAGTGCCTATTTATCTACTTGCACTTTGACGTGCTTTCGAACTGCTAGGTTGGCAGGAGCAGGGACCGAGCAATGGGAGCTCACCCCATCGCGGCGATTCGAACCGCCGACCTTCTGATCGGCAAGTCCTAGGCTCAGTGGTTTAGACCTCAGTGCCACCCACATCGCCTAAACACTACTTTACCAAGACAATTAACTTGCCAATGTTTACAATCATTTTCTGATACAGTGGTGCCTCGCAAGACGAAATTAATTCGTTCTGCGAGTTTCTTCGTCTTGCGGATTTTTCGTCTTGCGAAGCATGGCTATTAACGGTACTTAGCGGTTTTAAGAAAAAGGAAACAAACTCGCAAGAACTCGCAAGACGTTTTCGTCTTGCGAAGCAAGCCCATAGGGAAATTCGTCTTGCGAAGCAACTCAAAAAAAACGGAAAACTCTTTCGTCTTGCGAGTTTTTCGTCTTGCGAGGCATTCGTCTTGCGAGGTACCACTGTATTATTGTTATCATTGCCTGAAGCATCATTTTTCTGCTCCTGACATACTGATACTTCTATTTTGGCATAATCATTCAATTGCAATGTGATTTCCCCACCCTACTCCCCCCAAAGAAAAATGTCTCACAATATCTAAGTAAAAATGTCATTCTTGCAAGAGAAGTATAACCTTTTTAAAGCCTGACCCGAAACATATCACATGACAGTAGATCTCATAAGTTTTAGCAGGGTTTACTTCAAGGCAATGATGCTTTGGATTGTTATTATTCTTCCAGACCCACATGATCAACATGGTTTGAACACATTTGATGCAGCAACCTTGCTAAGGCTAAGTCGGCCTGTTTCTGCTCAGTGCTTAGGTGGGAGACTGCCTAGGTCCCCATGGTCAATTGCAGAGAGGAAAAGTGGAATATAAGTGTAATAAATAGATAGCAAGTGAGTGCAACCCTCTACACACTTACCTAAAAATAAGCCTCATTGAATATATATATATTTGGGAGAGGGGAGATGATACGTCAGAGTGAACATGCATAGGATTGTGCTCAGTGATGTGGGTCTTCTAGAAAATTTTCCACCGCAAATTAGGGTAATTTGTAAAGCATACTTTTCAATTTGCAGGAGCTAAAGAGTGATCTAATTTAGCATGCTTATTTTACTTTCATTTAGCGAACAACAGTAAACATTCTGAAACTGCCAAGCTTGCCAAATGCTGTATTTGTAATTGGCGTCCAATCACTGCTAGTACTGAACGAATAAATCTGAAAGTTTTCCATGGAAAAATAAAGCACTGGAAAATTTTCTGATCCACATCACTGATTGCCCTGTAAGGCTATGAGTTGGTTCAATGTCAAAATCATGAGTTCCCAGTTTAAATATTAGTTCAGTCATGGATAGCCTTGAGTTGCTCCAATAACTAAAGAAATAATCAACCCCTGTCTGTAATATGGTGATAATATCTGTCTATCCAAAATATCCTTACAACAGCCCTGCATGTGGAATGCTTTCAGCTCTTGATTAAAAAAAAGCAACTAACTTTTACTCAGAGTAGACCCACTAAAATCAATGGCCATGACTAATTTATATCCATTAATTTCAATGCACTACTGTGAAAGTTAGTTGAATACAACCCATTGTAAACAAATTACCCTAGACACATATACTCAAAATTAAGTTCCAATATCATCTACTAGACTTGATTCTTAGCATGTTTTGTAGCAGATTGCAAATATTTTATGAGACCTGACTGGTCTTTCTGAAGAAATCTGAGAATCAGCTGAAGCTTAGCATCCCCAAGGAGCTTTCCACTGGCCAGCTGAAATGCTCGGCAGCACTCACCATATGAATTCCCCAGGGGAGTGCTCATGAATGTTGCAACTTGGGGGTAGAAACCGAGTAAACATGCCCAGAAGGAGGTGGTGTTGATAGCAGGTTAGGTATTTTGAAGCTTTTTGAAAAACCAACATCTGATAAATAAGGCACCTGTCAAGGTTGAGAAGAGTAAGAGACCCCAAAAGTGGGCAGCGCTGCAAGGGTGCCCCGATTAGATCTAGAATTTAAGACTGAGAAGGCAGCTCTTTGCCAAATCGATGTGAGCTCAGTCCGCTTTGCAATTTATGCTTTTGCATCTATGGAAAATACACATGCGTGACCAAGGTTTATTTGCAAACCCATGGGTTATACAGGTGCACATATCAGGGAGTCAGGACGGGCTGTGTGTCCTCGTGTCCAAATGTCCACACAGCAGCAAACACAAGCGTCAAACCAATGCGCAAAGTGACCCCGGTATAAAGGGGAGCAAAGTGTGGGGCACCCCTACAACTGGGTGGGGGCAAATAAATCATCCCAGTACGTGGTGGGAGGGAAGGGAGGCATGTTGTCGTTCTGTTAACAACATCCTGAATAGCCATTCAGAGGGATGCCCTGCCCGTCTATTGGGCCTGCCTGTGGGCATCCCCACAAGAGGACACCTTGCCCGACCTCTGGGGCAGGTCAGCAAGGCAGAGATTTTGCCAAGGGCAATGCCCGCTCCAACGCCGGGAGGTCTCTAGGGCCAATTTCTCCCTGCCCCTAAAGTGACGCGACTGCACTCAGCTGTGGGAGAGAGAGAGAGGTGCACTGGCACCCTATTAGTATTCTGATCCCCCCAAAAAATAAAATGCAACGGGGGTGGGTTGCGAAAGTGGGGAGAGGGCGGAGGCGAGGAAGGCGCAGACGTCTCGTCTGGATGTGCAAATCGGTGGGGTGGCGCACGGAGGCTGCCCGGGTCTGGCGCAGGCTGGTCCCGGGGGCGGGTTGAGGATGGCGATGGGCAAGAGGCACGCTGCCCGTGGGTCTGCCCCATAGGGGAGGCCGGCGTGCAGGCACGCATCCCCCAGCCCCGCAACCCCGCGGAGAGCATGGCGTGAGCGGACCCTGCCTGGAGGAGCCGCCGCCACCGCCGGGGCGAAATGGGGTTCTGGCTGGCGGCGGAGCAGGGGTCGCCGCTCTGGCTGCCACGGGGCTCGGTCTGCCCGCCCGCCCGCTTCGCCTCCCTGCCTGCGCGCCTACCCGAGTCCCGGGCAGCCTCCGAGGAGAGGGGCCTGCGCCCGCGAAGGAGCCGCGGCTGCGCTAGGCCAGGCGCCGAGGGAGGCGCCCCGCGCCAGGCCCGGCCGCGAACGCCCCGGCCCGCTCGCCCCGCCGGCACTTACCGACACCGTCAGCTCCGCGGTGGGCTCCGTCGCCGCCCGGGCCCGCACAGGCCTCACCCAGCGCCGGGCAGCGGCTGCCTCAACATGGCGGCGGAGGGCGCGGGAGGGGCTGAGCGCGGGGCGGGGCCTCGGAGGACGGGCCCACTCGCCCCGGCGGCCTCGCAGTGAGCAGGACGCGGCCGGGGAGAGCGCCCGGGTCGGGCAGGGAAGGGGCGGCGGCGGCGGCGGCCGGGCTTCGGCGGATGCGTCTCCGGAGCGGCGCCTCTCGGGTTGGGAGTGGAGGCCCGCCCCGACCCCCTGAGCTCTTGGCGGCCCGGCTTTGCCACCCTGCTCGCCCCCTCCAGCCTCCTTCGGAGCCGCTCGCCTTCACGCCAGCAGCCTCGCCGTTCCTTTTCTTGTATCATTTTTCTTACATTTCCCCTTTTACATTTCACATCCTTAAGATATCAGTGACTTCCCTTCTTCTCTTTCCACCATTGTTCATTTTACATATCATAAATCCCTGCTTATTTTACAAAAACTATACCAATCGGTTTTCCATTATTACACCTATCAAAACTTATTTACACTGTTGAATTTATCCTAACGCTGCCAGCGTTTTCAGTTGTGTTATAAGAATTTTTACGTCTTGTAAATATATAATAAATGTTCATAAATGTACCAAGCAAACACATATTTAAATATATAAATCACATGTCTGAAACCCATAGGAAAAGTCCTAAAGCCGTTTTGACTCTTTCAGTCACCTCAAATATTTCTCTATAAGGTCGAAGGAAATGCAGAAACCTCCCCATTGTCTCTGTTCTCACAAATCCTGCCTTAAGGTGTGAATAGGGTGAGCCTGTGACCTGGCTCAGGAATTATTATCATTACAAAAAAATGGCCATACTCCCCAGGTAATCCAGTCAAGTGACCATTAACAGGTAACCTGGCAGACAGGGTAAAAACAACGCTCTCAGGTTTCTCATGTAGACCGCCTTTTCTGTGATGTATGTATGATGTTTCTTTGGGTGGTCTTGGACTCCAGGGCGGGCAATTTAAAATGTCTATGTAAGGGCAGGCACACCTTTGTTCTGGGTCCTCCTCCTCTCTCCTGCATGTGGGGGGAGCCCCCTGTTGCAACAGCTTTAATAATGATCAGGCTTATTAACTGCTTTGCTTCTCAATATTCTCTGGTTGGCCTCTGTTATTTTCTCCTACCGATAGAGAACCTACAAAAGGACTATATGGGCTCTTGGGTACCCTATAAGGAGAAAGGAGCAGTTTTATTACTTATAACAACTTGTACACAATTATTTTCCATATATTCAATAAACGTTTCCCACTCTTCTTTAAATGTATGTTCTTCTCTTAGTCTATATGTTAAGTCTGCAAGTTGTGCATATTATATTAACCTAAGTTGCCATTCTTCTTTGGTTGGGACCTTGCTCATTTTCCATTTTGGGGCTCTTATAAGAATTTTAAGGTCTTATATATATAAAATAGATGTTCGTAAATGTACCAAGCAAACACATACAAATATGTAAACCACATGTCTGAAACCCACAGAAAAGTCCTGAAGCCATTTTCTCTCTTTCAAATTGACAGATATTTATCTGCAAGGTCGAAGGAAATGGGGAGCCTCGCCATTGTCTCTTTGCTCACAAATCCTGTCTCAGGGGCACATTTAAGAGATGAATAGGGTGAACCTGTGACCTGGATTCAGGAGTTGAGTAGTTCTCATAACAAAAGAGTGGCCAGGATGCCCAGGTAATCCAATCAAGTAACCTAGCAGACAGGAGAAAAAAACAATGCTCTCAGATTTCTGTTGTAGTCCGCCCCTTCTGTGATGTATGTATGATGTATCTGGGGGTGGTCTTGGACTCCAGGGCAGGCAATTTCAAAGTCTCTATAAGGGCTTGCACACCTTTGTCCTGGGTCCCTCCCCCCCTGCTGTGGGGGGGGGGGGGAAGCACCCTGTTGCAACAGCTTTAATAAAGATCAGGCTTACTAGCTGCTTTGCTTCTCAATATTCTCTGGTTGGTCTCTGTTATTTTCTCCTACTGATAGAGAACCTACAAAAGGACTCTATATGGGCTCTTGGATACCCCATAAGGGAAAAGGAGCAGTTTTTTCTCATAACAGGGCTAACAAAACATGGGCCGCAGTTGTTGCATACATAAATAACCTTTTCTGACACCTGGGGAATTTCAGTCTGAATTATCCCCAACAGAAAGGACTCTGGTTTTGGGGGGAAAGTAATTTTAAACATTTTTTCCATTTCATTATAGATCATTTCCCAATACTCTTACCCTTTTACATGTCCACCACATATGAAAAAACGTTCCCTCCGCCTCTTTATACCTCCAGCAGCATCACCATTTCAGCCCTTTCTTGTTATTTGCAATAATAAACCCTGAAAGGCACCAAAAGCAATTAATGACTTTGCTCATAATAGCATTTATAACCCACCTGAAAAGGAGGAAAAATCCAGCCTTCCCCAGAGTGGCTTTCAAATGTTACAGGAACAAGTTTATTTGTGTTCTTCTTCCAAGGGGTTCAGGGTGGTAGACATAATTTATTTCATTGTTGTTTCTTCACTTCATTATTTCCCTCATGCTATTTATTTGCTTCTTCCTCCAAGCTGTTCAGGTCCTGCTTTTTGATCCTCATAACACACCTGCGAGGTGGGGGTGGGTGGATTGCTTTTTGACAGCACCAAAATGACACCACCCCCCACGGTGCAAACCTGGGCAGTGTTTGTAGAGGTTCTAGGCTGCCCAGATGACTTGCTGATGTGGCCCCAAGGAAAACAGATCAATGCCTTTGGCACCAGCTTGCTGCAGGAATTGCCAGAATTAGTCTCTTGGGGAGTTGGGCAGCAAAAGCCAACCCCTGATTTTTCCATAACAAAAACTCTAGGGATACCCTCTGCTGCCATAGAGTGTACTGGCTGCCCCATGCACTGCTGTGTGAAGGATCCTTATGTGTGTGGCAAGAGGTTGACGTTGCAGCTGGATCCCATGGCCTTGCTATTTCAACATGTGAGGGGCTCCAGTGAGAGATTTTTTTTATTGCTGATGAATTTTTGTTTTAAATTGTTCCACCCAAAAAATAAATAAATAGATTTTACAAAATAAAACGGCATAAGAAGCACAATGAAAGGCTTGGGAAAAGGAAAGAGTTTTGGGCGGCCCCACAAAGATAACAGGGTAGTTGCCAGGCAAACCTCCCCAGAGAGAGCATTTCACAAATAAGGTTACGCCACTGAAATTGCCTCTGCCCCCCAAGTTATGCAGCTTCCCACATGGGGTCCCTGTTGTGACGTGGGGTTTGTGATTTCAGCTCTCTTAACATAATATGCTGGAGACAGTTCTCTAGTAACACTTCTTTATTACAGCAAACAAGACTGAAGACTGAGGAGGGGAAAGCTACATTTATAGGGACAGGGGACTAGCTAGAAAGGATACATTTTGGAGGGAACAATATCAGGCAATCACAGTCCTGCCTTTTGGAGGAAACCAATAAGACAGAGGATCCAAATACAGCAGTTTAAATGAACCAATAGTAGCTGTACCCTCTGAAACCAAAAGGCAGTTACTTTACCCTAATGGAAATACAGACAATAATAATACAGATATAAAATCCTTTGACTCAATACACAACAGTCCCCACCAACAATGATGCCTATATGTAGACAATGGGGTACGACCAGCAGTGCCCCTTTCTGAGCATGTCGCCCCTTCACAGGAGGAACGTCGCATTTCCACAGCATTCAAACTGCAATATTTTCTACAAGGGCAATGGGATGTTGTTGTGATCGCTAGTAGGGGATTTATTTGGCATGCTTAGATGCAATAATGGGCTGGATGAGGGCCAATAAACTGATGCTTAATCCAGACAAGGCTGAGACGCTGTTAGCGGGTGATGCTTTTGCCTGGCTAAATGGTGTGCAACCTGCTCTACATGGGGTCACACACCCACCGAAGGAGCAGGTTCGTAGTTTGGGGTTTTTCGTGGATCCATTGCTTGCACTCATTCTCAGACACCCAGTCTGACTTTTTACTTGCCCTTCACTATAAGATCCCCAGGCAGATTACCACGGTTAAAAAAATAATCAATATAATATAATATCAAATATAATATCAATAATATAATATCAAAAACAGTCCCAAGAATAAGGGCCCGTGTGTGTGATGTCAAAGACCAGGGTAAAGAGCTGTGTCTTCAGCAGATGACAGAAACTACATAAGGATGGTGCCAGAAGCACCTTTAAGGTAAAGGGTAAAGGGACCCCTGACCATTAGGTCCAGTCGTGACCGACTCTGGGGTTGCGACGCTCATCTCGCTTTATTGGCCGAGGTAGCCGGTGTACAGCTTCTGGGTCATGTGGCCAGCATGACTAAGCTGCTTCTGGCGAACCAGAGCAGCGCACGGAAACGCCGTTTACCTTCCCGCCGGAGCGGTACCTATTTATCTACTTGCACTTTGACATGCCTTTGAACTGCTAGGTTGGCAGGAGCAGGGACCGAGCAACGGGAGCTCACCCCGTCGCGGGGATTCGAACTGCCAACCTTCTGATCGGCAAGTCCTAGGTTCTGTGGTTTAACCCACAACGCAACCCGCATCCCTTAGAAGCACCTTTACAGGGAGGGAATTTCACAATTTAGAGTCTGCCACAGAGAATGCCTTCTTCCGAGCTGCCACCTCCTGAACTTCTGAGGGCAAGAGAAGTACCAAGAGCAGGGGTCAGCAACCTTTTTGAGTCGTGGGCTGGTCCACAGTCCCTCAGACCGTGTGGGGGCTGGACTATATTTTTTTGGGGGAAATTATGAACGAATTCCTGTGCCCCACAAATAACCCAGAGATGCATTTTAAATAAAAGCACACATTCTACTCATGTAAAAACACCAGGCAGGCCCCAGAAGTAAGCCAGAGACGCATCTATCTCATGAGACCAGGGCCCTGCAGGATCTGATTTCTTTCCGCAGGGCCTGTAAGACAGAGTTGTTCCGCCTGGCCTTTGGCTTGGAATCAGTTTGATTCCCTCCTCCTCTTTCTTTTTTCCTTTCTCCTTCTGTGTTGGAACTCATATTTGGGGACTTCCTTGGCTTTTTTTCTGGCCCATGTAGGACCAGTCTGGGTAGTTAGCCTTGGTGAAGACTTGATGTTTTTATCCCCCCAAAAGTTTTTGATTGAGTTCCACTGAAATGAGGCTGCATTTTAATGTTTTAATGTTGTATTTTAATTTTGTTTTTTAAGCTGTATTCTAATCAATTGTTTTTATATTTAGTGTTAGCCAGCCTGAGCCTGGTCTTGGCTGGGGAGGGCAGGGTATAAATAAAATTTATTATTATTTAGTATTATTTTAAATAAAAGGACACATTCTACTCATGTAAAAACATGCACATTCCTGGACCGTCCGTGGGCCGGATTGAGAAGGCTATTGGGCCGCATCCAGCCCCCGGGCCTTAGGTTGCCTACCCCTGACCAAGAGCATTGAGGCATCTGATCAAGGCCTGTATTTTAAAATAAGCTTAAAGATTTGCAAATTTTTCATGCCAGGCAGGAAAGCAGGTGGCTAAGACTTTGGCAGCTGTTTATCCTCTTGGACAAAGGGCCCCTCTGATTTATAGCAGTCATAAAAGGGAAATACAAAGTCATAAAAGGGAAATACAGGCTGAGAGCAAAGGTTACACTGACCCTACATATTACAGAATACAATCAAGTTGCAAAAACACTAATTAACAGAAAATAATACCATGTGCCTCCCATCAGACAAAGAGCCATATTTTAATAGGGTTTAAGATCTAATAGGAAAAGCAGCTGGCTGGCAGAAAGGGAGGGGGTATGTTGAAGAGCTTTTTTAAGCTGCTTCTTTTTAACTGAGTTCCTTTTTACTCTGTAAATTTTTTTTTCCTTTTAAAAAGTTATTTACGTTATGTATGATATTGTATGATGTTGTCTGAATGTAGTAGGCAAAGGAAAGTAAGAAATGTTAGATTCTTATGTTAGATTCTTATTTCATTGATGGTGTGTGAGAAGGTGAACCCAAGATCTCTGTTTAAGATAAAACATAAACACCACGCCATTTGTTTTAGAAATTAGGGGCAAAAGGTGATCTGGTAATTAAGGTGCCTTATCGAGGCAAATGTAAGATATATGGCTACTTGTCTGCCACTTATGGATAGAAGGAAATATAGCTCTTTGTCTCCCATAAAAGGTAATAGGAAATGGGTGTATCTTTTATGATTGGTTCTAGCAAACAGCCAATAGGAATTTCAACCAGGCTGATTGGACAGAGGCAGCCAAAGGAGGAGCAAGGGGGCTGGGTTGAGGAAATATAAGTGCTGGCCATCAGGGCTGGAAGGCAGGCAGAGCTTTGGTAACCATATACCACTGTGCCTCTCATTTATTTGTCCGACAAATAAATTATTATTTTAATTTCTCTATTGCTGCGTTGAATATTTCATTCCAGCTAAGCGTTAACCACAAGCAGGGTGCTACAGCATCTTAACACCCAAGAGGGTTTGTAGGGAAGGAAGCATTACATTATTTTGGCCTTTAAGCACCAATAGGAGCACCTTGAACTCATGGGTGTAGCCAAGGGAGACAGGGGGACAGCTGCTCCCCAAATTCAAGTCAATCAATAAAAATACTTAATTAACTGAGGTTCTTCTCCCCACAACATGAAGCCTGCCCCCACCCCAACATAAATCCTGGCTGTGCCCATGTTTGAACTGCCAACCCTGAGACACGGGTGCCCTTGGTGGTGCTGAGTACCAGCTCAGTTATAACCCCGTCTGGACAGGGATAACTTGACTACAGCCTCTGGTTACTTCAAGATTCAACGGTTAACAAGTTTCATTATTTTTTAAAGTCCACACAGTACCCCTCTCCAATAGGGAAAAAAAATATACCCTGATATTCCTAATCCCATGTTTGAATAGTTCAGACTGTATTGCTGTTTTATTAAATTTGTATACCACCCTTCATCTAAGATCTCAGGGCTGTTCACAGCATAAAAATACTATATAAAAATACAAAATACATAATAAAAACAAGGACCAAACCAAACCACAAACCCCTCCTCTCACCCCATCCCACAAACACATTTAAAAGGATGTTACTCAGCCCAAGGCCTGGTTGAGGAATGTTTTCACCTGGAACCTAAAGGTGTATAATGAAGGTGCCAGGTGAGCCTCCCTATTAGTATTATTATCTGTTTAGTGTCAGTATCTAGAAGGGAGATTATATAAGCAGTGGTGGCTTTATGTGCTCAAAGTTCATGGAGTTTGGAATTCTTACTCATATGTGAAGCCCACTAAAGCACTTCTGGCTTTCAGTTTTGTTTCCACATTTTGATCTGCAGGTCTCCATGAAATATCCAGTTGTCAGTTCAAATTTCAACAGGTTCCAGTAAATTCATGTTGTTATCAGTTGTGATAAGTGATTTTTAAATATACCTTTTACTGTTGGGAATGGGGCAATGCTATTCTTTGTAGGATTTGTGTCTGAAGAAAAGATGCTTCAGATAAACTGGAACAGTTCAGGGACTGAGCGGAGGCAGCCAAAGGTCAGATTTAACAGAACAGGCAGTTCCCCAAAAGTTTCATAAGAAGATGAAATCAATAATCTAAACCCAAGGTCCAGCAAGAAACCAAAGTCCAGGCAACACAGTCCAAAGGAAGCAGCAGGGAAGGAACAGACAAGAACTTGGAGTTGAAACAACTGACAATCAGACCACCAGTACATTTGGGTTTTGGTTTTTTTTCTCCTTTCCTTATATAGGGCTGCTATTGTGCTGGGCCAAGCAAGACTTTGTTATGTCAATCAATCCAAGCAGAGATGTTGCAGAGCAGAACTGGAAGTGATTTACTCACTGGTATACAACTAGGTTTCATTCAATAAACATAGAATCATATGAAGATGATTGCATACCCTCCAACATTTCACAGACAAAAAAATCCAGATTAGGTAACATCCCAGTTAACTCTTTAAACAATATCCCACAACCATTTTGCATGTGTGTATTATTCCCTTGCACCTTGGCTCAAAAAGGTTCTGTTTTTTCATGAAAAGGCGAAGTAGCAAGTGCTGTACTGTAATATACTAACTTACACTTGCAGGCATAAAAGGGTTAACCTTATTTATTAATAATAATTAATTCATAAAAATGCAACTGAGAGAACTCAAGTTATATATGCAGTATACAAATGTAATCAATATTATGAACAGAAGGGACATTTTTAGAACCCTCCATGCAGTTCCATTTTGGCAGAACCAAATGAAGCAGCAGATGGTTCTCCAGTGACATGAACTGTTTTCTCTCCTGCCGGGAAGTTGCCTGCTATAACTCCTACAGCTGGAGCACCTTGCAAAAGCTGGGTAGCCTGCAGCTGACTCACAGCATGCCACATGCTTTTCTCTATTGTTTAATATCAATCCTAAAATATTAAATCAGATAAATACTTTTGGCCTTTCTGAAGCAGAAGGAAAAAACATTCTTTTAACTATCTGCTCAAATGCCATCATTTTCACTGAAAATGCTAATAGGATTATGCAAAAGGTTATTTCATTCATTTCAGACCAGGGGCGCACTGACACACTGATGATGTCCTTTGTTTGTGCCTTGTTAATGACTTCTTTTATCTCCAAGAACCTCAGGCCTCGAAGAGCAGGCTTGGCATCTTTGCTACCGAAGCCTCTCATTTCAAGCATCCCCCTAACTTGTCAAGTAGTTTCGGAAAAGATGTAATGGACATTAACGAGCGTCAGAAAGTGTAGATATAGCAAGTGCTTGCACAGTGGATAAAGTTTTCTGAATCATCTGTCCTTTCTCCATTCCACTTGCACAGACAGCAAGATGAAGTGGGAAGATGGGCCAGAAACTCAAATACGTAATCTTCTGTGGGGCTATCACTGCTGAGCTGGAAAGCTCACGTCTGAGTTATACATCAGCCATTCCTGCTTGTGTTTCATGTTCATACTTCAGGTGCAAACTTAAATCCGTGCAGCACCTTCTATTGGGGCTTTGCAAGCTTCATTTAGGTGGTCTGCAGTGTGTCTGTGAAAAACATGGGGAGCAACAGTCATGAACAGCAGGTGAAGACAATCCAATATTCATATTGATTTTCCATTGTGTTCTGATTGCTTCTTGTATTTCTTACATTGTATTTTATTGTTGCATTTTACATTTTATTCTGTGGACTTCAAATTGTAATGTAATAAAATACAATATAAAAGAAATAAAGAGAAGCAATCAGAACACAATGGAAAATCATGCAGCCTCTAGCAGTGCATTACCCCCACCTCTTCTTTCCTGATGCAGAAGGGAATGTCATTTTGTGGTTCTCAACAGGTGCCAAAATATATAGGGCCAGTCCTGTGTGGAAGATCTTTGTTTGACACCCTAGAGAGCTGCTACCAGCCAGAGTATCCAAGACTGGGCTCAGCAGACCAATAGTCTGAGCTGCTTTAAGGCCGCTTCCAATGTTCTTAAATTACATTCTGTAAAAAGGGCTGCCACCACCTGTGCAAGGAGCCACAGACCTCTAACAGCAGCCATATACAGTATTTGGGCTGCAGAGCAGAGGGAGGGAAGGGAAGCAGGGTTACAACATCAGTTCTGCTAAGAGACCAATTGCATTTAGCTTTGCCTCAACAGTGGCCCTACCTGCGCTATACAGGCAAAGCACCATTGTTGTTGTTGTTGTTTAGTCGTTTAGTCGTGTCCGACTCTTCGTGACCCCCTGGACCAGAGCACACCAGGCACTCCTGTCTTCCACTGCCACCTGCAGTTTGGTCAAACTCATGTTGGTAGCTTCGAGAACACTGTCCAACCATCTCGTCCTCTGTCATCACCTTCTCCTTGTACCCTCCATCTTTGCCTTGTGCCCTCCATCTTTTCCAGGGAGTCTTCTCTTATGAGGTGGCCAAAGTAGTGGAGCCTCAGCTTCAGGATCTGTCCTTCCAGTGAGCACTCAGGGCTGATTTCTTTCAGAATGGATAGGTTTGATCTTCTTGCAGTCCATGGGTCTCCTTCAGCAGCATAATTCAAAATCATCAGTTCTTCAAAAGCACCATTATGCCACTTTAATAGTCATGAAAGAGAGAGGCAGAGACAAAGAGAGAACTGCAGAGTAGCCACAGCGATACTGAGCTTGCAAAACCTGCTGTCATTTCCACAACTGCCACCTGAGGTCAGCACCTGTTAATGCTTCAGGCTGAAAACCAGTCCTTGGAAAGGCTCTAAACTCATTGCTTAGAGGCTCAGTCTGGCCATTAGCATTGTCCTTCAATTCAAGCCTCTCCCTTAGGATCCCTTTAATAATAATAATAATAATTTTATTATTTATACCCTACCCATCTGGCTGGGTTTCCCCAGCCACTCTGGACAGCTTAAAGGTAGAGGTAAAGGACCCCTGACAGTTAAGTCCAGTCGCGAACTACTCTGGGGTTGTGGTGCTCATTGTGCTTTACTGGCCGAGGGAGCCGACGTTTGTCCGCAGAGTTTTTCCGGGTCATGTGGCCAGCATGACTAAGCTGCTTCTGGTGAGTCATAGGAATTCGTTCGTGTGTTTCCCCCCAAAAATATAGTCCAGCCCACCACATGGTCTGAGGGACGGTGGACCAGCCCACAACTGAAAAAGGTTGCTGACCCCTGGCTTAGGGCTTGCCAATCAGAAGGTCGGCGGTTCGAATCCCCGCTACGGGGTGAGCTCCCGTTGCTCACTCCCAGCTCCTGCCAACCTAGCAGTTCGAAAGCACAAAGTGCAAGTAGATAAATAGGTACTGCTCCGGCGGGAAGGTAAACAGCATTTCCGTGCGCTGCTCCGGTTCGCCAGAAGTGGCTTAGTCATGCTGGCCACATGACCCGGAAGCTGTCTGGGGACAAATGCTGGCTCCCTCAGCCTATACAGCGAGATGAGCACGCAATCCCAGAGTCATTCGCGACTGGACCTGACGGTCAGGGGTACCTTTACCTTTACCCCTATAATACCTAGTTCTGTCCCTATAATTCCCTAAAGAAGGCTTCTGGGGCTTTTTTTTTTTTTTTACAAATGTTATTTTAAACATTTTTCAATTCATTATATTATCATTTCCCTGTAAGCTTTAACCTTACTACAAGACCACCACATAGGATAAAAAGAACCTTCTTTCTCTTTACATTTCCAACATTTATTTGATTTGGATTTATACATTTTGCCAATTTACTTGGTGTTAGGTACCATCGATATATCATTTTCATATGATTTTCTCTTAGACCATAGCATGCTGTAAATTTTATCTCCATATTCCACAATTGTTCCCGTGCTTCCATATCTATATTATGACCAATACAAGTCTCCCATTCCTGATACAATTGAATTTCTATCGAAAATATAGCAAATATGAATCAGTTTGCACCGGTGCCTATAAATTAGCATGTGCAAATCGGCATGAAACTCTCAGTGAGAGTCTTCTCCCCTATGGCAAAAGGGATTGAATTTCTCTAGAAATTAGAGCCCCGTGTTATCGGTTTGCACCCAGAGCCATAGCTAGGTGATCTTGCGCCCCGGGCAGAACTATCCAGATTGCGCCCCCTAGGCAAAGGTAAAGGGACCCCTGACCATTAGGTCCAGTCGTGGTCAACTCTTGGGTTGCGGTGCTCATCTCGCTTTATTGGCCGAGGGAGCCAGCGTACAGCTTCCGGGTCATGTGGCCAGCATGACTAAGCCACTTCTGGCGAACCAGAGCAGTGCACGGAAACGCCGTTTACCTTCCTGCCAGGGCGGTACCTATTTATCTACTTGCACTTTGACGTGCTTTCAAACTGCTAGGTTGGCAGGAGCAGGGACTGAGCAACGGGAGGTTACCCAGTTGCGGGGATTCAAACCTCCGACCTTCTGATCGGCAAGTCCTAGGCTCTGTGGTTTAACCCACAGCGCCACCTGCGTCCCCTCGCCACAGACAAATTAGCTTTTCTTTCCACCTCTCCTCCACCATCCCACTCCACCTATTCAATTCCTCATGCACTAATCAATATTTTTATTTATAGACATATTTATGGACATATTTTAAAGCCAATTTTGCTCCCCACTCACCTGCGCCTCTGATGGGGGTCCACCTCACCACCCCCTAGCTACAGCCCTGTTTGCACCGCCACCTTATAAATCGGCATGTGCAGATTGCATGCAAAACCCGTCAGCCACTTTTTTTTGGTGGAGTGTTGCGAGTGATCGCCCAAGAAAAAGAACAAGCATTTCCATTTTGGCCATGTGTCAATGGCTCCCCATCCGCCCCCGAGGTGGCGCCCCAAGTTTCGACACCCAGGACTAGTACCGGATTTAGGTTTGATGAGGCCCTAAGCTACTGAAGGTAATGGGGCCTTTTATATGTCCAGCTGTCCTTTGTCAACAACAAATTGTTGCTCTTATTTTATATTGAATATATGCTATATGATAATTTATGGACCTAATAGGTATCTAAAGCCATTTGCACATAACAAAATATGCATTTTATCAAAGTAATTGTTGAACTGAAATACAATTAAGAAGAAGTATATCAATAGTGAAATACAATTAAGAAGTATATTAATAGTGAAATAATTATTAAGCTCTAACTTAAAATGATTTTTTATTCATAACAAACTTAATAATGCAAACACATTGGCATTTGGCAATAACAAAAGTTCCTTTAGAAACACAATTTACAAAGACTCATAATCTAGTCTCTAAAAACTTACTATAACATGAAATAATAACAGGTGATATATGTTGCAAACTACTAATAATTATAAACAGCTTTATAAATATGAAATTAAGTGTTATAACCTGTACAATGTAACAGGGCCCATTACTTACATCAGAGGAGCCTACACAACCCAAGACAAAACAAAACAAAGTTGCTGTATGTAGGTTTTATTTTATTTGGTTTTTTCCCCTTATAATTTGGAAATATACATCCAGGTTTTTTCTCTCCTTTCCTTTCTTTTTGGGGGGCCCCCAAGAGTGTGGGGCCCTAAGCTACAGCTTGTTTCGCTTATGCGTAAATCCGGCGCTGCGCCAGGACAAGCCGTGCCGTCGGCTCCGTCCCGCAGCGAGCCAGCAGCGCGGGGGCCCCGTCGGGCAGGGCGAGCGCCGGGCGCGGGTCCGCCCCGCCGCCCCTGAGTGACAGCCCCATGTGCGGACCACTATAAATAGCGGGTTCGGCGGCCGGCCGCGCGTGATTGACGGCTGCCGCGCTGCGCGGCGTCGAAGCGGACTGGGAGCCGCCCGGGACCCCCGCGCGTCCTGCCGCCGCCACCAAGCTCCCCACTTTTCCCGGCCGGGAGAGACCGAGCGTCGCTCTTCGCTGCGGGGCAGATGGGCTCCAGGCGGAGGCCCCTGGGCCGCTCCTACTCGGGCAACGGCCCTTACTCGGCGTACAGCCCCGGCCAGGGCAGCGACGGCGAGGACAACGGGCCCCTGGTGGAGCATCGGCCCGAGCGGCGCAGCTATTTCCTGAGCGTGCGCCCCGAGAACAGGTACGCGCCGTCGGGGCGCACGGGGAAAAATCGGTACCCTGGAGGGAGATGTGGGGCGCTGTTGGCATCCAGGCCCGGAGGTGGGGTGGGGTGGGGGGTAGGGGAAAGGTAGAGGCGCCCTAAGCCTTTGTGGTTACGTCGGGGGGCATCCCTCCCGGCGAGGTGGCACGAAACAGATGGGCACCAAGCGCTTTTCTTTCCTGCTGGGAAGCGAATTGGTGCTGGGGAGAGAGAGACTGCAAATGGTCAGAGGAAGGGCTGGTCCAAAGGACGGAGAAGGAACCTGTGGAACTCATCGCCACCAGATGTAGGGAGGGGACCGCTCACTTAGAGGGCTTGGAAAGGAGGAGAGGTGGACTGACAACCGCCGTGGCAGTCCCTCCATGGAGCCTCGACGTCCAGTGGCAGCCTGTCTCATAGGATCAGGCGACCTGGGGCATGAAATCGGGGAGGGCAGTTTCCCACGCATCCGGTTTGTGGTTCCTCTGGGTGGTGGTGGGGGGTGAACCTTTGGGTCTCTGGATGCTGGACTCCAACTCCCATCAGCCCCAGTCAGCCTGGACCGTGGACCCAGGGATAATGGGAGAGGTATTCCAGCACCCTTCCCCAGCCCTGGGCTACAGATGGACCTGATCCAGCAGGGCTCTTCTTACCTTATGTACTTATTAAAGTGCCAGAGGTATTTAAATTGTGCAGATTTCAGCGCTGGGCCTTGTTTCCCTCCCCTCTCCGCATTGGAAGTATAAATGAAGGAAAAGATGCTTTGGAGAATGTGCAAAATGCACTTTTTTTCTCTCTCTCTCGTGAGCAACCACAAGTAAACAACGCACACACAAATCTACAGTTTCATGGACAGTTGATAGTTCTGTGAGGCTATGAACCTCCTCCTCGAGGCCAGCGAAGGGATAAAGCAGATTATTTTTCCTGGGCTTTTGGGTGCCCTGGTGAACTTGGCCAATGGACCAGGAGGAGGGAGGAAACTGTTTTATTACAGCGATTTCCTAGAGGTCTGTTTCGTTCCCTGCTGCTAACAAAGGACCTAGTGGATCAGCGGGTGCGATGCGCCAGGCATTCTCCCTGGCCTTGAGGGATACCCAGGAGAAGAGGAGGAAGAGGAGAATCGCCTGGGAGGACAGAGAGCAACCGGGGCAAGCCAAGGCTTGCAGAGGCGACTTCTCCCTGGGCATTCAGAATTGGCTCTGCACCAGCTGCCAAATGGCTATTATTAAGCTGCGGGCCAATAATGGAAGCTCTATGTATACAAGTGAAAGGGCTGATTTTGAGAACGCTCTCTTCCCCTTCCCCTTCATTTATTAGGATTTTCAGTTTCATGCATTTCAATAATTTTACAATCATTTCAATATTTCAAAACTCGACTTCTTTACCCCTCTTTCTGCGGTTCCTTAAATTTGTTTTTTATATTTTCTGCATATCCAAATTAAATTACTCATTTAGTCATCCGCTTTAAATATATATTCTTATAAAACTGCAGGTTAATATAATAATCCTGCCAATGTTCTTATCTGTTTACAGTTTATTTGTGAATATTCCATAAACCATTTCCATTCTTTTATAAAAAGTTTGTCATCTTGATTTCTCATTTTTCTGGTAATTTCTGCATATTCCATAAGTTTTTGTAACCATTCTTCTTTCACTGGGACTACTTCTTCTTTCCATTTTTGGGCAAGTAACATTCCTGCCACTGTAGTTGCATACATGAATAAATTTCTATACACTTTGAGTAGCTCTGTCCCTATAATTCCCAAGAGGAAAGCTTTTGGTTTTTTTTTACAAACTTTATTTTAAACATATTTTTCAATTCATTATATCATTTCCCAGTAAGGATAACCTTACTACAAGAACACCACATATGATAAAAAGAACCTTCTTTATCTTTATATTTCCGGCACTTATTTGATTTGGATTTATACATTTTTGCCAATTTACTCGGTGTTAGGCACCATCGATATATCATTTTCATATAATTTTCTCTTAGACCGTAGCATGCTGTAAATGTTATATCCATATTCCACAATGATTCCCATGTTTCCATATCTATATTATGACCAATATCTACTGCCCAGTGTGTATCTTTGAGGATTTTACTTGCTCATCCTTTGTCTCCCATTCCAATAATATCTTTTACATTTTAGACAGCACTTTTACATTCCATTCCAACAGATCTCGCTCCAGTCGTGATACCGGTATTTGTTCCCCAAACCCTCGTGTCCTATATTTCTTAAATACTTTGTTCAAATGATGATATTGTATCTTCCCCTCTTTTAAAGCAAGAATTGTGTACTACTTAATCAGTGAAATAAATCTTGAAGCGATTTTAAATAGTATGAAAGATTCATTTAAAAGATAGCAATTAAAAACAGACTTTAAAAACAGCTGACACAACAAAATGACCAAACTCAAGTTTTAAAAGCACGTATGCATAATAGAACTAAATGGCTGGGTTTTAGGCTTCCCGAAACAAAAAATGTATTTAGCAGGCATTGAAAATCAGTACAGTGAAGGCGTAGACAGGGATTTCCAGAGAAATCCAGTGCCACACTAAAAGATTGCTTTCTTGTGAGTGTGGAACATGTGGTACTTTGCAGTTCATGCTTGCATAAGAAGTCTTAGCTTAGCCATCCTCCCTTGTAGTGAGTCAACCTAATGAGTGAGCCAGTGAGTCATCCTTGTGGACTGTTAGCAACTTTTGAGATCACTGCAGTGGTTTTTGAACTTCGGAGAACACAGAAATCGATGCCAGCCCGCAGCCCTGATTTCTCATCGGTGCTGACCATTTTTCTTATGTGTAAATTTCTGAGAGTTTCTGGACTGACAACGGCACGCAGTCTTGGGAATGGTGTGCTGGGTTTCCTAGTTATTGGATCAGTTGCTGAAAGAGCTGTTTTAAGACTGCAATCTTATACCAACTTACGTTGGAATAAGCCCCATTGACTTTTGAGTAGACGTATATAAGATTTGCCCTGTGAGGCTGTGCTTGGGACAGCAAGACTACAAACTGAGCACGTCTGAGCAGGGATGGGGAAGCAGAATGGCAAATGGTTAAGGATGATTAGATCTGTGAGTCCTGCTCTGCCTGGAGGGCCATCACCTGAGTCAGTGGACATCTGGATTACAAAAATCCTGGGCAGCTTTGGCGTTTGGTTACTGAAATATACTTGGAGTCGAGTGTGGATTTCATGCTCTTTATTCAGGTCATAGTAGTGAGGAATGCAAGTTCCCCCGAAATGTCTGCTTTATATACATTATTTACACAATGGGCCCCATGTGATTGGCTAATTCCGGGATTCTCCTGTAGGCCAATCAGGTTGTGGATTAACTTCTACCTGGAGTTGTATTGGGTGGCTCCTGTGGACCAGTCAGACTGCTGCATTCTGGATCTTATTGTTCTAGGACCAATCAGACTGCTGCATTTTGGATCCTATTCAACTCAGTACATAACAGTGACTAATCAGGTGACTGCAACTGGTGAATCCAACATGGAACTCTCCACATATTGTTGAACTATGACTCCCATCAGCCCGGGCAGCAGGGATGAAGTCTGGACTTTTGGCAGCAGCCTCACCCTGCAGGACACCGAGGGGGGGGGGGCAATGTGGATGTTCTGCCCCAGGAGACTAATGGAACTGAATATGTTCCCAAATGCTCTGCTGGATTTCCCAGTGGATTGAGCGGGTGATCCTATTACAGCCCTGGTCTTGCTGTGGGAGGGTGAGGTGTGGAGGGCTGTTGACATGATCCCTCACGAGGCTCCTCTCTGGTGCTGCAGAGTTTGCTGTTTTCCTTGGTTTACTGAGGAAAGCTCTGGGCGGTGCAGCACGCTGGCAGGCGACTGGAACGCAGGGGGTGAAAAACAAATTCAAGCTTCAACGAAAAGAGACGGGTGCATCAGGCTGGGCAAGCTTGGCAGTGTAGGCACAAGGATCTTTTTCCCTGGGCACATTTTTTGGGGGAGATAAGTCCCGCTGCATCCAGAGGGGCTTTCTGACCCTCAAGAAAATGCACCTAGGATTGCAGTTTGTGTGGCAGCGCAGGAACAAAATTTGCTGCCGGTCAAGCCAGCTGTCTTGTGCGGCAGCGCAGAAGCACAAGACGTGCATCTTTTGTCGCTGTGCTGCCATGTGCTGCACAGGTGGAGATGTCATGTGCCAGCCAGGTGGAGATGTCAGTCGCCAACCTGCCATCCACAGATCTCCACGTGGTTGCAGTTGGAGCCTTGCCGGTCGCAAAGCGTGCCTGGTGTCCGGGGAATTTCGAACCCTGTAGGTCACACCTCTGCCTACCAAGCGGCAGAGAAGATGGCAAATAATTATTTTGCCACCTCCATTGCATCCTCAAGGAGCCGTCCAGCAGAGCTGCTTCAGGTGGTTTGGAGGCTGGTGGTACCAGCAGTGGTGGGCGGGCCTCTGGATCACTCAGCAGCATGATAAGTTCAATTTGCGTGGCGCTCTGAGGCTCATTGCACTTTCAGCTGAGGTGTTCAATGCAGTGCCTTTCCACACTCTATGGGATCCATATTGGTCTATGTTGTGGAAAGGACTCTTGCAATGATGCGACCGGCATCTTGCTCTCTTGATGCCTGCCCATCGTTTGCTGTAAGAGCCAGTTGGCAGTGACAGTGGTTCACCAGATGGGCCGAGGGTGTGATTTCTATACAAAGGCTCTTAACAACTTGGGTCCAGGTGCATCCCTCCTTGATCACTGGGGTGTTTCAGGGATTCAGGGCTCCCCATGTCCCGTGGATGACTTGGATGCAAGGCTCACATTCACAAGGAGACGTGTGCTCAGTATTGTGGGTCCAGTCTTGTGGATCTCCCTTCCAGTTGAGGTCAGACCAGTCTCGTTCCTGTTGAATGTCCAGCGCCAACTGAAAACTTAAAAAAACCAAAAATAAATCCCGCAGTCTTTAAAATTGGATTTTATAGTTTTAACTCATGTTTGGTCGTCTTGTAATTGGTTTGTTTGCGCAGCATTTAGAGACGACTGTGATGAAGTGGTAAAGGAATTGTTTGAATATAAATAAATGAATGAAAATGAATGAATGATGGGAGTTGTAGTCCAACAACATCTGGAGGACACCTGGTTGGGGAATGCGGGTTTAGTCACAGAGGTGGTTTGACTTTAAAATGTATGATAGCTGTATCTACTTGATGTAGATTCAGATTTCTTTTTTAGGATCCTTTCCCCCCAGCGATGCTGCGTGACATAGACTAGCTCAAGTTGCAAGACAAACTTGTAGATTCCAAACATGGACTGCCACACATTCTCTAGAATCTGTCAATTCACCCCTAGGTCTAAGATGTCTATAGATAAAGAGCTGCTTCACATATTACGGCATTCTTCCCTAAAGGCACCCCCAGTGTAGCAAATGATTTTTCAGCACTCTTGTTGACTGTCATCAGTAGCAATCAAGGGTGATGTAGCGAAGGCCTGAATTCAAATCCCCATCACCCCATACAGCTCATTGTGTGGTCTTGGGCCAGTTATAATACCCCAGCCTAACTTAACCTGCTGGGTTGCTGATGGTGCGTATGTTGCTGAGAGCTAATTGGATGATGGGCAGGATAGCGATGCAGTACATGTTCCTACATGAAATGTGTTGGGAATTTTGCTGCATAGGAAGCTCTCAGGGAAATGGTAACCTTCAGCAAGCCAGCTGACTTGTGTGGCAGCGCAGAAGCACAAGATGCTCATCTTTTGTTGTGGTGCTGCCACTGCACCCAGCACCACAACGCCAGCCAGCGAGTTGCCAACCTGGCATCCAGCGATCTCCCCATGGTGGCCAATGGAGTCTGTGCCAGTCACAAAACATGCCTGGTGCCTGGGGAATTTTGAACACTGGTCTCTTCCAACTCTGATTCTGTACCTCTGTACTAACATCTGAAAGGCCACAGGCTCCCTACTTCTGGTATAGATGCTACTGAACTAGATGGTCTCACTTGCTGTAAGGCAACTTCTTCTGTTCAAGTTACCAGGACTAGGTGGGACCATTCTCTGGAGGGTGGAGAGACCACTTGCCAGTCTGTTTAGCTTAGATGGACCAGTCTTCTGATTCATTAGAAGCCATGCTATTGCCTTTTTCTCTCTTGTAAATATGGGAAAACATGCACTGGGCATGCCTCAGCCGCTTGTACCCCCCAATCACATGCTTCCCAGATGGTCTGCATGCTTCAAAGATATTTAGGATTCAAATCCTGCTCTTCAAACTTGACAGAGAAGAGTCAACACATTGCGAAAGCACAACTCTCTCTTTTCTCCAGTGCCTTTGCAGCTATGTGAACGCTCACGTTGCTGGCCATAGCAATTGTATAAATAATAATATGAATGATATAATTGTTGTTATTACAGTGGTACCTCGGGTTACAAACTTAATTCGTTCCGGAGGTCCGTTCTTAACCAGAAACCGTTCTTAACCTGAGGTGTGCTTTCACTAATGGGGCCTCCTGCTGCCGCCGCACCGCCGGCACACGATTTCTGTTCTCATCCTGGGGAAAAATTCTTAACCCGAGGTACTACTTCTGGGTTAGCGGAGTCTGTAACCCAAAGTGTTTGTAATCTGAGGTACCTCTGTATTATTATTAATTGCACTACTACCCAAGAAACGGGACACGGGTGGCACTGTGGGTTAAACCACTGAGCCTCTTGGGCTTGCTGATCGAAAGGTCGGCGGTTCGAATCCCCGCAACGGGGTGAGGTCCTGTTGTTCGGTCCCAGCTCCTGCCAACCTAGCAGTTCGAAAGCACACAGCAACAAGTAGATAAATAGGTACTGCTCCGGCGGGAAGGTAAACACTTTTTCCGTGCGCTGCTCTGGTTTCGCCAGAAGCAGCCCGGAAAAGCTGTCTGCAGAAGCGGACAAACGCCGGCTCCCTCAGCCTGTAAAGCAAGATGAGCGCTGCAACCCCAGAGTCGTTCGCGACTGGACTTAATTGCCAGGGGTCCCTTTACCTTTGCTACCCAAGAACATTTATTGGCACCCCCTTTGAGCTTCTCTCAGGCTGAGGATTACTTTTTGGTGTGGAAGAGAAATACCTGTAATGGAGATGAGCATTTTGGCTTTTTTAAAAAGACATTTGCATTGCAAACAGATTGACCCAGACCCACTTTAATAATAATAATTTATTATTTATACCTTCCCATCTGGCTGGGTTTCCCCAGCCACTCTGGGTGGCTTCCAACAAAACACTAAAATACAATAATCTATTAAACATTAAAAGCTTCCCTAAACAGGGCTGCCTTCAGATGTCTTCTAAAGGTTTGGTAGTTATTTTTCTCTTTGACATCTGGTGGGAGGGCATTCCACAGGGCGGGTGCCACTACCGAGAAGGCCCTCTGCCTGGTTCCCTGTAACTTGGCTTCTCGCAGCGAGGGAACCGTCAGAAGGCCCTTGGCGCTGGAGCTCAGTGTCCGGGCAGAACAATGGGGGTGGAGATGCTCCTTCAGGTATACTGGACCGAGGCCGTTTAGAGAGAGCCAGTGTGGTGTAGTGGTTAAGAGCGGTGGACTCGTAATCTGGTGAACCGGGTTCGCTTCCCCGCTCCTCCACATGCAGCTGCTGGGTGACCTTGGGCCAGTCACACTTCTCTGAAGTCTCTCAGCCTCACTCACCTCACAGAGTGTTTGTTGTGGGGGAGGAAGGGAAAGGAGATTGTTAGCCGCTTTGAGACTCCTTGGGGTAGTGATAAAGCGGGATATCAAATCCAAACTCTTCTTCTTCTTCTTTTAGGGCTTTAAAGGTCAACACCAACACTTTGAATTATGCTCGGAAACGTACTGGGAGCCAGTGTAGGTCTTTAAGCTTTGCCCCGTGCAGTGGTGATGCTCCAGGGCTGTTGTGTAGAATGTCTCTTGCGTCAGCACCCTGGCTCTCAGCCCCCTGCGAGGCTGTCCTTGGAGTCGCTGTCTCTGGCTCCTCCATTTGCACTTTCCATGTTGGGAACTGGGAATGTCGTGGCTTGTCCACCAAGTGGTCCTGTTTCAAAGGACTAAAGGGACAGGCTTGTTTCCCCAAAGCTTTAGCTAGATGAAATAGCGCGAATTGTGTCATGGGGCCGAATGAGACATGATGTTGGACATGACATTTGGCGTTGTGATGTTCCACCAGTGCTTGCAATGTTTTAATTCAGTTTACCCAATTTGATGAATTAATTCAAAAATCTCAAAATTACGATATACCTGAAATGAGTTCCTATAATTCCCAGGCGAAATTAACACGAATGAAGTTGCATTTGCTGTGGTACTTTGGGTGATGTTTAATCCAATCCAATTTTAATTTTAATCAAATACTAGATAGATGCACAGATAGATAGTTGGGTGACAGGGGTTTCATCACACTTCGCTGTATGTGATTGTGGCCATTGCAATTACAATTTTTAGCTGTCTGAAAAGTGGCTCTGCTGTTTTGGCTTGAATATCATAATGGTTGGGGACATGAAACAGAACAGTTGTCCACAATATGTACCTGTTTGCGTTCTCTGATGCTTTCTTAGTCTTCTTAAGTATATTTTGCACTTTAGCAAAGCAGCTGGTACATTCCTGAAGGCAGAAAAAAACTGCGGAGGACCACATGACAGAACTGTGAATTGAACTGAAATGGAACTCGCTCCTTTTTGAACTTGACCTGGAAAAAAAATGCTTTTAAAAATAAACTTTCCAAGCACTGAGTTCCATTTTCCTTTGGGGAAGGGGGCGAGCTGGGTTGGGACTGTGGCTTGGGAGAGCGGGGCTTTAACGCTTTGGGCCCAATACAGGCCTGAGCAGACACCCCCCCCCCATTTGCAATGGGGGAAAAGCTCCTATCGACACCGGTGGGGGCTTTACTTCCAGCCTGCCCCCCCCTCCGATTTCAGTCGAAATCTCAGTGGGGAAAGGCTTACACACACCCCCTTCCATGCCACAGCCCTGATCAAGCTCAGCGCCTGCTTCCTGTGCCAGCTCTTGGTTGAAGAAGAATGAAATATGCAACGCCAGACCACACGGCAAATGTCATGTCTGCTTTGGCCTTTCGAACTGGGGACGGTCACGCTGCAACAGTCACGCTGCAACAGTGGGTGATTCAAAGCAGGGAAGGGATGGGCAGAGCAGAGGGGCTCAACTCCCCTGCTCACTGGTTTTGCTCCTGCAACCACTTCTTCCCAGCTGCGTGTTCCTTTGAGCCAGGTTTACACTGGGTCTCTGAGCCCAGACAGGGAAAACACATCTGGAGTGGTGGAGGTTGGCGATAGGTATGTGTTTATTGACAGCTGGGATGGGGAATTTGTACCCTCCAGATGTGGTTGGGCTTCCAGCCCCCACCATCCCTTGCCTGGTCAATGAGGAGAGATAAGACCCCAGCCCGTGGTCACACTCTGACCTTCATGGCAGAAGGAGGATTTCAAACCTGAGTTTCCTCAGTCCTAGTCCATGACAACACACTGGCTCTTGATAGAGGAGAGGACAGTGACTGGAAGCATTTGTGACCCATCTTCTTCAGATTTGTATCAGACTTTCTGGTAGAGGTGACAGTCAGATAATGATGATGATGATGATGATGATGATTTTATTTTCAATTTTATTCATTTCAATAATTTTACAATCATTTAAATATTTCAAAACTCGACTTCTTTCCCCCTCTTTCTGTGCTTCCTTAAATTTATTTTTAATATTTTCTACATATCCAAGATAACTTAATTTGTTCATTTATTCATCTACTTTAAATATATACTCCAATAAAACTGCCGTTTATTACAATGATCCTGTCAATGTTCTTATATGTTTAAAGTTCGTAAGTATTCCATAAACCATTTCCATTCTTTTATAAAAAGTTTGTCATCTTGATTTCTTCTTTTTCTGGTAAGTTTAGCCATTTCTGCATATTCCATAAGTTTTTATATCCATTCTTCTCTTGATGGGACTTATTCTTCTTTTCATTTTTGGGCAGGTAACATTCTTGCTGCTGTAGTCACATACATAAATATTTCTAAATAGTTTGGGTAGTTCGGTCCCTATAATTCCCAAAAGGAAGGCTTCTGGTTTTCCCCCCACAAACTTTATTTTAAACATCTTTTCCAATTCATTATATATCATTTCCCAGTAAGGTATAACCTTACTACAAGACCACCACATATGATTTAAAAAAACATTCTTTCTCTTTACATTTCCAACATTTGATTTGGATTTATACATTTTTGCCAATTTACTCGGTGTTAGGTACCATCAATATATCATTTTCAAATAATTTTCTCTTAGACTGTAACATGCTGTAAATGTTATATCCATATTCCACAATCGTTCCCATGCTTTCATATCTATATTACGGCCAATATCTATTGCCCAGTGTATCAATGAGGATTTTACTTGCTCATCCTATAGAGCTGACAGTCTGGAGGCAGGCTGGGACCGGTCAAGTAAGTAGCTAAGGTAAGGTGGGATGGTCATTTGAGAGCAGCTCAGTAGCTCAGAGATGGGGAACATGTGATACCCACCTCCTAGATGTGAGAATCCAACTGCCAACACCCTGGACTATTGGCCATGAAGGCTAGAACTAGTGTGAGTTGATCACCAACAATCTGGAGGCCAGCAGGTTCCCTGGTCTCTTCTGCATCTGAACAACGAACGATGCTAACTGAAGAAGCAGGTCAACACTGGAAACTTCATATCACCAAATGAAACCCAATTAGCCCCTTGTGTCACCTGATTCCTTCAACCCACGCTGTGTCCCATGTGCCATGGTGGCACTTCTCCAGGGGATGGACTTCTGGAACCACCTTAATAAATGAGCTAATAACGAGGGCTCTATTGTAAGGAGACGTTATTGTCTGGAATGGCTCGCAAGCAGGGCTGTTAGGGAGGTGAACAGCTGACTAAGAAAGAGCTGGGCTATTTATATATAGCTGCTTTCTGGAATGCTTTCGTGCTCCAGCTGAGCTACTACCAGATCCTGCTCAAACAGGTCTCTGGTTTCCCCGAGAGGTATGTCGACACCTTGGGGTCAAGTTGTGCAGAGGTCACCCAGCCCGGCCGGTGTGCAGTCCCTTGTGGCTCTCTCCTGGGTGAATCCAGCACCATTTACTCTCTTGCAGTGCCACGGAAACGGGGCCTGGAATCCAGTCCCATCCTCATCCTTCACAGTGGAGAAGGTGGGCTGCCAATCCGCTGCCCCGAATCTCGTTCTGACAACTCTGCCAGCCCTCGCTGCTTTGTGCCCACAACCGTGCGATGCCTGCCTAACACTTCCAAGTGGCATTTGAGGGATATACAGAACTGCCCTTGCCTTTCTCCCCTGCTGTTAACGACCCTTTTCATTCATAGCCTTTGGTTGCAATTTACAGCGTCGTGTGTTTATACTGGCAGGCGGTAGAAGGCAGCTGAATTTTATTAATAGTCTCTTGACTCGTGTTGCGAGGACTCATTTAATACATCCCAATAACTGTTGTTTCGAGCTCCCTTTTATGCTTTCTTATTATTACTTATTATTACTCTTAAATTCTAATGATTTTGTTTGCTGTCTCTGCTTAGCTTATCAACCAGCCGGTTATCTCCCTCCAGCTTTGGAAGGTAAATGATATTGTATTAGTCTTGTCTGACTGCACACTTCTGGGGCCAAGAAGACTTTCTGTGCAACTCACCCACTGAGTTCAGGGGTACTAACCGCACTGACAATGCTGCCTCGATCCTGCATGCTTATGCTTGCTTGTACTGAAGAAACTCTGTAAATTTGTGTGGAATACACAACAGGATAGTTTTAAAGAAGGAAGATGCTGTTCCCCCACTCTGGGATGCTTTTGTTATATGGTTCAAGTCAGCTCCCTCGAACCTGGTGCCTTCTCACTGGAGGCAGGCCCCATAGCACTGCCCCACCAACCACAGTCTGCCCTCAGCCAGCCCCCACCTGCCTGTCTTCGTTCTTGCAGCCAATCAGGCGGTGGCTTTGCCTACTATTGGTCTCCCTCCCTTCCACCCTACCGGTCCAAATGGGCAGCACCCAACATTATTCCAGATGTTTGGAACTACGAGACGCAGCAGCGCTGCTGGCAGTCATTGTCCGCAACATTTAGAGGGAACCAGGTTGGGAGTGGCTGGCTTTAATAAGTTGTGAAATGGCTTGACAAAGGTTATGGAAGGCTACCTGGCTTTTCCAGATTTGTCACCAGTCGCTGAGGAGCAGGCACCAAATCTCCTGAACATGGCTATTGGCAATGCTTCTGCGTTAGATGAGGGGCCTGCTAGAATAGCAGAGAGTTTGATTTTATAGGGAAGGGAGAAATGTCTCCTTTGTGAATAAAATGACGCATCTTCTTCAGATTGTTTCCTGTCCCAACAGGAGCAGGAGAGATGAGTAAATTCCAAGCTAGATGAGATGTACATTAGTCTGAGGACTGCTTCTCTTTTACAAAGCACCTTGAGGAAGGGGCAATTTGGGGTGGGGAGGGGATGCTGAACCCTTTTGCTGCCAGACCTCTTTCCCCCTGAAACTCTCTACTGTGGGGTTCCTGAAAGATAAAAATGAGCTTGGAGACATGCAACAGGGTTGGGGAGTGCGTCTATAGAGACAGAGATCCATGGCGGAAAAGGGCTGGAAGGGAAAGTGTTAAGCCAGGCATAGGCGAACTTGGCCCTCCAGATGTTTTGGGACTGCAACTCCCATCACCCCTAGGTAACAGGACCAGTGGTCAGAGATGATGGGAGATGTAGTCCCAAAACATCTGGAGGGTCGAGTTTGCCTATGCCTGTGTTAAGCACATCCTCAACTCTTTACCATCCCTTTCTAGAAAAATAGGAAGCTGTCCTCCAACAGATTAGATTATCTGTTCGTCTAACTTAGTGACCTGCACTACAACTGGCAGCAGTTCTTACAGGGTCTTAGGTGGAGGTTTTGCCCCTTTCCTGCCCTCTGATCCTTTTACTCAGAGATGCTAGGGATTGACCCTGGGATCTTCTGCATGCAAGCATGCGCTCTGCCACCAAGCTGTGGGCCATCTCCTAAAAGGGGCTTTACAAGGGAGAAACACCTCTCTGACGGCGTATATTAAAATTTGGCTCTTATGCTGTGTTAAAGACAGGGAGGTTTCATGATTTAAATGCATTTAAGGAAAACTTCAGCGGTCCACACAATTCCTGATCTGCCACGGTTTGCACTGGACGTGTTTGTGTGTGTGTGTCTTTGCACAAAATCCTGAACCTTATTAAGGTAACAGACATTTTTGCACCATGGAGCTGGACCAAAGCCATTCCTTGTTGTCCATCCTGCCTACCACGGTAAATTTGCACCATCCCATCCATGCACCAATTTACCTAGACTTTCTGCTGATTTTCTTTAAACACAAGGTGAGCCTGATCACAACCCCCCCCCCCCAAATCTCCCTTGCTTCCTCCCACCTTTCCTTCCAGCAAACTGATTGGACTCTGTATATAAACGCACAAGAGCAGTCATGCAATTCAGCAAAGCTCCAGGCTGCAATTTGCAATGGAAATGGCCTGGGGAAATGGCCTGGGCTGGAACCAAGGAAGGAAGTGGGGATGGGGAAAACATGCACACAAAACAGTGATGAAGTGTGTGGTGTGGCTGCACCCCAAGAGCATTCTCCATTGGTCTCTGTAGTTTTGCGCATACCAAATTGCATGGGAATCTGATACTGGATGAAGAATGTGGATCCCTGAGAAGTGTGTGTGTGGCTTATCTTTTCCTCCTCAAAGCAAATATTTAGCCCTCAAGCTTGTTGTGGGGGCTTGAAAAATATTTTGAATTCTTGGCCACCGGCATCAGATTTCTAGGGGGCTTGGAGTTTTTCTTTCTTTCCAGCTTTTCTGGCTTAGCTGTTTGTGACCTGCATTCTCAACAATCAGTCTCTCTTTCCAGGAAACTCCGGGAATCATAGCTCTGCAAGGGGTCTCCCAAGAACTCTCGACACCCTTAATAAACCACAGTCCCAAAGATTCTTTGGGGGAAGCTGTGACGGTTTAAAGTGGTATAATACTGCTTTAAATGTATGGTGCAGATAGTGCATTAGATGCCATGGCTCCTCGAACTGCAGCTGTTTCATAGTTCCATAATAGCCACAGGGAGAAATAGGTGTTGTCCGCCCCAGTCCCCTAGGGAGCAACTTAGGAACCAGTGTGATACTTTTCTCAACAGCACAGGTGACTGAAGCAGTGAATGGGGAGGAGATAATATTAACATGTACCTCGGCTAATAATAATAATAATAATAATAATAATAACAATTTATACCCCACCCATCTGGCTGAGTCTCCCCAGCCACTCTGGGCGGCTCCCAATCAAATGTTAAAAACAGTACAGCAATAAAGCGAGATGAGCACTGCAACCCCAGAGTCGGTCACGACTGGACCTAATGGTCAGGGGTCCCGTTACCTTTACCTTACCTCTTTAGAAGGGACACGGGTGGTGCTGTGGTCTAAACCACAGAGCCTATGGCTTGCTGATCTGAAGGATGGTGGTTCGAATCCCCACGGCGGGGTGAGCTCCTGTTGCTCGGTCCCTGCTCCTGCCAACCTAGCAGTTCGAAAGCGCTCCAAAGTGTAAGTAGATAAATAGGTACCACTCCAGCGGGAAGGTAAACGGCATTTCTGTGCGCTGCTCTGGTTTCGCCAGAAGTGGCTTAGTCATGCTGGCCACATGACCCAGAAGCTGTCTGCAGACAAACGTCGGCTCCCTCGGCCAGTAAAGCGAGATGAGCGCCGCAACCCCAGAGTCATTCGAGACTGGACTTAACTGTCAGGGGTCCTTTACCTTTACCTTTTACTCTTTAGATGCAATTAAGTCTTTCTAACTGGGGGCCAAAAGTAGACCTGGCATTCGCTTTTCACTTAATTATTTTTTCAATGCAAATAGCAGATCAGCAGGAGGCATATTGTAGTGATGGGGCTGGGGAGAGGGTTAACCCTTTCCCTTCTATGCATGGACCCAAGGAAAACCCCACCTCTAATTCTGGTATTTGCTTTGGGGGAGGACCCCGCCCCCAATTCACTGTACACTTACCAGTTGGAGTCAGGTCTGCTGAAATCCCTTAGACCACTCTTCCTCAAACTTGGATCCCCAGCTGTGGTTGGACTACAAGTCCCATCATCCCTAGGTAGCAGGACCAGTGGTTAGAGACGTTGGGATCTGTAGTCCAACAGTGGGGGACCCAAGTTTGAGAATCACTGCATTAGATTGACTTCTCTGAATTAATATGTCTAGCATCGCACCATTGCATTCCTTTTTTCAATAGACAGAAGAAGAATTCACAGACGGGACCTGGTTTGATGGCTTGAAGTGCATCCACAGATCTTTGTCGAACATGTGGACATACCTCTGAGTTAATTCAGGGACGCGCCCACATGACGTGTTGTCTAATATGTTGGTGCAGAAACAGTTGCACGTCCTCTTGATCCTCCGAGACCCATGAAGAGGTCCAGGATCAAAAGTATTTTGGGTGTAAAATCACAGAGGCATGCGTGTGGTAAGGATATGTGTGCCCATTTTTGATCAGGTGACTGTCAGGGCATGTCTGAATATAAAAAACTATGGTTCATTCTAGCCCTCCAACCTTTCACCCCAGAGATGGATGTTGCAAAGAGAGGCAACAGCAGAACTCTGGCCCATGTTGATAACATGGATGAGTCGCCATGCTATAATTCCAATGGGTTAGGGTTACGCCTCATCAGAATAGACCCAATTAAATGGATGGACATGACTAAGACCTTTCAACTAAAACTAAAACTAAAAGTTCGGGGTCCCACGCACACTGTATATTCGAAGCACACCAGTTCTCCCATGGAATCATGGGAACAATAGTTTGCCTCTCACAGGTCTACAACTCCCAGGATTCTTTGCAAGGGGGAACAATGTGCTTCAAGTGCATGGTGCGTGCACAGCCTAGGCAGACCAATGGTTGGACTTGGGCAGCATGTGCAACATATATTCAAAGTACACATACCTTCCCAAGAATCCTGGGAACTGTAGTTTGTTCAGGGTTCTTGGAATTGTAGCTCTGTGTGTGATAAACTAGTACCCAGGCTGCTTCTTTTGGGGGGGCCAGGGGGATGTGCTTTAAGTGTGCTTTAAATGTATGGCGTGTAACCTTAGTTTGATGCGACCCAGTCATTGTTTGATAACCAACGGGAGCAGTTTCATGATCAGTTTTCCCAGAGCCATGCCTCTTTTAACTTGGCCAGCAGTTTCTCAAATGGGAGTCCAGCTGGGATGTGAGACTGCTTTGTAAGGTAGATCCTTGTGAACAGGGAGGGGGGTGGGAGGAACAAGGGCACAGAATGCCTTCGCAATTCTTCACCACATACCTCGACCATGTTCTAATATTGTTCCTTGTATTGCTTCCAGGAGCACCTTCTGTGCAATCATTGCTCAGCTGACTGAGGAAACCCAGCCCCTTTTTGAAACCACTCTCAAGTCGTACGCCGTCTCCGAGGATGCAGATGCCAAGTTCACCTGCATCGTGACAGGTACGTTAGCACAGTGGGGGGAGCGTTTGCTTCTTGTCCAGCAGCAAGATGCAGGGATTCAGATAAAGTGCAATGGCTGTTGTTGTTTAATTAAATTTGTATACCGCCCTTCAACCATAGACCTCAGAGCGGTCCACGACATAAAATGACAATATAAAGGTAAAAGGTAAAGGGACCCCTGACCATTAGGTCCAGTCGTGAACGATTCTTGGGTTGCGACGCTCATCTCGCTTTATTGGCTGAGGGAGCCGGCGTACAGCTTCCAGGTCATGTGGCCAGCATGACTAAGCCACTTCTGGCGAACCAGAGCAGCGCACGGAAACACCATTTACCTTCCCGCCAGAGTGGTACCTATTTATCTAGTTGCACTTTGACGTGCTTTCGAACTGCTAGGTTGGCAGGAGCAGGGACCAAGCAACGGGAGCTCACCCCATTGCGGGGATTCGAACCACCGACCTTCTGATCAGCAAGTTCTAGGCTCTGTAGTTTAACCCACAGCGCCACCCATGTCTCTAAATGACAATATAAAAACCAAAAAATACATAGTAAAAATATGAACAAGATCAATTGAATAATCTCCGCTCCCATAACACATTTAAAGGGGCATTGGATGTCAATCAGCCAACGGCCTGGTTGTAGAGGAATGTTTTCACCTGGCGCCTAAAGGTGTACAATGAAGGTGCCAGGTGAGTCTCCCTAGGGAGAGCATTCCACAAATGGCAAGCCTCAGAGGATGATTTCAGGGTCTGGATAGGTTCATATGGAGGGAGACAGTCCTTGCTGCATGGCAGTCCTGAGCCCTTTAAGGTTTTACAGGTCAAGACCAGTACTTTGAACCGGGCCTGGAAACTTATTGGCACACCCTGCAGTTGGGCCAGGATTGGCATTATTTGCTCAAACCTTCTTGCCCTGGGGAACAACCTGGCTGCCAAATTCAGCACTCTTTCTCTCTCTCTTTCTCAGGGCCCAGCTAGACATGATGGTGGCAGACGTGTTCATGTGTCTGCCCCGTTTGTGCATGCTGTCAGATCTAAAATTAGCACTGACTAAACCAGAACATTTGCAGCAAAAAAAGTTACAAGGGTTTAGGAGGAAATTACGGGGCATGCACCGATTGGGAACAAAGTGGTATGACCGCCCCAAAACTTTTGTAAGCACAAAAAGATAACTGGAGGCGGCCCTGTTTTGGGAAGTTTTTAATGTTTGATGCTGTATTGTTTTTAATATTCGGTTGGAAGCTGCCCAGAGTGGCTAGGGAAACCTAGCCAGATGGGCGGGGTATAAATAATAAATTATTATTATGATAAAAATAATGTCTGGAGGCTCTCCCAGTTCAACCCTGAGAGTTTTTTGTCCGTTACCAGGATCTGTTCTCTTAAAAGTCTTAAGAGGTAATCAACCAGCAAGTGACCCAGTCACTTGCCTAAAGAGCTTGTGGTACTATCCAGTTCCAGTCAGTTTCCTAGCTCTGGGTGCAAGAACACCTCACAGCCAGTTCTCTCAATCTCAGATGTTTGCTTCTATCTCCCAAATACTGTGACAGAATCTCTTAGAGGCGTTTCAGTTTTCTCTTGAGAGACCAAGATAAATGGTTGCAGCCTGGAGCCCTTCTTCTGATAACAGGCCGGATCTGTGTGCTTGTGACAGCTTCTTTCATGGCTTGGAATAATGGTTTTATAATCCCCTTCCAAGTGGCTGAATTCCTAAACCTGGTAGTTGGAGCAGAGAGTTGATGCCTCCTGCTACTTGCATTTGAACCACACTTTTTTGCTACTTAGACACCCTGCAACACGCACAGCACCATTCTTTCCCTCCAGCCATTTTTTCATCTTAGGGCACTTCCAGATGAGCTGTTTATTGGGCATAAATGCTGACTGGTTTGCAGTTGGCTATTTAATGAGCATTCGTTCCAATTTGTTTGTGGGGCGGGGATTGCTGATAGTGTGCCGAAGAAAGTATTATCCCACACTTCCCAGGGAATTTCCCCATCACCTGTCTTAAAAAGTCTGATCTTTTGTTCATAAGGCCTCTCAATCAACTATAATTGTCCAACCTGAATTTGCCAGGTTGTGACTGTGTCTCAGAAGAAGAAGAAGAAGAGTTTGGATTTGATATCCTGCTTTATCACACCCCTTAAGGAGTCTCAGAGCAGCTAACATTCTCCTTTCCCTTCCTCCCCCACAACAAACACTCTGTGAGGTGAGTGGGGCTGAGAGACTTCAGAGAAGTGTGACTAGCCTAAGGTCACCCAGCAGCTGCAGGTGGAGGAGCGGAGACGCAAACCTGGTTCACCAGATTACGAGTCTATCGCTCTTAACCACTACACCACGCTGGCGCCACTGGTGCCACACTGTGTGGCACCACACAGCCAAAAATAGGGATTGTAAGGAAGGGTAGTCTTTGAGAGGAACCTCTCTAGTTTAAAAAACCAATGCCAAACCCTTTTAAAATCACACTTTTGCAAATGGTATAAATTTCTCCCAAATAGTGAAATAGATTTGCACAGCTTACTCCACACCTAGATTTCCTTAATACTTAGTTGCATTTTATTTGGGCCGGTCTATAATTTGATTTTACTGCACACCAGCTGTGGACTTGGATGCTCCTGATGTACCCTTTGCACCCAGGGTGATCTCATCTTCGCCTCTCTCCCCTTGGCCTCCTGGTGGGCTTCAAATGCCCTTTCTGCTCCAGGATTCTGTCTCTCTCTCTGTTGCTTTCATTCCTTGACCAACGGCTGCTGTCTTGATATCTCTGCTGTCCCCAAAGCAAAGTAAAAATAGCACCTCCCAGATGCATGTCTGGCTTTCCCCATATATTCAGACAATTTACACTATCCCCACCCCTTCCGTTTTTAAAAAGCATTTCCTTCCTTTTTGGAAGGCTGGGGGCTTGGCTAGCATGCTTGGTCGCTGCTCCTAAGAGTTCAGTGACAGCCTGTATCTTCCTCTGAAATGACTGGAATAAATTATCTCTGCTCAGCGAGAGGGAGGTTAGGCAAGGGCACAATTGTATCTGTGATGACTAGCATCTTTTGTGTAAGAACCTGGAGCTTTCAGGGACTTTGTTGTTTAGTCGTTTAGTCATGTCCGACTCTTCGTGACCCCATGGACCAGAGCACGCCAGGCACTCCTGTCTTCCACTACCTCCCGCAGTTTGGTCAAACTCATGCTGGTAGCTTCAAGAACACTATCCAACCATCTCATCCTCTGCCGTCCCCTTCTCCTTGTGCCCTCAATCTTTCCCAACATCAGGGCCTTTTCAAGGGAGTCTTCTCTTCTCATGAGGTGGCCAAAGTATTGGAGCCTCAGCTTCAGGACCTGTCCTTCCAGTGAGCACTCAGAGCTGATTTCCTTCAGAATGGATCGGTTTGAACTTCTTGCAGTCCATGGGACTCTCAAGAGTCTCCTGCAGCATAATTCAAAAGCATCAATTCTTCGGCAATCAGCCTTCTTTATGGTCCAGCTCTCACTTCCATACATAACTACTGGGAAAACCCTAGCTTTAACTATATGGACTACAAAGGGCAACTAGTCCACCCATGTCAAGGTAGATCAGCTGCTACAACATCTCTAATAAGTGACTGTCCAGTCTCTGCATTAAACCCACAGACAAAGGAGAGTGAATCGCTTTCCTCCACACAGCCAAAGAGGGGTGGGAGACAGGCAGGCTTGCTGAAGTTTATGCAGACAAATACAAAATCAACAAGTGAATAATCCACTCATCCCCAACCTTGTGACCTCCAGATGTTGTTGGGATCTGACTCTCATTGTCTCTCACCATTGGCCACGCTGGCTGGGGCAGATGGGAGCTGGAGTTCCACAACTTATGGAGCGCACCAGGTTGGGCAAGGCTGATAAAATATTTCTCCTTTCTCAAACAGTAGAGCATAACATACTTAATTTTAGGGTTGTGGGTTCAAGCCCCATGTTGTTGTTCTGTTGTTTATTATTGTGCTGCCAAACACAGCAGTTCTTTCCAAGAATATCAGGACAAAAGGAATGAGGAGGTGGAAGGGGAACCAAAACAGTTATTAACAAATAAACAGCAGGCATACAAAGCATAACATAAAACATACCCGACAAGGGCTACCCAATCTCCCCTTCAGCTGCCCGGAGCCCCAGGTAGAGCAGCGGGAGAAAGACCCCAACCATTGGTCTCCCAGCATCAGGTCCTTTGATCTGGGCAGAAGCTCACCAGGCTCCTCCCACCTATGGCTTTTATAGCCTGCCTTGATGTAATCAAGTGCACCTGGCATTACTCATGATTAATACAGAGCGGCTGAGAGTCTCCCACTACCTGCAGCTGGCATCCAGCCAGCACTTGCAACACAGAAGAACCCAAGAAACTCCCGACAGGTGTGTGAAACACAAGAATCAAATTGGGGATGTTAAAGGGAAAGGGACATGCCACCTAACTCCTCGAAATACAATTGTCTTCCGCATTTCCACTACATTTATTATTATTATTATTATTATTATTATTATTATTATTATTATACCCCACCCATCTGGCTGGGTTTCCCCAGCCACTCTGGGCCAATTACTACACATATAAAAACATAGTAAAGCATCATGTTGAGCAAAACGATTTCTTACAGTTCTATTATCCTTCCTCCCAATTGCCTTGTTTTTCATTTTAGGGCTGGGTGTGCATCATTTAGCAGCAAACAAATGCCTTCAATAAATGGTACCCAATGTATGTTGGTGGGTTCAGTAACACTTGGCATGTTGTGGGATTACAGAGAATTGCCACCATCTTTCTTCAGTCACTGTCATGGGAGAGGCTTCCCAAGGGATATGAAATTGCTGATTCGCATTTCACTCTGTGTACCTTCCAAGGAATTAGCTGCTAGTGACTGTGTGAATGGGACCAAACAGGTGACACGCCTCAAACTCACCTGGAGTCATATTCCTCAGCCCAGAGTTAGGATGGAGAGAGATTCAGTTGTTTGAATTTAAAGGCAAACCTCCCTAGTTTGTACTTTCTGAAACAGTACAGGAACTGAAACGCAGCCATCTACTATAATTTGTTCTTCTCCACATTTTTCGCAGTACTCCACTGGAGTGATGTGTACAAAAAAGTGTATTTTAGGGTAAAATGTGCAAAAGAAGCAGCAGCATAAATTTATTATTTGCGAAAGGAGTGTATTAGGACTGGGCATATCTGGCTTTCAACATCACAATATATCACCAGCTAAATATTTTGATATACTGATATATCACAACGTCTGAAATAAGGATGGAGCTTCACAGTTTTCCCCACATTGTGATTTTGCACAGCACGCGCGCGCGCACACACACAGATTTGCAATATATCGCCAGGTCAAAAATTATGAAACCGATATCAAAATATGGATTTCAAACCTGTTTTGGACAATATATCAATATATCACCCAGCCCTAGAGTGTATTAGAGGAAATTGCTTTGCAACGTATGTATAACATACAAAACTGCACACACAAATGTGTGTATTTTAGAACACATTTGCAGTAAAATGTTGATGAATTTTCTCCAGTCCTTTTAATGCATGGCTTGGTCTTTTGATTTTTATAATCATAATGTTTTTCATTTATTGTGAGGGCTGTTCATAGTAGAATGGTGAGATAGAAATTTGTAAATAAATATAAGTGGAGAATTGCCTCCCTCACTGGGCTCTAAGCCTATGTTTGCAAGTAAACATGGACCCAGACCCCCTGAAACTCTGTATTCAGGAGGGTGTGGGGGATTTGAGGGGGGAATTAGCCATCTAGGAAAGAGTTAAGTGGCCTCCTGCTCCTCTCCTGACACTCCCCCCCCTTTTTGCTGCAAATCACACCTCCCTAGCCTCAATTTGCAAAGAAGAAGCAGACGAAATTAAATTCCAGTCCAACTCGCCCACCATAATTTATTTCCGTGAAGTGTGATAAACTTCTCGAGTGAGATGAGATTGCATGTCATTTGCAGCTTTTGTCCTGTTTGAAACAGGGCACTTTCCTCTGTGCAAGGAACCTGGCTTTTTCTCCCCAAAACAGCCAGATAAAAATTAAGAAACATCTGCATCTCATGGGCATGGTCTCCTCCAGATGTTGTTGGACTGGCACTCCTGAGATTAATTAATTTTGAGTTTATTAAATTAAAACCCCAACCTTCCTCACAGAAGAGCCTGGGGCGGGCTGACCATCACTGACCACTGGCTGTGCTGATGGGAGTTGGAGTCGAGCAATCTCTGGAGGACCTCACCTTGGCTACCCTGCTTGGACTGTGTGGGTTACTGGGCTGAGAGAGGGGGTGGATACTCTTGGGGCCACGAAGTGTTCAAGCTGGATGTCTTCTGTTCTCCAAGCAGAAACGGCTGGCGTGTTTCCAGGCTCTTTTCTGCAGCTGCGATGGCTAACAGTTTACTTTAAAAGCAACCGTTTTGCTTCCCTCCAGGAAAAGGCCATAGATTCTCAGTCAAAAAAATAAATAAAAAAATTCCTTCCAGTAGCACCTTAGAGACCAACTAAGTTTGTTATTGGTATGAGCTTTCTGAAGATGTGTGCATGCACATGAAAGCTCATAGGAATAACAAATAATCATGCATGCACAAGGACCTGTGGAGGGGGGGGGGGCTTTAGCTGTGTACACACCACAGATTCAAAACATGCCCCCAAGAGTTCTGGGAGCTGTAGTTTACCTTTCACAGAGCTGCAATTTTCCAGCGGCCTTCGCAACTTACAGTTCCCAGGATTCCTGGGCAGGAGAGGACTTTAAATGTTCTTTAAATGCACGGTGTGTGCATGTTGTGTACAGTGGGAATCCCTCCATGGCATATGCAAAGTGTGTGCATGGTTTCTCCCCTCCCCCCACACCAAACCTGGCAGCCTCATCTGTGCATGATATCCTCAGTTATAGAGAATGCCCCCAGCAGCAGCACCTGTGACTACTGGCGATGTGTCTGAGAGATGTAATCAGAGTCCCTGGAGGGAAACGGTCTAACCAAGTTCTTGGGCAGATCTTCAACATGCTGGCGGTGGGGGGGGGGGAGTGGTGGGGGGGAGAGGCAGCTCCAATTACAGCTCTCTCTGACCACGTCACTCCTGTGATTCTTGGCCAGAAGAACTGCTGAAGGGGCAGGGATGGCAAGCCGGCCGGCCCTTTGCTTCACTTTGGCCTCTGCTGCATTCTGTAGCCACCACGTCCGCGTGGACCAGTCGGAGATCTTGGTAGGGGCAAGGCAAGCCCCCCAGGGCACCTTTGAAAGGATGGTTTTAATGGGAAATTTGATGTGGAAATGGACCCTTTGCTACTCCAGTTAGAGTCGTTGGCAAATATCTATTTCTCATTTAATTGGAGAAGGGTAGAGCATCTGCTTGGCAGGCAGAAGGTCCCAGATGATTGATTGATTGATGATTTTCAATTTTATACATTTCTACCATTTTATAATCATTTTAACATCTCAAAATTTGACTTCCTCCCCCCTCTTTCTGTGGTTCCTTAAATTTACTTTTATTTTTATTTGCTAAATATCCAAATTAACTTAATTCACTCATTTATTCATCCACTTTAAATACATGCTTTTATAAAACTGCAGGTTATTACAGTAATCCTGCCAGTGTTCTTATCTGTTTACAATTTATTTGTAAATATTCCATAAACCATTTCCATTCTTTTATAAAAAAAGTTTGTCATCTTGATTTCTTTTCCCCCCGGTAAGTTTCACCATTTCTGCATATTCCACATGTTTTTTGTATCCATTCTTCTTTCGCTGGGACTTCTTCTTTCTATTTTTGGGCAAGTAACATTATTGACGCTGTAGCCACATACATGAATAAATTTCTATACAGTTTGGATAGTTCTGTCCCTATAACTCCCCAAAGGAAAGAAGATTCCAGAGTCAATCCCTGGCACCTCCAGGGAAGCTTGGCGAAGGATTTTGGTCTGAAACATCGAAAGCAGGGGATTAAAGTTAGGAAAAGAGCTGCTATTGCATCTTTTAAAAGCTATTCCTGCAACAGAACTGCTTCCTGGCTAGTTGCACTCTTTGCCTAGAACTCATTGCAGGGATAACAGACGCAGGTATAGCAAGAGAAGATCAGAAAATATTCCTCTATGCCACAGGAACGGCAAGGATCCTAATTGCTAAAAACTGGAAAAAAGAAATTGTGCCAACAAAAAAGGAATGGCAAGGCAAACTGTTAGAGTATATTGAACTGTCTAGATTAGCAGAGGCAATTAGAGATCGCACTAGACAAGAATTTCAAAAAGAATGGGGGGAAATGCAGAGAATACTTCACAAAACAGTGCCCTAAAATTCATACCTGGACTTGTTTTGATTAATGTCTGCAGGAGACTTTGTGAAGATTTAAGTTATAATTAGAAAAATCTTAATAATTATTCATAAAGGAAACAGTTTATAAGAAGTAAATAAGGATGCCAGAAACAGGATAAAAGAAGTCTTTTATTTGGTTGTTTGTATTGTTGTATATTATGCTTGTTGTTTGTTATGTTCGTGTTTGATGGGGGTGGATTTCTGTGTTGGGGGGTGGGAGGTTTGTGTTATGTTGTAAATAAAATTTCCAATATATATATATATAGAGAGAGAGAGATAGATATAGATATAGATATATAGATATATAGATGTATAGATATATAGATATATAGATATATAGATATATAGATATAGAACTCATTGCAGTGCAGAGGATGGCTCCAAATCTGGTTAGAGAGCCCTGCTCTCTTTGTGGGTCTCTCTTGCGCATTCCTCTCTGTGTGAGGGGACTTCGGCCCCCCAGGCAGCCCTGCCGTGGCCTCTCTGCAAGGCGGTGTGTGCCTGTGAGCTGAGATAACTTTTTGAACTTCGCCCAAGTGCCGAGACCTAAGCAGGGGAAGGGAGAGGATGGAATGAGAGACACTGGAGGTCACCTTGGTTGTGGCAAATTGGAAGGACAGTTGCGAGAGAGAGTGAAGCTGGTTTTGGAAACTGGGAGGAGAGAGGCAGACACCTCCGGAGAGGAAAAATAGGCAAGGTTTAGATCGTCCCCTTTGCACATGTGTGCACTTGTTTTTATCCTGCCCTGCCTATGCACTTTGGGGTGGGTGGATGTCCTCATTTTATCCTCACAACAATCCTGCGAGGTAGACCAGGCTGAGAAGCAATGGTGGCTCAAGATCACCCAGTGTGGTTTATGGCTGAAGGGAGACTTGGACGTGCATCTTTCCAGTCCATGTCCCAACAACTGCATAACCAGATGTGGAAGAGGACAGGGGCATGTGCCCCTTTCTAAATAGTTGTAGAGATGAGGGAATTTCAGCAGGTAAATCTACACCCCTGAAATTCTTTTGCACGGTTTTGAAAGGGCACAGGAGCCTTGTTTTCCTTGGCACCTGGCCTCCCTATCTCCTGCGAAAACTGGCTGTGGTGGAGGAGCCGTTGTTGGCTCTTTGGTTGCCTCTGAATCCTGTCCTGCAAATCCAGGCTCTGGGATTCTGTGGTTAAGAGAAAGGCCATGTGAAATAAATAACGGCAGTCGGATACATCTGTGTATTTGCATAGTGTGTGTAGGTCCTCAGAGCTGCATTCCTGTTTACAATGCTGACCTCTTATATTCCCAAAACACACCTGCTTGGAGCAAGAGGCAACCAGAGGCTCTGGTCCTCTTATTTTTCCACAATCCCTAAGTCAGAGTTTAGAGCCAGTGAGTGACCTTGGAGATCCTTAGTCTGCTTGATTACCACCTTAAGGCCCACTGGACATGTCACTGCAGAACTGTTCCAAATTGGTTTCCTATAGCCATTCAGTATCTTGTAAGTTTGACTCCTATTTCAGCGGTGTGTGTGTGTGTTCTGGCAGGAGCTTAATCCTCCCTCTTGTGGACCAGAGATAACCAGGGAAGCACAGCGGAAAACCAAGCTGCTCCCTGGACGCTTTCCCCCCACAGTGCAAACAGTGTGTAAATCAATAGGAATGGGTTTAGGAAACGAGTCTTATGTTAATGCCTCGGGTTTAAAGCTGTAATTATCACTGTGCAAACATCCCTGAAGCTTAGAGGGGATGCTGAATGTGCTTTGCAAGAATATGATCCAAGCTTATGCACGGTTCCCAGAATGGGGACTATTCAAGAGCCACTTAAGGATGAAACTGTCTGGGATTGAGCTGCTTTCCTTGGGTATATTCATGCAGCCTGAGCTTTTCTCGAATCCAGAGGCAGGAGAAGGCAGCAGTTGCCTGCAGATTGCTTGCTGGAGAAACTCTGCCTCTTGAGAATTAGCTACGGGCAAGTTCCCCTCTTTGCTCACTTTGGCTCGGCTCAGGATAAGTCGAACTCTTTCCTCAAACAAAACGAAATAGCGCAAATGGTTTCTGAGCCAAGCCAAACTGATTTCCGAAGCCAACATTCACTTGCTCGGTCCCCTAAATTGCTGTAGTCCTTGGGGAAACGACATTTCCCAGGGATTATTTGCTGTATTTCCCTCCCTCCTGTTTGTTAGGAGGCTAGGATTGGCCCTGGGGGGGGGGGGCGTAGGTGGGCAAATATGGCAGGCTGGCAAGATGAGGGTTTTTTTGTGGGGTGGGGGCTCCGTGGGGAACCAGAATTCAGGAGTGTGATGCTCGTTGCGCATTTGAGATAAGCATCATCGGCTTCCGAGTCTTATGCTTGCAAGTCGGGAAATATGAGCCTTGACTCCTCTGAGTCAAAGGCATATCTAGCATTGTGTACCACACACTGATCCCAAATGTCCTCTCAGTTCCCCCGGGGACATTTAGGCTGTAAGGAAGGAGTGGGGGAACCTGTGTTGCTAGGATACAGCTCCATCACCTCTGACCATTGGCCATGCTGGGTTCTGATGGGTATTGGAATCCCAAAACTGCCTAGAATCTGTGGTGGATGGTGCCCATTGGGACTAGTGAGACAGAAGACAGAGGGCCTGGCAGTAGCTGGAGCCCAGAGCCAAGAACAAACAAAGCCAGTCCGTTCTAGTTTTGCCCCTAGTGAGTTCCATGCTGTCAACACAAAGGGTAAGATCTTCTAGTAGCTGTGTGTCCCAGGAATTTAGGTGAGGGCCAGCCATGGATGAGTTGAAGAGGGTTCAATCAATGGGTGGTGGTGAGCAGTTGGTGGTTGGCCCATCTAGTGCCGAAGCAGGAAGAAGCTGGCAGGCAATGCCAGCCCCTAGACTGGATGCAAATATGGAGGCAGACCTGTGAGGGCAGACTGAGATTGGTGGGGCACTGCCCCATTTACCCTCATGGATCAGCCTCCACTGTCCGGAAGGTCACAGTTTCTCCAACTCCTGCTCCATAAGGGGCTACAGGTTCAAAAGCTACACTGCAGGAGCCGTCTCTCTGTGCCCTCTCTACTTGTCGGTGCAGGGAGGACTGGACCCAGAGGAAGCTACTGTATTTTTTGCTCTATAAGGCACACTAGACCACAAGACGCACCTAGTTTTTGGAGGAGGAAAACAAGAAAAAATATATTCTGAATCTCAGAAGCCAGAACAGCAAGAGGGATCACTGCGCAGTGAAAGCAGCAATCCCTCTTGCTGTTCTGGCTTCTGGGATAGCTGCGCAGCCTGCATTCGCTCCATAAGACGCACACACATTTCCCCTTACTTTTTAGGAGGGAAAAAGTGAGTCTTATAGAGCAAAAAATGCAGTATTTTGTAAGGCAAGTGGGCAACTTTAACTCTCCTTGGAGGAGTAAGCAACTTTAGAGACGAGCGATTCCTTCCCCTCCCCTCTGGCCCATCTTAGTTCCGTATGCCCATAGCTGATCCTAGCAGGAATATAGCCTCTTTGGCTCAGAAGCAGCCAGTCACACATGTTATCATGATGTCATTGTACTAAAAAGGCAGATGGCATCTGTCATCCAATGGCATTTGGAGGGCACAAGCAGGCTGTGATGCAACCGCTGTTGCTTCTGTCCAATGGAAACTTTGGGTTCAGTTTACAGACTGTGATGCTTGGTTCTCCATGGAGCTTCTGGTCCACTGCTAAGTGTCTGTTTTTTAACCTTAGGTTTCCACCCCCCCCCAAAAAAGCAGGCTCACTTCCTAGAACAGCGGGGATGTTCTCATCGCCCATTTATGTCAGATGGGACAAGAAAAGATCACCTGATCTGCACTACACTCTTCCCAAGTCATGCTTACGAACGGTTGTTTGTTCCGACGGATGAAAACCTGCCATATGGTGAAAAACTTCCCATATGATTTAGCAGCAAAGGGGTTTCCTCTTCACTTTAACATGCAATTAATTTAAGCACAGGTTGACTTTGGCAGGCCATGTTGGAATCCCGATGAATCAGGTTTCAGAGGGTAGTTTGTTTTCTGGTTGTTTTTTTATACGTCTAGATCGCAACTTGCCATGTCCCAATTTAACCTGCTTTTGGGAGATATTTTAGCATGTGGTTCAGTTGCAATCTGGACATTTGACGCAACGTTTGTAAGTCTGGGTCAACCTACCCTCCTTTTGCATCTGGACGGTCAGGAATATTATTTTCTCGTTTTACTCCTGCCTTTATATCCTTCCCCTTCCTCTGTTGTCTCCCCCAAATCTCTGGATTTTGGGCCTCATCTGCATGATGCATGCAAAGCAATATCGTGCCACTTTAAACAGTCATGGCTTCCCCCAAAGCATTATGGGAACTGTAGTTTGCTAAGGATACTGAGAGTTATGAGACCCCCATTCCCAGAGAGCTACAGTTTCCAGAGTTCTGTGGGGAAAGCTATTGATTATTAAACCACTCTGAGAATTGTAACTTTGGGGGGGGGGGAGGACAGGGGCCATTACATTTTTATTATTGTCGCTGTTTGTTTATTTAGCTTATTAGTTGCACAATTTTACAGAATAAATCAAAGGGACTTACAACAATAAATAAATCATTTGTTAAAACCAGCATAAAATAAAACATCAAAGTTTTTTAAACTGGCATATTTTTAAAAACGCAGGATTAAAATATCCACTCACTGAAAAAGACTACAGATAATTAAAAGCCAAAGGCTTTGCGGAAAATAAAAGTTTTAGTCTGGTGCCTAAAGATCAGTAATGCAAGCCTCTCTGGGGGGAGCATTCCACAAGTGGGGAGTGTGCATAAAACGATTTATTGGTCTGGCGGACCCCCGCTAATTGATTTATTGGTCCACAATTAGCGATTTATGGCAGCCCGGCGCGTTTCCCTCAGCTGCGCCTCTCAGCTCTTTCGTCCAGTCACGCCAGTAGCAGAGTTGAAGCACAGCGATGTAAAACAGCCTTACGTCCTTACTTAGCTTCCAGACAAACACACAGAGGCAGCTCTCTCTATTTACAGCTCTTTATTGGAACGTTTCAGCCATCACTGCTTGCAGCCATTGCAAAGCATGTCCCTCTCTCTCAGACGCACAGAGAGAACTGAACTTGACTCCTCCCAGCTCCTCCCAGCTTCGAAAACTGACGTCAGAATGTTGAGGCATCATGGGAACTTCTTAACCTATTAAGTTCCAAATCCACACCCCCCCTTGCTGAAACCATTCTGACAAGACCTTCTTGGTTCAACACCTTTCCCTCTGCCTTGTGCCCCTTTCCGGCATTTTTCCCAGGCACCTGTTGAACCCCTTCAGTAACACCTTGTGAGATCAATCCCATCCCCAATGCCTCGTGCCCTCCCTTGGCAGACCTGTTTGGCATTAGTGGAACCACCTCACAATTCTCAGAAACGCACTGTGCGAAATTTACCCATGCACCTATGGCCTGGTACCTTTCAGGCGGAATACCTTTGGTTGTGCGACTGGATCGCCTAGGCACAAACTCAGGTGTTTCCTCTGGCTCACCGTCACCAGCAGGTGTGACCTCTGCATCACGGGATTCCCCCTCTGACTTAAAGCGTCTTCGAATCCTTTCCATTACACTCACAGGAGAACTAGGCTCACTCTTGACAACTTGTGGAGATGCTCCATCCTGCTCCTGACCCTGGTCAGCGACCTGGCCGTCATCAGCAGGCTCAGCCTCTCCTTCCTCCTCATCACAACTGTCCTCTGGATCAGAGAGACAATCTGAGAGAAGATCACGCTGGACAACAACCTTTGGCTTCTCACTCTGCTCAAAGAACTCAGCGTGTTTACTGATCAGCACTTTACTCTGATCACCTGATGGGTAAGCAAACCGCCATGCACGAGCTTCTGGCTCATACCCACAGAAGATCATTTTCTGGAACTTGGCTCCATCTGGCCCTTGCAAAGCCTTGGGCACAGGGACAACCGCAGATGAACCAAACTTGCGCAGAAAGTGAACCTGGGGCTTTCTGCCATTCAACAAAGAAAACGGTGTGTCACCTACCAGCGAATTGTAGGTCCTATTCCAGGTGAAGCATACGTACTTGGTTGCCTCCAGCCAAAACCTTGGAGGTAACCCAGACTCTTTCAGCAACACCTGTGCAGCTTTAACCAGAGCTTCACTTCTAAGCTCTGCCACCCCCTTCTGACTGGGTGAAGTCACTGTGTGACGTATCCCTTTCTTGTGAAAGAACTCCTGCAAAGCAGAACCAGTGTACTTAGCATTTCTGTCACTGATGATCGCTTGCACTCTGGTGGAAAACCTTAGTTCCACTCCCTCAATCCAGCTCCTGATCAGCTGTGCTGCATCCTCCTTGGATTTGAGACCTAAACTCCAGGAATTCTGCGAAAAACTGTCTTGAACCGTCAGCAGAAACCTGGCACCTCCCAGACTTGCTTCCCTCACAGGACCCCACAAGTCTATGTGAACCACTTCAAAGGGCTTTGTGGCTACCCTTTCTACCTTTGGGTAACTGCAGCCTTTTACCTTTGCCTGCTTGCAAGTGTCACAATTTATGGCACTTCCACAATTTTTAATTCTACACCCCTTGGCAACCTCGGGCAGAGTCTGCAAGTCCTCTACCGACCCATGAATTGTTCTCTGATGCCATACGCATGCACATGTGGCATCATGAGCGGGAACTGTAGCACGCAACACTTGTGCTTTCTCAGCCTTCCCTTCACCCCCAAGAGACGTTTTAAGAATGAAAAGATCATTCTGTCCCCTTTTCACTTCGACAAGGCGTTTCCCTCCTCTGGAAATTGTGCAGAAATCCCCCTGGAAACAAACCTGGAAACCCTTTTTTAACAAACAAGGCACAGATAAAAGACAGTGGTGCATCCCAGGAACGGTACAAAATTCCATCGTTTCCTGTAAAACAAACACATGCAAATCAACAAGACTGGTTACATTCTTTTTCTGCCCATTTGCAAAAAGCACAGTTTGTCCCTTTGGAACTGCCTTGCAATTCCACATCTCGACTGCAGGGGTCTCTGGAACCATGTTGCGGTTAGCTGCAGAGTCAATAACAAAGCTGAGCTCGGAATTTTCCACACAGCTGCATTCGAACAACGCCATGCTCGCAGAGACTTGATAAGACTCTTCCCGTTGTTTACCACGGCCACCTGGTTCTGTTCCACGCCTGCCTGCCTTCCCAGGCCTGTTGCCATGGAAACCCGCCTGGTTCCCATGGGAAGTGTGCAAAGTGTCTTTGCCAACATCCTGCCGCGCCTGTGTGCTCCGGTGGGGGCAATTGCCACGCAGATGATGCGCCGAATTGCACACGTAGCATCAACGAACTCCAGTGGAAAAACACTGCTCTAGGCTCCGCCCAGCTGGCCCTGCCTTCCTCCTTCTGGAACGGCGACTGCCACCAGCTTGGCCCCCCCTGAAGCTGCTCTCCGCTTCAGCACAAGTGGAAAGTTTTTCAAACTTGCCTTTGGAACTCCTGCCCCCCCGATCTGCGCACCAGCGCTCCTTGAGGCTGATTGGGGAATAGGGGCTTCTAGACCAGCGTCTGCAGGGCTCTGGCCTCCCGCTGAAGCTTTACACAAACTTTTCAGTATATTCCAGGCCGACCACGCTGATTTCACACCCTCTAGGTGGGGTCTCAGTGATGCATCAACACATGCCTTGAGCATCTCCAGCTCTCTTTGCATTGTCTGCTGGCTCTCTCTCAGACGCACAGAGAGAACTGAACTTGACTCCTCCCAGCTCCTCCCAGCTTCGAAAACTGACGTCAGAATGTTGAGGCATCATGGGAACTTCTTAACCTATTAAGTTCCAAATCCACTGCAGAAAATACACATTCTTATGTTGCTACCCTCTGCAACTCCCCTGGAGGAGGCACATGATGCAAGACCTCAGACAGCAATCTTGGGGTCCAGGTCAGTTCATATGGGAAAAGTGGTCCTTGAGGTATTAGGGTCCTGAGCCACAGTACGTTTCCGAGCACAATTCAAAGTGTTGGTGCTGACCTTTAAAGCCCTCGACGACTTCTGCCCACTATACCTGAAGGAGTGCCTCCATCCCCATTGTTCTGCCCGGATGCTGAGGTCCAGCGCCGAGGACCTTCTGGCGGTTCCCTCTCTGCGAGAAGCCAAGTTACAGGGAAGCAGGCAGAGGGCCTTCTTGGTAGTGGCGCCCGCCCTGTGGAACACCCTCCCATCAGATGTCAAAGAGATAAAGAACTACCTGACGTTTAGAAGACATCTGAAGGCAGCCCTGTTTAGGGAAGCTTTTAATGTTTGATGTTTTATTGTGGTTTTAATATTCTGTTGGGAGCCACTCAGAGTGACTGGGGAAACCCAGCCAGATGGGCGGGGTACAAATAATAAATTATTATTATTGTTGTTGTTGTTGTTACATAAGACTTCAAAGGTCAAAACCAACACTTGGAATTGGGCCCAGGAACTAATTGGCAGCCAGTTCTTGGCCAGGATCAGTGTTAACGTTCTCAGACCTTCTTGCCCCGTTGAGCGACCTGGTTGCCAAATTCTGGGCCAGTTGCAGTTCCTGAACCACCTTCAAAGGCAGCCCACATATAACAAAGTGCAGTAATTTTACCTAAAGTTTACCAGAGTGTCAGCCATAGAAATTAGGTTATCCCTGTCCAGATTGGGGCACAGCTGGAGTACCAGCCAAAGCTGACGGAAGGCACTCGGTTCCTCCGGGGCCATTTGAGCCTCAAGCAACAGTGGGAGGATACCAGACTTTTCCTTTAGTTGTGCTCAGTTGCAGCCTTTTTTGCTGCTTCTTTGCCTCAGCCTCTCTTTGCCCCAGCCCTATAAACACTGGGCCATGTTCCCAAACTTCTGCAGCTCGAATCAATCTCTCTTTTGCAGCCAGGACAGCCATGCAGAACAGAGCAGTTTCTGGTATCAACCTGTATGTGGCAGAATGTGGGGCTTTCCCATATGCTCCTTGGAATGATGTTCATCTCGGGGTTATGCGCTCCTTGACTCCCGTGCCCCAATTCCTGCTAATGTGTCATGTCCTAATCAGGTTACCCGCAACCGGAAGTGACCTGGTACAAAGATGATGAAGAGATGGACCGATACTGTGGCTTGCCAAAGTACGAGATCTTTCGTCATGGGAACCGACACACACTGCAGTTGTACAAGTAAGGAAAATGTGTGTGTGTGTGTGTGTGTGTGTGTGTGTGTGTGTTGGGGATACCTGTTAACTAGCTGTGGCTGGTTTGAATATTGAGGAACATTGGCCTTCTGAAATACACAATCTGTTCAGGCCTCTATTACTTCCTGGACTCAAGGCCAAATGCATGAGGAGATACAAATTCCCAGATCCATGGAACTGCCATTCTTCTTCTTATTTTTATTCTTATTTGAATTTATATTAACTGCCCTATACCCGGGGGTCTCAGGGCAGTTCACAGAATAAAAGCCATGCTTCAGAGGTCCAGTCACTCCTTTTGATGATCATGATGATGATGATTTTCAGTTTTATACATTTCAATAATTTCACAATCATTTTAACATTTCATAACTCGACTTCCTTCCCCCTCTTTCTGTGGTTCCTTAAATTTATTTTTAATACTTTCTGCATACGCAAATCAAATTAATTTGCTCATTTATTCTTCTACTTTAAATATCTACTCTTATAAAACTGCAGGTTACCACAAGATCCCTGCCAATGTTCTTACCTGTTTAAAGTTTATTTGTAAATATTCCGTAAACCATTTCTACTCTTTCGTAAAAAAAAGTTTGTTAACTTGATTTCTTACTTTTCCGGTCAGTTTTGCCATTTCTGCACACTCCCTTTTCTTTTTCACAGAAGGCCTAAGAACCTAAGTTGAGCCTGGTGGATCAGCCCAATGGTCCACCTAGTCCAACATCCTTGTCCCACAGTGGCCAACCAGATGCCTGTGTGTGGGAAACCTGCAAGCAGGATTGGAGCGCAAGGGCCCCCTTCCCTCCTGTGGTTTCCAGCAACTGGTGTTCAGAAGTACAGCTATCTTCTAGCTATGGAAACAGAGCCTAGTCGTAAGGACTAGTAGCCATCAATAGTCCTCTCCTCCCTGATTCTCAGCCAGGTTTGGTTGGTGGCCCAGAGGAGCAAACCAGATACAGTGGTACCTTGGGTTACAGATGCTTCAGGTTACAGACGCTTCAGGTTACAGACTCCGCTAACCCAGAAATAGTACCTCAGGTTAATAATAATAATAATAATAATAATAATAATAATTCATTATTTATACCCCGCCCATCTGGCTGGGTTTCCCCAGCCACTCTGGGCTGCTTCCAACAGAATATTAAAATACAATAACCTATTAAACATTAAAAGCTTCCCTAAACAAGGCTGCCTTCAGATGTCTTCTAAAAGTCTGGTAGTTGTTTTTCTCTTCAACATCTGGTAGGAGGGCGTTCCACAGGGCGGGTGCCACTACCGAGAAGGCCCTCTGCCTGGTTCCCTGTAACTTGGGTTAAGAACTTTGCTTCAGAATGAGAACAGAAATCGTGCAGTGGTGGCAGTGGGAGACCCCATTAGTTAAAGAGGTAACTCAGGTTAAGAACAGTTTCAGGTTAAGAACGGACCTCCAGAATGAATTAAGTTCTTAACCTGAGGTACCACTGTAATGGCCATGTGCCTGTCCCATTCACATATCAGTAGGAGCGGGGAACCTCGTGTGAAAGAAGTGCGCTGTCGCAGAGTGTTGTGCTTTCCACAGCGCTCCACCAGATACCTCTAGGAAGCTTGCAAATGGGGTGAAGCGTGTGACAGCCCACCATTGCTCCCCAGAAAATTGTATTGAGTGGCAGGCTCCCCCTTTCCAAGCCCTGCATTGAAGATATGGTGGCTAGTGGCCATTGGCAGATGTCCCCTGCGTGATTTTGCCTCGTCTCCTTTTGAAGACATCTGAGCCAGGGGTAGGGAACATATGGCCTTCCAGCTGCCCCAGCCAGCACGACCAGTGGTCAGCGACGGGTGGGGGTTGCAGCTCAGCGACCTTTGGAGGGCCACAGGTTCTCCCCTCCTGATCTGAGCCGTCAGCTGTCACCGTCTCTTATTGCAGCCAATTCTATAAATTCACGGCCTGCCCTGTGAAGAAGTGCCCGCTTTTGTCTCTGCCGAAACTTCTGCCGGTCAGTTTCCTCGGATGACTCTGAGTTCTATTCTAGTGTTTTTAGAGGACAATTATATAAGCGTCTGTCATGTCTCCCCCATCACCCTTAAGGCACCTTTTCTCTAAACTAAAACCACCCTCCAGTTTTTGTGATGGTCACCACCTTGGGTGGCTTAGAAGAGGGTGAGGCAATCTCCTGGAGGATAAGGCTGCCCATGTATCCTAGGCAGGATGGCGAAGTTCTCCCTCCACAGTCAGAGGCAGGGCTCCTCTGAATATCAGCCGCTGGGAGAGTGCCATTGCGTTCCTTCTCCTGAGCTTCCCATGGGCTCCTGGTTGGCCATTGTGAGCAAAGGATGCTGGCCTAGATGGGTCTTTGGACTGATCCAGGAGAGCCACTCCTATGTTTCTATGCTGCAGCCTTTTCCCTCTATGGGAGGAACCCCCAATCATTAGGGTTGCCCCTTTCTGCCCCCTTTTTGGTTCTACAATGCTCTTTTTGAGATGGGTGTTAGATCGGTGAAGCCTTCCCATATGTACCTTCTGCATTGTGTTTGCACTGTTTTAAAAACTATTTTAAGTGGTTTTTTTATGATGTATTTGTAAACTACCTTGAGATGCATGTAGCAAGTGATTCATAATTTAAATAAAAATAAGACTATTACTTCAGCCACTTTTCTCTTTTCCCAGCTCACTTCCTTTGCTTTATGATGGTTCGGATTGCTTTACCTGTGTCTCCCAAATGTCCTAGTGTTCTGATTTGTTTTGTAATTCTTCTTTTATGTCAATGGCCCTGGGGGGTTTCCTGTTGAAGGATGCCGTAAAGGTAAAGGGACCCCTGAACATTAGGTCCAGTCGCGGATGACTCTGGGGTTGTAGCACTCATTTCACTTTATTGGCCGAGGGAGCCGGCGTACAGCTTCCGGGTCATGTGGCCAGCATGACTAAGCCGCTTCTGGTGAACCAGAGCAGCGCACGGAAACGCCGTTTACCTTCCCGCCAGAGCGGTACCTATTTATCTACTTGCACTTTGATGTGCTTTCGAACTGCTAGGTTGGCAAGAGCAGGGACCGAGCAATGGGAGCTCACCTTGTCATGGTGATTCGAACCGCCGACCTTCTGATCAGCAAGTCCTAGGCTCTGTGGTTTAACCTATAGGGCCACCAGCGTCCCTTCGAAGGATGCTGTAGAAATGCTTATAATGAATTATACCTTTTCCTCATTAAGGATGGTCCCTTGCACAAAAACTATATTACCGCCCCCTCCCCCGCAATATTAAAGCGTCTGTTTTCTGTTGCTAGGATGATAGAATTGAAAAGTTGGAAGAGACACCTCGCCCCCAAGGGTCATCAAGTCCAACCCTTTGCAATGCAGGAATCTTATTTATAGCATTAATGACAGATTAATCTCTGCTTTAAAACCTCAAAGGAAGGAGAGTCCACAACCTCCCAAAGGAGACCGTTCCACTGTAAAACAGCTCATACTGTCAGGAAGTTCTTTCTGATGTTTAGTCGGGATCTCCTTTCTTGTAACTTGGAAAATGTGGGCACACATGTTTGCACACTGAAGCGGTCCTGTCATTTGAGATGATGTTAGTGATGGTGTGGGAGCCAGCACTGTGAGTGTCATGTGCAGCAAACTCCGTACTGCCAGTTGCATAGTGCTCCTGATTTCCCTCTGGCAGTACTTCCCCACCCAGACTCAATACCGTATTTTTCGCTCTATAACACGCACCTGACCATAACACGCACATCGTTTTTAGAGGAGGAAAACAAGGAAAAAAATTCTGAATGAAACAGTGGATGTATCATTTTTGTGCTTCATGCTGTGGCCACAGACATGTGATCTGATGGTGAATTTGGGGTAGCTCAATGCAAAGATCCTGAGGATCCATGTGGATCCATGCTTTTTAACCA
>JAXCMG010000021.1:5424019-5439554 GCA_034642415.1 Podarcis siculus
GGTGGCCCAATGCAAAGATCCTGAGGATCCATGTGGATCCATGCTTTGTAACTACATTTTAAGTGGGGAGTGAAGGAAAAACACAGAAGGGACAAGAGAGCGGTCTGCAGAGAAGCAGCTGGCTAAGAAAGCAGGACAGGGATTTTACGGGAGGGAGGAAAGAAAGGCAAAAGTTTCCACAAACCCAAGCCAGCTTTCTCTCTCCTCCTGCATGTTTTCTGGCTGCCTGCGAGGAGCACGGAGAGGAAATAGAAGGAAAGACCTCTGCTTTCCCCTCTGCTTGCCTGGAGGGGAGGGGATTTGCCTGCTCTTTGTTCCGTTTGAGCAAACACAGCAACGAAACAGAGGAGGGTGGGCAGTAAGACCCTGAGGCAGAATGCAGGAAAGCAACCACTTCCTCTTTTCAGGTTTCCCTCTCGGAAGCAACGCACGATTGATTTTTGCTGATTTTTGTTCCTGCGCTCCCCTAATCGGCTCCAGGGACCCCCCACATTCGCTCCATAACACGCACAGACATTTCCCCTTCCTTTTTAGGAGAAAAAATCTGCGTGTAATAGAGAGAAAAATACGGTACTTCAGACGGCAGTGTTAAACGGGACAGTTGATGTAAGGCTGAAAGTTTGTATAAAATGATTTTTGGATGGTGTTTAACACCAAGTCGTATATATAAAAAGGCGAGCAGTCTGTGTTAGAGATGCAAGATGTTGAATGCTGGCATTCCACATATTGTTATGAGTTTGGGTGAGGGGGTCGGCTCACCCCTTCTAGTCGGCTGAGCCCCTTCTAGTTCCTAGATCCAGCATGGATTCAATTCCTGGAATAGCCAGACTAGCTTCCTGGTGAGCTAACAGTCCTCTAAATAGTACAGTGGTACCTCGCAAGACGAATGCCTCGCAAGAAGAAAAACTCGCAAGACGAAAGAGTCTTCCGTTTTTGAGTCATTCCGCAAGACGAATTTCCCTATGGGCTTGCTTCGCAAGACGAGTTTGTTTCCTTTTTTTTTCTTCAGTAGCGCTTCTCCCCGCTGCCTGCCCCGCAAGCTCCGGGGACAGCTGGGAGGCGCAGCGCGTCTTCCCGCTGTCCCCGGACCTGATCTGAAGGCGGGCGGCAGGGAGAAGAGCGCTTCTCCCCGCTGCCGGCCCCACAAGCTCCCGCTAAGCCGCTAAATACCGTTAATAGCCGTGCTTCGCAAGACAAAAAAATCCGCAAGACGAAGAAACTCGCAGAACGAATTAATTTCGTCTTGCGAGGCACCACTGTAGTAGTAGTAGTGGTGGCGGTGGTGATGACGACGACGATGATAATAATAATAATAATAATAATAATAATAATAATAATAATTTATTTATTTATATCCTGCCCATCTTGCTGGGTTTCCCTAGCCACTCTGGGTGGCTTTCAACAAAATATTAAAAACACAATAAAACATCTGACATTAAAAACTTCCCGATACAGGGGCCATTAAGTGATAATAGGCTGCCCAGATACATCATAGGGGGAAACAGCTTGCGAAAATGCATGTATTAGTTAAAACCATATTTAAAAAAATGTATACAGTGGTACCTTCAGGTACCTTCAGGTTACATACGCTTCAGGTTACAGACTCCACTAACCCAGAAATAGTGCTTCAGGTTAATAACTTTGCTTCAGGATGAGAACAGAAATCGTGCTCCGGGGGCACGGCAGCAGCAGGAGGCCCTATTACCTAAAGTGGTGCTTCAGGTTAAGAACAGACCTCCGGAACGAATTAAGTACTTAACCTGAGGTACCACTGTATTCTAGGAGAACATTCCATTAAAATGCTGGTGAAATATCACGAGGATTAAAAAAAAAATCCTGCAAAAATGTGGAGAACAGGAGATTTGGAAAAAAAAAAAAAGAGAAAAAAAAAGGGGACAGTTTTCCCCCCCCCCCCCATCTACCACAGATCTATGTATGGGCATTCTGCTAAACTGGGCTGACCGAGAAGGAAATGTCTCTTGGCTCCTTCAGTATTGGTTTAATCCCTACATCCACACTCACGATCCAGGGCGCATGCTCATTGCTGTCCAAGAATGTGCAAAGAGGACAGCCTGTACGAAGGAGGGGTTTCAGGGCTTATCTACAGCCCAGCTGCAGTTTATTAGCTTTCCTGAGGTAATCTAGCAAGTGCCCATTCAAATGCATTAGCGCGTCAGTTCAATATGTGACATGTGTGGTTCTGTTTTCCATCTTTAAAAGAGTAAGACACTGAGCATCTCTCCCACTCCTCAAATTGAAAAGTAAATCTGTTTATGTAATTCCGGCAACAGTAACCAGCATAGCATTTATGTAATTCTGACTACAGTAAGTAGCGTAGCAGCCAAGACTACAGTCTTGTGCCTTCTTTATTGCAGCTGTCAATAAATTTGTGAGCAAGTCCTTCATAGCCTGCAGACCTTCCACCCCATCATGAATTGATAAGAATGCTACCTCTGGACTTTCGGTCAGCTTTAACCCAGTGGTTTCTGTTATCTCCTTAAACACCCTTTGCCCCAAAAATTGTACACCACATGTGAACATAAGTGCTGGTTTCCTGGCATCCCCTCCAATATAACACCGAATAGTCCTTGTTTATTTGATTTAATCTGACTGGTGTTAAATACCATCTCCAAACTAATAATAATTTTCTTTTATCCTTAGACAACATTTTCAATGTGTTTGTCCCATATTCACCCCTAGCTTTGACTATTTATCTGCCCTGTTGTCTCCTTTTCCCGCACCTCTCTTAATTGATCTTCTTGATCCTCCATTTCTGCTAATAACTGGGTACTTGTGAGGATTAGAACTAGGGAAGGCATGCGAAGCAATTTGAACCCTTGGTAGTACTGCATGAATGCTAAGTATTAGCATCTTGATATTGCACTTAGGTGCGACGACAGATGTCCCTGTGTGCTGAAGTTCTGTGCACACTTCTCCAGTAAGTCACACTGAACTCCGTGGGACTTCCGAGTAAACATGTGCAGGACTGTGCTGTATATTACGGATTTCGATATGTCTCTTGGCTTCTTGGAATGAAGCTACAGAAGGAGCACAATCGTAGCCATGTGTCCTCAGAAGTAAGTCCCACAGAGTTCCTAGTGGCTTCCTACTATTGCCATACAAATACCGCTTCACTGAGACCCCTCTTCTGTCTGTAGATTGGCAATGGGTGTGTTGGTGGGGTCAGGGCTGGATCTAGGTCAAGGCTCCCCAGTTTCCAAACCTTGGAAAGGCTCCCCAGTTTCCAAACCTGCCTACAGCAGACTTGGGGAACCTGTGGCCCTCCAGATATTACTGGACTCCAACTCCCATCAGCCCCAACCAGCATGACCCATGAGTGTTGGTAGTTGTAGTTCAACAACATTTTGGGGACCACAGGATTCCCATGCCTGGTGCAAAGGAAGGCATATGAGTATTATTGGTGCTTTTTTGTGATAGTACTCATTAGTACAGAGTACCGACACACTCAGTGCCACATTTACGTATAAACAAACTGTAGCTTATTTTAAAGGGGGGGGAAACTGGATTTCCAAAATACAAGATAAAAAACAAATAAAATAAAACCTACATAGAGCAACAGTGTTTTGTGTTGTGCAGAGTCCTATGATGTAAAGTAATGGGCCCCGCCTGCTAACCTGCTCCCTAAAATATCACTATTACCAGTAATATACTTCTTCTTAATTGTATTTCACTAGTAATATACTTCTTCTTAGTTGTATTTCAGTTCTACAATTTGATAAAATACATATTTTGTTATGTGCAAATGGCTTTAGATACCTATTAGGTCCATCACTTACGATATAGCATATATTCAACACAAGAAACAGTGACAATTTGTTGTTGACAAAGGACAGCTGGACGTATAAAGGGCCCCATTACCTTCAGTAGCTTAGGGCCTCATCAAACCTAAATCCAGCCCTGGACATGCTCCTCTTTTTGTTGCCCACGGTGCCTTTTCAAGATATGAGTGCTGATACCTCTTTCTTTACTAAAAAAAGTAGTGAGTATTATTATTAGCAACTATGGTCAGAATTCTATAATTTGGGGGTCCCCACATTTTGCCCAGAGACTAGTTCCTTTCAGTTCCCATATAGGCAATCTTTTTCTAAACTGGGCACAGCACTTTCCCTGCATCTGGAGATGGTGTGAATGGCTTTTTAAATCCAAATTGGGGTTATAGCAGGGTGGTACAGTATTAAAGTAATCTTACTGCCATGGTCCCAGTCTGGGTTATGTTCCTACCCCCTGCTCACTTCTGCGAGGGCTCCTCCAGACTTGCCCCACTGCTTTCCCCTTGGAAAATCCTATCTTTACTGCTGAATTGGAGCAAACAGCAACTGGGTTTTCTCCAGATGGACATCTGCTCTAATTTAACACAGAAGAGTGGGTTTTCCAGGGGAAAGCAGTGGGGCCAAAGCAAAACCACTCAGACTTGTGCCTGGAAAGCATGGAACAAGGAGGAAAACACTCAGACCTGAGTGGATGAGCTCATGCTATGGACACAATTGCCAATTAGGTGAATGCCATAATGTCTGGTTTGGCTTGAAGAAATGGTGTACAGGGTAGATTTCCACAGTTTTTCTATAGTTTTGCCATTCCCACCTTGGTGCTATGACTGTCCTTTCCTGTGATAATGGGGGGTCAGGAGAATGCCCCTTTGTGCAACCCTGAGCAATCAAAATGACCCCGTCATGTGTGTGCAGATGTCAGCTGAATGACCCTGTTCTGCTCAGTTGCATAAGCCTGTCTCATGAAGATGGCAGTCCGGAGCAGAGGCAAATGTAATGGAGAAACACACAAGATTGCTCTCTACTCATATGGCTGGCTCATTTCTAGCGTTCTACCAAACACATAGGAACAGCTCATGGATGAGCAGCTGGGAAAATGACAGACTACCTATTTAAGGCATATTAAAAGCACATTTGTCTCCACCTCTAAATCCTGGGAACTGTAGTTTCGTAAGAGTGTTGGATGCTCTGTGTGGAGTAAACTATTATTATTATTATTATTATTATTGAATTTATATACTGCCCTATACCTGGGAATCTCAGGGCAGTTCACAGAATAAAATCAATATCTAAAACCACAAAATACCTAATAAAAATAAAAACAGCACCCCAATACCCCCCAAAAAGAACACATTTTAAAAGGGCATAGGATGTAAATCGGATCAACCAAACGTCTGGTTAAAGAGGAACATTTTTGCCTGGCGCCTAAAGGTGTATAATGAAGGTGCCAGGCGATCTTCTCTGGGGAGAGCATTCCACAGATGGGGAGCCACTTCAGAGAAGGCCCGTTCTCGTATTGCCACCCTCTGGATCTCTCTTGGAGGAGGCACACAAAGGAGGGCCTCAGAGGATGATCTCGGGGTCTGTGTAGGTTCATATGGAGAGAGACGGTCCTTGAGGTATTGCAGTCCTGAGCCATTTAAGGCTTTATAGGCCAAAACCAGCACTTTGAATTGGGCCCAGAAACGAACTACAGTTCCCATGTTTATTTGGGGTGGGGTGTTTGTGTGCTTCAGATGTATGGCATGTACACAGCCTTAAACTTTGCACCTGTGTGCACTAATGCTTAGAACAATGTGCTCACAGAATCGTGTGTGTTTTTTCTCATGGCACTGTTGCTCTTTGCCCCCAGGTGCAGAGAGGAAGATGCAGCCATTTACCAAGCCTCGGCCAGAAACAACAAGGGCATTGTGTCCTGCTCGGGGGTCCTGGAGGTGGGAACCATGACAGAGTACAAAATCCACCAGCGATGGTTTGCCAAACTCAAGCGAAACGCCGAGGCCAAGCTTCGCGAGATCGAGCAGAGCAGGAAGCGAGGGAAGGAGAACGTGGAACTGGAGCAGCTGAGGAGGGTGAGCCCGGACAGGTTCCAGCGGAAGCGGCGCTTGACCGGCGAAGTGGGCATGCGATCGGGCACCTCCCTCTGGGACAAGGAGGAGGTGGCCAAGGTGCGCATCCCAGATGGGAAACCACGATTTGGAGAGGACGAGAAGAGCAAAGAGACTTCTGTGAACGCCAAGACCCTGTTCCCAAACAACTTCATAGCAGGGCGCCTGGAAGCAGAGGTGACCACCAATGGGGACTCCTCTCTGGAGAGCGGGGAGGAAAACGGAGACGAAAATGCCAACGGCTTTCTTACCTATATCTATGAGACGGTGGAGATCATCAAAGCGAAGCCTACGGCGGCCAAAGAGTTTTCCGCGAAGAAGAAGAAGAAAGAGGAGGTCACCACTGCCCTGCCAAATGCAAGCCAGGATGTTTCCCGAGAAGAAGATGGGACACAACAGAGGAGTATTAGCTCGGCGCATGAAGACGCCATGCCTAACACCTTGGCCTACACCACGTCACCTTTTGCAGCAAATGGGCTGGTGGGCACAGAGCCCAGAGTACCTCCTAGGCAGGTGGGGGAGAAGCCCATTTCCCGACCCTATTCAATGCCCCCTAAAGCAGACGTGTACTTTTCTCTGAAAGATATGTATTTTGACATGGGGGTGAAAGCTGAGGCCGAGCAGAAGGCGCCAGAAGCCAAGGAAGGCGAGGCTGATCGGAACCAGCCAGGTGAGGATGCTTCCGTCCTGGGAGAGATGCTCCCAGCAGCCCCTACGGCTTTGAAAAGGGGAAAATCAGAGGAAGGGCAAAAAGAGCCACGCGAAGAGCAGAAAACAGAGGAAAAGGAGGCTGTGGAAACAAAGGAAGCCCAAACGATGGCCGCCACGGATGCTGGCGAGGATGTCAATGCAAACTTATCCCAGTATCCTAATTGGACCGCAGAGCCCGTGCAAGAGGCGCATGGTTCCCTTCAGAGGGGAAATGTGGCAGACATTCCTGAAACAGATTTCCAGCATCCTAGCCAGGCTTCAGAGACTGGCCTTGGGGTGTGGGCTCCCCTTTCGAAGGATATGGTTGCCGACCTTCGTGAAACGGACTTGCTGGACTCTTTCTGCCCTGAAGCAGAGCCATCCCCCCAGCCCCAGAAGACCATGGGGCTGGATTCGTCTGTGCGCTTTCAGGAAGCGGTGAGAGACTTGAAGGAGGCTTCCTTGGGAGAGCAGCTGCCCGGCCAAGGGCCTTGTGAGGTACTGTAATTTTTTTTAATTTTTTTTTGCTATGACTGACCTCATGCAAAATGTTTCCCAAATCTGTTAAGCAGCAACTGCCAGAGTCCTGCCTGCTATTTATAGCTGAGAATGCGGGGATGTACATGACTAGCAATAAGCAGGGTGGTCTCTCTCGCCAGTCTAGCTCTGACCCCTGACTGTAAAATGTTGCATTGGCCAATTTTTAATATTATTATTTCTGCAGCTGATCAGAAATGAGCCAGATGCATTGGGTGATCTGTGGCCAGCAAGCACTTGGGTTTATTTACAGGCTGGTGTTGAGTTGGGACCCAGCCTCATGTGCTGGCCCTCCCGACAGGCGTCACTGCATTGCCGGCCTACAGTCTTGGCTGCAGCTGTCCCTGACACTCAACATCCTGGTTTGGCCGGGGTCTATTTTTTGCTGCTTATTCTGAAGCATTTTCCATGTAATTCTTCATTAGGAAAGAACAAGTGTTTGCCTTGTTAACAGGGGGTTTCCTAATTCAGTGCATGGAGGATTTTGTGCTGCTCCTCACGGGATTGGCATTTGAAGGATCCCTGCCGAGGAGTGGGCTGCGTGGGTGCGCAGAGAGGAGCTGGGTCTCCGGGTGCAGGACTTCAGCGTGGTCCAACAAGCTGCAAGGCCCCAGCAACTGCAAACAGACTCTGGCTCATGTTTCCAAAGGATGTCAGCCTGCCCTGCCTGGGAACTCCAGGGCTCGCTGGGCAGCCAAATCTAAGAGCGTAAAAAGAGCCTGTTGAATCAGGCCGGTGGCCCATCTAGTTGAGCATCCTGTCCTTGCACTGGATACCCAGATGCCCATTATGGGAAGCCTGTGAGCAGGACTGGAGCACAACAGCACTCTGTCGACTTGTGGTTCCCAACAGTTGGCATTCAGAGGCATAATTCCTCTGACAGTGGAGGCAGAGGGAACATAGTCAATCCCTTGGGAATGTGGAAAGTGGAGCTGCCGAGTCAGACCCTTCCAGGCCAGTATCATCTACCGTATTTTTCGCTCTATAAGACACACTTTTCCCTCCTAAAAAGTAAGGGGAAATGGGTGTGCATCTTATGGAGTGAATGCAGGCTGTGCAGCTATCCCAGAAGCCAGAACAGCAAGAGGGATCGTTGCGCAGTGAAAGCAGCGATCCCTCTTGCTGTTCTGACTTCGCTTCACTGGAGAGGCGCTGCGCAGAGAGGAAGAGCTGTGCAGCGCCCCTTCAGCGAAGCGGCAGGAGAAACTGAGCCCCTTCCATTTCTCCTTCTGCTTTGCTGGAGAGGCACTGTGCAGAGAGGGAGAGAATTTTTTGTTTGTTTGTTCTCCTCCTCTAAAACTAGGTGCGTCTTATGGTCAGGTGCGTCTTATAGAGCATTATACATTTCCCTTGAACAAGAAGCAATAAAAGGGGCAGAAGCAACAAGGAGGAAGTTTTCAACTAAAGTTGCAGGAGACCTCAGTTCCGAATAAATGTCGTAGAAGGGTCTTGGTCATGGGTAATAAAGGACTGCAGAAAAGTGATGCTTCCACAGCACTGAAGGGTTATCATATGGAAGAAGCATTTTAAAAAATGCACTGTTAGGCCTGCATTAAAAAGAGAGAGCAAAACTCTGATGCATGCCTCTTTCTTCCATAGCAGAAAGGCCAGATGTATCTGTTCTGCTCTGCAATGTAGCTGCTCTAACTCTCAGCTTCCTGCAACATCCTTAATTTCACAATGCCATAAGGACATAGTGAAAATATTTGCATTTGTAGAAAACAATTGCGTGTGATTTCTGTGGTCCCTTTTATGACAACTGTCCACCTTGGTGTATTTGCTGTGCACACACTTTTGCTGTGTGTCCATGTTGCAGCAATCAGACAGAGGCAAGGAAGGAAGCCTTTGTCTCAGAATATTTCAGGACTTGCCGCTTGACTTCCCTCTCTCTTATCAGCCTCTTGGAGTTGCTTTCAGCACTTGGGCGGGTGCTAGCCGTGGCAGCGTGGTCCTGTTGGAATTTGCTTGATGTGTTTCCATTTTAGGAGATGCGAAATAATCTCTTGCCTTTGACAAGGAAGAGACCCTCTTAGCTAATAATGGGAACAGGGCCTGGCATGCCTGTTGAAACCCTGGTGTGGGAGCTGATTCCACATTCTGGGGTTTTTTAAATTAAAAAAAATAATGGCCATGGGTCAAATTACAGGCATAAGCAAACTCGGCCCTCCAGATGTTTTGGGACTACAACTCCCATCATTCCTAGCTAACAGGACCAGTGGCCAGGGATGATGGGAGTTGTAGTCCCAAAACATCTGGAGGGCCGAGTGTGCCTATGCCTGGGTCAAAACATACATGATGTGGGGAACCCATGCTCCTTGTGCATTTATTTAAATATATGAAGCAACTTTGACCCTGCACTTCATACCAAAAGGCTCACAGAGTGGCTTACATATATGACACAAAAGGAAAAACGGAAGGGCAGGGAAGAGGAAAGCTAAAATGTATCACCTCTGTACAACCCCAACTTTTCAGACAGTGTAGTAGACCTTTCTTTCTTTCCATGCATCCTTCTCTCAGCCCCTCAGGACTCTTTAGTCTTTAGTCACCTATTCAGCCCTCATGAATTGCCCCTCCTGTACTAGATGTTTAGATGGAAACTTCATTATCCCTTGGATTTCACACTGCTCTGAATTTTGTGAAATGGACCTTAGCTCAAAACATTTTAAAAAGTATCCTAATGCGTTAAAAAAAACTATATTTTAGAATAAATATACGTTTTCTAAAAAGGCATTATATAAAATACCTTTATAAATGTGCGTTTTGTGATAAAATACATAAAGTAAAGGTAAAGGGACCCCTGACTGTTAGGTCCAGTCGTGACTGACTCTGGGGTTGTGGCGCTCATCTCGCTTTACTGGCTGAGGGAGCCGGCATACAGCTTCCAGGTCATGTGGCCAGCATGACTAAGCCGCTTCTGGAGAACCAGAGCAGCGCACAGAAACGCCGTTTACCTTCTCGCTGGAACAGTACCTATTGATCTACTTGCACTTTGACGTGCTTTTGAACTGCTAGGTTGGCAGGAGCAGGGACTGGATAAAATACATATTCAGCCACTAATTTTCCTATGAATGAAATTGTCCAAGGACCAGAAACTGATGGCTCTGTCAACACCTATTTTGGATACTGTGGCTGTGTTTGTTTATTTATTTAAGACACATCTACTCCACTTTTCAGGCCAAGACTACACAAAGCAGTGCTAAATACATCATGGCATCATAATACAGAGCTCATTTTATAGCTCCCTTTGCCCCATCCCTCCCCACTGAAGAGCAGTGCCAGAATGGAGAGGCTCACAAGTGTGCGCAACGTCATTTCTGCCCCACAGATCCCCTGAGGCTCATCTTCCAGCCTCTGGTCTTGAGATTTAGCATCGCTCCCACTGCCAAACAATGTAAGCTCTCTTCTGTTCCCATTGACCAGGAAGTAGGGTTTGTGTGTGTGTGTGGAGGGGTCTGTTTGCAAGTGAAGCTGCCTGGGTTTGTAGAGCAGCGTTGCCAGGTGGTGTCTCTCCTCCCTCCCTCCCTAGCGTGCACACACACAAGCACAATTGTCATTTTGTGGTGGGGAAGATCCATAGGATCTAGGGCCGTCTTAAGCATATCCGGCGCTGTGGTGCAAATATTCCCCCCCCCCCCCCGTTTCCCAGAGTTGTTGACCTTTTTAAGGGGGGGGGCGACCCTAAAGTTGTTGACCTTTTTTTAGGGAGCTGACATGGCACACTTACACATTATCTCTGCTTGAGGAAAGAAAACAGGAAACATAAACAAACTTTTTTTAGTTGCTTATTTATTAACAATGCACCTATGCACCAACAATGCACGGATGCAGAATGATCCGGCGAGACTCCTTACAGGGTCCTCACTGCAGGATCACATTCACCTTGTGCTATACCAGCTGCACTGGCTCTCGGTGGAGTACAGGATCAGGTTTAAGGTGCTGGTTTAACCTTTAAAGCCCTATATGGCCTAGGACCCTCGTACCTACGGGACCGCCTCTCCTGGTATGTCCCATGGAGGACCTTATGGTCTTCAAACAAAAACATCTTGGAGGTCCTGGGCCACAGGGAGGTTAGGCTGGCCTCAACCAGAGCCAGGACTTTTTCGGCCATGGCCCCAATCTGGTGGAACGCTGTGTCACAAGAGACTAGGGCCCTGCGGGACTTGACATCTTTCCACAGGGCCTGCAAGACAGAGCCCACCAGGCCTTTGGCCAAGGCACAGCCTGACCCCCTCCTTTGGCAATCCTCACAGAACTCTGGCCCAGTGGTTGCCGTTAATTTGACTTGAATTGATTTTAGAACGAATTGATTTTAGAATGCTGTGTTACTTTTATTGTTGTTAGCCGCTCCGAGCCCGGCTTTGGCTGGGGAGGGCGGGATATAAATAAAATATTATTATTATTATTATTATATACACACTTATATAGTCTCAGATGCATGTGGGCCAGCCAAAATCTGACAAGTCACTCCTGGTCTTAAAATTGTCCAAGCAAAATGGCATTGCTTAACCTGGCAGCAAAATGAGAAAAAAATGCTGAACTTAGATACACCTCAGTCGGTAAAGCACGAGACTCTTAATCTCAGGGTTGTGGTTTCAAGCCCCATGTTGGGCAAAAGTTTCCTGCATTGCAGGGGGTTGGACTAAATGACCCTGGTGGTTCCCTTCCAACTCTGTGAATGGTTCTGTTATTCTGTTGTATCTGAAGGGCTGTTCAGAGGGAAGATGGAGCAAATTTGTTTTGTGAGGGATGCTTGTGCTGTGATTCCTGCACTGGAGGGGGTTGGTGTAGAGGACCCTCGGGAATCCCTTCCAACCATCCAGTTCTGTGATACTTTGATTAAAATACTCCAAGAAATAAATAAACAGGCTTCCCTGTGGCAGTCACTGGAAAGGGCTCCACGGGCAGCCATCCCACAGAAAGTTTGGTATGTGCCCTGCAGCCCAAACCCCATTCACTGGGCGAGACCTGGTGAGCCAAAGGAGCGCTCCACGGTGGCAACAGGGCTGCCCAGGAGAGCTTGCGTACGTGACTGCACACCTGAGGGATCATGGCGGGAACTGATGGGGTTTGAAGTCCTTGGCCAAAGGTATTAAATGGTGTTGGAATGAAGCAAATCGGTGGAACTAGTGATTTCATATGAATTTCCAAAGTTTTGAGGCTTTTTCCTAAAGTCGACAGGTTTCGGAAATACTCTGACATTGACTTGTTACATTTCATCTAGGTTATGTGAGAGTTCTCCTGCCAACCTAGCAGTTCAAAAGCATGTCAAAGTGCAAGTAGATAAATAGGTACCACTCTGGCGGGAAGGTAAACGGCGTTTCTGTGCGCTCTGTGCGCTGCTCTGGTTTGCCAGAAGTGGATGAACGCCGCAACCCCAGAGTCGGCCAGGACTGGACCTAACGGTCAGGGGTCCCTTTACCTTTACCTTTATGATAGAGTTAACAAGATAACGAGGTTTTGGTAGATTCAGTCCATTGTTCTCGCAGCGGGAGATCAATTAGGTGCTAAATGAGGTAACACAGCACTAAATGAGGAAACACAGCACCGGATGGGGGATGACCCTGGTGCTGCAGAGCAGAACAGGATCCTAGTGCCTCCGAAGGGCGCTGGAGGCGTGCAGGCACCAAGCCCCTGCTTCGCCTCGCTTACCTCCCTGTTCTCCCCTCCCCTCCTCGCTCTCCCCTTCCCGGACTCTCCCTGGACTTTCCGCCTGGCGCCCTCCGCCGCTTGTTGCCCTGGCTCACTGCGCCACTACTCCCAATGGTAAAGACATCCCTGATAGTATCCTCTGGGAACCCCAAGCTGAACCATGCTAGCGCATCTGCAAAGCTAAGCAGCGTCTGGAGAGGTTTCAGATTGGAGGCAGGGACCATGTGTTGAGATTCCTGCATTGCAGAGGGTTGGACTAGATGAACCTTGGGTTCCCTTCCAACTCTGCAATTCTATGATTCTAGGAAGGCCAAAGTTCCCCAGCAACTAGTATTCAGAGGCCAAGGTGCATCTGAACATGGAGGGGAGCATACAGCTATCATGTTTCATTAGCCATTGATGGGGAAACTGCTGATAGCTTCCTTCTTTCCTTCTGTCTGTCTTTTTAAACCCCCTTTCTGTTTTTATTCCTCCTCCCCCACAGCCTCACAGATTACTTGGCTCTGCTTTGATGACTGTATTTTTGACACATATCCATAAGTCTGCACCCCCCCCCCCCCAATTCCTTTCTGCCCTTGCTCAGCCAGGCTGGACAGATATAGCTCTTTTAATCTCTTCCAGACGTCAGTCCTTCCAGCCACCTGATCTCGACGCTCCTGTTCAGTCGGTCGGTGCGGCTTGGATGTTGCCCATCCTCTGGGCAGCTATTCCTGGTGCCGTTGCACCAGCCTTCAAAGTTGACAGATGGACCCTCGCAGGTCATTTCACTTGCCGAATGGCAGCCTTGGATTTCCTATGGAGATTTGGCTCCAGGTTTTTTGTTTATTTGTTTAAATGAAAAAGGGTCTTGATTCAACAACCAGGAATTAATCCTGAGCCAGAGTTAGATAATTTATTCCCAGTGCCATTGGAGGCTTTGGGGATATTCAAAGGAGGTGAGATTTCAGGATCACATTAAAATGATTTTTATTAAATTTTCTGTTTTACAATTTCAGATAAACATTTTGCATCCTTAAGATATCAATGACTGCCCTTCTCTTTCCATGATTCATTTTATATATTTTATATCCCTGCATATTTTATATAAACTAAACAATTCAGTATTCCATTATTACATCCATCAAAACTTATGTACACTGTTGAATTTATCTTAATGCTGCCAGTGTTTTCAGCTGTGCACAATTATTTCCCATATATTTAATAAACGTTTTCCAGTCTTCTTGTGCTCTTATTCTACATGTTAAGTTTACTAGTTGTGCCTATTCTGTCAACTTAAGTTGCCAAACTTCTTTGGTTAGGTTTCAGGATCATGTTAAAGCAGACCGCACCAACTCAGCACCTTCTATATATAGATATTTTGGACTGCAAGCCCCATCATCCCCAGCTGGCATAGCCAGTGGTCAGGCATGATGGGAGCTGTAGTTCAAAACTGATGGAGGGCACCAGGTTGGTGAAGATGGCTTTGAAGGAACTGTGATTGCAGTGGAACAGCTCTGAGGATTGAGAGATGTTGGGAGGGTTGGGGTTAGTAGTGGATGTTGTGATGGGGAGAAAGCACTCACCTGACCGGGCAGCTGAGTCTCTGCTGCTGACTGGGAAGGAGGCTTGGAGAACCGAGGCTGTGGGGAGATCAGTGCAGTGCAAACGCACCAGCAGAGCCCATCTGCTGCGCCTGCCTGTGCTTTTACACCACATCCATGCTGCTTCCACCCAGCCCCTCACCTTTCTGGTAAGCAGCTGTCCGGAAGTCAGGTGAGCTCCCACATCAAACCATCCAAAACTTGTTAGCCACCTGCTCCTTGAACAACAACAAAAGTTGTTCTTTGTGTTTCTTTTTAAGTCCTTGGCCTTTACTTGGTTCATCTTCAAACTTCTCTTTGCAAGCTCCAGGTGTATTGTATGGGAACCGTTTCCAGAGTAATTTGTGACTTGGAACAAGATTTGAACCCTGGAAGCGGCTCTTTCTTTCTCTTCAAATTGACCCCTGAGATGCCCCAGACCTCAACATACACACCTAGAGCACAGCTCCCTTTCCTTCGACCACACAGTCAGTTCCTGGTGGAAGGGAAGCTGCTCTGATGGCTTTATGGGTAACAGTGCCATCGATAGACATCGCAGCTCGCAACCAAAGCAAAAAACGCAGGTTCAGCGAAGTCCAAGATCTCTGGAGAGTTGAGGGCAATCATAATCACGATCTCTGCTGGGGATTTGTATATTTAGGGCTGTCTACCAGGTGGCTGATTAATCATCGTTTGCCTTTGAGCTTTGTGGTCCAGGGCAAAACACTGATCCGGATTTGATGTCAGTGATGGATTCTGACACTAAACTCTCACTAGTGGAGTTGATACATGTGTGATTCATTCACATACTGGCCCTGTGACAGCAGTGGAAAACCTGCACCCACTGACCTCACTATTAGCCACATTTCTGGGGCTGCTGGGAGTTGGAGTCCTAGGATATATGGAGGACCACCAGTTCCTGACTCCTGCCCTAAGAGCTTGTTTCTGTTCCAAGCAAGGGTCCTCTGCAGAATGGAGAAGCCCATCTCAGGATCAGCTCCAGCTTTGAGCGAGCCCTGGTAGCCCCCAGCCTTTGCCAGTAGGATCCTTTAGGCTCACCTGGCAGCATCGCTACAAGCTGGGTGGGTGTAGCCACCATTTTGATTCCCAACAGTACCTTGGAGTGATGCTACTTCTGTGTAATTGTGGGAAATTTAATAATAATAATAATAATAATAATAATAATAATAATAATAATAATAAT
>JAXCMG010000021.1:5444632-5492682 GCA_034642415.1 Podarcis siculus
TTCTTCTTCTTCTTCTTCTTCTTCTTCTTCTTCTTCTTCTTCTTCTTACCGATAAATCAGCCACTGTCTCTTTGCAGCTCCCCAGGTGATTCGCAAAATCCGAGCTGAGCAGTTCTCGGACGCCTCTGGAAATCTGAAGCTCTGGTGCCAGTTCTTCAACATTTTGGGTGACTCTAAGCTGACCTGGTATAAGGATGAGGTTCCTGTGACGGATGCCAAAAGGAGGTGAGGGGTGCTGATTCGGGTGGCGGAGAAATTCAATTCAGTTTGCGTTTAAAGGCGGGCCTGCCAAATCCACACTTTTCTGAAGTGCCACACGTGCCACAACACAGCTGTCTTTCAAGATGTGCAGGTCACTGAATTTTGCAATGCAGCCCAAACTTAAGCCAAGTAACGTGCACCGAAATGCACATACAAGGGTGAATTGGGCGTAAGAAAGCATAGGTGAAGGAAAATAACACGCAGAAATGGATTTTATTAGAGAAAATGGCTGTGCACAAATATAGCTGCCAAAATTACATATAAACGTGAATATATATTTTTTCCCAGACATCTTTATTGAAATTTGAAAAAGTACATAATTATATGTGCACTAAACCTGATGAGACGTAAATAGAGAGAGAAAGAAAGAAAAAGAGAAGCAACAGCTGTGCAGAAGGGAAAATAAAGGAGGGGGGGACCCAAAACTGTACAGTCGTACCTTGGAAGTCAAACGGAATCCGTTCCGGAAGTCTGTTCAACTTCCAAAACGTTTGGAAACCGTTTGGATCCAGCCAATCAAAAGCCAGGTCAGACATTCAGGTTCCAAAGAACGTTCACAAACCAGAACACTCACTTCTGGGTTCATGGCGTTCGGGAGCCAAAACATTCGACCCCCGAGGCACGACTGTATACTTTACAAAGTTGTTCTTGTACTTCACCAGATCTTCACCTATTGCAGTATTTGTAAGAATGGATTCCAAATATCACTGGATTTGACCATGGCAAGTCTGCTTTTATATGCAAGTTGTTCATATGTTGCGAGTTTGTACAAGTCTTCAAACCAGTCGTAGAAGGGAGCTGCATTTTTATTTTTCCAATTCATCAGTATCAGTCTTTTTGAGAAATTCTCAGTACAAGGCTGATGTATTCTTGAGAGCTTTTTTAAAAAAATGCAAATTAATGCTGAGAATTGAACTTAAAATTTGGAAAAAATGAGAAGCTGAGAGAAACTGAAATTGACGGATTTGCTCGACTTTGCTATTTGTTGAATCTGACTTCCACACTGATGATGGAGAGCATCTTCCCCCTTGCCTCAGGGCAACAGCTCAGTCCTCTCCGGCCCTTGCCCCTGCCCCATGCCCACTTTTACCTGCTCCCTGAGATGGCTGCCTCATTCCGGCTAATAGAAGGACCAGCCCTGTTGGCTGGGGTCCCTCCTCAGTATATATTAGGGTGTAATTCTTAATTGGGAGCACCGCCTTTTCTAGGAGATGTGTTCTTTGTTCTCTCTCTGTGATTATTAAACTTTCTAACTGGTAAGACGTGCCTTTCTTTGATGTTTTTATCGACTGCCACGGGGCGGGCGCCGAGGAAGCTGATTCCCCGAAGCCTGACAAGGATCTTGCCAAGATCTGCAGCAGCCCCCCTTCCCTCTTTCTGTCTCGTGACCACTTGAAGGCCACATGCACCCATTTTCCTTGCAGCGTGCCCTGCTCTCATCTCTCGGTGGGCTCTCTTCCAGCTCTGGAGACGAAGGGCAAGCGGCCCTGGCCATCGTGCAGGTCTCCCTCAAGGACTGCGGGGTCTACCAGTGCACCATCCAGAACGAGTACGGCACCGACTCCACAGACTTCCTGCTGAGCGCTGAAGGTGAGTCTGTCTCTTGCTGCCAGGCCCAGCTGCTTCTCGGAGGCGGTGCTCACCTTGCAAGATGTGGGCAGTGGAGGAGAACACCTGGGGCTGTGGACAGGGTGCGTGAGCTCCACAGGCACTTGGCTTCATCCCGTTGCACATCACGGTGTTGGTATGCTGGGCCGCTTTTTGCTGATGCACCTGTTTGGAAGCACAAAGGCTTCTCGTGGGGAGCTTGCTGTACATGCACACAGTGCAATGCACAGTGTGGGGTGCATGTTAAGTGCATGCGCATGCATGTGCAAAAAGTGCTTGATAGGGACGTGGGTGGCACTGTGGGTTAAACCACAGAGCCTAGGACTTGCCGATCAGAAGGTTGGCAGTTCAAATCCCCATGACGGGGTGAGCTCCCGTTGCTCGGTCCCTGCTCCTGCCAACCTAGAAGTTTGAAAGCACGTCAAAGTGCAAGTAGATAAATAGGTACCACTCCGACGGGAAGGTAAACAGTGTTTCCATGTGCTGCTCTGGTTCGCCAGAAAGCGGCTGTCATTCTGGCCACATGACCCAGAAGTTGTACGCCGGCTCCCTCGGCCAGTAAAGCAAGATGAGAGCTGCAACCCCAGAGTCGTCCGCGACTGGACCTAATGGTCAGGGGTCTCTTTACCTTAGGACCTATAAAGCCTTAACAGCTTAGGCTATCTGTACAGCCGCATTTTCTCATATGAACTGGCCCAAGCTCTGAGATCTTCAGGGGACGCTTTGCTCTTAGTCCATGCCTGGTGGGAACACAGGAGAGGGCCTTCTCGGTGGCTGCTCCCAAACTTTGGAACTCCCTTGCTAGGGAGACTAGACAGGCTCCCTCCTTGTTGTCCTTCCACCAAGCAGGTGAAGACTGTTTTGTTCTGGCAGGTATTTGGGACCCGGCTGCTTTTAAGGAAAGGGCTTTTAGCAGTGCTGAGCTGTTTCTACTAGACTGGTTTGCTAGATCTTCTAGATTTGATTTTATATTATCTTAATTATAGGATTCTATAATTAGAATTGTATTGATTCTGTTACATTGTTTTGATTCTATTCTATTCCTGGATAAAACACAGAAAGCTTAAAACATACAAACCTTAATAGATAAAAAGTAATTAAACCATTATCTGGTTTTTTTAGCTTTCTTTTTTCTTTTCTTTACTATTTATTAGAGCTGCCATTTATACTTGTTTCTTTTTTACAATTTTATTTTTTATTTTGACAAAGTAATAAGAATAAATAAATAAGAATAAAAATGTGCACCCTACCCCCGAGACCATTCCATTGTAACTGTCCAACTTCCCAAAATTTCAACACCTCTTGCGATGGCTTGACCCCTTTCCATTTTAACAGTATAAATTCTACAAACACCTTCCATATCTCCTCAAAATCATTTCTCCTGCATATTCCCCGCCTTACCTTAATGGCACATCTTAACTTATCATTATTATTTTTAGCTTTCTTCGTTTTATCCATGTTTGTTTTAATTTTTGTGAGCCACCTTGAATCCTGGTTCGGGGGGGGGGGGAGGTGGGATATAAATAAATGAAGCAATATAAATAATAATGAGTGCGTCCTAATCTGCCACACAGCCAGGAGACGTAGACGAATTGTTATCATGCATGAATATAGGAAAGCCGTTCAGCATACAAAATCTCAGGGTGCAGAGCAGGCCCACCTGCAGCTGCGAGAATGGCGAGAATGTGCTTTTGAGGATGGCGGCAGATAATATGTTTGGGGAAATAGGACAAAGAGAAGCTAGACTTACGCAGACCTTCCAGCAAGAAAAGGGAGCTGGACCACGATTAAAATTTGGATTAAATGGGCTGAAAGATTCCTCCTCCCTTTTCTCAGCTGTCTTTTAATACACCCAGCGCCTTCCCCGAAGAATCCTGGGAACTGTTGTTTGCTAAGGGTGTGAGGAATGGTAGATCTGTGAGGGGTAAACTACAGTTCCCAGAATCCTTTAGGGAAAATGTGTGCTTTCAATGTATGGTGTGAATGTATGTGGGGCTCCATATCTGTGATAAATGTGTATTTCTCTCTCTCTCTTTCTTCCCAGTCCTATCGGGATTTATCTCCAAGGAAGAAATAGAAGGTAAATTGTGACCCTCCAGGTAACGGGCCCCCGTCCCACCTGCTCCAGTTGTGTTGCCGCTGTCACATGCAAAGTTTAGCATTAAAGAGAGAGATCAGTGAGATGGTCTCCTCTTTGGGGCGAAAGGCAGAGAGAGGGTGCTGTGTTGAGGGGAGCCTCTTAGCTTGCTTATTTCTCCAAGTGACACGTCTTCAGTCATCCTGCCTGGTCCTTCAAGACCTCCATCCCCATGGACCCCACAGCCACAATACCCAGACATACCTTGCTGGTCTCTCTGTCTTCCCCACCCTCTTCTCTCCATGTTGTTCCATGATCTTGATGGAGGACATCTTGCTCATCCACTCACCTGGCTGGCTTTGGGTCCCTTGGGCCTTTTGCTCAACATCTCTCCTTGTCCCTTGCCTTGTTCTCCCTTGGCTTCCTATTACCACCCAACAGCTGCATCTGAGCATCAAGGGACATGTGCGCTGGTTGGTGTTGCTGAGGAGAGAGAGTCCCTTCCACCTGTTGCTGAAGAACAAGTCACACCCCCTAGATCATTCAGTGGACCTTTCCCCCATCGCTGTCTCCACCACGAGAACTGAGTGCTGTGAGGTTGGCCATCATCTCCTTCCCCCACTCTTTGAGCCCCACACCTTCTCCCTCTCTTGCAGTTGGCGAGGAGATTGAGATGACGCCCATGGTGTTTGCCAAAGGCCTGGCTGACTCCGGCTTCTGGGGGGACAAGCTCTTTGGCCGGATCATGATGGAGGACCTGGAGGTGGGCCAAGGTTACCTGCGCAAGGCATGTCGCGCCCGTGCCATCTACGGCCTCGAGCCGGTGTTTGAGTCTGGGCACACAGGCATCATCAAGGTCCGCAACCTCATCGCTTTTGGTGGGCGCAGCGAGAACACGCTGGTGGAGAGGAACTATGACATCACCATCCAGGTGGGTAGAGGGAGACTTGGTGGTCTGCTGCTTGCCAAATGGCCTTGGCCGGCTCAGAGTTGGAGCCCTTGCTTAACATGCAGAAGGTCCCAGGTTTAATCCTGGCCAAGGTATCCTCCTGGAATGGCTCTAGGGATTGAGGGCGCTACTTTGCAGTCACCCCACTCTTTCCTGCAGGGTTGTTACCAGGTAAAAAGCATTGGAGATGCATCTGCATAGCTTCATGGCTTCTGGGTTCGCCGAAGCTTTCATTCTGCTCCCATTGTGTCAGGCTTCAGGGAATCGCCTTCCTTCCCCGTGGCCGTAGATAAAGCAGAACAAAGGAAAAGGAGTCTTATTACCACTTAGAATCTTTAATAATCACAGCAAGAGAACGAAGAACGTATCTCCGAGTAATGGCGGTACTCTCAATTAAAGAGCCCACCCCCTTCGGTCCCTATGAACCTACATCACTTCTATGTCTCGTAATCTGAGCTTGTCCCCTCTGTGCTTTCTGTTCTGCCGCTTTCTGAGCTCTTCTCGACTTTGGAGAGGGCAGTGGAGGAAGGCTGTCTAGAGATTGTGAATCTGTTAACCCTCTCCCTTCCAGTGTTTCTTCTCCTGGCTGTTCCCCATCCAGTATTTCCCAGCTTCTGCCTTCTGAACTATGTCCCTCTGCAAACCACTGTTCCAAATCTATTTTGTCCCCTTGCTCCTGGGAAGATTCGGGATCTGGGGGAGGCTCCCACTATTGCTCCTCAGTGCAGCCCTCCTCAGCACGGTCCCTGACATATTGTTGCTTAATACCTACATGCAGCTGCTACAGGGAGTTACCCAGAGATGATTGTCACCAGTGTGCAGATGCCACCCAGATCTGTCTCTCCATCCCATCTGAATCAGGAGAGGCTGTGCAAGTGCTTAGACCACTGCCTGTTTTTGGTCGCTTTGCTCTCTGCCTGCCGATCTGGCCTACCCGTTTTGTGTCCACGAGTGTATCACCCCTCCGTTCTGCCTGCAAAGTCCAAAAGTCTCATGGAGGATTGTTTGTTTGCTTTCCGTAGGAATGCAAGATCCAGAATTCGAGTCGGGAATACTGCAAGATCTTTGCTGCCGAGGCCAAAGCCATCCCTGCCTTTGGTCCGGTGCCTGAGTAAGTTGTATCTCTGCAGCCCAGCCAGCACTGAAAAGGGTTCATAGAATCATAGAATTGTGGAGTTGGAAGCAGCCACCAGCACCATCTATTATAACCCCTTGCAATGCAGAAATCCTTTGCCCAATGTGGGGCTCAAACCCATGACCCTGAGATTAAGAGTCTCATGCTCTACCAATTATGCTATCTCAGAGTTTTTGAATCCAACCCTGCAATCCTGATACCCTGATAGGAACAATGGGCAGGTAGGCGGAAAGGAGCCAGTCTCTCTCTGGAGCAGGAGCGAGGACCTGTGGCCCCCCCAGAAATTAGTGGACCACAACTCCCATCAGCTCCAGACAGCATGATCAGGAATGATGGCTGCCTCCTCTCCTTCTGCACCCAGTTGGCAGTGCCGCCAAGGGCCAGAGGGCAATGCCATTAGAGGCTCCTTGCTCTTGTCCCTGCTCACGTATCAGGTGTCTAGGCAGCAGCAGCAGCTGACACCAGGACTAGGAGGCTCTGGAGGTCACAGTGGCTCCTTTGCTGGGAATTAGTGGGTGTCCTGGCAGAGTTGCCCCCCTGATGTCAGCTCTGTCCAGGTGTGGGAGCGCTCGACCTGGTTGCAATGCTCTGAGCAGCCGCACCAACCAAAGTGGGAATCTGCTTTTGACAGAATCATCCCTCTTTACCTGATCTACCGCCCGGCGAACAATATTCCCTATGCCACCATGGAGGAGGACCTGCCCGGCCAGTTCGAGTGCTACTGTGGGCGAAGAAATGGCGGCCTGGCTCCAGCCAGCCTCTCCGAGGTCGGGCAAAAGTGTTGCGCCTTCCAGCACTGGCTGTACCAGTGGACAAATGGCAACATCCTGGTGACAGACTTGGAAGGTGAGGCTCACGTCCCTGTCCCCTCACTCTCTGGGAATGGCTTCGGGGCAGTGGGGGTGGAGGGTAAAGCCCTGTTAATTGTCAAGGGGTATGGAGCCCAGTTCTGGGTGCCATATTTTTAGGAGTGTATTCAGAGGGGGCAGGTGTTCATTGGGTTGCCCACTTCTACACCATCTCCATCTCTGCAGTGTCACACCCTGCCGTGACCTACAGATATATGCAACCTTCCAAATGTTAGTTGCACCACAGATTTGCATCAGGGCATTATAGTATGAGCAGTTCAGCCTTCCATCTACAGCGCGTCGGGGGTGGTCTGGATGGTCTTGCCCACCCGCCCCTCCACCCCCAATTTCTGTGCATTGGGTCCAAGGTGATAAGAGGCTTGATGTGCATGCAGCAGTTCATGCATAGGAACTCTGCTTGTGATCAGGAACCCTGACAGCAGTCAATCTGCAAGGGGCTGTCAGGATGCTGTCAGCAGCTCCTGGCTGGTTGCCCAGGAAAGTATAAAGACAGGAAAGTTTATCGCCCTCCTTTTTTATTTCAATCTTTACACAGAGAGGCTATAGAACCCATCCTCTTGGATAACGGTGTTGTCCCGAGTGAATCTCCACCCCTGTCTCTCCCACTTCCTCATTCATCTCCTCTAAATGTGCAGCTACATGTCCTCTGTCTTTGAGCTCTTTGCTCTCCTACTTTTAAGGCTCGCCGGGTTCTGGGAGATGGAGGGTCTGGAATGCTTTCTAATGACAACGTGTCAGCCAGTTGCTGCTCTGTCTCTGCCTGCTCCTCCTCTTCTCCCATTATTTCCCAACTTTCCCCCCTCATCTGCCTCTGAGCTGTAACCTTCCTCAAACCCCTGTTGTAAATCTGTACTGTCTTCCTCCTCTTCCTTGGAAGAGTCAGGATGGGGAAGCGGTCTCCACCATTCCTCCCCTGCCCAGTCCCTTACGGGAGCACAGGAAAGACCAGCAGATGCAGTCAGTCCCATTCCCTGCTCAACATTGTTGTTCTGTATGTCATTTGAACCATGAGTAGGCTTAGGGTTGAGTTTAGGGTTAGGGTTGGGTTAGGGTTTCCATCTTCTAGGCCCCCAGTAAGCGCTGCAGCAGAATTGATTTGGGTTGGGCTAGGACAGGCTTTCTCAACCTTGGCACTCCAGATGTTTTGAGTCTACAATCCCCATCATCCCTGACCACTGGGCCTGCTAGCTAGGGATCATGGGAGTTGTAGGCCAAAAACATCTGGAGGGCTGAGGTTGAGGAAGCCTGAGCTAGGAGCAAGGAGTCCAGACTTGCCAGATCCCATTAGCTCCGCAAAAGGTATGGGTTGTTTACCTCTTTGCCGATCTGCTCCATGACCTAGAGGTTGGGTGTCTCTTACAGGTGTTGAATGGAAGGTCACCAATGTCAAGATTGCTACCAAAACAAAGGGGTAAGTGACCACCTGGCAACGCAGCATGTCGGGGGCATCTGTCTCGACCCTGAAGCCGCGGGGCAGAGGGCCAAACCGGGACACCTGGGCCCTATTGCCAAAGGCCCATCTGGTCCATCATCTTGCTCCCAACCAGATGCCTCAGGAAATTCTGCAAGCGGGGCATGTGTGCTTGCAGGCCATCAAGATTGGAAGGGGGTGTGCAGGGAAAAGGGGGCTTCGTTCTTTCCCTTGTGCCACAGCCCATGGCACTACCCTGAACAGCTATGGCTTCCATCTCCATCTTTGGAGTCTGCAGACTGCTGTAGACCAGGGGTGGGGGGAGCTGCGGCAACTCTGGGGGTTGCTGGACTCCCCAACTCTCATTAGCCCCAATCAGCATGGCCAATGGCTAGGGACAATGAGAGATGTGGTCCAACAACATCTGGAAAGCCACAGCTGGCCCACCACCACTGCAGAAGGTTTGGGTGTGGAATGCAGTGGACCTAGAATTGAGACCAGATAAAGCTTTTGGTCACAAGTGCTCAGCAAAGGAGAGGGACAAATCCGGTTTCCTTAGAACCTCTTATGGCACCTGCTAAAGGTCTCAATGAATATCCCTTAAACAATCCACACAGTACATGAGAGTGTTTGCTCTTCCTGCTCAGTTTCTTGTGAGGCGTTTTGTGTTATGCCACGTAACCCATGGCAGCCATTTTGCGGCTGGTGCCCACGGCACTCTCTCGACATTCCACATCGACCCGTGTGAGCTGGGTGGGGAGGTCTGGGAGTGAGCTTGCCCTGGTGTGTAATCCTCTCTTTATTGCCAGGTACCAAGGCCTCAAGGAGAGCTGCTCCCCCAGCCTGATCGACCACTTTGAGGCGTCTCACCAGTGTAACCACTTCTGCCATCTCCTGGGCCTGAAGAGCATTGAAATCCCCCAGCCTCCGCCTAAAGGCAAGGGCTCTCGGAGCCCCATAATGGGCAGGAAGACCACGTCAGCCCAGTCCAGCCCCCAACTACAGAAGAAAGGCCTGGCTAGCCCCCAGGCCTCCAGGAAAGGTTCTGTGAGCCCCAAGAGTGCCCGGAAATGCCCTGAAAATGCAGGAGAGTTGCAGTCAGTAGCAAGGCCCAAAGGAGGGGACAGTGGCAAGGCCAGCTGGCTGCAGTGAACAGGCGCGGGGCCCTCTGCAGAAGTGCGCTGTGTGTGCCTGGGGGAAGGGGTGCTGCTGCTGCCCCCACCGTACCCGCCTGCGTGGCTCCTCCCCTCCAGTGTGTGCGGCTTATGGTGTGTGAGGGAGGGAGCCACACTGATGCATCTCAGAGAGAGGGCCCTGCCTGCACACCGCCCTGGGGGGTGGGGGCTTGGGAAGGGATCGGGAAGAGGACGGACTGTGTGGATGCACAATGCCACCAGCGCTGTGTGGGACTCGGAGCCCCACTCATCCCTTGTGTGCATTTGCGGCATCTCAGCTGTGTGCGCTAGATGTCCTGTGGACATGGGCTGCTCCTCTGGGTCCCATAAGGATGCAGCCCAAAGCAGGGGCTAAACTCCTAGGGCATGGAGCCCTGGCAGGAATGGCGGCTGGGCCCTGTGTTCTGTTGGCTCCAGGGAGGGCCCTGTCTATTTGACTCTCAACACCAGCACTTCCCCACAGAAGAGCCGTCGCTCGCTGCTTTCCCCATGATTGTCTGGGCCCATCACCACAGCAAGCCCTTTGACGTGCAGTCTGGCCAGTCCACCCACTCTACTGATCTCCCATGTGGCGGAAAAGAGAGGATGGATTCTTTTCTTTCCCCGTGGGTGGAAGAAGCAGCTTTCTTGACGGGGCTGTGTCCGAAGAGGGTATGGTTTTGTCTTCCTGGGCCTGCACTTAGGGCAATAAAAATGTCAAGTGGTTTCATGTGTTTAGAGGAGAGAAGGGGGGTTTCTTAGGCTACACTGAGGTTTAGATCAGGTCTGAGGCAGCCAGCTCCCTTCATTCCTGACCACTGGCCATGTCAGTCGGAGCTGATGGGAATTGGAGTCTGATAACACCTGGAAGGCCACAGACTCTCAGCCCCCAGATTTGACTCTTCTTGCCGCTTTCTTTCCATTAGTGTCTCATTGTGCAGCATGTACATTGTGCGCAGAAGGTCCCAGGTTCTTTCCCCGTGGTCTCCAGGTTCAGCAGATCTGATCCTCTTGAAACTGCTGCCAATCACAGTGCTGGGCCCCATGGATGATGCCATTTCAGATGTCTGTAAGCTGCTACTGTCCTCAAATAGCAACACCCCCACCCCTCTGTCATTGTGCTGCTGTCTGGCTACTCCTGACAATGTAGTTGGGTTTCATCTGCCATCATCCCTGATCACTGACCATGTTGTTATGTTCTAAGATGGAGGAAGTGTTACCTTCTAATCTAGGTGCAGGGAACTTGTGCCCCTTGAGATGTTGGGCTACAACTCCCCTGCTGCCTGGGGCTGATGAGAGTTGGAGTCCAGTAACATCAGGAGGTCACTAGTTTTCTACCTCTGGCCTAGTCAGATAGAAATGGCTCTTCTTTAACAAGGAACCCGCTTTCTGTTGAAATATTTGATGGCACTTCTGCTTCTCTTTTCCTCTCGTACTGTGCAACTGTTTTTTCCTCCAAATCCAACAAGTGAGATGTTGGTGGAGGGGCAATTCAGAGAGGACACCTTGGAGCAGTAAACAGAAAGCATTTAGGAAGACATTCGGAACATAGATGCCGCAGACTAACCTCTCACCATTGACTCTGATCCATTGACGTCTGATGCAGGTCTCTTTATTCCTGCTACTAAATGATACCTTTCCTTACCCATCCTAGGAATAAGCCTAGACTGAGACCTACTTTAGGGGCAAGGAAGATTCCGCAGGGTGATACGAAAGAGCTGGTGGTGGTTCTGGCAAGGGGGGTTTCCTTTGCAGGTCGGCGCATGGTGTGTTTCCAGAATTTTGCTAAGGATTTTGCGCAATAAGTAAGTGTCAATAATGCTTGTTGGTTGTAGAAGCGAAAGAACAGCGTTAGTTCAAGCTGTGGAGAAGACTCCAGCCTGTTGGGTCATGCAGCAAGAGTATAGAATTTTGTTTTGCAGCTCATCAAAGTGCCTGCTGAAGCTGGGATCTTGGCAGCAATGGGCCAAATCCTGGCTACAAGGTGGCCTCTTTTGCAGGAACGACCTTGTAAGACTTCTTGCCTTGACCCAGCTTAAAGTTGATTCTCTGGAGAGATGGACTGGATGGGAAGTTCTAGGTTTGTGGCCCAATAATTGCTGATTGAATGTAAAGAGAGCAGGAAAGTACTTCACTCATGAAAGCAACTGAGAGCTGTCTGTTGAATTTCTGGGTATGCACATGTACGTCCTTTTCCAAGCTTTTTGTAAAACTATGGAAACTAAACCTGAGAGCATCAATCTTCCCTACAAAAACATGGGAGGCATGCTAGCTTATTTTTAAAGGTCTAACTGGTGGCTGATGCCTGTTTACTCAGAAGTTAGTCCCACTGAATTTGATGCTGGGGAGTGTTCATAGGATTGCTGCAATTCCTCTACCCATTTAACCTGAGAGCAAGCTCTTTTGAATTCAAGGGAACCTGCTTCTGAGAAGAGATGCTTAGGATGACACTATAAGTCACTAAGGGAAGGGGAGACTCAAGTTAGTTCGTAGAAACCAAAGCACAAAAAGCCATGAAAATAATGACATCCTCTTTCTGCTTGACTGAAGAGCAGCGAATACTTCTTGACTGAACAGTCTGTCCAAAATTGCTGGGAAATCTTGTGAGTGTCTCGCCAGCCAACTCTTCCTGCCTGTCCAGCTTTTCTTACATCACAAAACAGAGGAGCAGGCAGCAGCTCTTGCACTGGACATGCCAGAAAATAGCCTCTTGCTTCCATTGGACGTGACTGTGGGCAGTGTGACCTGAAAATTCACTGGGATTTTTCAGTGAGTCTTCAGAGAAGGGCCAACACCTTCCCCTGTTGCTCTTACATTTGACGCAGATATTTTTGCCCTTGCTAGCCAAGATCTGCATTGCAATTCGACACACACAATCAGACCAGTACACTCCCTATAAATACTTTATTGCATCTTTGTTGTCTAAGCAAGACCCACTTTTGCGCTGTGCTCCGGAGCCGTTATGGCTTGGGACAGGCTGTGGCATTATAGTGAGCACAGCACTGTTGCAGATACATCGCCGAAGTCCCAACATCCAAGCTTTCCCAAATGCCAGAGAAAGAAAGGGAACCATTTGTTGCAGTTGAGGTGCTATGAAAGAAAGAAAAATATATGAGAAAGTAACAGCATCAGGATTGCTGTCTCCTGGCGCCAAAATATCCTTCTAATCTTCCTGCACTAGTCAAGAGCATTTATTTTGATAAAAGGGACCTGGTGAGAGCATGGTTGCTTTGTAACCTTGACCCATTGATTCATAGCCAATCAAAGAGGCACATCTAATGGTTTTCCTGCACACATGTGTTAGCTTAAGTGCTTTAATAAGAAAACCATTGCCCAGGAATAATAATAATAATAATAGCCATTATTATTATTATTATTATTATTTAATTTATTTACCCACTCTTCATCCTGTGTTCTCAGGGCAGGTGGCAGCAATTAAAGCACAAAATAAAGTCCAGTAGAAATTAAAATTACAGAAATAAAGTGGGTCCTAAACATACGCATCTCAAGTATCAAAAGTCAGGGTAAAGATGTGCATCTTCTGAAACTGGAAAGTCCACCATGTTGCTCTGATTAAGAACTACTGGAATAAAGATGACGAAGTAAAAATGGTGTTGGAGGAAGTAACCTACATTGTCGTCATGCTGTTGTGCAGCGTCTGACTTCACTGCAAATACTGGTAGCTCTGCCGCTTAATCCTCTTCATGTCTCCTTGGAAATAAATCCCACTTAGTTTAATGGGGCTTACTTTTAGGCAAGTGTGGGTAGGACTGCAGCCAACATGTCATTTTTTTTAGAATCCAAAAATGTTCAACTTTCATTTTCTCAACCTCATGGTTAATAAAGTCTTGAATGCATCTGAAGGTACAGGCAGATGCGAACATTTTAATTGGTTGTGACATTGACTCAGAAAGGAGGTGACCCAGGTGGCACTTCTGGTGACCACAGGCTGTAAAGTCTGCTCCTTTTCTTCTGCCATTGGCTATATATTGTCATTTGGAGAAAGCCCCATCGTTGAGTGACAGAGCACATGCTTTGTATGAAAAATATCCCATGTTCAGTTTCTGGCATCTGCAGGTAGGGCTGAGAAAGACTCTTGGATTAGAGGTAGGGAACTTGTGGTCCTCATGTTGCTTCACTATTACAGGTTTGCTGAATCTTCCAAACCAGCCAGCAATAAATGTTTTTCAAAGGAAAATGGGTGCCATCTGCTGGTCATGCTAATCTTCACAAGAAAGACCTTCAGAGACACTGAAATGGCCACATATGGGGTCAAAACGGAATATAATGCACAGATCGCTGAGGAGCTTAGCTCATCGTTGCAAATGTATGCACAGGTGGCCATGAAGAAAGGCTTCACCAGCATGAATTCATGGGCCCTCCCACATTTAAAATTGTATTTTTTAAAAGTGTGCTGCCTTGACCTTTGGCTGGGCAGATGCAGGCAAGCAGACTTGCTCCCCTGCCTCCATGACACTTGCAGTTCCCAGTTGAATTAGTCTGATCTAATCTGGAGGGCCTATAGCGCAGTGGCAAAACACATGCGCTGCATGCAGAAGAACTCAGGTTCAGTCCCTGGCATCTTCAGCTAAAGGGTCCAGGGAGCAGGATATGTGAGACCTTGCTCTGCCTGAGACTCCCGAGAGCTGCTGTCAGTGTAGCCAGTACTGGTTCAAATGGACAATGTAGTCAACTTGACCATGTGAGACACCATCCTCTGACCAGAGGACACTATCATCTATTCCCCCACCCCCAGCGGGTCGCGCTGTGGTCTAAACCACTGAGCCTAGGGCTTGCCAATCAGAAGGTGGGCGGTTCGAATCCCCACAACGGGGTGAGCTCCCGTTGCTCGGTCCCTGCTCCTGCCAACCTAGCAGTTCAAAAGCACGTCAAAAGTGCAAGTAGATAAATAGGTACCGCTCCGGCGGGAAGGTAAATGGTGTTTCCATGCGCTGCTCTGGTTCGCCAGAAGCGGCATAGTCATGCTGGCCACATGACCCAGAAGCTGTCTGCAGACAAATGCCAGCTCCCTTGGCCAGTAAAGTGAGATGAGCGCTGCAACCCCAGAGTCGTCCGCGACTGGACTTAACAGTCAGGGGTCCCTTTACCTTTACTTTATCCCCAGCTTATCGAAAGGATGGAGGGTCCTAGTTCTCCCACCATCACATCTTCAAATGATGGTTGGAATCTGGCTTAATTTTTAAAAAGGTACAGGACACCTAATCCACACAATCCACAAGTGCCGGAGGCAGGCTTGGCCCAGGTTGGTCCACATGTTCATTGAGATTGTGCAATTTGTAAAGAAAGGCATTCAGTGAAATTGGGACCTGCACGCTGCTTCCTCTCTCTTGATGCTTTTGGGCACTTCCTCTGATTCATGCCAAGTGGTTAGGAGTGCCTGGAGTCTGAGAGAGAGAGACTCCTAGGTTGCTCTAGTGTGCAGAGATGCTTGCTTCCTCTGATTGTTTTCTGGCCATTTCTTTTCTGCATTACCCTCCTCTTGTTAGTTGCAGAATGTCTCCTGTCATTGGCAACAGCATTTGGGTCTGTGCCAGGAAGATTAAGAAGGAGTCAGAGTCTCATAACATTGCCTTGTCTAGAAAATTGCTTTAGCTGTTTACATAGCAGTTTGTGTTGCCATTACGTTGTGAGTATGCTGGAGAACTCCCATTTCTTTGCAAATGAATTGAAGTTCTCAGATGCAAACTGAGTCCCACACTGTGTTGGGGACACCAAATCTTGCAAAATGAGCCTTCAGTTTACTGATGACTGTCTTATTTCAACCTTTTGAATTGCCTTCAATCTCCCAGAAATTGGGAGTAGTAATCCAATGTGACCAGATAACTCCTGCTCCCTGAAGGTGAGCAACATAACTCCAACATTTCCCCATGATTTTATGGGTAGCACATGCAGTGGAAGAATCTATGTTGTTGATTTATGCATGATCAACAGGAGTCACATCCTGCTATCAAGAATTAATTCCTGGTGTGTGTTCATTCCTGGCCAGTAAACACACTCTGCCCAAGTGTTTGTTCCCAACGTTCTCATGCAAGAAGGCTGGAACAACTGTTCTCTGCTTTGAAATGAAAGATTCCTTCTTCCACAGTGAGCTCATCTTTGATTAGGAAATATTGTTCTGCTCCTGATGGTAGCTGATTCTTGCCTCCAGTCCATCCTTTTACTATTGCTTCCTTAACAGTGCCCCTAGATGTATTCTTCAGTAGCCTGCTCAATTTCATGGATATTGGTTGCTGATATTGGGAGATAGTGCAATGTATTGAACCCTTCAGTGTCTTTGCCCCTTTCTGTAAATTATTTGCCGTTGGCTGTATATGCTTTGCTAAGGATGTCTCCTAACCACCTGTCATCAGTGTGGGCATCATAGTATTGCACAGTAATCTCTTTGAGCACTCAGGAGGTGGCTTTGTTGTTACTGTCTAAATGACCATAGGTTGTTGCTGGAATTGCTAAACTCCAAAAATTCATTGCAAGGAATTCTGTGTCTGGGTATAACTCTGTCCAGTCCCCAGTAGAGTGTGCTCACAAAGGCCATTAGGTGGCCCAGTGAAAGGTCTGAACTGAGGCCTTTCTCAGACGCATTACATTGGAGTGTCTGTTTGTTGTTCTGTCTGACAGTCCTGCAAGGCTGGGGCATTAGCAATCGTTTCTTTCTCTGAAATGAATGTGTGGTATTGTGGACCTCTCCATTCCTACGGAACTTCCTTCTGGTAAGTTGTCACATTGGCTTCACAATTGTGGCCAAATGAAGACAGAACTTGGGCGACAAAACATTCCAATAATGTATTGCACTTCTGGAGCTGGCATGGCTCAGGTTGCCTCAACTGTGTGAGGGTCTTTTCAGCCTCCATACCTGTCCATCATATGTTAACTTTATCTTTCTCACCTGCATTTTTTTCTGCATTCCGTTTAATGTCTTTGTCTTTGCATCACTGTGGAAAGGCGTTTGATTTCCTGCCATGATCCTGCACGGCCTTCATCTACTTATGAGGCTATTCTCTTCTTTTATTTTCACTCCACCCTTCTAGGTCTGCTCTGAAAGACCTCTGTAATGCTGGACAGATCCCCACTGGCATATGAAGCCACCCCAAGTGACTAAATGGAGTTGCAGAGATTGCAAGCATGCTGGAATCCTTATTTAGTAACGTGTGCCAAAAATCTATTCTTTGTATCGCAGAGCATAGAAGATTCTAGCTTTTGAAAGTCAAAGGAACCAGGGACAGGGAACCAGGAGCTAGCAGTTGAGCTGTGAGGCTGAAACCAAGAAGCAATCTGGGTTAAATCAAGCAGAAATCACAACCAAAGGGCTATCTAGATGTCGGAGCTGAGGCCAGAGCCAGCAGGAAGGAGCAATCGAGGAGGCCAAAGGACAAAGCCAGAAGGCAGGTCTGAAGAGCAAAGCCGGAATTGAAAAGCAAGCCAAAAGTCAGGACCAAAGGTGAAAAACATATCAGAGCTTGATAGGCCTTGTTGCTCAGGCCAAGGTCTAACCAAAGCAGAAAGCTCTTTATAGCCCTTCCTGACCAGGAGGGTCCAGTGGCCAGTATGGGTGGGCAGAGTCAGTCCAGAGCCTACAAATGCTTAATTGCTAGGCAAATGCTCCTACCTGCAGTTCTGCGGCTTGGCACATGGGCCAGCTCTACACAGATGGGAAGGTTTCTAGTTTAAGCCACAGCAGTTCTTGATAGGAAATTCTGGCAGTGTTTTATCTACCGTAGGTACTGGATCGTGGCATTTCTCCAGTGCTCGAGTTTAGGCCTTTGTTGGTCAGTGCAGCTTGCCTGATCACTTCTTTACCACTAAGGTGGTGTATACACAGGAAGCAGTGGCTTCTGCTGATGCTGAGATATCACTGCTGTGGAGCATTTCAAGTTGCTCTCTTGCTGGATTATATGATGCAGCAGGAGGAGTCTTCTTCGTGGCATGTAAACTACTCTTGCTGCTGAGTCTACCTCAGGTTGCAGCTCACCATCCAGGCATGCTTCACTAATGACAATATCCTAGTATGTTTGTAAAATCCCCATTGCACATGGAAGAAGCACTCTTTTTTTTCTGAACGGAGGAAAGAAAATTCTGTTGCTAGGCCTTGGATCATGCCCATGGCCTCCATTGCGGAACTCTACACAACAGGTCTTTCTGGTTTTCCACAACAGTTGCATTTCCCCATTGGCTGCATTGTGTTGTCATTGTACATAATCTTTGTGCGTCTACTCTGTTTGATACGTGTGGGATTCAGTTTGAAGGATCGCAGTGCAGGAAGCCCCACTGGTTGCATTGCAGCTGCTGTGATGCTTCTTTGCCTGTGACCCAACAGTTTGAACCTCAATCTATTTTTGTGGATTGAGGACAGCCGCAATGTCCCCAGTGCTGTCTGATGTCTGTGTCTCGCCCCTCCAGGTCATCTTTTGACCTGTCTCTAATAGGTTTCCTTTGGCTTCCACACATAGCATTGAAGGGACTGAGTGTGTCGCATTCCTGGAAGCACAGCTCTGGTACCAGGCACTACTCTTTCATGCTGTCTCCCGTACATCTAATAGTGGGTGTTTTACTTCGGCATGTTGCCTCGCTGCATGTTTTTAAGGGCTTTCAGTCTCTTGTGTGCAGGCACCAGTCCACCATCAAATCGCCTTCCCTGAACAGCCATTCTCACAGGGAGTTGTCCACAGACAGGAAGTTCCCATAGACTCTCTTTTCCCTAATAGAAGAATTGGTTCAATCTTCAAAATAGCAAGCAGTGCACAAGGCAGGCAATGGCATAAGTGTCAATGCTTTCCCCCTTCAGATTGCTCTTTGGAGAAAAAAATATCTCCACTTCATTGGGGGGTCAATGGGTGGCAAGAAGCCGTAGGGCTCCCAGAAATGGTGTTGGTGCAGAATCATCTTCCACTTTAGAACACTGCAAACCCCTCTACCCAACTTCTCTAAGAGATAAGGACAAAAGCTTCACTTTGCTGCTGAGAGTCATTCTGTTACATGACCAGCTCTGTGTAGAGTTTGAACATAGTTCTACCAGCTTCGTTGCCGAGCTGAGATTCTGTCTGTAAAATCCAGAAGATCAGGCAGCTCCGGGGCTGTTGCGTTCCAGAACTTGGCTGCTGCCACCGCATTTTAAGCTTTAAGGTGTAGCGATGGTTAATTGAACAGTGTTCAAAAGGAATTAGACAGGTTCATGGAGGATAAGGCTTTTGGGGGCAACTAGTCATGATGAATGTATACTACCTCCCATATCAGAGGCAGGCTGCCTCTGGATAACAGTTGCTGGAAACATGGGGGGGGGGCTCTTTTCCTTGCATCCTGCCAGTGGGCTTCCTAGAGTCATCTAGTAGTTTGCCACCTTGTTGAATGTTGGGCTAGATGGATCTTTGGTCTGACACAGCAGGTCTTTTAAGTTGTAAAGAGAGAATTGGCAGAAGCTAGGCTTGCCAAAAACCTTCATTGAACTAGAGAGCTATGTACCAAATATTTGACAGCTAAAAGCTCTTTGTCTGGAAACAGATTCCTTCCAGGAAACCTGCTCTCTTAAGACCCTTTAAACACATCAGCTGGGAGACCAAGGCAAACAATGGTATGTCATTGAATTGGCTTCCCTCTCTGTCTTTTCCAGGGACATCTCCTGTGCTTTCAGATTTCACACTCCCAACTCCCAACCAAAAGAATAGGCAGCTACCATAATTGGCTTGCCCCAAAAGTAGAAGCAAAAAAGATGTGAGCACATCTAATTCATTTAAATATATGTGCATTTTTAAAAAAGAATAATTGTCCCAATAGTAGCACATTCCGAGAGGATGAGGATGGTTTAAGACTGCTCAGGTGGCAAATGAGATGACAGCGCAGAATGAGAGCATCGCCACATATTTGCCTCCAGCACAGAAATGCACAGAGGCAGGCAGTTCCAAGTTACCTGTTTCAGGGAGGCTCTTATGCAAGACACCTTCAATGGGCTCCCTCTCTGTGATGCTGCTCCCCTACGACCACCATTGTCACCAGAGGCAGCTGCTCTCTTCTGTGCCATTGCTACTGCCTGCTTGCTTGTTAGGCTGAGAACTAGTGAGCAAGCTGGCAGCAGTTCCTGCTTCTGCTCCTGCTCCCTGTTTGCATCATTACTTCCCATGGATCTGAGTCAGAAGTGGGTAAACAGGAGGCCTGCGGTGCTGAAGAGAAATAGCAGCTCCAGGGAGCTCTGATTGGCGGAACCCCTGCTAGACTGTGGGCCCTTGGCAGGTGCCTGGCTATGCCTTTTGTTGGTGCTGGCACAACCAGGCGATGTTGCACACACTTGCATGGGCATCTGATCATCTCCTGGCTTCCCTATAACTTACTGTTCCCACTTCCCCTGCTGGCTGGAGGTGGCCATGTAGCTTTTGCAAACAGCACTGCAAGTGGAATGGGTAAGAGGAATGCACTCACCAGGTGAACAAGTCTTGGCAGCAGATATAGACTGGGTAGCTGGTAGAGTTTAGGTTGGTTTTGCTGAAGAAGTCTAGGCAGTCAGTCACCCCTCCTCTGGGCACATAAAGGATACCTGTTGTGGGTTGCAGAGTCCATGAGAGAAGGCTGGGAAGTGGGTGAGCATTATATACGATTGGTGGTACGTGCCCAGGAGATCTGCATGTCTTTGGGCTGGTACTCATGTTTGGGAGCCATGCTGTCACTAAAGGAGTGACTTTGTCCACCAGCCTTTTGTATGGCATTGTTGTTTGCGTAGTATATTGATGGGACAAGCAAAGTTCTTTGGGGTTGACTGAGTGCACCCCTTTTCTCCATGTATGGCCATCATAAATCCTAGCCCTTGCATCTAGTTTGACCTCTCCCTTCTCAAATAATCTCCAGAATGGAGGTAGTTTAGTGGCAGAGCATCTATTTGCTTTGTGTGCGGAAATCAATCTCAGGTTTAAACCCCGGCATCTCCTGGTGGGGCTGGGAATGTCCCCTGCTTGAAACCCTGGAGAGCCACTGCCAGTCAGAGTAGACAGTGTTGAGCTAGATGGACCAATGGTCTGACTCAGATTAAGGCAGCTTCCTACATGTTCCCATTTCCAACAGTTAGTTTCTCCTTTCCCCCTCCTTTTGTTCTCCCAGGATCCTTATTGCTCCTGATTTTGAATGTGACAAGGGCAAACTGACCCTTTCCTCTAATCCTGGCATGGGGATCTGTGGCCTCCCAGATGCTGGAACAATTCCCATCATCCCTAACCATTGGTTGAGCTAGCTGGGAGTTCAATAACACCCAGAGAGCCATAGGCTCCCTTTCCTTGAACCCTCTGGCCCCTTTCTGCCACCCAACACCCATATGTTACCTGCAAGGCATGCGTTGATCAGGGACACACAGGCTCCAGTGAACAAAGCCCGGGGAACGATGCTGGAAAATTCACCCTTCCGTTGTGGAGCCATGGACGCTTAACACACACAAAAAAATAGCTGGATGAGCAGGATGAACTGGATCAAGTGACTATATATGGGGTTTCCTCCTGATTTGTTCACACCAGGTCGAACCCCCCCCCCCAAGTGTCTCCAGTGTGCTAGCCGGGGCAGGCAGTTCCAGGAAGCCACAGCAGTTGGAGACATAGCTATGGGCTGGACAGTTTCTCCTCCTGATCTCAGAGCTTACATGTTCCTCACCAGATGGCCAACTTACTCAAGCCTCCCAACATGATCCCAATGGAGCTCAGATTGGCAAATCCACAAAGAGCAAAGGTGGTTATGATTTCAGCTCTCTCCTGGGGAACAAGAGAGACAATGTGATCAGTTCTGCTGTAACAGCACAAGTGGCCCCATGCCAATCACTGAATACCGGCCCCTCTCTTTGCCCTGTCGCAGGGATGCTCTGTGAGAAGCAGCATCAGTATCCCAATGCAATCAAGAGCATACAGTAACTCAGTGCTAGCTAGTTGAGGGGTTGCTCCTTGTTTCTGAGTTCTGGATCAACAGATCAGGGGTGCCATCTAGACCTTGTTGGACTCCCAACTCATCAGCCCCAGCCAGTGTGGCCAGTGGTGAGGGATGATGGGATCTGTAGTCCAACATCTGTAGGGCACCACATTGACCGCCTCTACACCAAGATGCGCGGCAAGCTGGAGTGTAGAAGCCCAGATCTTTGCAAGAAATATTATTTTTCCATCTTGCTTTGCTCACCAGGAGTTTGGGAGCTGCAAGGCTCACCCTAGTCTGGCTAGTAGCGTACACAAGAGAACATGCTTCTTTCAAGTCTAGCAAACTCTGCCCCTTCATTGCCTCACTTGGACAGCTTACCTACCTCCTAAACATGGATTACCCAGGATGCATTGTCAGAATCCTTCATGGAGGGGCCAGCCCTGTGATTCCTCAGGAAATAAGAAGGCACATTTTTCTGATGGAAATTCAAGGGCTGGATGAGCATTAGGTTCACTCTGAGGCTCCTACTTTGCTGTTTGCACCAATACCCATGCCTTTGCATTGCATGTGAGTCCAAAACAGCATCCCGCAACGGGAGGACTGCGGACAAGGAATCAAAACATATATGGCAAATGAGGAATATTGGTTTCCTTCAAACGGGTTGAAAGTTATTTAGTGTGCAAATTTAAGGCAGCCATCTACGTGCTATAATGGAAAGTGCATTTTAATTGTTGACTGTTTGTGAACAGCCCTCCTAGTTTCTCTCAAACCTAACCCAACCTATGTAACTTCATTACTTTCCTGAATAAATGTTGTGTTTGTTTTACTATATAAATATTGGACTCAAGATCAGATATGGGGGAATAGGGGTGCTGAATGGAGAAGACTTCACCTACTCCAAGTCTGTTGCCTGGGTGGAGTAAATGGAGCCAAGAACCCAAACAGCCTGATGATGGAGCACCTGAGGAATGGCCGCTGGGACCAGAGCTGGGCTGCAGTCAGTGCCCAGATGAGCGATAGAATTGAGAAGCAGCATGGCTTCTTGTGATTCTGGAGGAGGACACTAGCTCAGGAGCAGAGCAAATGCTTTTGCATCAGGGTGGGGAGCCTCCAGCCTGCCAGGAATTCATATTTGCCCCATGAGGCTGTTTTCCCCAAACTATACCTACATGCCTGGTGCTTGGTGTCATATAGGGTGGAGCAGGTAGAGATGCAACTACCAGGTCACAACTGACAGCCTTAAAGTGCACTCTTTGTTGTGCACTGGCAAGGGAAAGTGGGCTTTGGCTCTTCCAAGGCAAACTGTATTCATTTGCAGATAGGTAGTAGAGTCAAAGCCTGCTGGATCTAGTGTGCAAGAGAGCTCACCTTGGGGAATGCCCTCAATGCTGGGGTGGCACACCCAATGCTGGGGTGGCATGGGGTGCTTTGAAGTCTCAACTTCAGGACTTCAAAGTGCCAGATTACCTGATGTCTTCGACTAGAGGCAACTGATGTGTGGGTAACCCCACACACCTGACAGATTTGGCCCATGAAGCCTAAAAGGTCTCCCACCCCTGTGTCCATGGCAGAAATGCCAGGTTCAGTTCCTGGCATTTTCAGTTTAAAAGGAGTAGGTAGCAGGGGATGGGAAACCCTGAATTGCTGCTGCTGCCAGTCACAACAGACAATACTGGGCTGGATGACTTGATATAGGGAAACTTCCTGGGTACCCAAGAGAAAACGAGCAAGGTACAAAAGAAAAATGACTTGCTGGATTTGGTTAATCAGGAGTTCTGTTGCCAACACAGAAGGCAGCAATGAGCTTCGGGATGTGCAGAGTTTTCATACTGGTTTCCTGTGCCAGGGCTTCATTGCTTTCCTGTACACAGCTACCAAGGCTGCATATATTACTATAAAACCATGGGGCTGTTGCACACACAAGGTTGCTGATGTGCAACCGGAATAGGTGACTTTCTCATTTTAGTTTCTCTCCATTTCTCATTTTCCTAGTCTTTAGTTCAGTTTGTTACTACACATTGCTACTGCAGTTAGTGATTTCTTGGCTACTGCAGGAAGCTCCTGCAGCCAATCAGAAGCCACGGAAGCCCCCATGGACGTTCAGCTTCCAAAAATAGTTTGCAAACTGGAACAGTCACTTTGAGGTTTGCAACGTTTGGGAGCCAAAATGTTCAAGAACTAAGCTGTTCGAAAACCAAGGTACTATATATACATTTTTGCACACATTGCTTGACTGGAAAACCACAGTACAAAATTCAGAGAAGTGCAAATTTCAAAGGATTTGCTGTGTTTCAGTATTGCTTTGGAAAATGAGAAATGGGCAGGTTTGGCTTTAAAAGTGAACTGAATCCAATTTCTCCTTCAGTCCAATGTACAACCACTTTCTGCTGTGCTGTGTCCCTAGCCTCAAACCCAACTGCACAACAGTCAGGTATTGTTGCAATGGTTGGGTCTGGAGGACAGTTGTACACAACAGGTGTTGGTGCGTGAGTCCATTGAACTGACATTTCCCCTCCACCATATGACTGGCACACTTGCCGAAATCCACTGCTTGTGTGTCCCATCCCACTCGGGTAGTCCTTTCAATCGTTTCTCTTTGTAGCCCGAGAGCTGTTGATAAGCCACAAACTCATTTAAGAATATCTTGATTCCTAGAAGCTCAGCTACCACCGGGGCATCCTCCCAACTTGCTCCCAACAAGAATGCTACAGGCACCAGGACATAGGAACAGATCAACTGGAAGGGAAAAGAAAGGTTTAGAAATAAAATCAGTGGTCAGGTAACCACACGACTTCTGCCATCCCAGGCCACCTTCCCCACCCATCCTCACTGGCACCCATATCATTCCATGGCACAAACTCACTTCCCATCTCTACTCCTGTCCAGCTACCCCCTCTCCCACATCTGTCGTGAATCCACAGTAAATCCTCCACACTAAGATTATAGGAGAGGGCTAGATTAGGGATGGGCAACCTGTGGCCCTCAACCTAATTTCATGTGGGTAGGGGGAGCCTGGAGAGTGAAATGGGAAAAAATGGGGACAGGAAGTTGAAATGGTCAGAGTGATGGTGTAAGGGACTGGGCAGAGGAGGAATGGTGGAGGCCGCCTCCCTATCCTAACCCTTCCAGGGAGGAGGAAGAGGAAGACAGTATAGATTTACAATGGGTTTGAGGGAGGACACAGCTCAGAGGAAGATGAGGGGGAAAGTTGGGAAATAATGGGAGGGCCAGAACAAGACCCAGTTTACACATTGTCATTAGAAAGTATCCCAGACCCTCCATCTCCCAGAACCCGGCGAGCCTTAAAAGTAGGAGAGCAAAGAGCTCAAAGACAGAGGCACGTAGCAGCATCCGTAGAGGAGATGAATGAGGAAATGGGAGAGACGGGGGTGGAGATTCACTCGGGACAACACCAGAGGCTGGGTTCTATAGCCTCTCTCTGTAAAGACTGAAATAAAAAAGGATGGCAAGAAACTTTTCCTTGTCTTTATACTTTCCTGGGCAACCAACCAGGAGCCGCTGACAGCATCCTGACAGATGGAAACAGTAGGGGGAAGCCCTCTGCACCAGTCGGTTCAGATGTCTGACCTGTCCTTGCCCTGGCAACCCATTGAGTGAGAGGGCAAGAGAGCCAATAAGTGACAATACACATATCATTCCCTTTTAGCATCCGTTGACCACCCTGGTGTACTCACAGGGTGGCTGCCTTGCGGATGGTACCTGGAAGGAGAGTTCTGGCAGATTGACCATGCCTCCCAGCCAAGCGAGGGCAGCATTGATGAACTCCAGTACAGCCAGGAATGCTATCAGGTTGGCCGCGATGTTGGCCACCAGCCCCACAGAGACAGCTGCTCCATTGCTGGCAGCTTCCAGGACATTTTTCTCCTCCCTGCACCAACAATACATCAAGTGAGAAGAAAACAGGCCCAGAGATTGACTCCCTTGGCAAAGCAGCCGTGGCATACAAAGCTCCATCACGTAGAGCTCAGCAGACAATTCTGCATCCTACTATCTGAGGGCTTGTCCACATCTGAGCATTATTTAGCTGTTAATCCACTTTGTTCCCATTTGACTTAGACCTGCACATATTTTGATTTGTATATGAGGAGCAACTCCAGTCGTTTTCATTTATAGCAGTAAATGGCCTAAATTGTTGATTCCACTGGGGCAGTTAAGTACTCATGCCAAATAATTACTGGCAGGGTGTGCATGCAGTCTCTGGCTAACATGCTGCTCACTATGCCTGGGGTGGGTAGAACCTCCAGATGTTGAAGTATAGCTCTCCTCATTGGCCATTGCTGGCTCAAATTGATGGGAGATGGAATGCAACAACATCTGGAGAGCCATAGACTCACCATCTGAGTGCTACACTGCAATAGTTCTCCCTACTTCACATTGGCTTCTTTTCCACACTGTTTCTCTTTGCTATGGAGAAGTTGTGCAAAGATGCTCCTGTTCCTCTCAGATGTTGACTCGCCTAGTTCTGCACCCCACTCCTGCACCCCTCTTCCCACTTAATCCTGCACCCTTCCAGGATCCTTTGGGCAGCCTCGTGATCCTCATGTGCTCTGACTACACTCACCCACAGGCAATTTTCACGCCCTCCTGGCTCCGGAACTTAGATTCTTCCACTTCCGGGTAGACGAGCTTAGCCATAGCCAAAGCACAAGGTGCTGCCATTACTGAAGCAGCAATCAAGGAGGAGGCATCAATCTGTAGCAGGATGTAAATGCAGGATTGTGATCTTGGATGCATATCTCAGTAGCACCTCAATATGGTAGAATGATGGGATGGCAGGCATATTTGGTGTCCCCAAAGAACTAAAAAATGTTACATATTAAATCCAGCAAGCCACTTTGCTCTTTGACATGTGGTGGACAATGAGAGACAGGGCCTGTTTGGTGGTGGCAGTTTCTGTTGTGAACCTCAGCGTGAAACCATATTTACACGGATTCCAGACCAATAAGCTAAATGCAAGAGCCCTTGGAGTTGTCCAGCCATTACTCTCTCAAGTATATGCCCTCCAGAACGGAACTTGCCTTTTACAACCAGGACCTTGGTCCACCTCGCTTAGAACTGTCTACACTGGCTGGCAGAGGCTCTCCAGGGTTTCAGGCAGTGCACATTCCCAGACCTACCTGGAGATGCTGGGGATTCAACCTGGGACCTTTTGCATGCAAAACATGCTTTCTGCAACTGAGCTATGGCCCTCCACCTTGGCACTGTTTGTATGAAGTTCATCTCAGGTTCAAACTATGGTATTTCCAGGTAGGGATGAAACACTCCTGTCTGCCTGATAGTTAGTGCAAACAATAATGGAGCTAGATATTTTTTTCAGGAGGAGCTGAAGAACTGTCTCCTTTGAAGGAATCAGGTACATGTCCCTACAACAATGAAAAATTTACCACCAAGCTGAGCAAGCCAGCCAGACTTCTTCAGCGGTCCCCATCCAGGATGGGCAAAGCTGGAAAGGTCATGTGGTGGAATGGACTTCTCCAAGAATCTTGTTGGCTTACTTCATTAACCGAAATCCATCCAAAGGCCTGCAAGTGGCAGGGGCTGAGTGGTGTTTCAGTACAAAACTAATAGCCAATGTAACATCCTGGTTACATTGGATGTGAGCAATTTAATCTGCAAAGTGTGCTGCAAATAAGGAACTGCAGGCCAAGCACAACTATTTAGGACAGAAGTGCAGAAACTCTGGCCCTCCAGATGTTGCAGAACTGAAACTCCCAGCATCCCTTGCCAGAGGCCATAATTTCTGGGGCTGGTGGGAGTTCAGGGACATTGAGAAAGCCAAAGGTTCCCCATCCACAGTCTAGAAGAATCCCCCTGCACTTGGGTAGCTCTCTGCATTGCTGACTCACCCCAAACGAAATGTAAGCTCCCATCACACTGCCAGCAATGGTGGCAAAGCCTCCAGTCATCACAGCATGAACCTCTGACCGCGTCATGTCCAGCAGGTAGGGACGGATGAGCAGTGGCGCTTCTGTCTGGAGGGCAGAAGGGAAAAAGAGGGGAGAGGCACATGTTGCAGAGTTTTTGCCCCCTAGTTTGCAGCCCTAGAAACAGCACTCACAGAAGTAGTGAATTTAGAGGGATTTTTGCTTCCAGAGCAAATGCAACCAAACAGAACAAATCACAGTCTTGAAGTAAAACGCTCCTGATCTGATTGTGCTCAAATTTGGGCATTTTGAGATGATGATGTATAGCGCCTTTCATCCATTGAGCTCAGGGAAATTCACAACATAAAAATACAAGATGTAAACACAAAATGCATAAGAAAAACAAGAACGGCACACTAACCAATAACCCCTGCCCACAAACACATTTGAAAGGGTATAGGACATTAATCAGCCTGGTTGGAGAGGAATGTTTTCTTCCCTGGCCCCTAAAGGTGTATAATGAAGGTTTGCCTGGGGCAGGGGTAAAAACAAGAGAGACCCTGCTTACCATTCCCACAAACACGTTCCCCACCACACTCAGAGATTCCGTGGCTGCTGTGCCCATGGTGATCTGCAGGAGCCAGGACAACTGCAGGAAGGAGTAGGAGACTGTCAGAGGGCATTACTGCCCCGTCACACAGCCTGCAAGACTTAGTATTATTAATAATAATTGTCATTTAATAAATTTGTATGCTGCCCTGCACCCGCAGGTCTCAGGGCCGTTCAAAGGATAAAATCACGATAGAAAAAACACAGAATACATAATCAAAACAAGAACAACCCAATAACCCGCCACGTCCCCAACACATTTTAAAAGGGCATTGGATGTCGATCAGTCAAAGGTCTGGTTAAAGCGGAACATTTTTGCCTGGCTCTTAAAGGTGTCTAATGAAGGTGCCAGCTGAACCTCTCAGGGGAGAGCATTCCCCAAAAGGGGAATCATTGCAGAAAAGGCCTGTTCTGGTGCTGCCACCCTCTCTTGGAGGAGGCACATGAAGAAGGGCCTCAGAAGTTGATCTCAGGGTCCGGGTAGGTTCATATGGAAAGAGGCGGTCTTTGAAGTATTGCAGTCCTGAGCCGTTTAAGGCTTTATAGGTTAAAACTAGCACTTTGAATGGGGCCCAGAAACTAATTGGTAGCCAGTGCAGTTGGACCAGGATTAGTGTAATATGCTCAAAGTCTTGCCCCAGTGAGAAACCCAGCTGCTGAATTCTGCACTAACTGAAGTTTCCAAACCTGTTCAGAGGCTGCCCTACATATAACGCATTGCAGTAATCTAACCTTGAGGTTACCAGAGCATAGACAATGGTAGTTAGGTAGTTAGGGGTAGCTGGGTCACCAGCCAAAGCTGATGGAAGGCACTCTGTGCCACTGAGGCCACCTGAGCCCCAAGACTTGACAATGAAGATCTTCAGTAGCTATGAATTTTCCTCCTGCTCTTGTTTGGTTCACCTTGCAAGCACAGCCATTCCCCATACCCATTCCTTAGCTATGAAGCTTAGCAATGAGCGAATGCAGAACTTCTTGGGTTCAGCCTTTGGTGTCTCCAGATAGGGCCAAAAGACCCCTCTCTTGAAATGTCAGAGAGCTGCTGCCAGTAGACAAGGTGGAGCTATGTAGACCAAGGAGTTGACTCAGTATAAGGCGGCTTCCTGTATTCCTTCCTTTTCTGCAGATAGCATAGTTGGTCCCTGCTTCTCGTCCCCTCTATCACACATGTCCTAGTACTGACTTTCCATCAGCAAACCCTCCCCTTTGTGACAGCAACCACTCTTCCTGCCCCCTTCTCTCTACCACAGCCATGTTGGTTGCCTCATCTTCCCTGCAAGAGCAACTGCTTCTCCATCCTTGTGGCATGACCTCCTTCCCCACTACCAGGCAGCAGGGCCTTACCTACGTTTCCCACATTGTCCAAAATCTTCACATACACTTATCTTGAGAGTTTTTCTCCAGAGCCCAGAGATCTTTCATGATCTTTTATAATAAGTTGCATGGTAGAGAGAAATGGTTGACCCTCCTCAGCCACACAGTGGGGGTTCAAAAGCATCTCTCCACTGCCCAGAGCCTTGTGCTCAGCATTACCTTCAGGATTATGAACTGCATGACTCCCAGGTAGTAGAGAATGGACATCACACAGCTGAAGAAGACAATGATGGGCAATGACTGGAGGCAGAAAGCAAACAGTGAACGTCAGGCTTTAGGGAGTTCTAGACAACCTACAACACAGCATATATAGGGGTTGATTATAAAGTTGCGCACAGAAGGTCTGAGCAGCTTGTAAGGTGCAGAATGTTATAGAAATCCTGGGCACAGCGAGCTAGTCCAATGGCCCACACTGGCAAAGCGAAGTAGACTTAACATGGCTGGACATCTGTGGAGTTAACACAATGGCCAGAAACTCACCACTTGTCTTGTTTGGGAGCATTTGTGAGTGCAAATTCCAGGAAGACAGCAGCAGCTTTGTGGAGGTTATGGGCAAGGTGCCCTCTGATGCCTCCTAAGTGTTGCTCTTGTGTCTGGCACCTGCAAGCTTATCGGGGGAAGAGGAGGCAGAAAGCAGTAGGGACAGGTGTTGGTGGGGAAAGCACAGCAGCTCCCGTCTCCCAGGATTTCCTCACCCTGGTGCTGAAAAGAGAAGCACTCGGTGAAGCTGCTTTAGCTGCCCTCTTCACTTTCCCCAATGTCTCCAACATGCGCAGTGCACATCAGAACAGAACCCAGAAGCATTGGAGACAGGGAAGATGGCGGCAGCTAAAACTACCTGGCCTGGCATGAATTTTCCAAAGGACATAGCTCTTAAAAGAAATAAAAATTAAGAATGCTGATGTCAACCACAGATGGGCTCCATGGACCCTGGCATTTTTTTGTCCCACTATGCCAGATAACGACACTAGGCCTGTTGCCCAGACTGTAGCCCACAGCTCAGATGGGTCTTATCCCAGTCCAACCATGCAGTGAAAAGCCAGCCTCTTGTGTCAAGGACTCAATAGCAAAGATGACTCAGAGAAGGATAAGGCCAGAGAGAGAGAGAGAGAGAGAGAGAGAGAGAGAGAGAGATTAGGGTCAAACATGCCCCTTAAGCTAACCTGAAAGGCAAATGCCTCTTGGATCAATTTGTCTCCAAAGACGAAGCTGGAACCAGCTGTGGTGTAGTTCAGGAATGTCTATAAGGGAACAGAGAGAACATTGGGGAGAATGAGTATGCACACGACTTTACTCAGTTGCATTGGATAAGGTGGAGACCTGTGCTTATTTTGGAACATCTTTCCTGAAATGTACATACGATGTTACAGTGGACAGTTCAAGCATCATTGTGAAGCCAGAGGTGCTACTTCTGCGAGTCTTATTCAGGGCTCATGACCCTGGTCACCACACAATAAATAGCTTTTCCCCACTGCTGCTCAGAGACTCTCTTTTTTTTAACAAGCCCACCACTTCCCCCATAAAGAGCCTTGCCACCACCATTAGGAAGCTCCCTTATATTAGATTATCTAGTTGAGGGTTGGCAACAGCTGTCCAGGGTTTCAGACTGGATCTTCCCCGGTCCTACCTGGAGATGTTGGGGGCCTTCTGCATACAACACTATGGCTAACTGGCATGCTGGGAGCAAGGAAAGATGGCAACAGTCAGAGAGCAAGACCTCTGGCTACTTTGGCCATCTATGGTGACAGTGGCAGGAGAAAGGGAAGAGGAAGTTCCTTCACAGGTGGCGGTATTAAGAGAAGGAGAGCCGTATTGACATTGCACTGCCACTGCTGCCACCACCAAAGTTAGGTGGCTCCCTTCCATCTGAATCAGTTCTGTTCCACCCCACTGAGGGAAATCAAACCGCAATGCTAGCTCACTATCTGTGGACCAGGTTGGTGTTGGAGCAGCTTGATGCACCCCTAATGGAATGCATTATTATATACTGTGAACACCCTGCATTGCCTTTTCCATTTGCCTGGGTCTTTATTTCACATTTTCAAGACACCTGCCCCTCCCACCTGTCTCAGGAAGGGCTGCTGTCATCCCCCTGAATTAGGATGTTTGGCACATGAAGCTGCCTTGCACCAGGGGTAGCCAATGTGGTGCCCTCTAGATGTTCTTGGGCTGCAAGTCCCATCGTTCATGACAATTGGCCTTGCTGGCTGAGCTGGATGGGAGTTTAGAGTCTAACAATATTCACGGGGCTCTAAATTGGCTACCTCTACCTAATACTGAGTCTGAACATTGGTTGAACTTGAACCAAACCAGTCCTGTTTATTCCATCTAGCAGCTGCTCTCCAAGATCTTGGGTAGAGGATGCTACTGGATCTGCAATTGGGGCTGAATGTGGGAGCCGGTGAGTGCAAAGAACGCACTCAGATATAGTCACTTCCAACAACACTGCTCTGCACCTGAATCTGAGTACCAAGCCACTGGAAGGCCTGAAATCCAGGTTCTGTCCGGATGATGAACACTCCAAGGATAAACTGCAGGCCAAGCCCCCAGAACACAGCTCTCCACGACACCTGCAACACAGCACAAGAGGGAATCTTGTGAATACAGAAACCAAGGGACATGTCAGTGAGAATCAATGTTAGCCCCAGGTTGGAGAAGTGCTAACCTCAGGGTTAACAAAGCACACTGATTTCTCGAATTCGCTGGAGGAGGAGGCACCAATGATCCCCAGCATGAATAGGGTGGTTGCTATGCAAAGTCCAAAAAAATCAGCTCAAGTTCTACATATTTCAATTGGATTCTGTGAGAGAGGGTCTTAAGTGAGCAAATCAACTGAATGGGAGCCATTTGAACTTGTCAGCTGGTGCCCCCAAAGGGAAAAAGCAGAGCAGATGGAGTAACCCAGTGTGGCCTAGTGGTTAGAGTGTCAGGCTAACACTGGGGAGGTCTATGTCCAAGCTCTGACTCAGCTTGCTGAATGACCTCTCAGGCAGTCCCACCTCACATGGATTAAAATGGGGAAGGGCGTGCCTCATAGGCTGCCTGGAAAGGTAGGGCATAAATAAACTGTCCTTCATTGCGTGCCTTCAGAAACAGATGCTGGACTGCCATTTATTGGAACGCTCCAGTTCTGGACTTCTGGCATCAAGCAAGGCCTACAACCCACCCACCCCACTGTAACTGTTTTATCGTTACGAAGTTCTATCTTGCCCAACCGCTCTGCAGGTTTTATTTAAAATCTTGGTGCCTGAGCTCTAGCAGAATCTCAGCCCAATTCTATGACTGCTAATTCTCAAGTGAAGCCCCACTGAACTCCGAGAAGATTGCTCCAACGGATAGATACATAGGATTGCGAGTTTTATAGACTGGGAAGGTGGCAGGAAATTGTGGGTTGCAGATGTATCAAATCATCTGCGGGAAAGTGTGGGTTGCAGGTGTATCAAATCATCTAAGGACCCGAGGCCAAAGAGAATGCAGCTACTTACGGCTCCGTGGTGTTTGGAGCAGACAAAGAGCACCAGCACCAGCGCAGCGAAGCCACCCAGTGACACCAACTGCTCTCGCCTCTGGGACATGTCAAGAACCAGCCACACTACCAGGCCGATCAAAATGATTGCACACAGCACCCTAGGAGGGAAGCAGATCACCATCATTGCAGAGATACACCCAGACAGGCTTTGCTAAATAAATGAGATTTGTTGGAGAGGCTGTTCTTCACATCCTGATGGTTGGGATGCAAGACCGTGTCCAGACATGATTATGGGATTCGTCCCCCTCCTCACCCCCTTCCCCTGCCTAGCTAAGATAGTTTTATTCTAGCAAGCATGTGGCCTGCTGGATTGAAGGGTTATAGAACTGAACTGTTGTCTTTTGAGCTCTTACTTCTGGCACATTGCTTGCCAACAGAACTTGGTTGAAGTTCTCTACCATTTCTATTGGGTTGTGGTTTTTTTGCCATTTTATTGTATAACATTGAATTTAGGGATGGGAAATAGATTTGATTCAGTAAGCAACTGATGCTGAATCTTTCAAATTTGTACTTTCCCAATCTACGAACCAAAATGCAACCATCCTTTGAAATTTGCTCTTACTGGAATTTCGCAATGCAGTTCTCCAAACAAATGGTGTTCACAGAAATATATATTTTAGGGGGAAGTGTGCTAAAAATGAAGGTATTTGTAAAAAATAACATACAAAAATGCATTATATTGGGCAAAATTGCTTGCAAAAACGGGTACATTAGTCAGAATTGTCCATACAAATGTGTTCATTACAAGACATTTGCATTAAAATGCTGATAAATTTTCATGAGTGTTTACCCCCCACCAAAAGAAAGAAAGAAAGAAATGCTGCAAAATGTGGAAAACTGTATTTAAGACTGAAAAAATGAGCTGTTGTTTTAAGAAAAATGATAATTTTCAGTGTGGAATAAATCACTGCAGAGCTGGCCATCTACAGCAAGATACATTTTCAGAGTGCAACTTTGAGGTACCGTAAGTCCCATTTTGTTCAGTGGGATTTGCTGCCAGATTAAGTATGTTGAGAACTACACCATCCTGAGCATATTTGCAAAAGGTTCCCTTGCAGTCTTCACAATGGATGGATATGAGGGTGGAGATCGTTCCTATATATTTTTTAATTTATTTAATCATTAAATGATTAAATCGCTCCTATTCGGATCTTTGCAGCAAGCCCCTAACTCACCATTTCAGCCATGGCCAGATGCTACGGCAGCATTTTCGGAAAGGGCTGAACATCTGGAAAATCTTGGAACCCCAGAATTTCTTGACCATGCTATAGATCATGAAACAAACCACCAGGGCAGTCAAAACGACCAACGCCAAGGCTCGGTCAAAGTCCAGCCAACAGGCTGCAATGAAGTAGGCCACATAGCCTAGAGAGAAAGAGATGCAAAGGTCAGGAAATGTACCTGTGGGTCAAGTCCTTTGCCAACAGTGCAGGGCTGGGCTCCGCTTTCTCTCTGTAGTTATCAAGATATTCTCTCCAGGCCATTGCACTGAGGTAAGGTACTGCAATGCTGAAATCTAGCAAGTCGCCCTACCTCATTCGGTATTTAGGCCGCATTCAATAGTAAACAGCTGTGGGCAATTCTGGACAGTGGAAGTCGGTTCATTAGGACAAAGGGGTCATGGCTCCATCAATCTCAGCCTGCCCTTTGCCAACCCCTGTCTCCCTACTTAACAACCAGCTTCCTAGTCTCAGTTTTGCACTTGTAGGACTCAGCAGGAAGGTAAAAAGGTAAAGGGACCCCTGACCATTAGGTCCAGTCGCAGACGACTCTGGGGTTGCGGCGCTCATCTCGCTCTATAGGCCGAGGGAGCTGACGTTTGTCCACAGACAGCTTCCGGGTCATGTGGCCAGCATGACTAAGCCACTTCTGGTGAACCAGAGCAGCTCACAGAAACACCGTTTACCTTCCCGCCAGAGTGGTACCTATTTATCTACTTGCCACTTGATGTGCTTTCAAACTGCTAGGTGGGCAGGAGCTGAGACTGAGCAACGAGAGCTCACCCTGTCGTGGGGATTCGAACCGCCGACCTTCCAATCAGCAAGCCCTAGTGGTCTAAACCACAGAGCCACCCGAGTCCCTAGCAGGAAGGTAGATGGTTACAAATGCAGAATTAAGTCTTGAGGTAATTGGCTCTGGCGCCACCTACTGTTAGGCTCCCTGTCTTCTGCCCTACCAGTCCCAATGGGCACCAGGCACAACTGCTTCTAGAGGGCTTTGTAGGGGAGCTATATCCTACAAGTGCTCATCACTTTGCTCTCAATCAAAGATCGCTCCCAATGTTCCATCTGAGCCGAAATTTATTTGGATTTTTTTAAAGCTCCTCCTGAAACACCGGGAGAATTTTGGTCTTCCCCAGGGAACATTTGTTTTCATATTGGTGAAGAAAGCAATGGCTTACTTCCTACACCTTCCTGTCTTAACCTGTTGCTTCCTTCGTACACCAGCTTGAACTTAACAATCATGTTGCACTTAGCATGACTTGAGCTGAAATTTCTCAGAATGCTGCGGTTCCTGTACTGCAGGGGGTTGGACTAGACAACCCTTAGGGTCCCCTCAAACTCTACAATTCCATGGGGAGAAAGCCATTAGAGAATCTCACCTCTTCCCGCCCCCCACCCAAGACTATTCAGCAGAGTGCTCTCCCCCAATGTCACCATCCACAATTGGTGTGGAGACTTTTAGAGGGATCATATATGATCGGCTCATGTAGCCTAGAGGTTTACCAAAAGGAAAGAAAACCCAAATTATTAGGTGTGTCGCCCCACTCCTTCCAGTGCCACAAAGGTGTCAAGGTGTGTGTATGCATAATAGGCCTCACCTGCACACAGGATGCCCAAGAAGATCTTCCGTAGTATCTTGGCATGAGCCTTGCAAAAGCACTTTGTCTTAGAGAAAGGCTCAGCGGCTGCATTCTTGATCCTGAAGAGAATCACACCAAGAGAATAAGTCTGGATGCATGTCTGAAAGAGGGGGAACGGGGCTGCCACTTGTAGCTCCAGCAGTCCCACGTGTCCTGCAAGAGGCTGGAGGAGCTTCTGCACCTGTGTGACTCCCTTCATTCTTGTTAAAAGGTGAGGGGGAGTGGCAGATGAGGATGCTTACCTGATGCCCTTTCAAGTCACTGCTGCGGGGACCAGGGGTGCAACAGTATGACTTTGGATAACCACCTTCCCTCCAATTCTGAGGCTGCTGGGGGAGTCTAGAAGGGATACCTCCTCCTGTAAGTACCTGTCCAAACCCTAAGGTATCCTGCATTTGCTGGTTGTTTTCAAATCCTTTTATTTATATAGTCTTCTATTGTGATCACTTCTTACATTTGGGGGTTAAGCTGGGCTGGATTTTTAAGCTTCGTTGTGGCTTTATTTTTATTTGCACAATGCAAATAAAAGTGTCTAACAACTGTTTATGTATGCAGAATGAGTCAATAAAGAATATATTTTCCATACCTCTGGAAAGAAGTATCATGCGCATCATTGCCCTCCTTGATCTCAGAAGGCCAAGGGTTCTCTGCCACCTGCGGATTTCTGTCTGCTTCCTGCCAAAGGGCACAGGGAAATATTTCCTGTTCATAAATGCTTTTAAAGCAGCAGTTGATATTAATGCACCAGAGGTGGCCTTTGCTCTCTCTGGTCTAGGCATACAAAGGTACAGTTTTTCTCCTGCTTAGAAGCCTATTTTAGCATTAAGCGCTATATAAATTAATAAACAATGACAACAACAACAAGGTCCTCTTTTGAGAAAGTGCAAAGGGCAGAGCTAACAAGCAGTGGCGGTGTTACCGTGAGCTCTAACGCTGGATTCTCCAAACCTCTGTCGCCAGCTCCAAGTGAAATCCTGACTTCTCCCATCTCTCCGGCACTCTGCAGCTACCTGAAGTTGAACTGCTGGCAAAGACAGTGCATAGTCAGTCTGGAAGCAAAGGAGCCCTGGCACCCTCCTGTCTCAGGATCACACCAATCCTTCTGTCTGATCTTGTACTCATTATAAATCGGAGTGCAGACATGAATGGGCTGCAAAAGGTCCAAGCTGGGAAAAGAACTGGCCCACTAATAAAATCATATGGCGATGTCTTGCGCTGCCCAGGAGTAGGAACATAACAACATAAAGAGTCGTGCTGGATCAGGCCAATCTAGTCCAGCATCCTGTTCTCACAGTGGCCAGCCAGATACCTGTGGGAAGCCCACAAAGCAGAAACCAAGGACAAGCCCACTCTCCTCTCCTGTGGATTCCAGCCACTGGTATTCAGAAGCATTGTTGCCTCTGCCTATGGAGGTAGATTATAGCCATTGTAGCTAGTCGCTCCTCCATGAATTTGCTTGATCCTCTTTTAACGTGGTAAGTAAAAGGTGCAGTCTGCTGGAGCCCTTGAAAAAGTCAAAACATCACCCTCAAAGAAAAGAGATTCCCCACCTTGACAATGCACACACAGGGCTGCATGTTCTTTTCTTCGCACAGAAATGCTTTGAAAGCAAATGATACGAATGCACCAGAGATGGCCATTGTTTTTCTCTCTCTGGTCTCCTGGACCAGGTTTAGAAATGCCCCCTACCAATTGCTGGATTGTTCGACTTCTCCCAAATTAAATGCTCTCTTCCCTCAAAATAAATGCTGCCCACCCTAGTGATCTCATCCTGAGTGGCTGGCAAATAACTCACAGCAATATCGAACTCTGTCCTGCTCCTCATGAGACGTAGGGAATTCCTTCTTGGTCAGATCCACTCATGCCTCAGGCTAGGCAATGGAAAGTTATCAATTAACAGCACAGTCCAAAGAACTGGAGGCTGATCTCCTAACACAGCAAAGTCCTGCTCCTCTTCACTCACGTAGGGATTGTTTATTTTCAGCCTCATTACTTCCTGCTGATAAGTATCGTTTTCTGGGAAACAGCAAGGCAGGTTCCTCCAGATGGATGAGAACACCATCTGACCAAACTCTTCTCTGAACTAGGATCCCTTTATCTAGCGCAGGGATGGGGAAGCAGTGGTCCTCCAATGTCAGTTTATTTGCAAAAGAACAGTACAGTGTCATTTGATGTGCTGGTCAATTGGGAGAAGACAGTACTCTATTCCTGTCCTGTCGGACTTTTCCAGGAGAGATAGGAAAGGAAATTTGGTCAGAAAATGACAGAGCTCCGTTAAAACTCCTGTTCTTTAGAGCAAGCCAGAACTGAAATAGGAAGAGGCTTCTTCCTAATACATTGTGTGGACAAGTCTGATATGCATAGCCCTGCCTACTGGAGTCAGAGGGATGTGCAACCTGCTCTTAAAAGATGGTATGCTGGTCTCAACTTTTAAAGTACAAGCAGAACTGGATTTTGCTCACTGGTTTGTGCTCACATGTACACCTTACTTCCTGGTGTGCATAGGATTCCACCTTAAATTGCTCGAGATCACAATGCCTTAAGGACCGCCTTCTCTCACAAGAACTCACCTGGATATTAAGGTCTGCCTCAGGAGCCAATCTGAGGGTCCCTCCATCATTAGAGATAAAGCAGGTGCTAAATGCAGACAGGAACTTTTCGGTGGTGGCACGCCAACTCTGTAGCATCCTTGCACTCGAAGGCTTGCTTGACACAGACATCCAGGGAAACCTTTTTCTTCTCCCATGCTGTTCAGATTTAGTTATCTATCAATGACTGGGCTTTTCTGCCACTCCATTTTTTATCTGGTTGTTTCACTTATTTGTATGATTGTTGTTATTTTATCAGTATTTTCAACCTAATTTTAAGTAAGCCATTCTGGAAGGCCGAGGTCTAAAATAGGCTACAAATCCTATGAATAAATGGAAGATTTATGTTCCTGTTTCTAGAAGCTCCTGTTTCTAACAACAAATGCAAAAAAGGGATTCAATTGACTGCAATCAGGAAAAGAATAACCTTTAATCCTTGCAAATTCACTTGCGGAAAACAAAACATGCTAAAGTCCCTTTGGAGAGCTGCTGGTGCCAACTGCTTTACCACCAACCTTGGAAGGCACAGATAACAAATTAGCAGCCTCTTTAGTCATACTGAACTGGGCAGTTCTGTTATCTGTTAGCAGTGGTTGTTGGGGTTCTTTATATGACCACAGCAATCAGAGTGGTGTTGGCCAACATATGGAAATCTGACATATGTCCTGGAATAGATGCATGGAAAGAGAAACTATCAGAATATGCAGTAATGGCAAAACTCGCGAATTTAGTAAATGATAGACTCATGGCAGAACACAAAAAAACTTGGAATCTTTATATTTTGTATACAACTTAACAGAACTGTAACAAAATGAACATCTGTATGGATTTGTATAATAGACCTTAGGTTACAAAAATATTTCCTGTTTAAAAATAGCTTTGTGTGTATATGATAAAGAAATAAATATATAGTAGAAGAAATTTTGTCTGTCTGATTTAGAAATGAAATCATATTTTAAAATAATTTTTGCTTTAGATTTTTATAATCATATATGGTATTTCTCCAATAGCAAACTACCTAGAATTGGAAATAATATTTAGTACACCAACCTTTGTTTAACTCTAGATAAATGTCAGCTTGCTGAGTTATTTTGTACCATTGTGATTCAATGTTATATTTGCCAGCAGGCAGATCCAGCAATACAGAGTTTTGCTGCTTAGCAAGAGATTTGGGGAAGTTGCTACCATTCTTCACTGTGATAAGATTACACACTGAGTACTCGTCTCCTGTTTACTGTGCAAGCAAGTCAGCCAGGCCATAGCATGAGTACCTGCCAGCCATCTCATCCTAGGTCACCTCCTATGCAGCATCAGGCAGGTGAAGTCACTAACATCCATGAGAAAATATACCTAAGGCAAATTCTGGGACTCCTGAATCCACAGATACCTGCACAGTCTCTAGCTCAGGTGTGGGGAACCTCTGGCCCTCCAGATGTTGTTGAACTCCTGCTTCCTGGAGTTGACAGGAGTTGCAGTCTAGCAAGAGCTGGGGTCGCCAAAGGTTTCCCATACCTCACCAGAGGAAAAGGATTCTGCATATGCTCAGGAGCACATTTGCCCTGCGGTCTTTGAAATGCTACATCCCCCTTGGAGATCAAGGATTTCTGTGCATGCTCCAGGACACTCAGCCAAGTGCCAGAATTTTGGTCATCCCAAAGGTAGCTGCTGCACTCGTTAGACACAACGTCTGCTGAAATTGCTGATAAATTTGCACTGGCTTCCTCGCACTTTGAGACTATCTGAGGTGGGGACTGGAACAGGCCTGCTTCTTTGAGGACTTGTTAATTTATTTTAGCACTCCTTTGGAAACAAGCAGGTATGTGCTCTTTCCAGTCGACCGGGCATATTTCCAAATGTGAATTCCGCAGAAAAACAACAGACTGTGAAGCATTCATGTGCCCCATGTGCCCATGGCTCTGAAATTCATGTGCTCCCATGCCAGAGAGGTTTTATGAGCAAATTTATGGTTCCTTTCCCCACTTAGGCCAGACAGGTCCCCCACGCGTTTGCCTTTAATGTTATGGCCCACCATTAAACTTGCATGCACCACGAAATGTGCCACCCACATGGAAAGAGCAGGCTGCATTTACCCTTTTCTCTCCCGATTTGAGTTCCACCTGAAAATTATGTGGCAGAAGTTACAAATGCTTGCAAATCCATGCCCCTGCTTAATTCACAGAGTGCAGAAGGGTAGTGATATTATTAAGCCCCCCGCAGCAAACGTAGAAAAAGAGAGCCACCAAGCACCTTAGAAACAAATGGATTTATCGTGGCAGAGTCAGTCTTAGGGCTAGAGCAGGCATCCCTAAACTTGGCCCTCCAGCTGTTTTGGGACCAGAACTCCCATCATCCCTAGCTAACAGGACCAGTGGTCAGGGATGATGGGAATTGTAGGCCGAAAACATCTGGAGGGTCAAGTTTGGGGATGCCTGGGCTAGAGAGCTTGGGATTAGAGCATTCTGCATATTTGATAAAAAGCACAAATTCACAGGGTTCCCCCCTCCCATTAATCTGTGGGGAATTTGATGCCCCTCCCCCCTTCAGCCTCCAAAGGGGGGCGGGGTTACAGAGAAACAAATCTCTTGGCTCTGTTGTTATATAAATGATAAATGGAGATGATATGAAATGGAATTACAAACAATACAGAATGTATACATAAAAGGGGAACTCGAAAACTGAATATATGGTAATTCACACAAAATCCAGTAAAATATGACTGATTGAATGATTAGCAATTGGATATGATTTGCATGCTGATTAGCAAATGGCAAGCACTGGCAAAGCAATAAAAGGGACTAATATTCGATTACTTTTTAAATTAATTTTCAATTTCAATCCAATAATAGCCTCATGATAACGATACCAAACTATAATACGATTACAAACATATTGTTCAAATACAAAATTATATAATTTAGGCAGCCTCCCATTTGCTAGAATTGATTATTTTATTTCTACGTTCCAAAATCTTACGAATTTCAATTACATTCCAGTCAAAAAAACAATCCCTTATATAACTGCAAGATTCACTCCATAAATAATAAAGGATGGGGAAGAGTCAGCTCTAAGTCTCCATCGTAAACCTTTTGCAAAATAGAGTTTCCCTCCCTTTTTCCTTAAACATGCACAGTTCTGTTTGATGTTACCTTCCATATCTATAAAATGGATCAGGCTTGGTTTCTAAATGCCTCAACCGTTCCTCATAAGGCTTGGTTTCCAGACCTTTCATTATCCTGGTCACCCTCCTCTGCTCACTTTCCGGCTGCTCAATATCTTTCTTCAATTCGCCTGCACTGACCGGCAGCAGCTCTCCAGGGTTTGGAGGGGGGACATTCCCATCCCAGCCCCCCCCCAGAGATGGCACCCAGGATGGAAGACCTGCATGCCAAGCAGATGGTCCAATCCTGCGCTATGGAGATGCCTAGCCTGCCTGGAAAGGCATGGGGCTGGTCTCCCTTTGCGAATGGGGCTGCAGGAAGGATGTGAAATGAAGATGCAGCCCAGCTGCAGGCGGAACAGCAGGTGCCTCCGAGTTCTGACAGAGGAGCATCACCACTCAGGGGGGGGGGGCAGGTCCTGGGGGGGGGGGTTGCCACAGTGACAAGTGTGGGAATCTTCAGGGATGCAGGAGAGGATATATTGTCTGATAATACCTTTTCCAACTTGTGTTAACAAGTTTACAATTTTAGCAGAGTAACATTCCCCCTTTTAAACTTGCAGCGGATGCGCTTGCTCAGGCTCGCTAAAGCCTCTATAATAACTGTTCTGGTAAAGGTAAAGGGACAGGGACCCCTGACCATTAGGTCCAGTTGTGGACGACTCTGGGGTTGTGGCGCTCATCTCGCTTTATTGGCTGAGGGAGCCAGCATACAGCTTCCAGGTCATGTGGCCAGCATGACTAAGCCGCTTCTGGAGAACCAGAGCAGCCCACGGAAATGCCGTTTACCTTCCCACCAGAGCAGTACCCATTTATCTACTTGCACTTTGACGTGCTTTCGAACTGCTAGGTTGGCAGAAGGGACCAAGCAACATGTGCTGGTCCCAGGGTGAATAAGGTACTATTACCATAGCCCAAGAACAGTCCAGAGTCTCTAGCAGGGCAGACGATCACTAGATGAGACGCGAGGTCCGAGACAGGGAGCCGGGCGGGGTAACAGGAATGCTGGTAGGGCAGAAGCAGGAAGCCAGGCGAGGAACAGGAGCACTGGTAGGGCAGAAGCAGAAGTTCAGGCGAGGAACAGGAACACTGGTAAGGCAGAAGCAGGAATCCAGGCAAGGAACAGGAACACCGGAGAGTCAGGAGCAGGAAGCCAGGCGAGGAACAGGCACACTGGGAGTGCTGAACAAGGACTGGGTAAAGCAGGTACTCCACAACGACGTTGCTCCCGCAACCTGGGACCGGGCTGCCTGACCTTTATCTTCTTCTAAGGCCGGGGGCGGTCCAGACCCCCAGAAGCCCCGCCTCTCTTGGCCTTAAGGCGAGCACTCCTCCTGGGAGACACCAGTTCCCTTCGCCTCTCTGCCCTAAGCCTCTGCAGATCAGGAGAGGCCGAAGGGTTACTGGGCCCCGGGGGAGGCTCACCTGTAGCCACTGAGTCTTCCAGCACCTCTGGGGCCTGAATGATTTCACCTGGTGCCTGCTCTTGAGTTTCCTCAGCATCTAGGCCTTGCCCCAGTTCAGCCGGCCCTGGAGGCGGGGACTCCTGTGCCGGCTGGGATTCCTCCGGATCGCTCTCAGACTCGGAATCCCAGGCCATCACACAACGGGAGCTCACCCTGCGGCGGGGATTCAAACCGCCAACCTTCTGATTGGCAAGCCCTAGGCTCTATGGTTTAACCCACAGCGCCAGCCATGTCCCTCATAAAAAGGTTTACTCACATATCATTCTGTTCACAATCAGATCCCAGAAGGCAGACTTAGCTTAGAAAAGTAACATACACTTGGAAACTATTCCGTAAGAAGACATTCCCTTTGTCCTCTCTTGGCTGGAGCATCTTTGCTTCTTCAATGCATGTAGTGAGAGATGGCTGCGCTGCCCTGTGCTTTTGTGATTACCTGCACAGGTGAGGCCACACCCACCTCTAGTCACATGCAGAGGAAGTCTGTCCCAGGTAAACCTGCTGGCTGGACAAACATTCCTCCCCATGTTCACTCTAGGAATGTTGTACTTGACTGCTCATGTTTCACATCCCACAAGGACCCGCCCTCCTTTGTGACATCTCTTGCTTATCCTTTAAAACCCACTGACTTGCAGGCGGCCATTGTGGGTTAGTGAGGAGAGAGGTGGTGGTAGCAGTTGGTGGAGAGTAGATGGAGGATTAGTGAATTGTTCTTTTTCTGTTTTCTTATTTTGATTTCATTTATTACTTTTATTTGATTTGATTTATATTTTCTTTTATTCTTTTAACAGTTTATTTATTTATTGTTTTGTTTTAATATTTTTGTTTTTTGTGCACATCTGTGCATATTCTGTATATATTTTGTAAATTTTTATTTTTTTTATATGGAGGAGTAGTTAGGGTTAAGTGTAAGGTCAGGGCGGGGGTTAGGTATAGACTTAGGGCAAGGGTTGGGGTCAGATTTAGGCTTGGGTGGGCATTTCAGATAGTTACTTTAGATAGGAGGGTGGGATATTTCGTGGACGACATGGGGCAGGCTGTAAGTAGCATCACTTTTTCCGGGGGGGGGGTGTGACTCTGTTTCCCAGCCAAGTTGTCCTGGCCAAGTCCCCAATCCACATAAGTTGGATCCACTCTTGTCCTTGAGATGGCTACATGTCTGGCACTCAAGAGACCAGGAGGGCAGTGATGATCACCCAAGCAGAAGGGTTGCTGTGTATGTGGTCTCATGCTTCAGGGATGATGGCTGCCCCTAGCCAGGTCCCAAATGCCTCCTCTGGTATTGGGGCTGCTGGCGTCTGAGTCGCTCTTTCCACTCATCTCTTCTAGGATCAGGTGCTTAAGGTGCCTGTTCAGGCGCTGCCACAGGGTGGCCCCCCAGCAAGACCCAGAGCAGCCCGTGGCACCAGGTGAGCAAGTGGCCCTCCTTTTTTGGACAGAGGAGGGCAGGGATGGGCATGGGGGGCAACCAGTCCAAGGATGCAAAAGAGGACTCACCTGTTCCCATGTCCTTCTGTTTACAGTTTTGCTTCTGTTCCGCATCCCAGCCCCAGGGGTGAGTATTGGAGAAAACAAGAGCAGGGACTGGATCCCTCAGACCCCACCCACCCTGCAGCCCGGGCTCTTTGCCCCCCACTCTGCACTCTCAGATGCGGAGAAGCCCTCTCCTCACGAGGAACTGATAGCTTGACTTTTGCATTTCAGCTGCTGGAGGATGAACAGATCTACCTCCTGGGGGGTCATGCAGAGCTGCCAGACAGCTGAGCTCAGGGGGCTCCGATCCCTGAAGTGCTCCAAGCAGGAGACGGCCCAAGCCATTCTGGTGAGTGATGGGTGGTGTGGGGGGAAGGGGTTGTGCATCTGCGGAGAGGACCCTGCCGGCTTAGGGCATGGGGTTGCCATTCCCCTGCAAAGCCAAGCCTGGTGTTTGGGGTCGGAGCTGATTTTCCTCTGTTCTCTTCCAGGACATCTTGGGGCCCTTGGAGCACTTCAGGGATCACCCCCTGACCCTGGCCTTGGAGGCCCTCCTCCAGCTAAGGTGAGTGGGGTCTTTGGCGTGGATGGGGTTGTGGGTGGGGGGCAGAACTCCAGGGGGAAAGAGCAGGCGGGAGGGAGAAGGGGGCAAGGGAGACTCTAACCCTCTCCCTTTCATCTCTGCAGCACCATGAGGCCCAAATTCAGCTGTGATATGATCAGTGCGATCCTGCACAGGACATCAGAGGCTGTGCTAAAAGGGGCCAAGGAGGAGGAGAGAGAAGTATGCCCTTTGTTTTGACTTCCCTTCACGGCTCTTTCTTCTTTGTCACACACTTGCAGAATCCAACCCAGCATTCAAACTCTCTTCTCTCTTTTCCCGCAGGAACTGAAGAGGCACTTCCGGCTCCTGCTGGGGAGTCTCCTTATGGAAGCCCCCAACCCTGGCACCCTCCTCCACCTTCTCAGTGTAAGTATCCCGATGGCATCAGGGGTGGTTTTAGGGTTGTCGTCCCCCCCCCTTCCCCAATGGACTGCACCATTTCTGGGCCACAGAGCCTGTTTGGCTCCCAATTTGGTCCAAGACCAAAGCTGGCAAACCCTCATGGTCCAGAAGTGCCAGGGACTCCGTGGTGGGGGCAGTGGGGGCTGCTTTGACCCAGACTGGCCCCTGACTCTCAGAGGCTCTTTCCTCCTGCAGGACCTCCGAGGATACGCCCTGGGGGAAAGTGGGGAGGCTCAAGAACTAGCGGCCAGCAGCATTTCCTTGCTGCTGGTTGTTGCCCGGAAATACCCCAACCTCAGAATAAGTACCTTGCCTTCTTCTATTCATTTCTTTGGTTACTTCCATCCCCCCAAGATCACATCCCCAAGTGATCTTTAGCGCAGATGATGCGGGGTGTGTCTCTGGGGGTCAGGATGAGGCCAGAGGCTTTTCCTGACCCCTTTCCTGCTGCTGCCCTTCCACCTCTGCCCAGGAGGCTGCAGGGCCCAGGGAGGTCCTCTGGAACAAGGGATTGGGCCCAAGACAGAGGGAGACCCATCCTTCCTGACTTGGCGCTGCTTCTGTGCTCTCTTGCTCCCATCTGACCCCAATTTTTCTTTCCTCTGCAGATGATAGTTCGGCCGGACCTGGCTTGCTTCCGCCTGAAGCCGAAAGAAGGTAAGCCCCACACCTTGGAGACAGCGCCCTTTGATTAAAGTCCTGTGGGAAAATCTCATTTTCATTTTCATTCTCTTCTCATTCTCTTCCATCCAGATGACATCATCATTGAAGATATATAAGTATTGAGGACCTCGGGCTCCATTGGATAGCAGAGAGAGGCCAACATCCAAATGCACTCAGCAGGTAAGACTTTCTCAAAAGCCCATCTGTAGTTAGAGATGCCCTGTTTCATCTGCAAGAAAAGCAGGCACTCCTGGCATCCTGCTTACCATTTTTCTCTTGCAGGTGACAGAATGATGCCGGCAGGACCTCCTTCTCCATCATTTCGTGGCGGCAGAAGGGAAGCAGTGGCTGTGGGACCAGATCAGGTTCTACACTGTGAGATGTCCCCTCCTGCTACCCTTGGCAGCTAAGCATATTTACAGACTAAGTCACTTTAGCGAGCACAGCACTGCTTGATATACGTCCAAGTTTTGTTAACAGGCACCGTGGTCTAAACTCCAGAGAAAGGTAATTCACTAGCTCCAGCTGTGGTGCTGTGAAAGAGAATAATAATTAAAAAATCAACAGCAGCCATCTTGTTTTCTCCTCCTGCCACAAACACAACCCTCTTACTTGTCCAGGGTAATGGCAGCACACAGCAATTATTCTAAGAAAGCTACTGGAATAGCTATCCTGTATACAGTGGCCTGGAAAACTGAAAAATTGACCATCACATACAAGTTGGCTGAATCCTTCAAACTAGTCAGCGGTTTGGATTCCCAGCTTTTTATGGAAAAATTGTGCCATCTGCTGGTCACTAACTTCACAAGAAAACTCTGGGGAAATAGAAAACTACGTATTACACTACAGTGCAGATGTAATGCCCCAACTCAAGAGCTGCAAGGAGAAAGCTCACAGAAACAAAAGGATGGTTTCTTTGGAGTGGAGTAAATTCCCCTTATTTTGCTTTCCCCAAGACAGAGTGCAATTTATGATTTTCAGGCACTAAAACGTGTGGGACTTGCACTGCACGTGTGCTATCGTGAAACATGGGGTTTGCACCACCCAACGTTGCAGAGGGCGATTTGCATGTGTTTGGCACTGTTTCGAGTGAATCAGACATCAGATTTTTGGTGAAACTGTGACCCCATTAATGTAGCACGCTAAAGAAAATATTAGGTTGAACCTTTTGCAAATACACTAGATCAGGCGTCACCAACTTCTTTGATTCATGGGCATTTTTGCAAAAAGGAGAAACTGTCACAGGTACCACACTTACCCCACAGTCAAGCACATGCTGCAGTCTATTGGCTACAACAGAATGTTTATTTCAACCCATATTTCATCAAAGGGAGGAGGCGTTGTGGGTACCAAGTACCATATTTTTTGCTCCATAAGGCACACCGGACCATAGGGCACACCTAGTTTTTAGAGGGGGAAATCAAGGAAAAAAATCTTAGTCCCCCCCCCCCCCCAGCCTCAAAGAGTAGCGGACAGGCTGCGTGGGGCTTCTGGGGGAAGCCCGGGTTCCACCCCCCCAGCCCCAAAGAGCAAAGAAGACAGCGAGCGGGATCCATCCCGCTCGCTGTCTTGGCTTCTATGGGAGAAGCCAAGACACCGAGCAGGATGGATCCCGCTCGCTGTCTTGGCTTCCTCTTTAGCCGTGCACAGCCTCTCCCGGCTGGAGGACCTGCGTGTGGCTATGGCAAGACCCCCACCTCCCGCAAAAGCACACAGGAGCCACGCACCCTTTAAGGAGCGTGCGGCTCCTGCAGGCTTTTCTACGAGGAGGGAGAAGGGACTGACTGGCTGCGTCAGTCCCTTCTCCCTCCTGGGGAAAAGCCCGCAAGAGCCACACGGAGCTCTTGGGGGCTTTTCCTGCCTGCCTCCCCCCTGCATTCGAGCCATAAGACGCACACACATTTCCCCTTACTTTTTAGAGGGTAAAGTGCGTCTTATGGAGCTAAAAATATGGTAATGCTTCTGTAGGCACATGTGCACCTGCAGACACACTGGCAACTCCTGCACTAGGTTACCTGCCAGGAACACAATTCATTATATTTTGTATTGTAGTGTTATATAATGTTCCTAATATATTTTTTTCAAAG
>JAXCMG010000021.1:5492692-5533595 GCA_034642415.1 Podarcis siculus
AAATACGTCTGGTGCCTACTGGGTATCCCTGATTTGAATATGAGATCTTTGGCAAATTTATGATTTGCAACAAGTATATACAGACTATTACTCATCTTATTGCTGGGCAAAGAAAACTGACAAAGGGATGAAGTAGGTGTGACACGTGATCCTGTCTCCCTTCCTCAAGGGATCTTGTTTGAAGTGGGGCCTTTATTGGAAATGGAATATGTAATTCCAGTGCTGTTTTCCCAACTTACTAGTTCCATGCCGCTATTAGGTGGGCTTGGAGGAAAGGCAGGTACCTTTTTAATTGCATTTACTGTATGTATCACTCTTCTGCTAAGACACCTGTAATGGTTTACAATTTAGGTGATATGGAAATGCTGTCTCAATTTCCTCCTCCAAGGTTATGTGCTGCAGTGACCCAGAAGTACCGGAAAGGGTTACTTCCGGGTTTCGCCACTTGAGCACGCGCATGTGCAGAAGCGGCAAATCACAACCTGTGTGTGCACAGACACGGGTTGCGTTCCTTTCAGGTTGCGAAAGGGGCTCCGGAACGGATCCCGTTCGCAACCAGAGGTACCACTGTATATATAACCAAAATGAAAACATCCCGACATCCCTCTGTGGCTACTTTATGAACAAGGAGGGGAGATCCGATCAGAATTCCTTGCATGGCATCTGCACTGGCTCTGCTATTATGAGCTTTTTCTATGGAAGGGATTGTTTGTTTAGGTTTACATCCCCGCTTATTGGGGCAGCTTTAGAATCTGCTGGAACATACACTGACCCTTAATTTTTTTAAAAAAAATGTAAACGGAACGCAACGGGTTAACGTAACTTGATGCGTACATTTGACGCCCAAACCTCACCGTTTCCAGGAGGCGTTGGAAACGGCCAACCTTTCCCTTGCCCAGAGCCCAGGGAAACGGGAGGAAGCTGGGGCACCGCTTGGAGGCGCTGCGGTGTACGAAGCGGCTCCCACGACGGCTGTGTCGCCTCAGGAAAGCGGCGGCGGCGGCGAAGGCCCTCGCCTCTACCATTCGAGCCAAGAAAGCCCGACGGGCGGGAGACGTGGACCACAACCTCTCCGACCATCTCGGTGGAAGGGGCCGGAGCAAGGCCCTCAGCCGCCGACCAAGGGCCGCGGGCGACGCGCCGCCTCAGCCGCTCCCTCGACGGCCAACCGTCGCCTCACATTCAAATCAAGCGCGCGAGAGAGACAGCAACGGCCGCTCTCGGAAGGGGCGGGGCTAGAATACGAGGTGGCAACGTCAGCACGGCGGCGTGCTCAGCCCAGGATGGGCGGGGCGAGGAAAGTGACTGTAGAGCCCGCAAAAGTGTAGAGTGGCGCAACGCCTCACCTAGGCCACGAAGAAAGTACAAGAGGCTCCTTTTATCTTTAGGGTTTTTTTGTGAGCTTCTGAGGGTTTTCCTGCTGCAATCGAGCGGTGGATTAGTTTATATAAAGCGGTTCCCTCGAGGCTCGCCCTATCCCCAGGCGTTTGTCTGAAGGCAGAGGGCGCCCTAGAGCGCAGGCGCGAGTCTTGAGAGCAGCCGCGCTAAAGCGCATGCGTTCAAAAGGAGGGCGGTGAAAGCGATTACGGCCACTCATAGCTCGAGAACGAGTGACATCATTGTCTGTGACACTGAAGAAGGCGGCTGCGTCCTCCGCTCTCGTCTTCCCTGGTAGCTCGCCGTGATCGTATAGTGGTTAGTACTCTGCGTTGTGGCCGCAGCAACCTCGGTTCGAATCCGAGTCACGGCAGGAAGGCATTTATTTTTTTTTTTTTAATGGTTCAAAGGGAGGTTGGTTTTGCTTAATTGTGCTTTTGTAACGTGGAACCTAAGCATTGCTCCCAAATTAGCTCGATTAGCGGGAAGGCATTTGGAGACGCAATGGTGTATCTGAGTTAGGGCTGAATTGAGCTGTGCGATTTATTTTATTTTAACGGCTAAAAGAGCGGTTTGTTTGTTTTCATTTGTGTCTTTATAATGCAAAAACTTAGCGTTGCACACGGATTCCAAGCACGGCACCAGGTTAGACTTGGTTTATGCAGGTACTATGTATTTAGGCTCTTTTGAGATTGCTGCACTCGATTTCCATTCGAAGCATTCTTGCATTATAGCCTGCTCCATCCTCAAACAGCGGCGTTAGTAACAAAGGCTTCCCCACCGCCACAAACAGAACGAATTTTATTAAAATGCAATTACATTTGACCCACAAAGACCAGCCTAAACACATCTTGTTTGTCAGTAAAAAAAGAAAAGAAAGTTTTTTTAAAAAAACACACGCACCTAGGGTGGCACACAATATTGCAATGGTCAGGCTTGGGTTTGGCTGGGTCTCCAGTTGAAAGGACTTTCATAAAGAGAATACTGTAAGGACACAGCTGCATTCATGCTTTTGTGGGCATCTCCAGATCTGACTCCCCTGATGCCCTCTGTCTGGGGATGTTCTCAAGGAAAGCATGAAAACTTAAATTGGTTGAAAAGGTGGCTGCCAGGCTCCTTCAAACTGGTTGGATAGTCAGCTTGCATTGCACAGATCTTGAACCAACACTGTCAGTCTATTTCTGGGCTCAAATCAAGTGCTGTTTTTACCATGAAGTCCTAAACCACCCAGGAACAGAATATTTCAAGAATGGTATTCCTCCATCTAAATATGTTGGACAACTTTCTTTATCTTGTAGGACCCTGCTTTGGGTCCCCTGCCGCTGAGATCTAGGCAACACAGGCATACTGCATTTGTGAGACTCCTGCTGCAGGCTGTCCATTATCCACTCACCAGCTGAAACAAAAACAGTGCGATTTATTTTCATTTATTTACTCACTTCCCATAAAATATCTCAAGTAGGTTACGGTTACGATTAATATATCACTGTACGTGGCATTTTGCAGGCGCAAGAGTCCTGTGCCCTGAGGAGCATACAATCTAAAGCCTGGCACAGGAGAAACAACAGGGGAAGTCGAGGCAGGGATAAACAGGGGAAGAATACATGGCTGTCAAATGTGCTCAGGTTTGGTGCTGGAAGATGAACACATTTTCATATGATGTATTGAACGCACGTGAGTGGAGCAGTGGGTTTTCATGCACCATCTCCAGGCATGCACCAACTCGGCATGTTCAGCTTTGTGCATGTGCACAGAAGTTGCATATGTGTGATCCGAAACTCTCTGGTGATGTATCAGGAATCCTGTTTTTCCAGTGTTGCTGGTCATGTGCCCAGAATCTAAGGGCAGGTTTAGCTGAACAATACATGGCAGGCAAGAGTGAAAATGGTGTGCACTATGCTTCTCTCTTTCCCGCCCCCGCCCCCATCTTTCCATGTGGTCAATATAAAAGGGGTATATTCTATGCATGTGCATTAACAGCAAGATCCACACCTGTTGGGACTGTACACACCATACATTGAAAGTACCTCCCTCCCAAAAAGGAATCCTGGGTACTGTAATTTATGCTTCGCAGCACTTTTAACAAACTATGGTTTCCAGGATTCTTCAGAGGGAATGCAATGTGCTTTCAGTGTATGGCGTGTGCATGCAGCCAAGCCCCACAGAACTCAATGCGCATCAAGGTACACACAACTGCAATCTGGCATGTCCTCACTAGAGAACAACTCTCCTCTGATCGCAACTCATCTAGGGTTGTGACGCCATACTCCAATCCCACATATTTACCTTGGCAGTGAATGGGGTTTTCTTCTGAGTAGTTCTGCACGGGATCCAATTGCACATGCGCTAGATTTCACTGTATATAAGGGAGTCCTTGGAGCAACCCCACAAATGTCTAACCTTGGCTACCATAGGTTCAGGTTGGGGGTCACAAGCAAGAGCCTTCAGCCAGGAGATAGAAGCAAAACAGCAGCCAGTGGGCCTGATCTTCTGATCTTTATTGTTGCAACAAGGCTTCAAACTACCACATAGAAGATGCAGAGAGAAGTCCCGAACAATGGTTACATCCGTATTTTAAAGTTTCCCAAAGTTTCCCATAATACATTTCCGGAAGCATCATCAAGACATCATAGATATGTCACAGTAAAAGTTGTGGTCTCAGGTAGAACCTGAGATCCAGGCATGGCCCTGTCACTCAAATATACTCCATCAGAGTACAAAGGTCCCCGAGTCAAGTCAAATATCCCCCTTTGTCTTGTCTGGGCTTCATCCCATTATGGGGTGGGTAGGCATTGTGATTGAGATGGTTATTTGTTTGTCAGAATATCACCCCTGGACTTGACTGTACATCTTCGAGATTATGGTGGCCTCACTCACCCCTCCCCTTACACCTCACTTCCCTGGGTCCTAAATGCCATTGGAACATTGATACCACAATGCGATTTCTTATGATTTCCTAAAGTTTCCCCATTGAGCCAGTACATAGGCAAATTTATCAGTGAACTGCTATATTTGGTTATGTGCAGCTGAAGTCTCTCTGTCTTTGCCTCCTAGTGTGGAGAGGCAAGGCGGGGGGGGGGGGGTCTCTCACCCCTCTTCCAATTTCCCAGTAACAACTGTCAGAGACCCGAGCAAAACAGGGACCATATTTTTTAAAGGGGGGGAATCCGGGGCCATGCTTGGAAACCGGGCGCGTCAAAGATCTGCCGAAAAAGCTGGAAAACATCTTCATGTATGCCACAACGGCCGCGAGAGTTTTAATAGCACAAGGATGGAAGACTGAAGAAAGCCCAACTAAAGAATCATGGCAAGAAAAATTGATGGACTATGCAGAACTGGCAAAACTGACATATAAGCTACAGAACAAGGATAACTGTGACTTTAAAGATGAATGGGAACCCTTTAGAAAGTATTTGAAGATGCAACAAAGTGAAAGGACTCCTTGGCTGGCTTTGAATAAACACTCACAAACCTTTTTATTGATGATAATCAGCTAAATAGTTTGAGGATCTAGACAACTGTGTAACATGCAGAAAACAGCACTTTTAGATAAATCAAAGACTGGAATTGAGGGAAGTCGGGGGTGGGGGGGTTCTGTGGGGAGAGGGAGGAAAAATGGGGGGGATAAGGATGATAAGTTTCTGGATAATATGTTTTAATTTTGAATAAAAAAGTTGTTAAAAAAAGAATAAATTGTTCCACAATGTTATATATAAAAAAAGGAAACGGGGCGCGTCGATGGGGAGGGGGGACGTGGAATGCACGCGAAAAGGAACCCCCCGCCCCCCAGGCCCTGTTAAAGCTGTGGGGTCTCTGGGAGGCCAAGGCTCCGCACCGGAGCGATCGGGGTCGGGGGCGCTCCGTGGCGATCGCCGCCCTGTCGCCGAGCTTGAGCCCCAAAGGCCCGATGCGTCTCGGGGAGCCGCGCGCCGGGAAAGGAGGGGGAGATCGGGGGCGATGGGCGGGCACAGCGCTTCCGCACCGGCCGGCTAGGCGAGCAGGAGCTCCGACCGGCCCTTCCGCGGCGGGCCCGGGACCGCCGCCGCCGCCGCTCTGCGTGCGCCCCGCCGCCGCCCCGGGGCGCAGCATGGCGCGCTGGCTCCGCGAGCGCCTGCTTTTCCGCAGCGCCAAGCCGGCGCCGCCGCAGCCCGATTACGCGGCGGGCCCCGAGCAGCCCGACCTGCTCGCTGCCTACCGGCTGCAGCGGGAGCGGGACTTCGAAGACCCCTACGCGGGCGGCGCCGCCGCCGCCGCCTCCTCCGCGCCCGCCGCCGACCCCGACGGCCGCCGCTGCCGATCGCCCCGGAGGCGCCTCATCCGGGTGGAAGCGGCGCAGGCGGCCGAAACAGCCGCGGCCTCCGGGACCGGCGATGCCCAGGGCCAGCGAGAAAAGGTGGGGCCGCCCTCTCCGTCGGGGGGCTGCCGGGGCCGGAGCCGGAGCTGGAGGTGCCCGTGTTTACACGATGCAATTTCTCCGGAGGGTGGGGACGGGAGGCTTTCGTTTCAGTCTCCAGCCTGGCTCTGTTTACTCGGAAGTAAGCCCCCATTGTTCTCCTTGTCCCAGCAAAACGCAAAAAGGAGGCTGGGGACGGGCGGGGAAAGACTTCTCGGCTTCGATCCCAGACACGTTTCCCCGGAGGTAAGCAGCCGGGAACCCACTGGGGCTCACCTCCGAGTTCACGTGTATAGGACCGTGCCCTCGCCCTGCATGGACCGGAGGCCACCTCGCCAGCAGTTTCGAAGCGGGTCTCTCTCCCAGTTGTTAGAATCGCAGAATTCTAGAGTTGGAAAGGGTCCCCAGGGTCATTTAGTCCAACCCCTGCAAGGCAGGAATTAAAGTGGTCGTGTTGGGTTTTGCATAGACACGTCCTTGGCTGCTCTTTTTGACTCATGGCCCTTTGGACATCACAGGTTACCAGGATTTGCTTATCCCCCCTCCCTTAGATCACGGGTAGCTGATGCAGATGTTGCTGGACTCCTACCCCCATCAGTCCCAGCCAGCATGGCCAATGGTCAGGGAGGATGGGAGTTGGAGTCCAGCAAGACCTGGAGGCCACAGGCTCCTGCCTTACCTCTGCATTAGAAAGTTACTTCTTGTGTAGCTCCTTTTTTTGGGGGGGGGGGTGTTACTGAGTTGTTGTTTATTTTGATTATACAGTCATACCTCGGGTTACAGACGCTTCGGGTTGTGTGATTTCAGGTTGCGCACCGCGCCGAACCCGGAAGTACCAGAATGGTTACTTCCAGGTTTTGGTGCTTGTGCATGTGCAGAAACACTATAAATCGTGCTTTGCGCATGCACAGAAGCACCGAATCGCGACCCACGCGTGCGCAAACGTGCGGGTTGCAGGTTGCAAACACTGCGGGTTGCGAACGTGCCTCTCGCATGGATCATGTTCGCAACCCAAGCGTCCACTGTATATTGTGGTTTTTATGTTGATCTTTTCTGTGAACCGCCCTGAGACCTCGGGGTATAGGGCAGTATATAAATTCAATAAAGAATAAGAACTCAGAAGAGCCAAGCTGAATTAGGCCAGTGGCCCAATCCAGTCCTCCATCCTGTTCTTCAGTGGCCAACCAGATCCTTCTGGGAAATCAACAAGTGGATTCTGAGTGCTGTGCAACAGCGCTCTCCTGTGCGGAACCAAACCGCGAAAATGTTCTGGAAGGCCTGTATATGCCACCTTGGTAGACAAGATAGCACTGGGACTAATTGTTAGTTGCTGCAAGAATGAGTTCACATATGTTTAAGCCTTTGCTTTTGCAATGTGCTCTTTGGCTTGCTCTGATGCGCTGCTGATCGGTGGGCTTGGGGTGGTTAGCTAGTTGGGAGAGGGGAGGCTTCTCACACTGCCTGCCTGCCAGCTTCTCCCTTATCAGGGAGATGGTTGAGAGTCAGGGGTGCCAACTTTAATAAAATATTGGGGGTGGGGGCGGTAAGCCTCAACCTGCATAATTGATCACAAGGCATGCACGTCATTTGAATGGCAATGCCCATAAACTTTTTTGGGGTCGGTGGCCCCCTCAGAAATTTATTGGGGGGAGGGGGTTGAAGGTACCTTGGCCCCTAGGAGTTGGCTCCTACGGTGAGAGTTGGGAAGGGGCCTGCAAGCCAAGGGCGAGTTAATTGGGCTGTAGACGCTGGCTTACATAGCTTGGTTTTGTATTTGTTGTTTAGTCGTTTATTTGTGTCCGACTCTTCGTGACGCCGTGGACTAGAGCACACCAGGCACTCCTGTCTTCCACTGCCTCCCGCAGTTTGGTCAAACTCATGCTGGTAGCTTCGAGAACACTGTCCAACCATCTCGTCCTCTGTCGTCGCCTTCTCCTTGTGCCCTCAATCTTTCCCAGCATCAGGGTCTTTTCCAGGAAGTCTTCTCTTCTCATGAGGTGGCCAAAGTATTGGAGCTTCAGCTTCACGATCTGTCCTTCCAGTGAGCACTCAGGGCTGATTTCCTTCAGAATGGATAGGTTTGATCTTCTTGCAGTCCATGGGACTCTCAAGAGTCTCCTCCAGCACCATAATTCAAAAGCATCCATTCTTCGGCGATCAGCCTTCTTTATGGTCCAGCTCTCACTTCCATACATCACTACTGGGAAAACCATAGCTTTAACTATACGGACCTTTGTTGGCAAGGTGATGTCTCTGGTTTTGTATAAGTAAGCCTAAATTCTTTCCCAGGTATGGACAAGTCATGTTGACTGCTTGCTTTTTTGGTGTCTGTTTCTGAGTCTGGGAAGGCAGCAGGGCTCTGCTGGCTGTGTTAGAAGTTTACACCTTTCTGGCCATTTGGTGTTTGGGGCATCCTTTGGTAGTCCTGCATCAAGCTTCCTTTGGGCATCTCCCACTTGCGATTTCCAGCAGCTGGCATTCAGAAGCATACAGCCTCATATATATATAATTTTCTGTTTTACATTTTAAAATAAACATTTTACATCCTTAAGATATCAATGACTTCCCTTCTTCACTTTCCATGGTTCATTTTACATATTATAAATCCCTGCATATTTTACAAAAACTATGCCAATCGGTTTTCCATTATTGCATCCATCAAAACTTATTTACGCTCTTGAATTTATCTTAATGCTGTCAGTGTTTTCAGTTGTACACAATTATTTCCCATATATTGAGTAGATGTTTTCCAATCTTCTTTACACATATGTTCTTCTTGTTATGATAATAATAATAATAATAATAATAATAATAATAATATCTTTATTGTCATTGCCCCTCTTGGGGACAACGAGGACATTTGTTCTCTTAAATGTTAAGTCTGCAAGTTGTGCGTATTCTGTCAATTTAAGTTGCCATTCTTCTTTGGTTGGGACCTCGCTCGTTTTCCATTTTGGGGCTAACAAAACACGGGCCGCAGTTGTTGCACACATAAAGAACCTTTTCTGACAGGGGAGGCAGAACATTGCCATCGCGACTATCTTCCAGGAGATGCAGGAGACTAGTTCACCTGACTTTCAGGTTCCACATGATTATGGATTTAAAGCACAAAGCGAAAAAGCAAACATGTTACAAACAATAGGTAAAATACAATGAAACCCAGTACCAAAGTAGATGGAGCCATGGTCTGACTCTGTATAAAACAGCACCGTACTTTTCTAACTAATTGGGTCGGTTTCTCCCTTTCAGATGATGATTGTGGAAGACTATGCAGATCCGTTTGATACCAGACAAGAAACTAGTTGTCAAACCGGGGAGCAGGAAAGGGTGAAAAGCGAAGCCTATATGGAACCGTATGAAGCTCAGAAGTTGCTGGCGGGTAAAGTACCGTTTTGATGCTAAGTCTTCTGTGTTGCTTGACCTCCCGGATCTGGAGTGAGACTTATCTTTGCAGTGTTGGATGGAAAACTTTGAAATAGGGAACATAATGATGCTCTCTGATGCAGCTTTCTCTAATCTGGTACCTTCTGGGTATTTTGAACTCCGGTTCCCATCTGTCCCAGCCAGTATGGCCAATGGTATGAGACTATGGAAGCTGAAGTCCAAAACATCTGGAGAGATCTGGGTTGGGGAAGGCTGAGCTAGTGCAAAGACATCTATTGAGTGTCATATATGATCTTTATTTCATTATATTCTATTTTCCTACACTCAGTACTTGTTTGTTTCAACCTAATCCTTCAGTTTATTGTGTTTCCAGGTTGGCTTCTGCACATTCACTAAGCTAGTAGAAAGTATTTAATAGAAAAAATCGCAGTAGTGGCATGCTCATTGTGCTAGCTGTGAGTTCACAGTTTTGTGATATTTTCTGTTTTGTAGATTTTTGACGTTTTTTATAGATGTTTGACGTTTTTGAAATTTTGTTAAGTTTCCTTGAAGGCCACATTCATTCATTCATTCATTAACTTACTACATTTAAATTTAATCTTTCTTCCAGTGAGCAGGAGGCAGAATAGACAGTTCCTCCCTTGCCTTTTATCCCCACAGCAACCCTGTGAAGAAGGTTAGGCTGAGATTTTGATTGATTTGGTTCGATTAGTTGTATTTTTATGCCGCTTATCATTCAAATGAATCCCAAAGCGGCTTACAAAAAATGTGGGGGTGGGATGAGATGATCCTAAGGGTCCCTTCCAACTTTATGAAAGGACGAAAACATAATAAAACGTAATAAAAGGTAAAGGGTAAAGGGACCCCTGACCATTAGGCGAACCAGAGCAGCTCACGCAAATGCCGTTTACCTTTCCGCTGGAGCGGTACCTATTTATCTACTTGCACTTTGACGTGCTTTCAAACTGCTAGGTTGGCAGGAGCAGGGACCGAGCAACGGGAGGTCACCCCATCGTGGGGATTCGAACCGCCAACCTTCTGATTGGCAAGTCCTAGGCTCTGTGGTTTAACCCACAACACCACCCGTGTCCCAATAAAACATAATGGAACATCACAAATACAGTGATATAAAATAAGTAACAAATCATCAAGAAAACAATTATAATCTATAAAATGCTATTAACAGAGCAGCTACTAAAAATAAGCTAAATGTTGCAATTACAACAAAACTCATGTGATTAACAAATCATTATGGCATTTGTAATCTATAAAACCATATTATCAACAGTAACAAAATAGCAACTTAAAAAAAAAAAGCTGAGCGCTGTTAAATTCATACGCACACTCTCCATTCCCCCATGACTGATAATCTTTCACTCCAGTGAAAGATTGGGTGGCTGCCAAAAGTTGCCATAGGGAGCTTCATGGCTGAGTGAATGTGGTTTCCTCAAGTCCTGTTCTGATGCTCCACCAGAAGTGTGGCATTGCATTAAAAATAAAAACAGACACGGAAGGAGGCAGTCCTGTTCTGGAAGAAATTCTTTTCCTTCTCTTCCTCCTCCTGACCATGTCACTTAACAGTTGCCCCAAATATGAAAGTTAAATTATGGTCACTGCTGTCTCTGCCTGTCACCACATATGAATGCGGTCCAAACTGTCAATATTTTGCAGGAGGGGCTCAAATGCATACTTGAACTGTAGGTTTGAGAAATTCAAGTGGATTGAAGTGCTCTTCTACCTTAGTGGAACAAATCCACTTTTTAAAAAGCAGGAACTTTGGCTGGTCTCCTTAAAAAAGCTCAAAAACTTTGGGCAATCTCTTAATAAAAGTTCCGCCCCAGCTGCCGGCGGGGGTTGCTACGAATTGTCAGTAGGAAGGTGTGCAAACAGTGCAAACAAATCAGGATGGATACAGGCGGAATTCCCGTTGTGGTATAACTGCCCCGTAAACAAATCAGAAGGAATGCTCAATAAAGACTTGAATGGCCTACAAACACCATGTATGCTTTGTGCAGTCAGTGAATATTCAGTATTCAACAGGTCACTGGAGGAGCCGTTAATTCAAGTGTGCTATAAGGAACTAGGTAGTTTCTAACTGGACATGTGAAATCCCAGAGGTGCAAATCTGGAATCCAGGGAGGGATAACAACAACAACAACAACAAAACAACAACAACAATTTATTATTTATACCCCGCCCATCTGGCTGGGTTTCCCCAGCCACTGTGGGTGGCTTCCAACAAAGTATTAAAATACAGTGGTCTGTTAAACTTCCCTAAACAGGGCTGCTTTCAGCTGTCTTCTAAAAGTCTGGAGTCTGGTAGGTGTTGTTCTCTTTGACATCTGGTGGGAGGGTGTTCCACAGGGCAGGTGCCACTACTGAGAAGGCCCTCTGCATGGTTCCGTGTAACTTGGCTTCTCACAGTGAGGGAATCGCCAGAAGGCCCTCGGCGCTGGACCTCAGTGTCCGGGCAGAACGATGGTGGTGGAGACGGTCCGTCAGGTATACTGGAACGAGGCCGTTTAGGGCTTTAAAGGTCAGCACCAACACTTGGAATTGTGCTTGGATATTAAAATGGCCTTGCATTTTAAGCAGTAGCCATAAGAAGCGAAAAAGAATGGCATGCAAACAAGGGCATGGAAACCCATGCAGACACAGGAGTGGTCTGGGGAACTCTATGCCTTCTCTGTGCCCTGCAAAAAGATACCGCAAACTGCTGCAGGAGGGAGGGAGCTCTCTATCCCTCTTCTGCCAGCTCCCTGCAGGCAGGTAAAATTCTTTTGCAGGCTAGTAACTATTTGCAAGCCTGCTTTAAAGTGAAATCTTTCCTTCTTTGCTACCAGAGATCCAGAAAACCAGCTCCAACGATGCCCTAGCTGCTCAAAAACCTCTGCACTTATATGACATTCCCTATGAAGCACCTGAGAACTGCATGGACCCCGACCTCCAGCAACCACCTGGCGTGCAGTGCCGATACTCGTGGCTGCCGGAAGACGATGAGCGGCCACCGGAGGAATATGATCAGCCCTGGGAGTGGAAAAAGGAGCGTATCTCCAGGGTATTTGCAGGCAAGTAGCCAAAGGGACTTTTTTTGGTTTGGGGGATAGGTGGGATTAGGCAGGCATAAGACAAAAGACAGGGAGCCAGGATGGAATTTCAATTCAGCTTTCATTTAAAGGCGAACCTACCAAATTCACACTTCCTGAAACAATAGGCAAACTGAGACGCAGCTGTTTTTCAAACTCATTCGAGTTTGTAATGCGGTTCTGCATCCACGTAACATGCGCAAAAATGCAGATAGCAGGGCAAAGCAGGCATATGAATACACATATTACTGAAAATGACATACCAAATGCATTATATTAGGGAATCTTGCTGTGGGAAAATGCGTATATTAGGAAAAATTGCACACACAATATGTGTATTAGGAGAAATCCACACTAAAATTCTGATGAATTTTTACAAGGACTTTCCAAAAGATCACAAATTTATATGGAAATGTAGCAAACTGAACGTAAGATTGGAAACCTGACAAACCCTGAGAAACTGAATATGACAGATTTGCCCTTCCCTAACAGAATCTGCTTTATTTATGTTTTCGTGGTGGGATGGAGAGCCAAGCTAGAAGTTAAACCAGCCTTCCGCAGTTTGGTGCGCATCAGATGCTTTGGACTACAGCTTCCATTTTCCCTGATGGTTGGCCATTCCATCACTTTGCCTGGGTGTCTGGATGTCCTAATGTCTTTTTTACGTTGCTGTGGGGACTGACAGGTTGATCTGAGCACCTCTTTGGGAGGGGGCTTTAAGCCCTTTCTGCACCCTGGGAATATCTAGCCAGCCTCCCCCCAGAATTCTTTCTTTTCTCTCCTAATGATCCGTCCAGTTGAAATCGAAGGAATTCAGGAGCTGCCATGGCCCCCGCCCGTTGGGCAGCTAGACAGCTCTGCGAACCACATGGACGCTGAGGGACCACCCACTCTTCAGAGCATCAGCGCCAGATGCCTGCCAGCCGATGCTCCGCCAAGCCTCCAGGATACCAGCGCCAGCCTCCAGGACCCTGAAGCTCTGGCCAGACCCCTGGATGTCAGTAGTGGGTATCCACAAACCACACAAGCTTTGGGATGGGAATATGGATGCTCCAGCCATTGAGATAATATAGGCAGAGGGTCTGGGCATTTGCATGGCAACAATTTCTCCACAGACATGCAAGACAACACAGGGTCCCAAAAATCTCTCTTTTTTATCTTGTGTTTAAAGATAAAGTTCCTAGTCCTCATGGTGAATCTGAAAAATGGGCAGCTCCTACTTCAAAGGCTAAGGGCTACACAGCACAGTTACTGCATTTTTCACCCTATAGGACGCACTGGCCCATAGGACGCACCTCTTTTTTGGGGGGGGGGATGAATAAAAAAATATTATTCCCCCCCCCGCCGCGGGGCTGGGGCGGGGGAAGCCCGAGCATCCCCCGACCACAGCCCCCAGAACAGGCTGCTATCTACAAGCCTTGCGAGCCCGGCGGCAACACCCGCTGGGCTCGCAAGGCTTGCGGACACCTGTGCGAAGCACGGGGCGCCCTCCGGAGGACGCCCCGTGCTTCGGGCTGCAGGCTGCTGCCCGCAAGCATTGCGAGCCCGCGGGAACTCCCCCTGGGCGCGCAAGGCTTGTGCACACCTGCGCGAAGCACGGGGTGTCCTTCGTAGGGCGCCTCGGGCTGCAGGCTGCTGCCCGCAAGCCTTGCGAGCCCGCGGGAACTCCCGCCAGGCTTGCAAGGCTTGCAGATAGCTTCCTGAAGCCTGGAGAGCGAGAGGGGTCGGTGCGCACCGACGCCTCTCGCTCTTCAGGCTTCAGCGAAAGCCTGAATTCGCCCCATAGGACGCACACACATTTCCCCTTCATTTTTGGAGGAGAAAAAGTGCGTCCTATAGGGCGAAAAATACGGTATGTGACTGATACTTTTTACTGGACTCCTTTTTATGCTTTTAAGGGAAGTAGCTGCAGGGGGCATCGGTTTGCAGGGAGGAATGCAAGGGGCCAGCAGTTTGTACACTCAAAATTGCCTCCTCCCGAGTTGTTTGACTCACTCCATGGTAGAAAGCATATGTGGTCCCCACATCCTTTCCTCACTGAGAAGCAAAGCTGCTGGAGAGATATGTGGTTTTAGAGTGGCTGGCTGTGAAAGATTTAAAGAGCCCTCGTTTCCCTAACCCTCTAGCTCCCTGAAGTTGCTTTTTCATTTTTAAAACACACCAAACCTGGGGGGGGGGGGATCATGGAAGTAGACAAAACATGTTTTGGCCCTGAGATACTAAAAAAGGTAAGGATGGGGCCTCCAGTGATCAGGGGGTAGATTTCCTGCTTGCAGTGAATCTCCTAGACTACCTAACAGGCCTTGTGGTGCAACCCTGTGCACGCTTACTCAGAAGCAAGCCCATGGTGTTCAGTGGGGTTTTGTTGTTGTTGTTTAGTCATTTAGTCGTGTCCGACTCTTTGAGACCCCATGGACCAGGGAATGCCAGGCACTCCTGTCTTCCACTGCATCCCGCAGTTTGGTCAAACTTATGTTGGTAGCTTCGAGAACACTGTCCAACCATCTCATCCTCTGTCGTCCCCTTCTACTTGTGTCCTCAACCTTTCCCAACATCAGGACAGCCTTTTATTAGCTCAATTCCTTTGCATGTTTACCGGATAGCCTTGCCGTGCGATCTCCTATCACTTTTTTTCCACCTCCACCTTCTTCCTTTTTTGTCTCACGCCCTGATGTTGCACTATAAATTCAGGGCTCCCAAGTTTCTTGCACTCTTCCCAAATCTGTTATCCTGCTTACCAAGTCGCTCTTGTTCTGCACCTTGGGACCCGTCACCACGTGTTCCTTGTTTCATGCACACTCGTGTGTTTCTGCCCCAAGGCAAGGGAGCTGTGAAGAACCAGCCTTGCCCAGAGAAGAGGAGTAGCGCATGCTGGCTGAGCATGGAGCACGGGTTAGCTTTCGGTGAACGCGTCAATCCCACTTTGCCGCTGGAGAGCCAAGCGTAAGTAGCTTGAGCATAGGAGAGGAGGCTGGGACAGGGACACTTGCATGTCTGATCACACACCAGGGCACCGACAACACCACATACTTGACCCCATCCACCTTCCTCTGCTGAGCTTTGCGTGGTAGGAATACAACACTTTCAGCAAAATTCTGCTCTGGCCATTTCTGTTGACAGAGACACCAAGCCAATGTCCCGCCCCAAAACTCATTCTGGTAAGAGCCAGTGTGGTGTAGTGGTTAAGAGCGATAGACTCGTAATCTGGTGAACCGGGTTCGCATCTCCGCTCCTCCGCATGCAGCTGCTGGGTGACCTTGGGCTAGTCACACTTCTCTGAAGTCTCTCAGCCCCACTCCCCTCACAGAGTGTTTGTTGTGGAGGAGAAAGGGAAAGGAGAATGTTAGCTGCTTCGAGACTCCTTAGGGTAGTGATAAAGTGGGATATCAAATCCAAACTCTTCTTCTTCTCTTAGCCAATAAGCAGGGACTGATGATCACAATCTGGACAAGAATGGCAGTAGTGAAACGAGCTCAAAAAAGGAGATCCGTGGCTCTGTGAAGGACTAAGGTTCATCGTGGCATCCATTTTTGTGTTGATAAAACCCACTTCATCAAATGCTGTGGGGCAGATAAGACCGGGGCCCCAAATAACAGTTGTGTGTGTAAAGTGAGCTGCTGGGTGTTCCTGTGGTGTGCTTTGAAGTCTCGACAATCGGAGCTTCAAAGTGCAGCATCGCTTGACATCATAGTGACATCAGGAGATTGGCAAGTGGACAGGGGGCCTCCCACTTCTCACATTTGGCTCAGCATGGGTGGAGAGATAAGGCCAGTAAAGGTTCCCCACATCCATACAATAGAAGAACAATAGCCATACACAACAGCAATAACAGGTGATTTGCACACCCGTCTTAGCTTTGCTGTGCTAATTTAACATCCATAGCCGGGGGAGAGAACCTTTGTTCCAACTGAGTCCTAAGCCCACTCCATCAATTTCAGTTGTGCATCGTAGATCATGAGTTTCATTCTGGAGCCTCCCTTTGAATCTTTCTGAAGTGACAAAGGTGGTACCTAATCCAGGCTGAAAACCTTCAGGTGTCTTCTATTGATATGGCTCCTTGTGGAGAAATGCATGCCTTGATATGTAGGTGCATGTGGACCACAAACTATTATTATTTAGTTTATTTTTAAATTAGGTTAGCATCTCACGTCTGCAGCCGAAGGTTTCTGAAAGACCTCTCTGTAGGGGTTTGAGTGGATGACTTCCTTTCTCCTCCACAGGTGGTATCATGGGACCTTGAGCCGAGTGGGTGCCGAGGGACTATTGCGACTTTGCAGAGAAGCCAGTTACCTGGTGCGGAACAGCGAGAGCAGCCATGATGCCTTCTCCCTCTCCCTGAAGTGAGTGAGTGAGCATTGAGGATTCTGTATGCATCGTACTGTTCTGAGCTGACTAAAGTAGCTCATGGAGTTTCACTGGGAAAGCCTGGCAGGGGCTCAGGGAGCATTAAAGGTAAAGGTACCCCTGCCCGTATGGGCCAGTCGTGTCCGACTCTAGGGTTGTGCGCTCATCTCACTTAAGAGGCCGGGAGCCAGCGCTGTCCGAAGACACTTCCGGGTCACGTGGCCAGCGTGACGAAGCTGCTCTGGCGAGCCAGCACCAGCGCAGCACACGGAAACGCCGTTTACCTTCCCGCTATAAAGCGGTACCTATTTATCTACTTGCACTTAGGGGTGCTTTCAAACTGCTAGGTGGGCAGGAGCTGGGACCGAAAGACGGGAGCTCACCCCGCCGCGGGGATTCAAACCGCCGACCATACGATCGGCAAGTCCTAGGCACTGAGGTTTTACCCACAGCGCCACCCGCGTCCCCTAATGCAGGGAGCATTAGGATGAAGTAAATGGGGCCGTGCAACAAAAAAGTTGCAATCTGGAACTTGCTAAAGCTACGCAGGTCTAGGTCTGGTTGGTAGGTGGATGGGAGACCATCCGGAAAGAATAGTAAGTGGAAGGGGAGTGTAATTTGAGTGGTTAATATGCATTAGAACTGCACATTCGCCAGACCTCATGGAGAATCTGCACATAAACCATCCATGAAGAGGGGAATGTGCACATTTTTCGGTCAATATACATACTCTCAAACTGGCATGGGTAAATGCATGGGCAGGCAAACTAAGGCCCAGGACTGGATCTAGCCCAATTGCCTTCTAAATCTGGCCCATGGATGGTCCAGGAATCAGTGTGTTTTTACGTGAGTAGAAAGTGCCCTTTTATTTAAAATGCATCTCTGGGTTATTTCTGGGGCCTGCCTGGTGTTTTTACATGAGTAGAATGTGTGCTTCTATTTAAAATGCATCTCTGGGTTATTTGTGGGGCATAGGAATTCGTTAATTTTTTCCCTTCGAAATATACTCCGGCCCCCACAAGGTTCAAGGGGCAGTGGACTGGCCCCCTGCTGAAAAAGTTTGCTGACCGCTGGGTAAACGTACATATCGTGGATGAATTTTGTACATTCTTTGGGTATGCATAATCTCCAACAAGCCTTGGGGAATGTGCATATATATCAACTGTCTTTTGTACATTTTCTAGGCAATATGCTTATTTTCTGGTCAGGATGCATAGTCTCCAAGAAACTTGCCTCTTTTACAGAAGTACGCAATCTGCACCTCTGGTCTGCTTCCTGCCCACTGCTTAATATTTCAGGGCCCACATTATACTCTCCCACTGAGCAGCAGGAAGAGGGGATGGAGCTCCAGATAAAGATCCAATCCCCTTTTCCCCACTTAGCTACACAAGAGGATTTTGATGGAAATTCCCTATCCCATGCTGCTTTTAAGCTTAGGAGAAAGCTCAATACATGGGGGTCAATCAGCACTGGAATTTCAGGGAGAGGGGAGGATTAAACCAGCTGAGAGAGGGCTACCCAGCATGGAAAAGAGGGCTGGGAGAGAAAGAGGCCCAGGACCTCTGATCCAACCCACTGCTGACCCATCCTCCTACCATTCCTTCCCCTAGGAGCAGCCAAGGCTTCCTTCACATGAAGCTCTTGCAGACCGAAGACCACAAGTTTGTCCTGGGCCAGCACAGCCCTCCGTTTGACAACGTCCCTGAGATCATCCACCACTACGCCAGCCACAAGCTGCCCATCCAGGGAGCAGAGCACATGTCCCTGCTCTATCCTGTCACCACGCAACCCTCCAGTTGCCTTGCAGCTGAGCAGTGACTTCTTGCGGAGGACAGGTGAGCGTTGGACAAGAGCAGAACATTTTTGGATTGCAGTTGCTTGCATGGATTGGAAGAGGAGGCGTCCAAGGTGAGGCTGGAAGGCACAGGCCACCCAAACAGACCTTGGAACTGTTCCATCCTCAGCTCTGCATCTGCAGGAGAAACCAGGCTTCTTGCATGTTGGGATTCCAGGCCCTCCTCGTTGGGTGCCAGTTAACTCTCTTGACATCTTCAGGGCAGGCCCCCCAAAGTAGGAGAAAACCAGTTCTCAGGGAGGAGGACTTGGAATTACAAAGCTGGGTGGCACCTTGAGTGTGAAGGAATCTAACCCCCTACACCATTATTCCCATCTGACTCCTTTGGGGCCACTTCCAGCAGGCCTATTTGCCACATGTTGCCTGCACATCACAGATTAGGCATTCATATCATTCAACACCACATGAAGCATGGTACTGTTCTATGGAGATAGCTTTCCTGTTTTGACTGAGAGTTGTAAAGGGACGAGAAATCAAGAGAGGGAGTGTGCAAATGGGCCAACCAGCCACCAACTTCCTCTTGGTTTCACAACTTGCTGACTCCCCTCTCTCTATTTTGACCTCTATCTGCGGCAGCTTCAAAGCTGGTAGTTTCCTGCAAGCAGACGAAACTATCCATAGGATTTCTGACTGGTTGCTGTTCAATAGGATCTGCCTTTCCCCTGAATGGAGTTGTCTCTCCTGATGTTACTTCATCGGTCAAATCCAGGTCTCTGTCCTCAGTCGTGTGAGCAGCCTGCCTTCAGCCAGCTCTCCTGATGACTGGACCTCATCATCTTCCAAAAGGCCCCATCAGCCAGCCTCCAGGCAGAGATTCACTGAACTGAGAAGACAAAAAGAACGGATGACAAGAAAGATAGAGGAACTAGAGCTCGGTGCAAAGGCATGCCGAAGGTCCCAGGCTGAATTTTGGGTATCTCTAACTGAAATGATCAGATGAGGCAAGGGACAGGAAAGTCCTGTGTTTCAGATCCTGGAGAACCACCACCACTTGTGGTAGACAGTGGCGTGGACCAAAAAGAATGGGTAGTGTGACCTGGTACAAGGCAGCTTCTTATGTCCCTATGGTGGGAGGATTTGCATGTGTCAGGATCCCTTGTGTAATGAGTTTACCCAGGATGCATTGTGAAACCCTCATTTGGTACTAGTCAGATGGTCTTTTGTTTCTAGCTCCTTCAAATAAAAAACAAATGACATGGCATGCCTTGATTGCTGCTGTCCTCTGCACCGTCAACAGTAAGCAGGGGCATTCAGAGCTTATCCTTGCTCTCTCCCCCTGTCCCAGACTCCTCTAATTATTTTGTGCTTAATTTGGTAGCCGTTGAGAATGCCTGAATGATCTCTCTCATGCTTACAGATGTACCATCTAGTTCTCATTGCTGAAAGCGTAGGGCTTATTATTTAACTTATTCAGTAAATTTGTGGATTTGTGCAAAACTTCCAGAGGGGCATATCATAACGAGAAATCCTGTGAGGTCTTTATTTTCAGTGTGTTGTTTGCTTTGCAGCCTTGTGGGTTACGTTGCTACCAACCTGCTGGACATGTGGATGGTGTGACTCTGGCCCAAGATTTGGCAGCACATCCCTGTTCCTTGGGCTTGTTAGTTCCACTAAGGCCTGCCTTCTCCTGTGCCTTTTAAATCTACTTAGAGCCTGACAGGCGGTTGCTATACCTGCCCATTGATCTCTGAGGGCTTCAGCACATATTATGGTGCTACCAGCAAATCACTCCCTCTCATTGCAAACTCAGGATTGTATCAAAAAAAGGGAAGGATAAAACAAACTCCCTGCAGATGTTCTTTCTCTAGCTGAGTTGGCTTTCCCCAGGCCATGTTGTTCTTCGGGTGTGTGTGTGTGTGTGTGTGTGTGTGTGTGCAAGTGACCCATGTTCCTCTTTCCTGTGCCCAAAAACCAAAATGGTCTTTCCTCCTGCCACTGCAGTCTCTGGGTGACTTTCACATCTTTGCTGACAAAGAGTGACTTTCAGCTACGGGGAGGACATTGAGACCCATCTGTACTCTGCAGTCCACATGCTCTGCTCATTGTTCTGCATTGGCTTCTTCCCTCCCTCCCTCCCTTAAGACTGAAAGGGGTTTGCAGGATCATTCAGTATGGGATAGCTCCATGGGAGCATGAATCATGGCTCAGCGAATCATTGAACTGTAGAGCTGTCAGGGACCTTGAGGGTCCAGCCCCCTGCAAGGCAGGAATCTACTTTGTGCTTTGCTTGTAGGATGGCACCAGTTTCAGTCTGCAGTTAAAAGGAGCAAGTAATTTAAAAAACCGCTGCTAGTCTTCTGGAGATGCAACATCAGAGCAGGAAATGGTTTATTATTTAGTTTATACCATCTGGGGTGGGATAGCTGCCATCTAGACATTTCTGTCTTGGGCACCAAAATGGCGTGGGCCATCTGTGCCCATCTGTAACCGAATGTGTGCCCAGGTCCAGTGTGTGTGTCTGCCACTGACTCACAAATTGTCTCTCTCTCGTCCACCTACCAGTTACAGGTAGGGAGCCGTGTTGGTCTGCCGTAGTCGAAGCAAAATAAAAAAAAAATCCTTCCAGTAGCACCTTAGAGACCAACTAAGTTTGTTTGTGCATGGACACGAAAGCTCATACCAATAACAAACTTAGTTGGTCTCTAAGGTGCTACTGGAAGAATTTTTTAAAATTTTGTTTCCACCTACCAGTGTCCCGAAACACATAAGAAAAGAGTCCCACAAGACGAGACTTAAAGTCTACCTAGTCCAGGAGTGGAGAAAGGATGTGACTACAGTGGTACCTGAAACTGTTCTTAACCTGAAGCACCACTTTAGCTAATGGGGCCTCCTGCTGCTGCCACGCCGCTGGAGCACAATTTCTGTTCTCATCCTGAAGCACAGTTTCTGGGTTAGTGGAGTCTGTAACCTGAAGCGTATGTAACCCGAGGTACCACTGTATCCAGATTTTGCTGGACACCGTGATGTTTTTGGTACAGCCACTGATCACGGATGATGGAAGTGGCCCTGAGACCTGTGGGTATAGGGCAGCATATAAATTAAATAAAATTAAAAAATATTGTGAGGGCCACATGTTCCCACCCACCTTGTTTAATATCCTCTTTTCAACAGTAGCTACACAGACGTTCTGGGAAACCCACAAGTAAAGCCTAAAGTAGGGTTGGGCAACCTGTGACCCTCCAGTGGACTACAACCCCCATTACTTTTGACCATACTGTCTAGGACTGATAGGAGTTGGAGCCCAACAACATCCAGAGCAAACAGCACTCACGAGGTACACTGCTTATGGACATGGAGGTTCCATTTACCTATCATTGCTAATAGCCCCCATACCTTGGAACTTGTTGCAATGGATATGATAAGACAAGGGTGGGAAACCTGTAGTCCAGCCAGATTATGTTTAAAATTTAGAGTATTGTACATTTTCATTTGTGTAAGCTGCTTTGATTTTATATACCGGTGTGTGTGTGTGTGTGTGTGTGTGTGTGTGTGTGTGTATAAACAGATCCCCATCATCCTTGCTGGGCAGAACTGAGAGGAGGTGTGGTCGAAGAACTGGAGGGCTGGAGGTTCCGCATCCCTTCTGTAAGTGAATTATGCATAAGGAGGATAAATAATTTCTTTTGTCCTGAGTCATGCTGCCAGACAATTTTACTGGGTGATGCTGCATTCTGGTATTATGAGCGGAAATTAATCTCTACTCAATCTTTTCCCTTCACATAATTATTAAAAAACTTCTCATGCTCCTCACCTCCAGAAGCAATTCCTACTATCTTCAATGGCCCTTACTTCCAGGTAAGTGTACATAGGAAGGTCAGCCTTACCCATTATTTCTTGTAAAGCAGAAACAAGGCAACCAACCACTTTCCCAGCAAAGTTTCAAGTGTCAGATCAAGGCCATTTTATTTCAGGATGCCTTGACACCACTGAATGCTGCTCTGCTCTTTTTATTTTCTGATGTTTTAGTCTGTGTATTGAATTTCATACATTCTGGGTGGGATTTAATTTTCCGTAAGCTGCTTTGAGACACAGGCAGAAAGAGATGTGCGTGTCTAAAGTCTTCAAATAAACATGGGGTAGCCAATGTTGATCAACTCTCGACTCCTATTGGCCCCAGCTGGCATAACCAATGGCCAGGGATGATGGAAACAGTGGTTGTTGGCATCCGTATGTCTTGAGAGACAATGGAGTGCACCTCCAGGGATGGAGCCAAACCATTAGAGAATCACAGCACCTGCTGTGGCTGCAGAGAGTGGTAAATCATAACTGCTGCCTCTCGTGTATTTCTGCTGCATTAGTGTGCAGAAGTGACCTCTCCAGGGCACAAGCCTGGGCAGTGTGTCTGGAGGTCCTGGACTGCCCACACAACAAGACCACTCCCTTTGGCATTGCTGATGTGGTGCAAAGGAAAGCAGAGCAATACATTTGACACCAGCTTGGCTGCAGCAGGTGCCAGAAGGAAGCACACAAGACTCCATCCAACCATTTTAGGGACCCCCTATGGATTTCTGTAGGGTTTACTCCTTAACCTTTTCTTCTCCCGAAGACGTCCCACAAGGCAGCAGGTATGGATTTTCCCTCAGAGCTTACTCCCAAAGCCTTTCTCACAAACGAATATACAGTGGAACCTTGTGTTCTCGAACTTAATCCGTTCTGGAAATCCATTCAACTCCCAAAACATTTAAAAACCAAGGCACGGCTTCTGATTGGCACAAGCGTCCTGGAAACAATAGCTGACAGCTGCAGCAGATGTTCAACTTCCAAAAAACGTTAGAAAACCGGAACACTTACTTCCGGGTCTTCGACGTTCGGGAGCCAATATGTTCGTCAACTAAGCTGTTTGAGAACCAAGTTTCCACTGTAGCTGCAAGACAGTAGAGGTTTAGGGTCAGAGTTTTTCTTCTCCTAGATGGGCTACCTTCCCAGGTGAACGAGCCCCATCTGCCCCCTCAGTTCCCTCTACAGAAACCACCTTCTTGACTGTTGGACCCAGTCTTGGTCTTGTCTGCTCCATCTGCCCGGAGCCTGTCTTTGCATGCATTTCCCTGCATGGGAATGGTACTGCAACAATATCTAGTTATCTCTCGCTTGGACTACTGCAATGTGCAATCCAGCTAGACTGGTGACTGGGAGTGGCCACTGAGACCATATAACACAGGTCTTGAAAGACCTACACTGGCTCCCAGTATGTTTCTGAGCACAATTCAAAGTGTTGATGCTGACCTTTAAAGCCCTAAACAGCCTCAGTCCAGTATACCTGAAGGAGCGCCTCCACGCCCATTGTTCTGCCCGGACACTGAGGTCCAGTGCTGAGGGCCTTCTGGTGGTTCCCTCACTGTGAAAAGCCAAGTTACAGGGAACCAGGCAGAGGGCCTTCTCGGTAGTGGCGCCTGCCCTGTGGAACGCCCTCCCACCAGATGTCAAAGAGAACAACAACTACCAGACTTTTAGCAGACATCTGAAGGCAGCCCTGTTTAGGGAAGCTTTTAATTTAAAGCTTTTACCTTTCCCGCCCCGATCTGGCCACAGTGATCCATGTGATGGTCACCTCCAGGCTTGACTACTGTAATTCGCTCTACCCGGGGCTGCCCTTGAAGCTGTCCCAGAAACTCCAGCGGGTGCAGAATGCTGCAGCGAGGCTCCTCACGGGGTCTCTGCCATGGGAGCATATTCACCCAGTGCTTTTCCAGCTGCACTGGCTCCCGGTGGAGTACAGGGTCAGATTTAAGGTGCTGGTTTTGACCTTTAAAGCCCTTCACGGCCTAGGACCCTCGTACCTACAGGACCATCTCTCCCGGTATGCCCCACGGAGGACCTTAAGGTCCATAAATAGCAACACCCTAGAGGTCCCGGGCCCCAAGGAAGTCAGATTAGCCTCAACCAGAGCCAGGGCCTTTTCAGCACTGGCTCCAGCCTGGTGGAATGCTCTGCCTCATGAGACCAGGGCCCTGCAGGATCTGATTTCTTTCCGCAGGGCCTGTAAGACAGAGCTGTTCCGCCTGGCCTTTGGCTTGGAGCCAATTTTATTCCCTCCCCCTCTTTCTTTTTTCTTTTTCCTTTCTCTTCCTGTGATGAGGCTGCATTTTAATATTTTAATGTTTCAATATTTTAATTGTTGTATTTTAATCTTGTTTTAGGGATGCGGGTGGCGCTAGGGACGCGGGTGGCGCTGTGGGTAAAAGCCTCAGCGCCTAGGGCTTGCCGATGAAAGGTCGGCGGTTCGAATCCCCGCGGCGGGGTGCGCTCCCGTTGCTCGGTCCCAGTGCCTGCCCACCTAGCAGTTCGAAAGCACCCCCGGGTGCAAGTAGATAAATAGGGACCGCTTTCTAGCGGGAAGGTAAACGGCGTTTCCGTGTGCGGCTCTGGCTCGCCAGAGCAGCGATGTCACGCTGGCCACGTGACCCGGAAGTGTCTCCGGACAGCGCTGGCCCCCGGCCTATAGAGTGAGATGGGCGCACCAACCCCAGAGTCTGTCAAGACTGGCCCGTACGGGCAGGGGTACCTTTACCTTTACCTTTAATCTTGTTTTTAAGTTGTATTTATTCAACTTGTTTTTATTATTGCTTGTTAGCCTCCCTGAGCCCGGCCTTGGCTGGGGAGGGCGGGGTATAAATAAAAATTATTATTATTATTATTATTATTATTATTATTATTATTATTATTAATGTTTAATAGGTTATTGTATTTTAATGTTCTGTTGGAAGCCGCCCAGAGTGGCTGGGGAAACCCAGCCAGATGGGTGGGGTATAAATAATAAATTATTATTATATTATTATTATTATTATTAGAAGGCCACACTCAAACCCTGCCCCAAAGCTAAACTCAAATCTCCCAAAGGATTTAGTCTTTACTTGCAGGAAAGGTTCTCCAACTCTGCATTCCTGGCAGGCCATAGCTGCCCCCATCTGCTCAAAGTTCTTCCTAGATACTGTAGGCAGATTGCCCCTGAGCCCTGGAAGGGAAAACAGGAAGCTGTCTTATTTAAAGTCAGGCCATTGGTCCATCTAGCTCCATATTGTCTGGCAATTGATCTCCATGCTTTCAGGCAGCGGGCACCCCCAGTCTTACTTGGAGGTGTCTGAAACTGAACCTGGGACCTGGTCCACAAAGCAGATGCTCCACCGATCAGCTCCCCTGGTACATCCCTTTCTCTAGGCAGGCAGCTAGGACCTGTCACGACTCAGCAGCCTCCCTGCTGCTTATGTGGGGGATGAGGAAAAACTGTGTTTGGAAGCCTGTCATAGCTCCTTATAAAGAAAACAAACAGGTCCATTTCTGAAATGAATCATTTCTTGGATTGGCAGAGAGGCTGGTGGCAGCAGAGACTTTCTCTCTCCCTGACTGTGCAAGAATGAGTTCCTAAGCATCTAATTGCAGAGGGGATTTTTCTCACTTCCACGGAAGCTACCCGGCAATATGGCTCTGTTACAACGAGGGAGGTCACCAGTTAAAGGAAGCTTAGGCAACTCATGGACAATCTGAATACGATGTACAGGTAAATGTTGAAGTGCAGCAGCCCATGATGACAGAACCTTTGGTATCTCCCCAAGAAGGGACAAAAAATATAGCCAATGCATTGCTACACTCAGATGTGCACACTGCCACACTGAATGCCTTTTGTGTGTATGTTAAATATGAGGTGCCAGTACACATAACTGAGTAAATTGCAAAATGGATCCCGGACCCCTTATGTGTCCTCCTTCTCTTTTGAGTGTGTGGTGAATGTTGAATTTAAAAGTTGATGATAAAAATAAACAATGCATATTAACAATCCAACAGTTTAATGTTTTGTAGATGATTTGCCTTACTTTGAGTTTTAATAAATGTTCTAAACAATTAAAGCATACCAAAATTAGGGTTTTGTCCTGGCTCCTGCCCAAAACACGACAGCAGCAGCATTTATTCATAAGTCACTGGCCACTGGAAATCTGGCTGATCTCCTCCACTCAGCCCCCCCCCCCCCCGCTTTTTCCCCACCAGGGGAATCTGTCCATTTTGGTTTCTCTGACTTTCTCATTTTTTTCAATGTTAAGTTTAGCTCTACTTCAATTTAGGAATTTCTTAAATTTTCATGAGGATTTTTTTTTTTATCAGCATGTCTGTGCAAATTTCTCCTAACATACATGTTTTTCCATTTAGTTTTGCCAGTTGTACACCTGTGCAAAGCAATTTTCTCTACTAACCATTTTTATATATTCTTTTCGCAAAATATATGCATTTTCATGCACACTTTACTCAAGTATGTACATGTTTTGTACCCGTTACTTGCCTGTGTTACAAAATGAGGAGATGTGTGCATTTTGAAAGATGGCTGCATTTCGGCCTGCATATTATCTTGAAAAGTGTGAATTATGTAGCTTCGCTTTTAAGTGCAAACTGAATCCAGTTTCTCCCCCATCCCTCCTCGCCCCACATTTTAAAGTCTTTCCAGCTCTATTAATTATTTATTCATCTGGTTTATTTATATCCCCATTTCCCTTCCACCATGGAACTCAAGGTGGCGTAAAATGAGTTCCCAGGGAGTCTCCCATCCGGGCACTGACCAGAACCAGGCCTGCTTAGCTTCAGCAAGGTAGCAATGCACCTTGTGCCTTCAGGCGGGGCAGGGGTGGGGGAATAGGTAAATAAATAAATAAATAAATATGGAGGGTTCCCACTTCTACCTCATCCTTCCAGCTGTTATAGGACTATAGAATAAATGTTGATCATTGCAGAAGGTAAACAGACATACGTAAGTATATAAACCACATGTCTAAAATAGTACAGGAGAGCAATCCAAAAGACACCTCAGCTCTCCAAAAGACTCTAAATATTTCCTCTGCCTCCTTACTCTCCCTTGTCTGAGAACAGTCAGGGGAAGTTCCTGAAAGGATTCCTCTCCTATGTCTATGAACCTCCTTTCTATTAATTGTCATTATTTACCCAGATGCTCTGCATTGAGGGATCCTGATTTTCTTATCAAATGCTAATATTTTGTGTAAACTGTGTCTGGAACGATGTGAAACTTGCTAAAGCACACCTCGGCCTGCCTGAGCCACAGTAGCCCCACCTGAGGTGTGATGTAATTTCTGACTGTTTGTAGAGGGGATGTCCTCCTTCTCCACGCCAAAATGCAAACCCTTAAAAGGGATGTTTCTTCTTGGTTCTGGGTCTCTCTTGCCTCCTTGCTAGGAGGGGAGGGAACTCTGTCGCAACAGAAAAATAAAGATCTGCCTTGCATTCACTGCATCCTGCCTCCATCCATTCATCTCTGACTAATCATGGACTTATGGGCCTTGGGGAGTTAAGCAGCAAAAACCAACCACCCCTATTTTTCTACATTCATGTTGAATTGTGCAGAAAGCATGACTGTGTCCCTTTTCAGCAGATTTCTTAATTGCAACTGGACTGCCATGTTAACCAAGGATGGCCTGTTTTTCACACGTTTAAAAATGGACCTAAAAAGCCTTAAATGTCTCAGGACCGCAATACCTCACGGAGCACCTCTTTCCATGTGAACCTACCTGGACCCTGAGATCATCCTCCGAAGCCCTCCTTGCGCCTCCTCCTCGAGAGGTCCAGAGGGCAGCAATACGAGAACGGGACCTTCTCTGCAGTGGCTCCCCATCTGGAATGCTCTCCCCAGGGAAGTTTGCCTGGTGCCTTCATTATACGCCTTTAGGCGCCAGGCAAAACCGTTCCCTTTCAACCAGGCCTTTCGTTGATCCGATTTACATCCTATGCCCTTTTAAAATGCATTTTGTGTGTGTGTGGGGGGGGTGTCGCTATTGGGTTGTTGTTTTATTTTTATTAGATATTCCATGGTTTTATATCTTGATTTTGTTCTGTGAACCGCCCTGAGACTCCCAGGTATAGGGGAATATATAAATTCAATTAATAATAACAAATGCTTAGGCAAAAGCGCCCCCTTTTCTTCCTTTGTGCGAGACACGCAGCCAGGGATGGGCTGGGGAGGTAGGGGCACTGCCTGCCCGTGCCAGGCTGGCAAATGGGCGGCAGCAGCCTCCTCGGATGGGTAGCGCGCGTCTGGTGGCGCCCCCGGGCGCCTGGCTGCCTGGCTCTTCCCCGGCATCCCTCTCCCCCCCCCCCCCAACCATTTCGTCTCGCTGCGAAGCATCACATGACAGCATCCCGGAGCTGCACTGAGCATGGGCAAAAGCATCGGGGCCACAGAGCTCCTTTATGAGAGCGACAAAGCCAGCCGCCGCCGCCGAGCCTTTTGTTTTCTGCCCTGCTGGATCCCCGCTCTCTCTAGCGCGCACGCAATTCGCCGGGCTCCTTGCGCAGCAGAAGCTGGCCATTGATCTCCCGTCCAGGTTTCCCTTCCCTTCCGTTGCGCCATGCCCGTCTGCCTGCCGCCAGCAGCCTGGTGAGCATCCCGGTCCCCGTCTCGCCAGGCCTTCCGTAGCAGTGGAGGCAGGTAAGTATGATGGAGAACGGGGCGCGGGGGACGGACGTTTGCACGGATTTGCCTTTTACGGGTACCGAGGCCGAGAGATGCAGAAGAGAAGCCGGGAGGCGAGGACCCCGAACTCCAGCTGTGCATGGCCCCTTCCCTTTCTGCTCTTCCAGAGGTTGCGGCAGTTTATCTCTAGTCAGGTTGGGAGCAAGATCGGAGCCAAGGATTGTGCCTGTCTGACTGCTGCGCATTTGTGCACGTACATACATGGAGCAAATTCGGCTGGGTTGATCAGGGCCTTTATTCTCTCTCCCTCCCTCCCTCCCTCTCTCTTTCTGTGTGTGTTTTGCTGGAGACTTGAGCTTCAGAGATTTGCTGGAGACTTGAGCTTCAGAGATTTGCTGGAGACTTGAGCTTCAGAGATTTGCTGGAGACTTGAGCTTCAGAGTCTAGAGCTAGGGATTTCTGCAGTCCCCTGCCCCATGGAAAAGCCCAGAGTGACAAATAAACCAGGCCAGGACTGGAGAGCCAAAGGCTTCCATGACAGTCAACAGGTGGCTCTCTGACAGGCCTGCTCTCACTTCTTGGCTTGGGCCCTGTCTGTCCAGAGCTGGGATGCACAGCTCAAAATCACTCAAAGGGCCACTTTGACTTTTTAAAATAAAATTAATGGATGGGGACTATGCTGCTATAGTAACCACTGAAAAATTAGGTTTTGGATAATTAGGACTCTGTGTTTTCCTTTTCACACCAGGGTGGTGCACCCCACCCAGCCCACCCCTAATTTGGCAAACTAAGGCAGCTGCCTCATGCCACTCTGGTCTTGGGAGCCACAAAAGGGGAACAAAATGGTTAAGTTACTTGATTTATTCTTATTGCGTTTTTGCTGCCAGGGACAGAGGCGCTTATGGGATTTTCTGACTCAGCTGCTGAAATAACTTGATCAGTCTTGGGTAGGGATCTTGAGTTTGGATGAAGGGAGGTCCTGCCTTGTGTAATGAAGTCTCTCGGGCTGTGCTGTTTTCAAAAGGGCGCTGTGCTGTTTTCATTCATTCTCCTTTAGACCCCTTTCCTTCTCTATTTGTGGCCCATAGCAGTCAGCCTCTGTCCACTGCCACAAGCTTCCCCGAACCTCTCTTTCTGCTTACTATTGTTTTATTTCTGATCTTCCTTACATGCTCTCCAACTCCCCCATTGCTCAGGACATGTCAAAAATCATAGTAAAAATGTTTCTGATCATGTGGATTAGGAAGTAACAATATTATTTCTATTCATAGTTCAGCCTTTGCTGTCTCTTTTTATAAACTAGCTACTACATGGAAACATTTTTAAATCCGAAACTAATTGGTGTGAGTTTTAATTGTGTTTGAGTGTTGTCAAGATCACTAACATGCATTAGCACCTAAATCCCCTTTGGATGTGGATACTTTTTGGATATGGAGGAACTGTCTGCCATTGCCAGCTTTTTGCTGACCACTATCTATGGACCCTAAACTGGAGTAGTCAATATATAAAACCAGAGGCAGGAAACCATTTTTCTGTTGAGAGCCACTTTCCCTTGAGGCTAATTTGTCAGGGGCCACATGCTGGAGGTGGGCAGGGCCGAAGCCAGCAGCAGAGACAGAATCAGGAATGGGGAGACACCTGCCTTGCTTGCATTTCAGTGTGAACTCCCCAAATTTATACTTCCCAAACCAATGCTGTGAACTGAAGCAGCTCTCCTGTGAAATGTGCCCGGTGCCTAATTTTGCAGTGCAGCTATCCAGCCTAAAACTGCTTACAAACATGTGCATATTAGTGATACACAAGAGTGCATTATTAATATGGCAGAAGTTGCTTGCAAAAATGCTTATGCTAGACAAAACTTTTTATATATAATTTCACACACACACAAAAACACAATACACATGAATTTTCATGCAGACATTGAGTTGTACCCAAGGTAGCACTGTGTTAAAGTCACTTAGCAGTATACTTCTTGCATTGGCAGAATGTTATTGCACAAGGGAAAATGCAATTCCCATTCTAAAGGTAGGTTCGCAACAGATTGCGCAACTGGAACCAATAAATGTGCAATAAGCTTCCACTAGGGCAACTGTTGCATGGATGCTTTGGCGCAGCCTTTGAACTCTGTCATCTGCCAGCACATGGGATCTTGTGCTAGTAGACAGAGACCACTGGATATACAGACAGTGTTAGTCAGTGTTGAATATGCCCCCCATCTTTTAATTGCAAGGGGGCAAAGCAAATTTAAGACCAGAAAAACGAGAAATTGAGAACCAAAAGTGAGCATGTGCACCCTTTTCTCTCCCTCTTTCTTTTAATGCCACCCGCTTCACAAACACCCCTTCTTTTGATTTTTCTCCCCACCCAACCAACTACCAGCTTACCAGAGGTCCAAACTGATCACCTGCACCTTGAGCTATTGCAATTAGGCCAAGGCCCACATGAGACCATAAAGATTCACATTGCCTACCCCTGTATTAAATACACAATCAGACTGGTGTATCTTAAATCCCCCCCCCCCCGGAAAAAGCGGCCTCAAGACCCCCTGGATGGGGCCCTTTCTTCTCTGTGCTGTTTTTTTGTGATAAAAGCCACCACTTGGAAGCTGCTATTTGCCTGGAAGTGAAAGTGTGTTTGCGCCAATAGAAGCTTTCCTCCTGCCGCAAATAGCAAATATGGGCGGGGTGGGCAAGATATTTTCATGGGGAAAACAGCATGTGGGGGGTGGGAAAAGGAAAGGATTAATTACCTCTCACACTGAGCCATGGTCCTGATTCCAATTGGGGCAGGAACATTTTGACTGCTTTTTCTTCTTATTATTATTATTAAAAATTAAAGGTACATGAATGCATTTAGCATATTGCTTAGTCTGACCCTAAAGCTGTTCTGGTGTGCGATGTTCCTTTGACTTCTTTGGCTTCTGCAGAGGTGGCCCTGTGAGGCTGTATTCTGGGAGAGGAAAGGACATGCCTGGTTTTCAAAAGGGCAGGCAAAATATTCTAGGTTCCTCTTATACTAGTAAACACTTATGCATTGCCACTCTTACATCACCACAGAAGAGGACAAATGAGGATACAGATCTGCATAAAATCTGCATTTGCATTGCTAAGATGCAGTGGAGATGACATGCAAATTCAGAAACGATTGCTATGATCTGAATAGAATTACAATGTATTTTGTGATGGCGGGTGAAGAATGTGGCCAGGTGACCCTGGTTATATCTGCTCAATCTGCACTGCTTTTGATGGACAACTTCAAGGTCCCTCCTACTCTTCCTTCTTACGATTCTTTCTCTTTAAAATACACCTGGCCTGGGAAGCCCTTCAAACAAAGGACGCCTTAGAGGACTGCCCTCTCTAAAGTAGGACTTGTGGCCATCCTTACGCATGCACCTGAAGTTGTTGTTGTTTAGTCACTTAGTAGTGTCCGACTCTTCCTGACCCCATGGACCAGAGCATGCCAGGCACTTCTGTCTTCCACTGCCTCCCGCAGTTTGGTCAAACTCATGCTGGTAGCTTCGAGAACACTGTCCAACCATCTCGTCCTCTGTCGTCCCCTTCTCCTTGTGCCTCCCATCTTCCCCAACATCAGGGTCTTTTCCAGGGAGTCTTCACTTCTCGTGAGGTGGCCAAAGTATTGGAGCCTCAGCTTCAGGATCTGTCGTTCCAGTGAGCACTCAGGGCTGATTTCCTTAAGAATGGATACGTTTGATCTTTTTGCAGTCCATGGGACTCTCAAGAGTCTCCTCCAGCACCAGAATTCAAAAGCATCAATTCTTCGGTGATCAGCCTTCTTTATGGTCCAGCTCTCACTTCCATACATCACTACTGGGAAAACCATAGCTTTAACTATACGGACCTTTGTTGGCAAGGTGATGTCTCTGCTTTTTAAGATGCTGTCTAGGTTTGCCATTGCTTTTCTCCCAAGAAGCTGGGAAGTTATTGTTCAAACTCCTAGTCTCTGTTGAAGAGGCTGAGAGCTGATCTCCCAAATTCTCCCAGAATGCTTAAGCTCTCCCACCAGGTCCTGTTGCACAACCTGCCCCATATGTTTCTCTCTGTAGATTACGGAAGAGCTGATTCACACATTCGTGTCTGTCAATAACAGATCGGTGATGATTCACAGCTCCCCGCCTCCTCTGTAAGGTTAGGATTGCCTCTTCCTTCCCACTAGCAGAGAGACCTTTTGAACTCCCCACCCCCGACCCCCATCATTCAATCTGTTTCTTTTCCAGCCGCTTGATTGGCAGCTGATTAAATGTTTGATCTCCATTCCCTGGAAAGCATCACCTGCTGCTTTCCCCATATTATGTTGCTCTTAAAAGGCACAAGAAGAGGCCTCTGGTCAGTTGGGGTCCCTAATTGCACCCATGTTGCTGCCTCTCCAATTAGCCACTGTGGCAAAGGAAGGATCAGTAAGAGAGGCTGTTGGAAAACCAGCACTGATGGTGATGGGGGGCAGGAGGACAGACAGGACAAAGTCACTGCAGAGCCCTGGAGATGGGCCTGCTAGGTGGGAACTGGTGAATCGCTTGATTCCAGTTCCTCTCCATTTCTCCACATTTTCACATCGCTCTGCAATCTTCCTTTTTAAGGGTTTGTAACAGAGCCAAGGACTTGCCGATTAGAAGGTCGGCGGTTCGAATCCCCGCGACGGGGTGAGCTCCTGTTGCTCGGTCCCTGCTCCTGCCAACCTAGCAGTTCGAAAGCACGTCAAAGTGCAAGTAGATAAATAGGTACCACTCCAGCGGGAAGGTAAACGGCATTTCCGTGTGCTGCTCTGGCTCGCCAGAAGCGGCTTAGTCATGCTGGCCACATGACCCAGAAGCTGTAAGTCGGCTCCCTCAGCCAATAAAGCGAGATGAGCGCCGCAACCCCAGAGTCGGCCACGACTGGTCCTAATGGTCAGAGTTCCCTTTACCTTTACTATGGAAGTTCTTCAGCATCTCAGTGCGTTTCCACCATGCACTTTTTTGTATGCAATTTCCCCTAATAGACGCATTTTTGCAGAGAAATTTGTCTTAATATAATGTTCTTTCCCCTGATATATGCATTTTAATGCAAACTTTATATGCATGTCCATTCACACACCTTGGCTGAAGGCCTGCATTGCAAAATCTGGATAAGCGTGGATTTTGAAGGATGGCTGTGTTTAGGTTTGCGTATTATTTCAGGAAGTGTGAATTAGGTATGTTTGCCTTTGAATGTGAACTGAACTGAACTGAATTGCTCCCCCATCCCTATTCCCAGGCTCCCACAAGCACTGCCAAGTCTCCAGTATCCCAAGACCTGTGATTTATAGAATTAGAGTGCATGTTCATAATTATTATATGTTCATTCTTTATATGCACATTAAGAATCTTGGAGTGAAGTCATCTTAGTCCAATCCCCAGCTTAGCGCAGGGCCTGCTGTCCTGAATGCAGAAGCCCATGCAAGACGGACAAAAGGCAGGTCTGGGATTCTAGAATCAGAACTCCAAGGCATGGTTAGAGATCCTAGTTCAGAGTTCAGTGCCTAGGGTTCAGGACCATGGACAGCAACCCCGCAGCTGAGACAGAGAGAACAAGGTGCCTCAGCACTGGCCTGGAGCAACTGAAAGGTCATACAGTCCAGCCATCTGCTCGGCAGATGGGCACCCAGCTTCTGCTGAAATATCTCCAGGAAAGGAGAGCCCACCACCTCCTAGGACTGCCTGTTCCACTGTCAAACAACTCTTACCATTAGATGTTTTCTCCTCATGTTTACACAAAATGTAAAGGTAAAGGTAAAGGGACCCCTGACCATTAGGTCCAGTCGTGACCGACTCTGGGGTTGCGCGCTCATCTCGCTTTAGTGGCCGAGGGAGCCGGCGTTTGTCCGCAGACAGCTTCTGGGTCATGTGGCCAGCATGACTAAGCCGCTTCTGGCGAACCAGAGCAGCACATGGAAACGCTGTTTACCTTCCCGCTGGAGCGGTACCTATTTATCTACTTGCACTTTGATGTGCTTTTGAACTGCTAGGTTGGCAGGAGCAGGGACCGAGCAACGGGAGCTCACCCCATTGCGGGGATTCGAACCGCCGACCTTCTGATCGGCAAGTCCTAGGCTCTGTGGTTTAACCCACAGCGCCACCCGCGTCCCTTACACAAAATGTAATTCCCTACAATTTCTACTTGTTCATTCTAGTCCTGGCCTCTGGAGCAATAGATAGCAGGTCTGCTCCACATCTTGCATGGCGGCCCCTCAGATATTTCTAAACAGCTATCATTCATGCCTGCCTTTAATCTTGCCCAAGCAAAACATACCCACTTTTCCTCATACGACATGATTTCTAGACCTCTCACCATGGTGGTGGCTGCCTTTCTCTGGACATGCTTCAGATTGTCAACATCTTTCTTAAAATGCAGGACCCAGAACTGGATATAGAACTCTAGATGCAGCCAGGTCAGTGCAGATTAGAGAAGTGCATGATGATTGCCATTTAAGGAAACCAGACAGATTTGATGGTGAAGAGGCAGGAGTATGTTCGAGTAGTTGCTCCATGGGGGAAGTGTATTCACCATGTAAAATTCCCTGTCCAGGATTGAGTTTAGGGGAAATTGGTTCTGCTTTCTTGCAGAAGTTATCTGTGCACAGTACTGATTGGCTAGCACTTGGGTCATCAAAAACCCAGCAGTAGCTCCTTTACAGTGTACTTATGCTGAAGTAGAGGATATCTCAAAGGATAAATGCTGGCTAAGAGACATAACTACAAATTACAAAGTCCCTGATTAAATCTATTTATCCTATCTGAAGGAGCGTCTCCACCCTCATTGTTCTGCCTGGACACTGAGGTCCAGCGCCAAGGGCCTTCTGGTGGTTCCCTCACTGCAAGAAGCCAAGTTACAGGGAACCAGGCAGAGGGCCTTCTCGGTAGTGGCGCCCGCCCTGTGGAACGCCCTCCCACCAGATGTCAAAGAGAACAACAACTACCAGACTTTTAGAAGACATCTGAAGGCAGCCCTCTTTAGGGAAGCTTTTAATGTTTGATGGACTACTGTATTTTAATATTTTGTTGGAAGCCACCCAGAGTGGCTGGGGAAATAATAATAATAATAATAATAATAATAATAATAATTATTATTATTATTATTACTACTACTACTACTACGATCATCTCTTTTTAACTTCTTCTCACTGTAGCAAAATGTCTCTTTTGGGCCACTGAACCGGCACATCATGGCCCCCATACCTGATTCTTCCTTTTTTTACGCTGACTCAAATATTCAAGGCCTTTTCCTTCATTGTCCCCTCTGACTGGCCTTCAGTGAAACCTTTTCCATTTCACTTAATTGTTTTATTTTTAATATTACTGTATGTACCACGTCTGTTTGAACAAAAACACAACAGCAACAGCAACCATACAAATGGATGAAACAGACAAGCTTTCTCCCGGCTTTGTCAGATACCCAAGAGGGCAAATAGGCAGCATTTCCTCCAGCCCTGTCAGTTTTGTTAGAAAATTGTGGGGTAATGCAAAAAGGTGGATTTCACATGCTCAGCCTGTCCCCATCATGGTAGGAACACATCCAAATCCATTTGCAGGGCAGACTGGGCCAATATCCAGGCTAGGCTAGTGAAGGAATGTCTTCTCTACAAGCTGGAGAAGATGTGATGACATTTGAAAGTGGAAAAAGATTAACTTGTGAACTGTTCTAATGCACATTAACTAAAGCAAGGGAAGATTGCTGAGCAAATGTTTATGAAGTGGCTAAAAAGTGCCTGCGAATTTGGCTTTTATGCTTGTTGAGCCATGAACTTATTGTTGTAAGTGCCTCTCTCTCTTAACCTCAGTTGCTCATCAGGCAAACTGGAATATTAATGGCCTTTCTCCAAAGGGAGTTGGTAAGGATTAGAGAGAATTACAGTGACCGTAAAGCACTTTGCATGATACAAAGTGCCGAAGGAAGCACGGCTGGCCCTGCAATTAGGCAGAATGAAGGTCACGAAAGGACAGCAAATGGTTGGTCACCATGTTTACCATTGTGTTTTTACTGCCAGGGAGAAGGGATTTTCTGCCTCTGGTGCCAAAATAGCTTGACTAGCTTTGAGTACTATGCACATTGACTTGGGTGTGAAAGAAAGGGTTAACTGATGTGGTTGTTTATTATATAATAATGAGGATAATGACAGTGAAGCCACATTAGAGATGGTTGAATCCAACAATTTCGGTTTCACTCAGTTTCTCATTTTTCCTGTCTTAAATTTGATTCCACACATTTGGAGATTATTATCTCTTTAAAGTCCTCATGAAAATTCACCAGCACTTTATCGTGATTTTTTCCTTATACACAAATGTTGGTATGCGATTCTGCCTAAAACACATGTTTTTGCAACTCCCTTTCCCCAATCTAATACATTTCCATCTGTTTTTTATTATATGCATTTCTATGCACACTTGACCCTAGTATTATGCATTTTTTAACACATTGCTTGGCTGAACATCTGGACTCGGACATGGAAAAGAGGAATGAGAGATGCTGTTGCTGTTGTGCAACTATTAAAGGATGAGTGTTTTTCAGTTGCACCTTGTTTCAGGAGGTGCAAATTAATGAAGTTTGCCTTTAATGTGAACTGAAATGAATTCCTCCTCCATCCCAGTGGTGGAGCTTCCTGCTCCGGCACTGGGGGGCAGAGAGCAGGCGGGGGCAGGGCTGGTGTGCATCCTGGGGGCATGGCACGCCGCCCAGCATGGGTGGGGGGGGCAGCTGTGATGGCACCCCATTGGGATTGTGCTGTTGGGGGCAGTGCGCTCCCCCTGCACGCCTCTTCCTTCGCCAGTGCTCCCTCCCTCGGCCATGTTCAGCTTGTTTCAGACTCATGATCACTTGTGTGACTGATAAGTTTCTGCAGGCAAATAAGCAAGTAAACAAATAAATAAAACGAGTCCAGATGATAGAACATCAGGATTGTGCACCCGTGGGACAACCTTTTAAAGATGTTGTCACGCTGGATGCTGTGTGCAATAAACCATCGTCCAAGGGCTGAGCAGTGAGAAGAAGGATTGCCTTGGTGATCTCATGCCAAACCCCAAAGAAACATACAGTGGTACCTCAGGTTAAGTACTTAATTCATTCTGGAGGTCCGTTCTTAACCTGAAACTGTTCTTAACTTGAAGCACCACTTTAGCTAATGGGGCCTCCTGCTGCCGCCACGCTGCCGGAGCACAATTTCTGTTCTCATCCTGCAGCAAGGTTCTTAACCTGAGGTCCTATTTCTGGGTTAGTGGAGTCTCTAACCTGAAGCATCTGTAACCCGAGGCACCACTGTATTCTGTCTGTGTTGACAGGCTGAAACATAGTACGCCACAACCCATGGGAGGATCTGGCAGTGCCACCAATGCTGCTGTGATGATGGAGCCATTATTTGTAGTTTCGGCCACTGTGGGTATCTGTGCACCTGAGTATCTTTAAAGCAGGTGTGTGTGTGGGGGGGGGGGGAACCTCAGACCCAAGGGCCAAATGTGGATCTCTGTGTCTCTCTGGTCCTCAGCACTCTCCACGCATGCCAGTGGCCCCCTGCCCCTCTCTCCTGCTTCTGCCAGTGATCCTGCTTACAGGGATGGAAGATGGAGGTATTGGGGGTGGGGGGACTAGAAACCTCCGACTTTGTGTGGTGGGCAGTATTGAAACTGCTACCACATTTCCAAAGCTACGCATGGTTGGGTATGGTTTCAGATTGGATGGGGGACTGTGGGCTGAGATTCCTGCATTGCAGGGGGTTGAATTAGATGACCCTTGGGACTCCTTCCAGCTCAACAGTTCTATGACTCTGCCGTAAGAGACACCCATTGTTTTGCCCACTTTTGGTACTGGCGCTGCAGTTAGCTCAGGGACAGCCAACGTGGTACTCACCAGAGTCTTCCTGTTTTATTAATATTTATTAAACTTATTAGTTGCTTGTCGCCCGAAGGTCTCCAAGCGACTTACAGCAAAGAAAAATATGCTGTGCATAAAATCATGCAGGGAAAGGAGGGAATCATATAATACATTAACATTTCATATAACATAACATTCATGGAAAACAAAAGTAGCACACCAGCCATCTAAATAATAGCAAATGACATTAACAATAGTCAAATAATAAGCAAAGCAATACTTGGACCACTCATTAGCAAACAAACTAAACCTCAACCTCCCATCCCTCCTCCAAAATCATTCACATCAGTTATATAGAAAAAAGTCATTTTTATGTTAAATGTATTGTGAAAACTATTTAATGTATTATTGTTGTTGTTATCCCCCCCCCCCCATTTAGTTGCTAGGAGGTGATGGATATTTGTTTACTTCTATATTTCTTTTTTGTGTGTGATGTATTAAAATGAAATACACACACACGCACATACATACAGTGGTACCTTGGGTTACATACGCTTCAGGTTACACGCTTCAGGTTACAGACTCCGCTAACCCAGAAATAGTGCTTGAGGTTAAGAACTTTGCTTCAGGATAAGAACAGAAATTGTGCTCTGGCGGCGCAGCAGCAGCAGGAGGCCCCATTAGCTAAAGTGGTGCTTCAGGTTAAGAACAGTTTCAGGTTAAGTACAGACCTCCGGAACGAATTAAGTACTTAACCCGAGGTACCACTGTACGCACACAAAATCATTCACATCAAACAAACATTTCACCCCCTTTAATCTCTCCACCCCACCTAGAAGTCTGGAGTCAAGGCCAGCTGTTGTGAATCAGTGGTGTGTGGGTCCAGCGTCTTCCAGGGATGGTCCAGCAACTCCCTTCATAGGGGAGCAGTAGCAAAGCAAAGTGGGAAGACTGTCACAAAAGTTTTACCTGCTCTGCAGTTATCCTGGCTCCTGCTCGTCCCTTATCGCTGTTGTTTGCTGGATCCCTGATGATGGGCCATGTTGGCAGGGGCTGATGCAAGCTGTGGTCCAACAGCATGTGGGGGGCCCCAACCTCTGTGGCTGACCTGGGTGTGGCCGGGGCAGGGCAGCAGTGAGATCAGGGTTATGGGGGTGCACCAGTGAGAGCCCTGGCTGTGCCTGGGCAGCCCTGACCTCCCCCTGCCCAGGTAAGCTGCAGCAAGGCTGCTATCAGGAGAGCGGTGCTGCCCCAACACACAAGTCGCTAGGGTAACTAACAATTTACTGCCCTTCCGTGACACACAGGATCAGCTGCCTGAGGCAGCCAGCTCTTTCTGCCTAATGGCAGGGTTGGCCTTTGCATATGAAAAAGCTTTCGATGGCACACCCCTTAGACATTTCCAGCTTGCTTCTGAAAATGTTAAGGATAACCGGCAGAGGACAGTGCAGAGCACAAATCCACACACCTGAAAAGGGCTAGGCATCAAAGCCTCGTTGTTAATGCTGCAAAAATGGTTGTGCACTTGAGATCAAAGTGTGTGTGTGTGTGCGCGTGTGTGTGTGTGCGTGCATGCATGTGCATGCTGATTTCTATTGCAGCAGGAGCTGTTTGGGCTGTATGCAGGTAGGCAACCATGGAAGGGTGCTACATCCTGGAAGAAGGAGACCTCATAGGTCCCTGCTGCCTCGTACTCTGTATTTACTATAGGTTTCAATGTAAACACCCAAACTGTCTTGGATTTCCCCTTTTCAGTTCTCCGGCGGCCAATGAGGAGGCCTCTGCACGGCACTGACGTCAGCCCCATCGCTCTCAGCCTTTCTCGAGGACAGTGACTTGGTTGCCAGGGCGACGGAAGAACATACTCCCCAGGCTGACTCTCCCTGCTGGAGGCCGTAACACCGCCTGGATGTCTGTCTCGCAGCTCCCAGGCTGGCTGGTGGCATGGAGAGGAGAGGCCTAGCCCTGTGGAAGGAGTGCCTGTGAACCACAAAGCAAATGGTAAGCAGGATGAGGCTCGCAGGACGGGTTTCCGGTGGTGTGGGTGGGTCAAGCGACTGCTGGACCACTGATGGCAAAGCTGACTTCGCCTGGGAAGGGATGTTCTGCGTGTGTTGGAGGAGAAGTGCAAGGAGTGAAGGTTGCCCGGTTAAATTGCAAAAATAAGAGATGGGTTGGAGGTTTGACAGTGGGCTCCATACACGCCGCACATTGAAAGCACAT
>JAXCMG010000021.1:5538595-5738336 GCA_034642415.1 Podarcis siculus
CCAAAATACAATTCACTATGGAAATAGAAGCCAACAACCAACTTCCCTTCCTTGACGTCCTAATCTACAAAAAACCTGATGGCTCCCTAGGACACACTATCTACCGGAAAAAAACACACACCAACCGCTACTTACATGCACAATCACACCACCACCCTGCACAAATAAACTCCGTAGCCAAGACTCTCATCTCCAGAACCAAACGCCTGGCTGACAAAGACCACTTGACAACTGAGTTACAGAATCTCTCAAATGTGTTAATTGCCAATGGATACCAGCAAAACAGGGTTACGAAGCTAATCCAAAAAGAAACACCCCCCAAAAACCAAGACACAGAAGAAAACAATGGCATGGCCCTCCTTCCTTATATCAAGGGCACTACAGATAAAATTAGCAAAATCCTCCATAAACACAATATCAAAACAGCCTTTTGCGCCAACCAAAAAATAGCCAATATCCTCAGAAACCCCAAGGATAAAATCCAGTTGGAAAACCAAGGGGTCTATGAAATACCCTGCAAAGTCTGCCCAGCCACGTACATTGGACAAACAAACAGACGAACAAATGCACGTATCGCAGAACACAAGAATGCCGTCAAAAAAGAAGATAAAACTTCCTCTCTTTTCCAACACATGAAAGAAACAGGACACGAAATTAATTTTGCAGATTCCAAATTGCTCTCTAACATGGAACATCACCACAAGAGAATAATCATGGAAGCCATCGAGATAGAGAAACACCCTCACAACATGAACAAGCGTGACGACACATCCCGCTTGCCAGACATCTGGAAATTAGCCCTCCCCACAAAAACTGACACCAGATCCAGAGGCACACAGAACGCCATCACCAATCAACCACACCAGACCCAAACCCAGACCCTCTCCACAGATAAATTACAGACACCATCCAGTAGCCAAACCACGATGGCACCTCCGGATGCTGCACCCCCCTGCAATCCCTACACAGATCTGGCTGGCACAGGCCACAAAACCACAGCTCGCCCCTATACACGAAGCCAAGCCAGAGCACAACAAAGCAGTACAGCCATCTTCTCAGAAAAACTCTTCACAAAGTTCAAGAGGTCAAGACACAAAGGCTTTAGCAACTAATCCACACCTAATGACCCACCTAAGTGGTACTCAGGATATCACTCAAGAAATCACTCAAGATATCCCTCAAGCAATTAAGGAACAAAAGAAGAAAAGGCACACTAGCCTGGGAACTTCCTCTCTGCCCAGAACATTGGAGGCTATACACCACACCTCCTCAACAGTATTTATAGGAACTCAAACACTGAGATCCTGCTCTGTTCCAGTAACAAGAAGCCGAAAGCACCAGCCTGAAGATGACGAGTGAGACCTCGTCGAAACGTCGCCTAGACACCCCAACTTTTACACGGGAAGACACCCGAGGACACCAAAACCTGCATATATATATATATATATATATATATATATAAGCATTTTCAAAAACAGGAACAGAGGGCATATTTAACCCCCCTCCCCCCGTCCCATTTACAACTTTGTACCAAATACAGCATGTATTTTATTATTATTTTTTGAATTGATTTTAAAATGAATTGATTTTAGATCACTGTGTTACTTTTATTGTTGTTAGCTGCTCTGAGCCCGGCTTCGGCTGGGGAGGGTGGGATATTAATAAATAATAATAATAATAATAATAATAATAATACTATATGACTTCCCTTCCACCCTTTTCCTGGTTCCTTTGCTTTTCTACTACTCCATGTAATCCACATCTTTTTAATCATCCAATTTGTAATCTATTAAATACTCGGTCTATTTCAACTCTGCTGGATTTACTCAAGACCTGCTAACCCAGTGCTTTTTTACCTAAAAAAAATGTTTAGGGTTTCTCTCATTTTCCTACTCATACTGAAATACTGTCCCTCAATGAGGCCAAACTTAGATTCACAAAACGTTTAGGGGTATTGCATACCCCTGCGTCCCCCCAGAAAAAAGCACTGTGTTAACCTATGTATTTGTCTATACCAGTTCTTAAAATATTCAGTAAGCATTATCCATTCCTCCTTATATAATGGAACCTCAGTTTTTGAACGTCTCGGCTGCCGAACGTTACGGAAGCCGAATACCGAAAACTCGGAAGTGGATGCTTCCATTTTCGAATGAGCCTCAGAAGTAGAATGGCTTCCAAAGCACGTTTCTTAATTTTCCCCATTGAATTCTGACAGTCTTTTGTGTTGGGATACTGCCTGGGAGATAAAGCCCATCATGGCCCCACGTCGCCTCCGGACGATCCATCGACCTCCCGTAGAAACAGTATCAGCAATTAGCGACACGAGCTCCAGAAAATATCTTGCCACATTCCAGAGCTCATGCACGCTCTATCAGCAGAAATCCGCACAGCAAAAGATGCAGACAGGAGAGCATGATTTAGGAGTTTATTCAGCGTTGGTCAGAACAAAGAAAAACATGACTGCCTGCTTGCGTGTCTCCGGCATAGAGAGAGAAACGAAAGCAATAGAAAACATAAACTTCCTGTGAACAGGAAATGCGCAGACTCTGTGACTCACAAAGCCTGCTCCCTTTTAAGGTGGAACGAAAATATCCTAACACTTTGATCCTCAGTTTTCAAATGTTTCGGAAGTCGAATGGACTTCCGGAACGGATTACGTTTGAAAACCGAGGTTCCACTGTATTCCTTATCTTTGTTTTATCTTATCCTGTTCGTCAGACCAGTCAGTTCAGCGTATTCAAACATTTTACACTGCCATTCTTCCTGAGTGGGTACTAGACTTGTTCTCCACCTTTGTGCCCATAAGGTTCTAGCGGCAGCAGTAGTGTATAGTAATAAACTCTTTTGTTTTTTGGGGACCTCCATTGCTACCATCCCCAAGAGGAAAATCTCAGGTGTTTCGAGGGAAGTTTTTTTAAAGTATCTTTTTAAATTCATCATATATAGTTTCCCAATATTCCTTAATTATTTCACAGGACCACCACATGTGAATTAAAGTTCCCTTAGTTTCATTCAACTTCCAACATATACCTTTTTCTTTTTTAGACATAGTCGCCAATCTGGTGGGTGTCGAATATCATCTGTGGGCCAGTTTCATCCTATTTTCTTTTATCGCATAACATGCCGTAAAATTCATATTTATTTTCCACAACTTTCCCCGTAATTCATAATCCATATTGTGACCCACATCTTGGGTCCACTTGATCATGCTTGAGTTCACAAATTCCTCTTTAGTTCCCCACTCCAACAGCATTTTGTACATTTTGAGAATACTTTTATATTTGTAAAAGTGGTAGAAGACTGCTTTAAATGTAGGGGTGGGTGTGACCCGTGTGTATCTATGTACTACGTATGTACTGTATTTCTTTTTTCATTGGATGCAAGGGGGTGGTTGTGCTAAGATTCACTGGGTGTGTGTGTGTGTGATTTCCTCCCACATTGCTGTGTTCATCTGCATGTGATGATGAATTGTAGGCAGTGCATTGTGGGATGTTGTTTGGGTTGGGAGAATTGGTAGCATTAAAATGAGTTGTTCGAGTTAAATCCTGCATGAAATGGCTAAATGAAAGCTGAGGGAGGTGTCTGTGTTATGAGGATAAAACTGCTCCTTTTCCCTTATGGGGAACACAAGAGCCCATATAGAGTCCTTTTGTAGGTTCTCTATCGGTAGGAGAAAATAACAGAGACCAGCCAGAGAATATTGAAAAGCAAAGCAGCTAGTAAACCTGATTTTTATTAAAGCTGTTGCAACAGGGTGCTCCCCCCACAGGATGGGGGGGACCCAGGACAAAGGTGTGCAAGCCCTTATATAGACATTGAAATTGCCCACCCTGGAGTCCAAGACCACCCCCAGATACATCATACATACATCACAGAAGGGGTGGACTACAAGAGAAATCTGAGTACGTTGTTCTTTTTTCCTGTCTGCTAGGTTACTTGATTGGATTACCTGGGCATCCTGGCCACTCTTTTATTATGATAACTACTCATGCTCACTCCCTATTCATATCTTAAATGTGCCCTTAAGACAAGATTTGTGAAAGAGACAATGGGGAGATGTCCCATTTCCCATTGCAGAGAAATATTTGAGGTCATTTTGGGAGAGAGAAAATGGTTTCAGGACTTTTCTGTGGGTTTCAGACATGTGGTTTACATATTTGTATGTGTTTGCTTGGTACATTTATGAACATCTAAACATATATATATGACCTTAAAATTCTTATAACACCTGTGTGAATTCTTGGCTTTCCATTTGCCACCACAGCAGTCAGTCAACATTTCGCAGCCCTTGAGCATCCTGGGATATTTTCGAGATCCGCCCTTAGAGTTTTCCTCCCCTAAAGGTGTATTGCATTTCCGCAATCTTTGGGTTCCATCTAACCTGCTGCTGCCTCCCTCTTGGGGGCGAGCAGTGCCATTTTGGCCATGTAAGAATTGCCACTCACCACCTGAACGCTGGAAATAGGAGGAATGATGATCATATCTTATATGCCATTAACGTGCTGCCGGCACTTTGAACAGTAATAAGAAGGAGACAGGTCCCTGCCTTAAGGAGCTTACAGTGTAAAGTTCAACAGAAGCAACATGAGAGAGGAGAGGAACACAGAGTTGAAAGCAAACAGGAGGAAATAAATGCCACTCCATTCATAAAGACACGTCCTCAGGATCATTTAACATGGCTTCAACTTCATGTATGAGGAACGGAAACTTTTATTATTATTATTATTATTATTATTATTATTATTATTATTATAGAAAAAGAAAGCTTAAAAGAATCCTTGAATTTTGGGTAAAGCATCAGATATTGTGATTCAAAATGTGCCATTGTGAAAACATTATATTTGCAGAGTCCTCACTCTTCCTCATCTGGCACTTTTCTTGACTTTAGGACATCAAAGGTCAGTACTGGACTGATGATGATTCTGATGGAGAAAATGAGTCGGAGGAGTTCTTGTACGGAGTACAGGTGAGGCTCCTGGGGCTCGTGGAGGGGAAATGTGGGTAGCAGTGAACGGCTGCAGGATTCTGTACAATTTCCTGTGGAGCTTCAGAGCAAGCAACAAGGATGTACAAGGCCTCCTCTCATGGGTCCATACTGCTGGGCACTTGCCAAAGCCCACAATCCTACAGGCAGCCACATATGATATCTGACTGAGACCCTCAATTTTGCTCATAGAATCATAGAACTGTCGAGTTGGGAGGGTTTCCAGAGGGCCATCTAGTCCAACCCCCTGCAACCCCTGACCCATGGCCATCCAACCTCTGCATAAAAACTTCCAAGGGTCTGCCACCTTCCGAGGCACTAACTTTTAGTTAGAAACTCATTTCTTGCCATTCAAATCCATTGGTTTGGGTCCTGGAGAAGCAGAAAGCTCTTCCACCTTCCATGTGGCAGCCCTTCAGATATTTGGAGATGGCAAGCGTATTACCTCTCAAGGTCTTCTCTTCTCTAGGCTAAACCTACCCCAACTCCCTCGACCATTCCTCATCAGGCTTGGTTTCTCAGAGGATTTCATGCTTCACTCATTCACTGTCTCTGAATATATATCCCCTGTGCTGGTTCGGTGTGTATTTCTGCAGGGGACCTGTGCGGCGGACCTGTACCGTCACCCGCAGTTGGATGCTGACATCGAGGCCGTGAAGGAACTGTACAGTGAGAATTCTGTATCTGTCCGGTGAGTTCTGTGGTCCAGGTTGGCACTAACTCAGGACCCCAAAGCCGGACCTGTCTTGATATGAGGGTCTCATCAGGGACCTGAAGTCAGGGACTAGGCAGAGGAGGAATGGTGGAGACCACCTCCTCAGCCTGACCCTTTCAGAGGAGAAGAAGACAGTTCAGAATTACAACAGGGGTTCGTGGGAGGTCACAGCTCAGAGGAAGATGAGGAGAAAAGTTGGGAAATAATGGGTGAGGAGGAGGCGGCGGAGTCAGAGCAGCTGGCTGACATGTTATCACTAGAAAGTATTCCAGACCCTCCATCTCCCAGAACCCAGCGAGCCTTAAAAGTAGGAGAGCAAAGGGCTTGGAGGCAGATAGCCCTAAGCGGCAACCGTAGAAGGGGTGGTGCTGTTGACGAATGAGGAAGTGGAAGAGACGGGGGAGGTGGAGATTCACTCGGGACAACACCATCATCCAAGAAGCTGCTCTGCCTCATGAGACCAGGGCCCTGCAGAATCTGATTTCTTTCCGCAGGGCCTGTAAGACAGAGTTGTTCCACCTGGCCTTTGGTGTGGAATCAATTTGATTCCCTCCCCCTCTTTCTTTTTTCCTTTCTCCTTCTGTGATGGAATTCCTATTTGGGGACTTCCCTGGCTTTTTTCTGGCCCGTGTAGGACCAGTCTGGGTAGTTAGCCTTGGTGAAGACTTTTCATCCCCCAAAAAGTTTTTGATTTGAGTTTTCACTGAAATGAGGCTGTATTTTAATGATGTTTTAATGTTGTATTATAATCTTGTTTTTAAGTTGTATTTCAGTCAATTGTTTTTATATCGGGTGTTAGCCGCCCTGAGCCCGGTCTTGGCTGGGAAGCGCAGGGTATAAATAAATTTTATTATTATTATTATTATTATTATTATTATTATTATTATTATTATTCCCAAACCTCTCTCTGTAAATATTGAATGAAAAGCAGATGGTAAGGACTTTCCCTTGTCTTATCCGTTCCTGGCAACCTGCTGTGGGGGTTGGTTCCTCTGCTGCCTGACACCTGTGTTCAAATCTTTAAGTGAATGCAATAAAAATAAGACACTGGAAATATTATTGGAAGCTGGAGAGGTGACCTGAGCCCCTTGGAGATCATCAGTTCTCGATTCCTTAGGGTAGGGAAATGCATTCATAGGGCTGTATCCAGTACTGTCTGTCCACTGTTTCTGTCTTTCCACCAAGTATTCAGAGCCTTCTAGAATGGGACATAGTTCTCAAGACTCAGGCGTTTCTGAGGACAGGCACAAGGGGTGGCAGGAAAGCGGGAGGGAAGCATACATATATGCAGATAGGCATTTCTTCACCCAAATGGCAACCTCTTCTGCCACGCCAGCTGCAGCTAACCACTGCCTTTGTTAAATTGCACAGAAAACTAACCTTTGCCTAACAGGATAGGATACCATACTTGCTGTTCAATGGAAATATTTCCAAGTACTCTGATAGGAAAAAAGCGCTGCCTTCTCCATGGACTTATAGTTAACAATGAAAGAGCAATGCAGTCTTATTTAAGGGCTTTACTCTGTTCTTTCAAAGACCCCTTTACAGTGTGTGTGTGTTTTATTTCATGTATTTTAATAGCAAACTTACAGGAACAGCACAGAAGACAGACAGCATTAAAAACATGTACTTGCATGTAGGACAACTTAGTTAGAAAAGTACAGTGAATGGATGGAATCGACTGTATGATAAAAATGTTACAGATACCATATAGTTGCCATCAATAAGAAATTTACCTATTTTTTAAAAAAATCCAAATGCTGGCATTGTCCAGAAAAGTTTGACTGGCATATTTATAATTGTTATAAAGTTGAACTGCTGAAATATGTTCACTGAAATGGTTTTTCATAGCAATAATGCATTATATGTCCCCACGTTTATATTAAAAATCCAAAAACAAATGAAAATGAAAATGAAAATGAGCTTGCCAATACCCGATTCTGTCCTCTATTTTTTCCCCATTTTTGCAACCATATACTTAGGTACCTTTTAACCCCATGGGGAAAAAAATATCTAACGTTCATTACTACCAATAACAGGAATAAGAGATTAATTTTGTTTTGAGAATGACAAATCCATCTTAGAAGAATTTAAGCACGCTCTCCACGTATGCAGCGTGCTCGCTGGATATTTTTCGGCATAATTGTGACACGTGTGTGTGTGTTTGTGAGCTGATCATGGCTTGGGGCAAGTTACCTCTTCTCCAGTTTTCTGAAGCAGAAGCACTCATTAGCAATAACATCGTCAGCAAACCTGTGCCCAGGGAGATAAACTAGAGATGATTTTCAGCTGGTGCATTGAAGCCAAGCAAGGCAATGCACATACCCCTAGCGACTGAGAGTGGAGTCCAACGACAATAGAGGGACTGTGTAGGTCTTGTGCATACAGGTTGGCGCTTTAGGCTGGACAGTAATGGTGGGAAGAAATATCCCTAGAAGCAAAGATGCTGAGTGGGCAGATGCAAAAGAAAACCCTTCACCCTTAATAGTTCAGGGTTTGTTTGTTTGTTTTTTCTTTTAAAGAATTTCTATCTCAATCCTCAGCCAAGAAAGACTCCTGGAGTGGCACTTAAAAAGGAACTTTAAAAGGCAGTTTGTTACCCCAGGCACACAGTCTAAAAAGACATGATGCAGAAGGAAAATGAGAGAGAAGAGGACATAAGCACACTCTGGGGTGAAGCAGATCAAGGACAGGAGGCACAAAAAGTTGTTGGTCTCTCACCAATGGAGTAGTCCTGCCCCTCTCCCCTCCTGTATTGCAACCAGATGTAATGACTGCTGCTAGGTGACAGATGTGTAGCAGGACACAGCAGGCGTGGCTTGCATGCCATGTGGCACCTGCAGAAATTCCCTCCTCTGCGCAACTATGAAAGGCGCAAGGTCCTTCTGCACAACTATGGACCTTAGGATCTGAGTCCATGGATATGTCTTGATGGGCAAAGAGGTTTTTTTAAACTCAATTCCAGTCCTGGAGTTGTAGACTTGGGGTTGGGCTGGAGGTCCCTTCCAGATTCTTTCTGGCCCCATGATTCTTGTAAAGAATCTACCAAACTGGTTTAACCAACAGGAACACAGGAAGGTACCTTATCCTGTGTTAGACTACCCGGTTTAAGCTGAAACCTCCATCTATGCTCAACCTGTATATTTGTAAACAAATGCAAACACTGCAATAGCTGCCTGACTCCAATAGACTTCATTCAAAAGGAACTAACCACTGCACCCCCAAGATTCTTGCTGTTCAGGGATTGGGAGTCTGCATAACACTGAGATGGTTTTTAATAGTCAGGAAAACAGCCTGAGCCATGGCAAGGGTCCCACATGGTGGAATGTAAGTGCAAAAAACAACAGTGTTTGCATTGACACCTAGAGTAAAAAAGGTAAAGGGACCCCTGATCATTAGATCCAGTCGTGGCCGACTCTGGGGTTGCGGCGCTCATCTCGCTCTATAGGCCGAGGGAGCCGGCGTACAGCTTCCGGGTCATGTGGCTGGCATGACTAAGCTGTTTCTGGTGAACCAGAGCAGCGCACGGAAAGGCCGTTTACCTTCCCGCCTGAGCGGTACCTATTTATCTACTTGCACTTTGACGTGCTTTTGAACTGCTAGGTTGGCAGGAGCAGGGACCAAGCAATGGGAGCTCACCCCATTGTGGGGATTCAAACCACCGACCTTCTGATCAGCAAGTCCTAGGCTCTGTGGTTTAACCCACAGCGCCACCCAAGTCCCTGACACCTGGAGTAGCTGGCACAAATTTAACTCCAGTTTTGGATTAAGAAGGGCAGGGGGGCAGAAAGCTCTGCAGATCAACAGAGGGGCAGCTTCTCCCGTTACTTTCCTTGCCATCAGCTAGCTCCATGTGCTCCAGCCTTTTGCTCTTCTCCCTCCTGCTTTTTCTCACACTGGTCTTTCCCTAATGCTCCTGCTTTCCTCCTCAGCGAATATGGGACCATTGACGACGTGGATATTGACCTGCATATAAACATCGGCTTCCTAGATGTAAGTTTTGGGACACAGTCACATGGGTGATGGTGGGCAGAAAGACGCTACACACATGCTTAAATGCACTCCCCACTTTCCAGATATCGGCAGACCCAGAAGCTTGAAAGATTCCCCCAACTCTGACACTGTCAGGAAGGTTGATTCCTCCTGGATTAGCAACAGGAAATTCTCACACTTTTTATAGTGCAATGGGTTGGACAGCTAGAGTTCAGACTTGGAGTAGATCCATTGACACCTAGACTGTTGATGCATGTTTTAATCTGTTTTTAGTTTATTGCTGATTCTGTTCTTCTTTAAAAATGTGTTTTAAAGAGTTGCTTTCACTGATGATTTTATTGTTTTATCCTCTTTGTAAATCGCATTGAGGTTTTGTTTCTGTTTTAGTTTTACAATCAAGTAGCATATAATTTTTTTTGGGGGGGGGGAGAATAGTCCTTCTGCATCAAGCCAGGGGCCCATCTAGTCCAGCGTCCTGTTCTCACAGTGACCAACCAGGTGCCTGTGGGAAACCCACAAGAAGGGTTCAAACACAAGAGCAGTTTCTCCTCCCGGGGTTTCAAGCAACTAGTATTCAGAAGCATGGCTGCCTGCAGCTATGGAGACAGAGCAGAGACATCAGAACACATACCTCTGGGAAGCCCACAAAGAAAGGCTTAAAAGCAATGATCCTTATAGTTTCCTTGGCATCCAGTACCCATATACAGTGGTACCTTGGGTTACATACACTTCAGGTTACAGAGATTTCAGGTTACAGACTCTGCTAACCCAGAAATAGCGCTTCAGGTTAAGAACTTTGCTTCAGGATGAGAACAGAAATCGTGCTCCGGCGGCACGGCAGCAGTGGGAGGCCCCATTAGCTAAAGTGGTGCTTCAGGTTAAGAACAGTTTCAGGTTAAGAACAGACCTCCAGAATGAATTTAAAAAGTTATTAACCAGAGGTACCACTGTAATGCATGAGACTGGCAACTATTGATAACCTTATTCCCTTGTCTAATTCCCAATTAAAGCGATCTAAAACAGCAGCCATCCCTGCAGTGGTGAAGCTACCTGCTCTGGCACCGGGAGTGGCGTACACCCGGGGGCGTGGCTGGCGTACATCCCAGGGGGCATGGCGCACATCCCAGGGGGCATGGTGTGCTGCCTGCGGGGTGCATGGCATGCATCAAGGGGTGCGTGTTGAGCGGCGTGCGTCCTGGGGTGTGCGCAGTGAGTGCCAAGCATCCCAGGGGCGGGGATGTGGGCGGCCGCTATTTCACCCACCCGGAGGGCACCCGGGGCAGACCGCCCCCCCGCCCCCACCTTCATCCGCCAGTGCATGCCTGTCACAGTGAATTCCATAGATCAGGCACCCCCAAACTCGGCCCTCCAGATGTTTTTGGACTACAACTCCCATTATCCCTAGCTAACAGGACTAGTGGTCAGGAATCATGGGAGTTGTATTCCCAAAACATCTGGAGGGCCAAGTTTGGGGATGCCTTCCATAGGTCAACTGTGTACCATGTGAAGAACTACTTCCTTGTTCTGTCTGTTCCAAATCTCCAGCAAAAAAGCTTCACTGGAGAACCCTGAATACTAGAAATATGTGAAAGGGAGGAAAATGTCTCCTGATCCAATGCCATGATCCACTGCAGTGTTTTGCTTCCTGAATAGACTTGTATTTTTCTGATTTCCACTTTGAGCCATTGGTCCTTCCCCTCTTCCATAATCACAGCCCTGACTAATGAAGATGCTCTGCTTCTCATTGCAGGAAGAGGTGGCAACAGCCTGGAAGGTCCTTCGGACCGAGCCCATTGTCCTCCGACTGCGGTTCTCTCTTTCCCAGTACCTGGATGGCCCCGGTGAGTATCACATTTGCCTGTAAACAAGGAAGAACATAAGAATAGCCTGCCGGGTCAGTCTAAAGGTTCACCTAGTCCAACGTCCTGTTTTCACAATGGCCAACCAGAGGCCCATGGGATGCACACAAGCAAAACCTGAGCACAATGCTACCGTCCCCACCAGTGATTGCTGGCAACTAGTATTCAGATGCATCCTTTCTCCAGCAGTACTAGCCATTGTGGCCAGTAGCCACTGGTAGCTTTATCCTCCATGAAAGTGTTTAATCTCCTTTTAAAGCCATCCAAGATGGTGGCCATCATTAGCTCTTGCAGGAGCAAATTCCATAGCGCTAACTATGCACCGAACAGAGAAGTACTTGCTCCTGAAGGGAGAAGGAAGGATACAGTTTGTAATGCTAGACTAATAAAGTTCACCATTGATAAGAAGGATCAGAAATTGTTCCTATACGCAACAACATCAGCGAGGTTACTGCTGGCTCAGGTGTGGAAACACCAGCAATTGCCAACAGTAGAAGTGTGGCAGTACAAGATCATGGAATATGCGGAAATAGCCAAATTAACGGGGAAAATTCGACAACAGGGCGATGAAACATTTCAAAAAGAATGGGAAAAAATTATGTTATACATAGGTGTCAGGGGTTCAGGGAGAGAGACACAGGTGAGGGAGGAGACTGAGAGCGAGGGGGAAGAATCCCAGGACGGCGAGGAAGAGGATGACAATGACTTGAGGGATTCCATGAGTCTTTCAAGTGAATCGGAGGATTCCCAGAAGGGGGCGCCTGTGGTCAGGCCAAGGGGAGTCACAAGGGGGACTCGTCAGGAACAGGGGAGCAGCAGGGGAACCCAAAGTGGGAGTTGGGAGTCGGGACCGGCTTCTCCGCCGGAGCGCAGTGAAGGGGGTGGAGATTCCAGTGTGACAGGAGAAGCAGGTCAGAAAGCAGAGAGGGAGGGGAGATCGGAGCAGGACATCCTCCCGGAAGGGGAGGAGAGTAGTACAGGGAGTAGTGTAATTGTCAAGAGGAAGGTTAGAAGTTGCGAACGCGCGCCAAGTTCAAATGTGGAGGCGCGCGGAAGTACAGGGAGCCCGGAGGAGGAGCCAGGTCCCAAAGCACGCAGGAGGGGGGAAGAGTTGTCTGGGGATTCAGCGTCAGGGGAATCCAGGAGGGGCGAAACCCCAGGGGGCAGGAAGACCCTGCGGAAAAGGAAGGAAAGGAAGAGGTGGAGCAGCACAAGCCTCTTAAACTGGTGCAGAGGAGGGACTGACTCAGAGGGGACTTCAGCGGTCTAAGCGTAACAGACGTGGGGCTGCGCGCCTCGGCTGTGGAGCGTACAATGTACTGCAATAAACATCTTTGTATATAAACTGGACTTGGCGTTGGTCTCTTGTGAGCTGGGACTTGAGGCAGCCCTGACAATAGGATAAGGTGAAATAGTGAAATCAGTAGAATGGAAATAAACCTCGTAATGGGAAATTAAAAGAAACTTTATTGGATGTTAATGACAGTATGAATTAAAATGTAAAATACAATCAAGGTAACTAATTGTTTCTGTGTATGACCACTGCTGCTTGGATGTTACTAGCCCAGAGATGGAAAGAAGACAGAGTCCTTACCAGAGAAGAACGGCAGATTAAACTGATGGATTCTGCCAAAATGGCAAAAATGACCGGAAGAATCAGAAACCAGGAAGACCAAAAATTTTATAAGAAATATATAATTTACCTTAAAAGTCATTGTAAATTATTAGTAGGATTGGAATGATACTTGTAGTTTAACATTGAACTATGGTTGTAATGGAGATGTAATAGATTTGGATTAACGGAGAAGATGCAGGAGGAAAAACGTTAACACAAGGACCCACAAAGTGGAGAAGGGAAGTCCAGGGGAATTTATGGAATTCTCTTTTTATTTTGGTTGTTTGACAATTGTTTGTAAATTTCAAAATTTGAAAAACTTTTTTTAAAAAAGGACATTGATTTCTGGTGAGATCTCATGAGGTCTTATCAAAATCACATGAGCTCTTGCTGAAATGTCATCGGAACTTGCCGCTGCACAACCTAGGTAAGGGGTGCTTCAGCAGAGGCGGTTTGGTGGCAGCAGGGTTGGGCAGAACTTCCCATTTCATTTCAAGTGGTGAAACGCGATGCACTCCCACTTTTGAAACTTATATTGGCCAGAGTTCTTGGTGTGCTTTTTTCTTGGTATATTTAATACCAAGAACTCCAACTTATTTAACGTTACTATGGTGCCTAGCACTGAAGCTGGTCCAGTCTTTCAGAAGTCTATCTCCCTGGCTAGACGTTACCTTCTTCCCTTGACTCTTAACTCTTCTTGTTCTTCAGAACCGTCCATTGAAGTTTTCCAGCCATCCAATAAGGAAGGGTTTGGACTGGGCCTACAGCTGAAGAAGTGAGTAAGGCCTTTTTTAAGCTGAGTCATGAAGCACGAGGTGTCTAGTCCAAGGGGTCACATTCCAGTGGTTGGTGGGGTAAGAAGGGAAAGTGATTGGAACAATGGGCGTGACTCTCTGCCCTTCTACAGTAGTCAAAACAAATTATTTTTTTTCCTTCCAGTAGCACCTTAAAGACCAACTAAGTTAGTTCTTGGTATGAGCTTTCGTGTGCATGCACACTTCTTCAGATACACTGAAACAGAAGTTGCCAGATCCTTCTATATAGTGAGAAGGTGGGGAGGGGTATTACTCAGTAATACTTATACTTACTTGAGTAATACCCCTCCCCACCTTCTCACTATATAGAAGGATCTGGCAACTTCTGTTTCAGTGTATCTGAAGAAGTGTGCATGCACACGAAAGCTCATACCAAGAACTAACTTAGTTGGTCTTTAAGGTGCTACTGGAAGGATTTTTTTTTTTTTGACTATGGCAGACCAACACGGCTACCTATCTGTAACTTCTACAGTAGGTTATACTGTATGTATATTCATACATATAAGTCTTACATAATTCAGAGGGTTCTAGACACCCTCTCTTCAACCCTATCTGCACTTTACTTTAAAAGCAGTACAGTATTGTATTGTGTGCTTTGGGGTTCAGTGATGGGGATAAAACACTTCCAAGATCTTTTCCCATTGATGGGAAGCTGGCTGTGAATGAGGCCAGCTGCTTCAGCACCATGGAGAGCTCCCAGTGAGCCACTTACTCCAACAAGGGTTGGAGATTAAAGGAGGCCTTTTGAGGCTCTGTCTCCAGTCCGCCTCTCCAGTCCAGGAGAAGGCACTCATAAGAGTCCCAGCTCTGGCTCCAGAGGCCCCAAAATTGGATGAGCAAGTTCACTGGGCCTCTGATCACTAGCTTCAGTCTCAGAGCCAGGGACTGGTCCAGCTTTTCAGCCTCTGACCTATTTAGCCGCTGACTTGGTGTTGTGGTCACTACCAGTTTCTGGGTTGATGATACTGATGCTGTCAATCACCATTTCTCTTCCCAATAGGATCCTGGGAATGTTCACATCCCAGCAATGGAAACATCTCAGCAACGACTTCCTCAAGACCCAGCAGGAGAAGCGGCACAGCTGGTTCAAGGCCAGTGGCACCATCAAGAAATTCCGTGCCGGTCTCAGCATCTTCTCACCCATCCCCAAGTATGGCTCCACTTTTCCGCCATCTCCTCCCAAGAGTGGCTTGGGGTCTTTCTTTTTATTTATTTATTTGTAATCATTTTTATGCTGTACTTCAGCTGAAAAGGGCTCCCACAGCAGCTTACAGATATCAGAGAGAAAACAGTCCCTTCCCTCAGGCTCACGGCTCTTAAGAGACATGACACAAAAGGGAAAGGTATGAGGAAGGAGGAGGAAAAAAGCAAGCTCAGGCCCTAATTCGTAGTGGCAGAGCTTTTGTAGTGAGCAGTAGGAATGGATATTTTTTTAAAATATGAGCCAAAAGTTGTCTGTCCTTGCAAGCAGAGCCAGTGGAGAGACCCTGCAAGCCCCATCTTCCTCCCTGTCCCACAGGAATGGCTGCTGCAGATGACAATTGAAGGACAAGCCTGGTGGAGCAGTTCTTCCTCATAATTCCTTTACTTTGTGATTCTCTCTGAGGGATGAAGAGAGCAAGCAAGCTCTCCAGTTTGGGGTGTACATACCCGGAAAGCCCAGCCCAAACATTAGCCCAGAGAAGGTCTTGAAAAGTTGTGCAACCCTCCTTTCCAAAGTCCAGATGGGAGACCCCTCCTTGTCAGCAAAGGGCAAATGGGGCTCTGCCCCACCAGCCTCAATCTGCCCCCAGCCAGCCTCCACCTGTCTTCTCACAAGCAACCCAAGGGGGTGGCATTGTCTGTCGGCTTCTTCCTCCTTCGTGTCAGGGCTGTCCTTGTACACCCAGAATGAGTTGGCTGAGCCTATCATTGGCTCTGGCGCCCCCTCCTGTTGGGCTCCCTACTTTCTATCCTACCCGTCCCAATGGGTGCCAGTCGCCACTGCTCCTCCGATTGTGAGGGCCGATCTCTCTGTGTCTCCAGGTCTCCCAGCTTCCCTGTCATCCAGGACTCCATGCTGAAGGGCAAACTCAGCGTCCCAGAGCTGCGCGTCAATCGCCTCATGAACCGCTCCATCTCCTGCACCATGAAGAACCCTAAGGTGGAAGTGTTTGGCTACCCTCCCAGCACCCAGGCAGGTGTCGCCCCATTCAACATTCTGGTGGGTTTCTTCTCTGGCCTTGTCCCTTGGGGCTGGCTATGGGTTTTCTCTTGGAGGGCTCTCGATAATGTTTTCCTCCTCCTAGTGCTTAGCAGTTGGAGGTGAGATAAATGACGAGGAGATCATGCAATGCTGGAATCTAACTTCTGTTTAAAAACCTCCAATCTGGGAGAATCACATATGTAGATTCTTTTCCACATTAAAAAAATTGCCGGCATCCAACATTCTTTGTCTGCTATAACAAGAGTCCTTGTGCTAATGGATGGCAGAGTTTAAAGGTTGGGCTGCAAAAGAAACCAGTGCAACAGTTGTGCTGACGATGACTTTAACTTGGTGCTACATTGAATGCAACCCAAAACCCCTGAGCCACAAAGCTCCCTGCAAGTAGAAAATGAGCATCTCAAGGAGCATCTTGGGGTTTAACCTTTCTCCTTGACTTTCTAGTTTTCTTTGTGCAGAGAGGTTGGCATTTTTTTGTTTTTGCTTTTCCATGGGAGTAACATTCAAATATGACCTGCCACCTCCCGTTTGAAAGAGAATAATCTGATAGTTGTTGCACCCATGTGATGTTGCAGAATCTATAGCTTGGCTGCAACCTACAAGGGTATATTTGGATTGCTTTTCATCTATTGCTCGTTGGAGACATTTGGTCTCTGTTGGCAACTGAGTGCAGCAAAGGAAAGGAGGCCCTTTGTTCTAGAGTCCAGGCCAAAAATAGCCTCCCTTCTCTTTATTCTTCCAAAGCAAGTGGGCAGTGCCTCTTTTTTTCTTGTCCTTACATCTCAGATATGCAGGAGTTTGCCTGCCTTGGGAAAAGCTACAGCGAATGTCATTGGAGCAGCAGCTGCTGCCTTGTTATGCAAGAATGGAAAGCCGGTCCATCTTGTCTAGTATTGTCTGCTCTGATTATCAGGGCAATGGCAAAGTTTCATAACATATTGCGCTGGCTTCTGAGTTCCACAGAACTCTTCATCAGGCTAGATGTTAAAAATGCTGGTGGTGTTGGTGGTGGTAGGTGGCTTGGAGGAGAGAGAGAGAAAAGGCTGTTGGTGTTTGTCAAGCCATCCATGTGGATGGAATATGGGAGGAGGCAGCAGACATTCAAAAGAGGTGCTTTTTGGGGGTTGAAGGTGCACCACAGCCTCCTGGGAAGCAGCAGCACATAATGGCTGTATCCCCATCTCTTCAAATACAACCACCACAGGGATATAGGAAGCTACCTTAACATTGATTCAGATTATTGGTTCAATTAACTCAGTATTGCCTACACTGACTGGCAGCAGCTCTCCAGAGTTTCAGACCAAGGGTCTCTCGCAGCCCTACCTGGAGAAATTGGGGGCCAGATCCGAGACCTTCTTCATGCAAAGCAGATGCTCTTCTAGGGATGTGCACCCCCCCCAATCCAATCCAATCCAGGGCCCAACCCAGCACTTTGAATCAGCCCCAGTACAACCTGGACAAAGCTGGAGCAAGAGTGCCTGCCTCTTCTCCTTCCCCCCTGCTGTCCAGCCATCCTGCCTTTTGGTCACTCCAGGTGCGTCAACCTCATCTGGGGACATCTCAACCCAATCTGGCGAAAGCCCAGATCGGCCCAAATTGGGCTGATTCATTTTGGGATCTGGGCTGTAGCCAGATCCAGTGCACAGCCATGGTCCTTCTAACCGTTCTGCCTCTACCTATAAGTGACATGCACATGTTTCTTTGCTAGGCTCAGAAAAGGAACAAAGAGAAGCTAAGCTAGTCCTTATGTAAACAGATGCAGAGATTAAAGTTGTGCGATCTTAAAAACACAAAAAAGTTGAATAGAAGCCAAATTGGGTAGCTACACAGTGGTACCTCGGGTTACAGGTTAGGCTGGCCTCAACTAGAGCCAGGGCCTTCTCGGCTGCGGCTCCAATCTGGTGGAACGCTCTGTCACAAGAGACTAGGGCCCTGCGGGACTTGACATCTTTCCGCAGGGCCTGCAAGACAGAGTTGTTCCACCAGGCCTTTGGTCAGGGCGCAGCCTGACTCCCTCCTCTGGCAACCTGCACAGAATTTTGCTTAATCGGTTGCCATCAACTTGATTTTAATTAATTTTTAGAATGAAATATTTTTAGAATGTTTGATTATTTGATTGTTGATTATTTGATTGTTGTTAGCTGCCCTGAGCCCGGCTTCGGCTGGGGAGGGTGGGATATAAATAAAATTTATTATTATTATTATTATTACAGACGCTTCAGGTTACAGACGCTTCAGGTTACAGACTCTGCTAACCCAGAAATAGTACCTCGGGTTAAGAACTTTGCTTCAGGATGAGAACAGAAATCGTGCTCTGGCGGCGCAGCGGCACCACCCATTAGCTAAAGTGGTGCCTCAGGTTAAGAACAGTTTCAAGTTAAGAACGGACCTCTAAAACGAATTAAGTACTTAACCCGAGATACCACTGTACCTAATAGTTGGAGGAAGCATTCCCACAGAGAACACTCTAAATGTGATTTGGGAAAAAATACCAAAATTAGCCATAAAAAAGCAGAATCCTAAACTGGATGAAGTTGATTTGACACCTCTTGAAGATGGGGTTTTATACTCTGGATGTTGGTGCAGCAACAGTGTTTCCCAAACTTGGGTCTCCAGCTGTTTTTGGACTACAGTTCCCACCATCCCTGACCTTTGGTCATTCTAGCTAGGGATGATGGGATTTGTAGTCCAAAAACAGCTGGAGACCCAAGTTTGGGAAGCACTGCTTTAGACCAAGGACTAAGAACTGGCAACCCTCAAGATGTTGCTGGGCTGCAACTGCCATCATCCCTGATCTTTGGCCGTGCTGTCTGGGGCTGATGAGAACTGGAGTGCGACATGTGGAAAGTCACAGGCATTTCTGAGCTGGAGAGGGAACGCCCGCACCTCTCCTCTCAGAGGTTTGGTATTTGGTTGCATCGCCAGCTGAGCATGCCAGCATCTCTGGAACCCATCATGTTTAGAGTGCTCCTCACGAGAAGTTGCAGGTTGGCTTTGAGATTCAGTTCTGTAGCCTGGCTGTTGCTTGCAAGGTTTCTCAGCCTCAGCTCCCTTGCAGTAACAGGCTCCTTTCTTCATGATCCTGTGGAAAGAATCAGCAAGCTTCCATGGTCCCAGCAAGTTTGCAAGTGCCCAGATGTTGGGCTCCCAACTCCCACCCACCCAAGTCAGATTGTCCAGTAGCCTGGGATTTGTAGTTCAGCGATACCTGAAGAGCCACAGGTTCCCTATCCCTGACCTAGAGAGACTGCAGCCTCTTCTCATATGCCAAGGTCCCAACCGGAATAGGAATTCCAGAGGGACTGGCTTAGAGACACCCTTCTAGAATATCTTTACATGTAATTGGTGGTCGGCAGATACGTGCTTGAAGAAAGTTAATGTGTCCAATTGGTGATGAATGAACAGGTGCAGAGTAATGTGGCCGGGCTCTTTCTTTGTCTGCTCACTTTGCAGGTTGGTGGCCACTGCAAAAACATTCCTACCTTGGAGTATGGGTTCCTTGTGCAGGTATGTAACCCTTGTTCTGTGTTTTCCGATTCAGCACATCTGAGAGCCAAAGTGGTTCCATGGATCTGTGGTGGCTCCTGTCACTTTGGAGATCTGGAGAAGGGAGTTTGATGAAGCACAGACACACATTGTGGAATCTTTTCCTTTGGGCAGGGTTCTAAGGAGGCTTATTTGAGATAAAGGCCACAGCTGCACCATACACTTAAAGCAGTATCATACCGTTTTAAATAGTTGTGGCTTCCCTCAAAGAATACTGGGAGCTGCAGTTTGTTGAAGGAGCTGAGAACTGTTAGGAGAGCGACTCCTATTTAATTCCCTGGGACGAGGCATTGATTGTTAAACTGATCTTGTGAATTGTGAAGCAACCATTGCAAAGTGCACCGCGGCTGTCATTATTATCTTTATTTGACAACATTAATGCAGGCAGCAAAACTAAGGAACTTCTTATCCTTTCACTAACGGCCGCGTGGGTTTGAATTGCTCAAAGATGGAAAACCTTAGACGCTTTGGGACTTTCATTATGGTATCAGATGTATGGAGCCTGACCATTTCTGAAAGAAAGAAAAGGATACATAATTTGAGAGTTATACGAGGCCAAGAATGACCACAGGCTTTTTATGCAACTTGGTGGATATTAATGGTGCCACTTTGCAGAGCCAGATTTCAGCATTATCTATGGAAATCTGGAATCGTGTTCTGATTTCAGATATAGTGATAGATATATTTACAGAGATAATTTCCTCCTTTCCTCCACCTCACATATATCACTTATGATTTTGTTCTTGTATTCTTCTTAATGTGGAATATGTCTCATGAGATTTAACATTACCTCCTTGGGGTATTGTTACATTTCCGCGTTTCTTTTATGTTTGCATTTATGTAATAAAAATGCAATAGCATATTCTGAGCCATGGCTCTTCCCCAAGAGAGACCTGGGGGGCTGTGGTTGGCCCAAGATCTCCCACCCTTCCCTTCAGCACAGCTCCATCAATGGTCCATGTAGCTGAGTCTTGTTTAATTTGACTGGCAGTGGTGCTTGGGCAGCTGTCTTTGTGTGATGGCCTGGGACTCGGGCTCAAACTCGGAACCAGAGGAGTCTCAGTCTGCATCAGATCCTCTGCCTCAGGCAGCATCTGAACCTAGTCTGGGGCCCCAGCATCTGAACCCCCAGTCTGCACAGGTTCCCCTGCAACAAGCACCAGCTGGGCCGAGTCAGGGGCCTGAGCCTGCCCTGGCTCTAGATGCGGGGATGACCTCGTTGCCTCCAGTTGGGCCATCACTTACAGCTGCTCCACTACCAGTTGGGTCAGGAGAGGCTGAGGCGGCCTCTGGGTCTAGTAACCCACCGACGTCTCCCGAGCTGTAGAGACTCAGGTCTGAGAGAAGGAGAGACCCGAGTACTCGCAGGAGGAGTGCTCACCTTCGGGTGAGACAGGGAGGTGAGTCACCAGGGGATCAGGACTGGCCGTTACCCCGACAGAGATAAAAGGCTATCGGGCCCTGCCCCTGGTTGCAGGAGCAACATTGCTGCTACCTGCCTGAGACCCTGTGCCTGACCTAGCCTGGTTTCCTGCCTTGTGACTTGCCTTGGCCCTGTTGGACTGTCTTCTGGTGGAATCCTTGGATTTGAGACTGGACCTGGACCGTGTTGCTTGGGTTTACCTCTGGGCCCAGCACACTTTGCCAAGTCTGTTACATGAGATCCAGTGGAGGCTGGCCCATCAGGCAAATGGGGGCACTGCCCCACCAACCTCAATCGGTTCCTCTCAGCCAACCCCCACCTGCCTGTCTTCTTACTTACAAGTAATCCAGGAGGTGGTCCTGGCTGTCAGCGTCCTCCTTAGTTCCAGTGTTGCCCCTTGGAGAACTCAGCGGGGAGGAGGATGGGGACAAAACTAAAACAATGTAACTCGGCCTGCTATTGGCCACCACGCCACATGCCATCGAAATCTGGCTTCATTGACTGTTGGCGTGGCTTTCTGCCCCACCAACCCCAGTGGGCACCAGCCACCATTGCTGAGATCCTTGAAGGAGAGATATGGGAGACTGTATCTTTCTGGAACTTTCTGCAGGCAAAGGGGTGGCCCATCCCGCTTTGCTGCCTAAGGCGAAGTGAGAAGATGCTGCCCCCTTACCCCCCACTGATTGGGGCCTCAAGGCAGTGGCAGCTTCTGACAAGATCAGCAAGATCTCACGAGAGTTCCACAAGATCTCATCGGAAGCTGCCGCTGTGAGACATCAGTGACAGGGCAGGGGCAGGCCAGATGTCTACAAGGGCGTTTCCTCATGGAGGAGTGAACCAGCCCTGGCATGTACTGAGCTGTGGCCCCCATTCCGCAGAGCAAGTCCTTCTTTTGACCTGGAGGTGGCCCTGTGTCCTTTTATACAGAGGGCTTTCCAAAGACAGTCATTTATCTGAAGGGCTGACTGGTTCAAGTCCTGCATAGTGAAGAAGAACCCTAAGAAGGCAGAAGTAGCACCTGGACTTATAGCACTTGCTCACAGTCTTTTTTTGTTCTATTTCTGTGTAGATTGATTTCTTTCTACATTTGCATCTGCCCACAGAAATTAATGTGTGCAGATTTTATGCAAATTGGCCTCCGCTTTGTGTGTGATGTGACAGAAGCCCTCTGTGTTTGGCCATGTCAAAGTGTCCACCTTGTCTGATCTAGATGTGGTCTCCCCTCTCTCACCCAGATCATGAAGTATGCCGAGCAGAGGATCCCTACCCTGAATGAGTACTGTGTTGTGTGTGACGAACAGCACGTCTTCCAGAATGGATCCATGCTGAAGGTACTACTACTCTCAGTCAGCAGGGCGTGAGATTCTTAAGTTCAGGGTTGTGGGTTTGAACCCCACGCTGGGCAGAAGAGTCTTGAATTGCAGGGGGTTGGATTAGATTGTTCTCAAGGTCCCTTCCAACTCTATGATTCTCTCTGAGAGCCAGTGTGGTGTAGTGGTTAAGAGCTCTAGTCTCATAATCTGGTGAACCGGGTTCGCGTCTTCGCTCCTCCACATGCAGCTGCTGGGTGACCTTGGGCTAGTCATACTTCTCTGAAGTCTCTCAGCCTCACTCAGCTCACAGAGTGTTTGTTGTGGGGGAGGAAGGGAAAGGAGAATGTTAGCCGCTTTGAGACTCCTTAAAGGGAGTGAAAGGCGGGATATCAAATCCAAACTCCTCCTCTTCTTCTTCTCTCTCTTTCTCTCTGTCTGCCAGTATGAATGAATGTTTAAGTGTGTGTGTGTGTGTGTGTGTGTGTGTGTGTGTAATTCCTAAGAAATACTGATAAAATCAAGAGACTTTAAAAAGTCTACATAATAAAACGATCAAAATAAAAATAAACTAGCAGCTTCACACCTGGCATTGTGCGGGAATTCTAAGAAAACAAAAAAACAGCAACAGTGCTATTTCAAAACCAGTGGTTAAATCAGTGCAGTTCTGAATGGAGCAACCCACCATCTTGATTCAAAAGGGCATCCAATCACATCCAAACAGACAAAAACTTCCTCCTTGATTTCTGGAGCCACTGGGTAAAATTAGGTTATGATATATTAAGAGCTATCCAAATGCATAGTGAACAAAAACTTTCCAAGATATATGGTAGAATCTACCCCTTTAGAACAGTTTTTGTGTATTTAATAATATTTACATAATACTTAATTAAAATCCAAAAAAACCCCTAACCCTCTGACTTATTTCCATAACATATTATAAAATACTCAGAAGAAAATATAAATCCAAACTAGGGGAAATGTCGTTGTGGGAAAGGTTTTCTTCACCAGTGATAAAATCCCTGAGCTCAAGAGTTGAAAAACTTTGTGGTCCTTTCGTTGGATTTCTTGGTGGGGGAGCTGAGTGGACGCTGGAAAAAATGGGCGGGGGGGTTGTGTAGTTCTTGATTTGTCTTGGTTAAAAAAAGAATGGAGGCTCTGGAGGTCATGTTAATGGAGCATGAGGCAGGGGCAGCCCTACCATTGGGCAGAGTGAGGCAGCTCCCTGGGTTCTTGGACCAGGGACCTTCTGCATGCAGAGGTATGGTCTCTCCTGGCCATCGGTGGTGGCCTCAAGGAAGTGTTATCCTGGCATGCAAAGGGACTTTGGCACCTCTCTCTCTCTCTCACACACACACACACACTAGCTCTGCGGCTTTAATAATAATAATAATAATAATAATAATAATAATAATAATAATAATAATATATTATTATTTATACCCACCCATCTGGCTGAGTTTCCCCAGCCACTCTTGGCGGCTCCCAATCAAATATTAAAAACAATACAATGTTAAATATTAAAAACTTCCCTGAACAGGGCTGCCTTCAGATGTCTTTTAAAGATAGGATAGCTGCTTATTTCCTTCACATCTGAAGGGAGGGTGTTCCACAGCGTGGGCACCACTATCGAGAAAGTCCTCTGTCTGGTTCCCTGTAACCTTACTTCTCGCAATGAGGGAACCGTCAGAAGGCCCTCGGCGCTGGATCTCAGTGTCTGGGCTGAACGAATGGGTGGAGACGCTCCTTCAGGTATACAGGACCAAGGCCGTTTAGGGCTTTAAAGGTCAGACCAACACTTTGAATTGTGCTCGGAAATGTACTGGGAGCCAATGCAGATCTCTCAGAACCGGTGTTATGTGGTCCCGGTGGCCACTCCCTGTCACCAGTCTAGCTGCCGCATTCTGGATTAATTGCAGTTTCCGGGTCACCTTCAAAGGTAGTCTCACGTAGAGCGCGTTGCAGTAGTCCAAGCGGGAGATAACTAGAGCATGCACCACTCTGGTGAGACAGTCTGCGGGCAGGTAGGGTCTTAGCCTGCGTACCAGGTGGAGCTGGTAGACAGCTGCCCTGGACACAAAATTAACCTGCGCCTCCATGGACAGCTGTGAGTCCAAAATGGCTCCCAGGCTGCGCACCTGGTCCTTCAGGGGCACAGTTACCCCATTCAGGACCAGGGAATCCCCCACATCCACCCGTCCCCTGTCCCCCAAAAACAGTACTTCTGTCTTGTCAGGATTCAACCTCAATCTGTTAGCCACCATCCATCCTCCAACCGCCTCCAGGCACTCAAAATCTTTTATTTTTGCGTTTCTTCAGCCAGCTGTGTGCACACGGGAGCTGTGTGTCTTCTCTTTCTACACTCTGGGTGTGATGTCCGGTGCTGCGGAAGAGGTGGCCACAGGAGCAGAGGTACAAGAGCTGGGATGCTGAGCTGGAAGGGAGGACTGTCTGGGGCCAGAACTTGGGAACCAAATAATAATTTAGGGCTCGCCTACAGCCAGGGCTGATTCTTGAAAGCTCTCCTTCTGTTGATCTTCTGGTGTCACTCTTTCATCCACGCAAGTGTGATGGCAATAAAATTAATGGTGTCGTTGCAATCTATGGAAGCTGACTGAAGAAGCAAGGATTATGTACTGTATAGAAATTTATTCATGTATGTGACTACAGTGGCAAGAATGTTATTTGCCCAAAAACGGAAAGAAGAAGAAGTCCCAGCAAAAGAAGAATGGATTTGTGGAATATGCAGAAATGGCGAAACTTACTGGAAAAATAAGAAATCAAGATAACAATTTTTTTTGTAAAAGAATGGAAATTGTTTATTGAATATTTACAAATAAATTTTAAACAGATAAGAACATTGGCAGGATTATTGCAATAACTTGCAGTTTTATAAGAGTATCTATTTAAAGTAGATGAATAAATGAGTGAATTAAGTTAATTTGAATATGCAGAAAATATTAAAAATAAATTTAAGGAACTGCAGAAAGAGGGGGAAGGAAGTAGAGTTTTGAAATGATTGTAAAATTATTGAAATGTATAAAATTGAGAATAATAATAATAATAATATTGACTGGGCAGCTACGATGCTGTACATAAAAAGAGAGCTGCGGCATAGTGATTTGTATGTTGTTTTCATGAAGATATGCCCTTTAAGGCATACTTTAAATTATGCTCTTTATCCTAGTACAGTGGTACCTTGGTTTACGAACTTAATCCATTCTGGAAATCTGTTCTTAAACCAAAGCATTCTTAAACCAAGGCATGCTTTCCCATAGCAGCGGGGGACTAAATTTACAAACGGAACACACTCAACAGGAAGCAAAACATGTTCTTATTCCAAGTCAAAGTTCACAAACCAAAACACCTCTTTCCAGGTTTGCAGCGTTCTTAATCCAAGTTGTTCATACAGTAAACTAAGACATGTTCTTAAACCAAGGCACCACTGTAGATGTTTTTTATACACATTAGAGTATAATGTGGAAGAAGTGCATTAGAGAAGCCTGAGAAGTGCAAATTTTGATGGACAGCTGTGCTTCAGTTCAAATATTGTTTTGAAAAGTGTGAACTGGATATATTTGCCTTTAAATGTGAATGGAAGCAAAGCTCTCCTTTGTCACTATGGATGAGTACGCCTAGCCACTCATTGAGTAGGGTGGAAAAGCTTTATTGGAACATCTCCCTGGGAATGCGGCCTCAGAAGCTATCCATCCCCAGCCCTGTTGGGTTGTAGGACTCCGGTTTATTTTCATGAAGATTAAACAATGCCCCGTTGCCTCTGTCTGGACAAATCAGGATGGAGATGAGATGAGGTGTTGGGATCTGCCCTCTTCAGTTCCTTCTCTCTTTCAGGTAGTGGACCTGCTGGTGGCGATGTGCCGAGCTGCCTTGGAGTCTCCCCGCAAGAGCATCATCTTTGAGCCTTACCCCTCTGTTGTGGACCCCAGTGACCCTAAGACCCTTGCCTTCAACCCCAAGGTTGGTGTAAGGTAGCAGGCCTAGAGCTGCGAGGGATTCTTAAGACTGGGCTGGGACCCATGATACATGGAGGCTGGCTCCATAGGGAAGCCTTGCAAGAAGAAAGCCTTGCTCTCCAACAACTGGTATTCAGAAGCAACACTGTCTCTGGCAGAGAACAGTTAACTCTGGAGCATGCTTTGCATACGCTGGGACCTTCTCAACACTCAGGCCATGCGGTTTCCTGGTAATGGGTCCAGGGAAATAGGGCAGAGCTATTTGTGTATCTGATGCATATTCTCTCTCTTTTTCCTGACACACAGAAAAAGAACTATGAGAGGCTGCAGAAGGCTCTGGACAGTGTCATGTCGATCCGTGAAATGACCCAAGTAAGTGCAAACAAATTTTCTCTGCATCTTGCCCTTGAATGAATGAATCTTTATTTGCGTCAGCCATCGGCCATAGCAACAAAACAACAATACGATATACAAAGAATAGAAATACAAAGTCAGTTATATAAAATACATTTTAGGGTTTTGAATCAATAGTCAAACAGGGGATCTTATTCTGTTTCCCCCAGCTAAAAACCTTGCAACCTTTGCTGTCACCTGCTCATCTTCCTCTGCCAAGAGAAAGGACACTGGCAGCGGTTGCGCAACCCAGAATGGACAATAAAAGAGGGGTGATAATCTCATTCCTCAAGTCTTTATAAAGAGTGCAAGCCAAGAGGGCATGCACCACCGATTCGGTACTGCCATCTCCACAGGGACAGAAGCATTTTTCGTGCGGAATCTGTTGGAATCATCCCTCAAGCGCAGCTGAGGGCAATACATTTAATCTTGCGAGAGTAAAAGTGCATCTATATTTTAGAATAGGACGCGGGTGGTGCTGTGGGTTAAATCACAGAGCCTAGGACTTGCAGATCAGAAGGTCGGCGGTTCGAATCCCCGTGACGGGGTGAGCTCCCGTTGCTCAGTCCCTGCTCCTGCCAACCTAGCAGTTTGAAAGCACGTCAAAGAGCAAGTAGATAAATAGGTACCTCTCCAGCAGGAAGGTAAACGGCGTTTCCGTGCGCTGCTCTGGTTCGCCAAAAGTGGCTTAGTCATGCTGGCCACATGACCCGGAAGCTGTACACCAGCTCCCTCGGCCAGTAAAGCGAGATGAGCGCTGCAACCCCAGAGTCGGTCACGACTGGACCTAATGGTCAGGGGTCCCTTTACCTTTATATTTTAGAATTGCTAGGTTATGCAGATAGGGTGCCAGAGAGTTGCAATGGGAAGGTGCAAAATAGTCATACCATGGGCAAAAATTTCTTATGGTGGCCAAGTTGTTCTGACGCTTGATATCATTTAGGCCTTTTCTTCATCTTGTCTGCTCCTCCCCTTTGTGTCTGAAGTGACTTAAGACCATCACTAGGCAGGGATGCTTGAATTACTGCCTGCCCCGATGTTTATCCCAAGAACGCCTAGAAAACTTGACACAAAGCATAGAAATCTCCGCCCCAAGCCTGTGTTTGAGTGTGTGAGGTTTTGTAATGGAGCGAAACGGCTTGTCTACTCAGAGTGAAGGCAAGAAACATCACCGTCGCTCTGATTTGACTTTGTGATTTGGTTCCATAGCCAACTCTGACTTGGCTGTGTGTTGCCATGATGTTATCACACAGGCTGTGAACCTTGATTGGCTGGATCATGTAGCAAATGAGAATAAACAACAAAATGGTGCTGACAAAATGGTATTATGAAGGGGGATGGATGGGAGTGAACCGTCGAGAAAATGTAAGGTTTGGGGAAGCCTGTCAAGAGAAAAAGTTGGGTCCTGGAAAAATATCTGCCGACAGAATTTTTTGGTATATTTAAAGCAAGGCAAATGCATAAGAGAAACTGGGAGTTGGCAAAGACAAAGACAGAGAAAGCGTTAAAAAAACCAAACTTCTATGTTCCAGGAAACCAATTTAAAGCCACATCACCCTTCCTATCAGGGCCTTTTAATTAATCATTGTTGTGAATTCCTAGTTCTGGGTGAGATGTTCTGTTTGTGATTATAACCAGGGCTGGATTTAGGTTTGATGAGGCTGTAAGCTACTGAAGGTAATGGGGCCCTTTATATGTCCAGCTGTCCTTTGTCAACAACAAATTGCCATTGCTTTTTGTGTTGAATATATGCTGTATGGTAATTTATGGACCTAATAGGCATCTAAAGCCATTTGCACATAACAAATAGGAGCCCACACAACACTAAACACTGTTGCTGTATGTAGGTTTTATTTTATTTGTTTTTTATCTTATATTTTGGAAATGTACATCTATTTTTTTTCTTTTACATTTTTGGGGGGCCCTCAAGAGAGTGGGGCCCTAAGCTATAGCTTGTTTAACTTATACGTAAATCTGGCTCTGATTATAACCCTGCTGCAACTGCTCCTGCTGCCCTTTCTCCACAGGGTTCCTACCTGGAGATCAAGAAACAAATGGACAAGTTGGACCCTCTGGCTCATCCTCTCCTGCAATGGTAAAGAAGCAGAAGACCTTGCGGACCCGGGCACAGTGCAACTGGGGTGGAGGCGGGAAGACAGACACAATCTAAGCGGGATCAAAGCAGGCCACAGTTTTATTGATCCCAGTGCCATAGGCTTGGCATAAGCAATGGGCACGTATCTGCTACGGACTGCAGTGGAGAAGGCTGGGTGGGTGCTGCTTTTGTGCTCCCAGAGCAGACCAGGCTACCAAAGTCTTCTCTCTGGTCTGCCTCGGAAGCCCTGCCTCCTAGGAGCCCAGCAACAAAGCTGATGGAGTTTCAACTCCACCTGGAACGTGCAAAGCTCCTTGGCCAGGGTAGGAGATACCTGATGCCTCCTGAAGGCAGCCCTGTTTAGGGAAGCTTTTAATGTTTGATGCATCACAGTACAGTGGTACCTCGGGTTAAGTACTTAATTCGTTCCGGAGGTCCGTTCTTAACCTGAAACTATTCTTAACCTGAAGCACCACTTTAGTTAATGGGGCCTCCTGCTGCCACCGCGCCACCGGAGCACGATTTCTGTTCTCATCCTGAAGCAAAGTTCTTAACCTGAAGCACTATTTCTGGGTTAGCGGAGTCTGTAACCTGAAGCGTCTGTAACCTGAAGCATATGTAACCCGAGGTACCACTGTATTGGTAATATTTTAATATTTCGTTGGAAGCCACCCAGAGTGGCTGGGGAGCCCAGCCAGATGGGCAGGGTATAAATAATAAATTATTATTATATTATTATTATTATTCCTGCCCTTTCCCCCACCAGTGGCAGACCCTGGGGTCTCAAGTTTCAGCTGTGCCCTACGCGACACCAAAATTCTGTGCCCCCTCCCCGCCCCTTGCCTCCTAGTCTACAACATACTTGTAGCCCCCCTGTGGCGCCCTCTCGGCTTGGCACCCAGTGTGACTGAACTGGTCACGCTCTGCTAAAACCACCTCTGCCCCCACAACCATGCTGGGCCACAACGACTGCCCCCGGGAAGACGGGAACAGGAAGGGGGATTTTTGTGCAGATATTGCCCAGTGCCAGGGGAAAGAAGAACAGCACATGGTACACTGAGTGACTGGAGCATAGGCAAGAGCCATAGCGCATTGGCTGGGTCCCAGGTTCAATCCCTGGCATCCCCAGGGAGGGCTAGGAGGGTCCCTTGCCTGGAACACTGGACAGCTGCTGCCAGACAGTGCAGACAGTATTGAGCTAGATGGACCCAATGGTCTGGCAGGGAACAAGGCTGCTTCATTGCTTCCTGGTAGATTGTCATCCCCAGTGGCTATGAGATCCAAAGCAAGCCTATTGTTTTTAACTACACCCCATTTTAAAACTTGGCTTTCCGAAATCCCTCCCTACTTTTTGAAATTTTAAAAAAGCAATTCCTATACAGTGGTACCTTGTGTTAAGTACTTAATTCGTTCCAGAGGTCCGTTCTTAACCTGAAACTGTTCTTAACCTGAAGCACCACTTTAGCTAATGGGGCCTCCTGCTGCCGCTGTGCAACCGGAGCACAATTTCTGTTCTTATCCTGAAGCAAAGTTCTTAACCTGAAGCACTATTTCTGGGTTAGCGGAGTCTGTAACCTGAAGCGTATGTAACCTGAAGCGTATGTAACCTGAGGTACCACTGTAATTACAATTTTTCAAAAAGTAAATAAAAAAGAGTCAGCACTGAAATGGAACATGTGCAGAATTACAATAGCAAAAAATGTTTGCACAATTTAAATAATAACAATATTACGGTATTTTTAAAATTTATTTATTTATTTACTTACTGACTGACTGCCCATCTGGCTGGGTTTCCCCAGCCACTTTGGGTGACTTCCAACAAAATATTAAAAATACAATAAAACACCAGACATTAAAAACTTCCCTAAACAGGGCTGCCTTCAGATGTCTTCCAAAAGTCAGATAGTGGTTTCTTTCCTAGACATCTGATGGGATGGCGTTCCACAGGGCAGGTGCCACTGCCTTGCGTTCTGTTTCAAAAGGCATAGAAATGCAGGATTGGATAGCGAGTGGAGAATAGACTTTGGTCCCCAATGGCTGTGAGATCCTAAGCAAGACTGCTTGGAGTTCTAGCTCAGGAAATCTTGACCTCTGGGGTCCGGAGGGATGCAAAGTGGTTCCCTAATCTCCGTCCTGAGACCGCCTAGTTCTAAAGGGTTTCACAGCACCAGATCACGTTGCTGCCTGCTTGGGAGGTCTTTCTGCCTAACTGCCATCACACCACGGGCCTCCCCAGATGTGGATGTCCTGATAGGTTGATCCACTGGAGCGCATCTGGCCTTCTTCTCATCTGGCCTTCAGATTGACCAATGGCAGAGTGAGCATGCTTTTGCCGCCATACTAACAGGTTCTGTGTCCTCCCTAGGATAATCTCCAGCAACAGGTCTCACATCGTCAAGCTACCTCTCAGCAGGGTAAGTGAGCACTCCTGTGTTCAGCCATCCCATCCACAAGGTGTGACATTGTGGGGATGGGCCAAAGCTCAGGAGCACATGCAAGACTCACCATATTTTTTGCTCCATAAGACACACTTTTTTCTTCCTAAAAAGTAAGGGGAAATGTAATAAAGGAGGCTGCCTGGGAGCAGGGAGGTAAAGACAGCAAACTTGCAAGGAGAGGAGACAGGAAGACTAAAGCAATAAGGAGAGAAATTAAAAGAAAAGGAGGAGCAAAAAACTGCTCCAGCTAAGGAAAAGACACTAAGGCAAACAAGAGGGAAGCGAGTGTTGAAAGGAAGCAGCTGATCGGTGGGAGATAAGGGACACGATACAGGAGGTTGCCTGGGAGGGGGCAGGTAAAAGCCCATGGCTCCTCAGGATTTTTACATTGGGTCACCCCAAATTCACCATCAGATCACATAGCATGTCCATGGTTACAGCCTGCACCAAAAAATCGCGCATCCACTTTTGCCTGGGGCTGCAATGGTGCAAAAATGTGGTTACAAAGCACGGATCCACATGGATCCTGAGGATTTTTGCATTGGGCTACCCCAAACTCACCGACAAATCACATGTCTGTGGCCACAGCATGAACCACAAAAATAATACATCCACTGTTTCCTTCAGAATATTTGTTTTCTTGTTTTCCTGCTCTAAAAACTAGGTGCGTCTTATGGTCAGGTGCGTCTTATGGAGTGAAAAATACAGTAATCTCTAGGATAGCTCAGTTGGTTAGAGTGGGTTGCCAATAATGCCAAGGTTGCCGGTTTGATCCCTGTATGGGACAGCTGCATATTTTTGCACTGCAGGGGTTGGACTAGATGATTCTCAGTGTCCCTTTCCGACTTGGCTCCCCTCACCAGGGAAGGCGGGTGTTGAGTGACTTCTCTCTCCCCTTAACTCCCACCCAGTCCAGTAACTCCCCCCTTCAAAGGGACTGAGGGGGCAACTGCTCCTGTGCTAACTGACTGGGCACCTCAGCCTCTTCCGTCTCTTTGGGATGACAGTTTTGAGCGGGAGAAGTGCTGCCTCAGCTCTCACAGTCACTACCACAGTCACTGGCCATGTTCTCTCTCTCCCCCCCCCCCCCCGGTTTTATGTAAGTGCAAAGTGGGGAGGACAGAATGAGAGAGACACAAAATGAATCAGTGGGCAAGGTCCACCTTGTGAGTCTGGCTGTGCTTCACCCATTATAATTCTTCCCGCCTACTGCTCCCCAGTTTTGCTCTGTCCCCACCCTGAGCCTAACTGGCAGCTGGTGCTGTTATGGGCCCTTGCTTAGATGCACAAGCCCAGCTCCCATTTCTTCAGCCTCGCGGTTGGCTAGTGGAGTCTGCCTTTTGCTGTCCCAGCCTTGGGGGCTGCTGAAGCGATTTCTGAGGTGCAGCTCAGCTGCTCCAAGGCCTTGGACAAGTGAAGAGCAGAAATGTTATGCCCCTAAGAATTTTGTGCCTGGGGGAACTGGCCCTGTGCAGTGGCGAAGCTGCATGCTCCGCTACTGGGGGTGGAGAGCAGGTGGGGGCGTGGCTGACGCCCCCAGGAGCGTGGCATGCATCCCAGGGGTGTGGCACACCGCCCATGAGGGCGTGGTGCACCGCCCGCAGGGGTGTGTCAGGAGTTCTGGGGGCATGGCGCGCCACCTGTGGGGGTGTGGCGCCTGGTGTGTGGGTTGTGTGTGTGTGCACGGCACATGTCCGGGGGGCCTGCCGTGATGGCACCCTACCGGAATAGTGGTGCCAGGGGTGGTCTGCTCCCTCCCCTCCGCACCCCCGTTCCTCTGCCAGTGCCCCGTGCCCCCACGCACCCACGATACGCCACTGCTTGGGTGCCCTGTGTAATTAGCAGATGGTCAGGATGTGAAGGCAAGCTTTCCAAGTTATGGGGCATTTTAAAATGAAAATAATAATAGGGAAAGGCAGGCAGTTGGTTCTGGAGGCGGAGGAATAAACTTCCTTGCATGATGGCCCTCTCTCTCTCTCTCTCTCTCTCTCTCTCTCTCTCTCTCTCCTTCTGCTTTTGTTCCTTCTCCCGGCTGCCCCTCTCCATTTCCTGTGGGTCTGTTTCCCTTGGTAGCAGCTGAAATTTATGCACACCTCTCACCAGTTCCTCCTCCTGAGCAGCCCCCCTGCCAAGGAAGCCCGCTTCCGAACAGCCAAGAAGCTCTATGGCAGCACTTTTGCCTTCCAGTAAGTTGGACACCCCACTGTTTTGTTTTGTTTTATTTCCCTCAGGCTAAAAGCTTGTCGTTCCTTGAAATAGCGTTTCTTGGCCTTTGTCCTGCTTCTCTTCAAATCACTGCTGGAACTTTTAAAAATAATATATGCTGAAAGGGAATTATAACACTTATAAGCGGAAAGTGTAAAAAAAAGTTGCAGTGCGGCATGTTCGTGGCTGGTCAACCCTTTCTCGGGATACTCTGTTCCTTCCCCACCCCCAGATTCCCATTTTCTCTCTCCAGATACTCAGCATTCTGTGGCCACTGCCCAAAGCCTCATATTTGGGGTGTGTGGGTTTGCCCTTTGCTTTGGCCATAAGGAAATTTAGTATCAAGCTCAAGGTTCCCCTAGACTTGCAGATATCTCCCTCTTGCACATGAACGCATAAAGATTCATCCCAAGAGAACAAGTCTGCTATTGGCCTTTGTCAACCTGGTGTTTTCCAGATGTTGACAGACCACAACTTCCATCAGCCTTGGTCAACATGGCCAATAGTCAGGGACGAGAGTTGTTGTTAAAATCACCTGGGGGGCATCAAGTTAAGGAAGGTGGGTCTCTGAGATTATATTGAATATCCACCCTTTTATTCAACAAGGAACTCTAGGCTGCCCTTGGGGTCCTTAGATGGTCTCTCATCCAGATACTTACCAGCCCCAGACCTCCTTAGCTGCACAATGTTCTTCCAGGCAATGTCTTTATCTGCTGCCCATTGCACCTGTTCTGAAAGGCACCCTGTGATTTCATTCTGCTGCTTTCCAGCATGAAATTTGCTGGGGGTGTGCACAAGTGCAATTGTGCAGACTCTGCAATTTGGAAGGGAAAGTGAAAATATTAGAGATTTGAAGAGGATAAAGTGTGTGCAAAGTTTAAGGGCTGTCTCCAGCATTCTCCCTCCCTAGCGCAAGGGTTTCCCTGTCCACTTGTGGAAACCTGTTGTCAAACAGACCACGCAGCCTAATGTACAACAGAGTTACCAGAGACCTATTTATGCATTCCCTTAGGTAACAGTGTTCATCTGATACAAAACATTTTGCCAGTGGAACAAGGATTCTGCTCAGTGGCTTTTAACTTAGCGCTGTGCAGATACAACCCTAGGCACCTTGAATAAAATAGCAAACTCCTTTATTGCTTGCATAGCTGAGTTTCTATCCCACCCCCAGCTCCAAATTAGAGTAGTTTTTTTAAAAATAAAGATACGGTCTGGATATAAAGGTGTCCAGAGGCAGGGGACATTCCTGTGGATGCACAAGCTCTAGGAAATGGAATAAACGTGCCACCATTTTTAATCTTCTTTTTATTGTGTGTGTTGGCCTGGGGTAAGGCCAAGTGTATTGGCAAAAACCTATTGGTGTTTCACAACTTTCTGACCAGCTGCAGGACCTTAGCCAGACCTAGCAGAGTACACGCAGAATCCACGGAAGCAATTGGCAACTTGGCTGCAGACAGGATAGACGAAGCAGGAACCAGGAACTTGTAGTTAGGTGTTTATTATATACAGTGGACTATTTACAGGAACAGAACACGGATCTTTAGCTAGCTCTCCCTGACACGACTCACAACTCCTACACTCACACACAGAACTCTGAACACTGAACTCCTGAACACTCAGTTAGTAGGCCATTAATTATCACTCCCTTGAAAGAGCTTGACCAATCATGGAGCTGTAGCCATGCCTCTGATATCTCCAGGCAGACTTACTCCTTCAGATTGCCTTCTGGCTGTCTGCCAAACCTTAATTGACTCTGTGTGAGTAGCTGCACGTGCACAGTTTCCCAACAAAGTGCTGGCGAGCTGAACCATTTCTCTCCCCCCGCAGTGGCTCTCACATTGAGAACTGGCACTCCATTCTGCGCAACGGGCTGGTCAATGCATCCTACACCAAACTGCAGGTAAGCGACTTCCACAGACCCCTGCTACTCCCCATAGCTAGAACAGCCCCAAGCAGTGGAGCCACCCCACCAACCTTCCTCATCCCTCAACCAGCCCCCACCTGCCTGGTTTTTTCCTTACAATCTGTCCTGGAGGTGGCCATGACAGCGAGTTTCCTCCTCCTTTGCCTCAGTGCCCCCCCCTTCTACAACTCTGCGAGGAGGAGGATGGGGACAAAACTAGAATTAGTTGGCTCCTCCTGCCATTGGCTCTGGCTCCACCTCTTCTTGGGCTGGTCCGGCCCACCCAGGAGGCAGGCTCCGGCAACCGCCTCGGGCAGCAGAACCAAAGAGGCAGCACCCCTGCAGGCGTCCCACCCTGCTGCCTCTGCCACCGAAATCTAGCAAGATCTCATGCTCTCCATGAGATCTTGCGAGGGCTTTGCTAGTTTTCATGTGATCTCACATGACCTGGAGGACAGGGGCTTTGGCAAAGGGGCAGGGCCTTCCCATTTTCACTTCCGACAGCGAAACGAGATGGGCTGCCCCTGTCCAAAGGGCACAAACTGCCACTTGGTCGGTCTGGGGGACATAGCGCACCTTGGGTACAGTCCTCCCTCCCTATACTGCTCATGCAGGTCCCAAGACTCTGATCCACTCAGTGGGGTTAGCTGGGCAACACATGGTTGCACCCCACTGCCATCCTGCCATATTTGCACTGCTGTGGGCCGTGGGAACAAGCAAAAGCACGGCGTCTCTGAAGGCCAGAATTGCTTCTTTGAGGAGTCAGCTCTTAAATAGTGGGAAAGATGGACGAAGGACACAGCTCTGTTAGATTCACAGCTCTTTATTACAGCAGTTAGAACTGCTCCTGGAGTCAGACTGAGAGCAGCCTCGCTGGCTGCTTTATATAATACTAAGTAACTTGTAACAGTAACAACTTCCAACTAGCTAACCAATCAGTGAGCGACAGTTCTCAACCCTTCATTTGCATACTGGTGGCCCTGAGTGAGAACTGCAGCTAATCTTAATACATAACATCAACCATCCAACACTGGCCAGCAACTTTGCATCTCTACTGGGGGCTCTTCCAAGAACCAGCCCACGCCCCACAACTTCTGCCCCACAACCCTATCCTGCATTTCCTCCAGTCAGCTCAAGGTGGCATACGTGATCCCTCTGGCCACCCCTACCCTACAGGTCCTCACAACAGCCCTGTGAGGTAGGTTAGGCTGAGAGAGAATGATTGGCTCAAAAGTCACCCAGCGACCTTTTTGGCTACGTGGAGATTTGAACCTGGCTCTCTGCAGTCCTAGTCCAACACTCTAATATCAGAAATGTTTAAGTGGGTGATATCGCTGCCATAATAATATAGATCGGGAAATACCAGGTACTGTCTGTAGGATTAAACAATGGTATCACATGGCTCCGCTCTCCTGGGAGGTGGTGCCATCAAATTGTGGGGTGGGGTAGGGAAGGCAGGGCCGTAACTTGGTGGTAGAGTATATGTTTTGTGTGTGAAAGGATGCTGGGTCAATCCCTGGCCTCCCCAGGTAGGGCTGGGAATGTCAGCCATTGGAAGCCCCTGGAGAGCCACTGCTGGTCAGTGCAGATAATACTGAGGTAGATGCACTGGAAACTGGTCCAGGAGGGCAAATGGGGCACTGCCCCACCAACTGTCCCAGTTAGCCCCTACCTGCCAGCTGCCCTATTACCAATCTAGGAGGTGGCACTGCTGGGTGGTTTGTCTCAGTGTGGCCCTTGTCAAACTCAGCCGGGAGGAGAAGACGACTTGGCTCTGCCTGTTCTAGCTCCCCCTGGTGTTGCCCTCCTGCCTTACACCTGCCGCGAGTCATCGCTGTCTAGATAGACCAATGGTCTGACTTGGCATTAAGCAGCTCCCAGTGCTCCCATGTGCTGGCAGGGGGCTATCAGGTGATCCTGCTCCTGCCTCCTGCTCCCCTCAGCAGATGGCCTCAATAGATCCCCATCTCAGCTGGAGTCAGGGGGTGTACCCCTGTCCCCCTGTCCTGGTACTCTCTGTTTTGAAAGCAAAATATACCTTCTTCTGCTTAAGGAAACACCAGTCTTCTCTGGTTAGGCTTGTACACACATCCGTGATTAGTAGGTAGCTCTGAATGGAGCTAGGGACGCAGGTGGCTAGGACCATAGAGCCTAGGACTTGCTGATCAGAAGGTCGGCGGTTCGAATCCCCGCGATGGGGTGAGCTCCCGTTGCTCAGTCCCTGCTCCTGCCAACCTAGCAGTTCGAAAGCACGTCAAAGTGCAAGTAGATAAATAGGTACCGCTCCAGCGGGAAGGTAAACGGCATTTCTGTGCGCTGCTCTGGTTCGCCAGAAGCGGCTTAGTCATGCTGGCCACATGACCCAGAAGCTGTACGCCAGCTCCCTCGGCCAGTAAAGCGAGATGAGTGCCACAACCCCAGAGTTGGTCACAACTGGACCTAATGGCCAGGGGTCCCTTTACCTTTACTGAATGGAGCTGCCTGGCAAAGGGAGCCCACCCCACCCTCCGCTTCGATGAACAATGCGTGTCACTTACTTCCAAATGTGTGAAGCCTGTCCTGCTGCACAGGGTGATGGTGCATGGTGATGGTGCATCCTGCCCTGGTGGCACAGTTGAATACCTCTGCCATCCAAGGTAGGCTGAATACCAGTGGATAGTAATCTCCAGTGGGGACACTTGCTCTTGCACTCAGGTCCTGTTGGGGCATGTGCTTGGCCACTAGGAGAACAGGATGCTGGGCCACGTGGCCTGGTCCAGCAGATTCTTTGTACATCCTTACGGGAAAGCCAAATGTTCAGGAAGGACAGACAGACCCCAGGGTTTGCCGATGCTCTCACCGTGCTGTGCCCCCTTCCCTGGCCTGCACTTTCCCCCCCAAATTATTTTTGGCTCACATTGGTGTTTTCCTGCAAGCTGCATGGAGCAGCCTATGGCAAAGGCATCTATTTGAGCCCCATCTCCAGTATTTCCTTTGGATATTCAGGTAAGCGGCTCTCTTTGTCCCCTTCCATCTGTCAGTGCACCCCTTCGTCCTGCAGACATGCTTGCCGCGCATCCAAGAGCCGCTCCCCCCACCCCCGCTGTGTGTGTTTCTCCATCCACATGCTGGGCTCCTGGGGAGATTAAAATTCTCAGGGTGATGGTCGTGGTGGTGAGATTGGCTGCCTATGTGTGTTGATTTCCAGCCTAGCTGTGGACTCACTAGCCTTGCAGGCATTGTCTTGAGATTCAGCTAGGCCCAACCGCTGCCTGGAGCTGGGATTGCTATAGAGTAGACCTTGATGGTGATCTCCCTAGTTTCTCCTCTGGGCACCCAAACTCAGTGGAAGGCACAAGCCCTTGATGTGCCTTCATCACAGCACTGATGGGCTGCAAGCAGGCCTGATGTTCTGTCTGTCCCCAGGAATGATTTCCTTCCATTGCTTGGGAGAGGTGCGGGCCATAGGAATAGGTGGCTTCTCTGGTGCTTATCGTGTCAGACAAGTTTGGTGTTTTTGTATCGTGTGCATGAGAAGGAAACTGATAAGACTTAAGTAGCACACCTTCATTTCTTCCATCTCAGGTAGAAGGCAGGGCAACCTTTATCTGGGTTCTCCCTTACCTAGTGGATGATGTGAGCTTCTGTTGAAGAGACATGTTGATGAGCTTGCTACTTGAGCTGAGACTGAAGTTTGGTGGTAGATCCTTATGCCGTAGTTCCTGGGTTCAGTTCCCAGGCTCCCCAGTTAAAGGACGTTGGGAAGCTGTGCAGATGAAGACTCCTGGAGAGCTGCTCCCAATCAGCATAGACCGCACTGGATAAGGGCTGAATGTCTGTCTTCTCATTGCTACATCTTTGGAGATCATGGGCCATTGTTTGTGTCTCTGGGCTCGTTTGCACCATCCTCCCTGCACAGACTGCCCCAGCAACTGGCAGAATTCCTCGCTCATGCAAGCAGCCGGTCCTGGCACCCTGGGGGTTGCTGTTCTTACTCTCTTTATTGTCAATGCAGGGATGGGGAAAGGCCAGCACAGGATGCCCTCCAAGGATGAGTTGGTGCAGAGGTATAACCGAATGAACACCATCCCCCAGGTAACCACCTGCATATTTTGCACTAAACTCTAAGCTTTCTTTATTTCAGCAATACGCTTTGGAGCAGGGGGAAGAGTAACCACCTGAACGAATATTGCGAACCACTGGTGGTCCAGAGGCAGGAGTTTGGGAACCCTTGCTCTAGTCCTTGGAGCCCTCCAGGCCTCTTTGTTCGGACACTGGGACTCTCCCTAGGCCACAAGTCTTTTCATAAGCCCTGCCCCCTCCTTGAGTGCTTTTGCCTGACTGAAATATGTCATTGAACTCTGGTGACAACTCTTGCTTGCCTGGGAGGGTGAAGAGAGAAATGGCCTGTGTGTTTGTGTGTGTAGAAACCTCTGACTTTTTCATGACTGGAATGTCATCTGTTGTAAGGTGGAAGTCATATCCATTTGCTCTGCCCACTTTGGCAACTGTCTCCATTCACGATGGGGGGTGTGTGGCTCCTGGAAGGCTGCCCTGAGAGGATGTGGTGACCCTAGGCTTTCAAAAGCTTCCCCACCTCTGGTCTGTGTAACTCTAGATCTCTCTGGTTTGCTTGCAGACTCGATCCATCCAGTCCAGGTTCTTGCAGAGTCGCAATCTGAATTGCATCGCACTTTGTGAAGGTGAGCGATGGGGCGAGAGAGGCACGTCAGCCAATGTCTCACCCTCTCTTGGAGTTCCTTTCTCTCCACATCTGTCCTGACTCCTGCCTGAGCCCAAATGCAGGCTACCATGCCCATACAAATGCCAATTTAAGGAATGTGTGCCGGGGAAACCTGAAGCTCATCTTGCCTGGTCACACCAAAGGTCCAGCAGACTGTCTCCAACAGCAGCCAGTTCTATGCCCTTAGAACAGCATTTCCCAATCTGGTTCTCTGCAGTTGTTCTGGACTTCAACTCCCATCAGCCCCATGCAAGCTTGCCCAATAGTCAGGGGTGATAGGAGCTGGAGTCTAGCAACATCTGGACAGCACAAGGTTCTTCGTTCCTGCTCTACAAATGAGGAACATTCTTCTTGTGCGAAAAGCATCAGAAGTGGTATAGCAAACAGGAACAAAGGATGACAATGTATGGGATAAGAATCAGACTCATTGGTGTCTGTTTTTTTGCCTCCTGGGAATGACAATATTCTGTTACTATGAATTGCTAGAGTTGTTCAGGGTCTAGCCTGTCTCTAATGCACATCTATGTGCACGTACATCAGATGAGGGGAACCTTTGCCTTCAAAATGTTGCTGTAAAACAACTTCTATCAGCCCCAGCAAGAATGACCCATGGTGAGGGATGATGGGAGTTGCAGTTCGGCAACATTGGAGGATGGAGCGGGGGGAGAAGGCTCTTCACACCAGATGTACGTGAACCTTAAGGCCCCATGGAAGGAAGGAATATTAAAAGCAGGAGAAAATAGAAATAATTGACTCCAAAATTTTGATTTAGAAGCATTCTTCTCTGAGCTTGGAAACTACATGTTTATAATTTTCAAGGCTAATTGCTATTGATATTGCCATCCTCCATTGGTTTTGTTTTTTCTAATCCATGGATGAAGAACCCTGTGGCCCTCCAAATGTTGTTGGATTCCAACTCCCATTATCCCCAGCCATCATGGGCAAGAGTCAGGGATGATGGGACTTGGAGTCCAGCAATATCTGGAGAGCCATGGTTACCCCATCTCTTGAAGGCACCTAATCTGGTACCCATTACCAGTGAATTCCATCAGTGAAATTATGCGTTTTCCTTTGGTTTATCCTGAAACCTTTGACAATCTGTTTCATTGGATGGTCCTCCATTCTACTATGTCACAAGCAAGAGGATTGATGCTACTCACTGCCCTTTCCTCCCCTGTCCATAACTGCATAAATGGGTCAGTCGGAGGCAATATCCAGGGTTTCTGGTGCCAAAGTACCTGATCACCCTGGTTAGTGGGTGATATTGGCAAGCCTTGTGTGTTGTGTTCTGATTATGAGAAGACTGATGCCTTTCTCATTTGCAGTGATCACGTCAAAAGATCTCCAGAAGCACGGCAACATCTGGGTGTGTCCAGTATCGGACCACGTCTGCACCCGCTTTTTCTTCGTGTGAGTGGTCACATTTCCTGGGTAGGGAAAGGGAAGCTGTTCTATTTTGCAGAATAGGGAGATGGTAATGCCAATGCTGTAGCCTTGGGCAGTGCCAGCTTACCCACTGGGATTGGCAATAGTCCTGACCATCTTGAAAGGTATGGTGGAAGAAGGCAATTTCTGAAGCAGTTTCTGTTTCCCTCACAGGTATGAAGACGGCCAAGTTGGAGACGCCAACATCAATACTCAGGACCCCAAAATCCAAAAGGAGATAATGCGTGTGATTGGCACTCAGGTCTATACAAATTGAGGGGGTGGAGGACCCTGTTCCTTCAGCTTGTGCCAATGTTGCCCCTGCCCCTCCATGGGTAGAAGGGAGCCAGAGGTCAGAGGCTGCCAACGAAGCGATGATAACCCTGGCTGGATGGAGACCTGGATCCACAGGAGGGGGCAAAGGGGCAACCAGCGTCATTTCTGGGCAGCAGAGGCCCCGGGAGCGCCTCTGGAAGGGTGGAAGCCTGCACCTAGAATATACAGAGAGACTCTCCAATGGGGAAACTTGGACCAAATCCCAAGGACAGTTGGGGTGGCTGACTTTGCGCTCCCACGTTTACAGTGACAACATTTTTAACAATGAAAACAAGCAAAAAACAAACAAACAAGAAGAGACAGAGAGAATGGGAGAGAGTGAGAGAGCGCAAATGGTTTTAGCTTGTTAAAATTCTCTTTAAAAAAAGAAGCTCTGATTGCACCTGCACAGACTCTGTGTGTGTGTATATGTGTGTTTTTAGGCACTTGTGTGTGTGCCCAGCCGATGTGCCATTTCCTTTATTTCCTTTTGCCCATGAGGTCAGACCTGTGACCTCGACATGACCTGTTTTTTGTGTGGTCATTGCCCCAAACTTATACACAGGTTAGACGATGCCCTATCTTTAAAATGAATATTCATTCTACTTCCTTCACGGTGAGGTTGTAAGACAACATGAAGCATTCATCCTGATTTGCTTGCACCCTGATTCTGCAACTTCCCACTAATCAGTTTTTTATCTCACACTTTTTACTGCATTTCCCTGTCACTCTCCTAACTGCAAGAAGTCAGGGGTTTTCTTTTCTTTCTTTCTTTTTTTAAAAAAAGATTTTCTTGTACCAGTGTATTTTAATCCACTTAAATTATTCAGGCCTATTTCTCTGGTATGTGATATGGAATCCCTCCCACAAAATACTGTCTGTCTGGAAGTGGCCAAGGGCACCAACCCAAGCATAATATGTATTTGTGTTGTCCCTGTCCACTTGTGCTTGTGCTGGCAGCCATTGGAAGTGGTTGGGCAGAAGGCAGGGAGACAAACAGCAGGTGGCGCCAGAGCCGATGACAGACTGAGCCAATGAATCCTTCTTTCTGTTCCGTTCTGTTAGGGCAACTGTGAGGCAAAGGAGCAGGAAGCTGACAGGCAGTGACACCCCCCGACTGACTGCAAGTAAGAAGTCAGGCAGGTGAGGGCAGATTGAGGATGTGCCCCATTCACCTAGATGGATTAACCTCCACTGGCAGTAGATCTGAAAACTGTGGCTTTGGGTCTATACGTTGGACGGTGGCCTCTTCCAAACAACCTGTTCATTAGGCATTCATCCTGATTTGTCCACAGGCGAGGTTGTAAGATCAAGCAAGTGTTTGGCCATACTTTCAAGTGCATTTTCTGGTCCCTATTGCAAAAAATCCCATTATTATTATTATTATTATTATTAGGAAGGGGGTTTATTGTTCCAGAGCACCACATCATTTCAACTGTGCAACCTGAGTTTGCCAGCATGTGGCTGGACCCCGTCTGAGAACAGCGACCGCCTTGAAGTGCCCAGTGTTTTAGATCTCCGTCGCTCTCCCAAGCTGAACTGTGTTTGAATGAAAAAGAGACAACCTCTTTGTATACGGGATGCCGTAGATGTGAAGAGAGGAACTTGTCTCACTCAAAAGCAGCTCAGTGGTGGACCGCATGCCTTGCCTGCAGAAGGTCCCGGTGGCAGGTGGTGAGAAATAAGGGCAGCTGCTGGCCGATGAGTTGGCCACTCTCTCTGTTCTCTCAGGAGATAATATTTGAGGCCCAGCAGGTCCCACCGGCAGCCTGCTGAGGATGCTGGGTGTTTATTACCCGGGGCCTGCAGAGTAGATCATACTGGGTTAGATGTGAAAGTGCTTTTCTGGGTGCTGTGGAGCTGCAGTCCTTGTTTCCCAGCAGATTAGCTGCTGGGTGTGGGAAGGTGAATGCGGTGCAAAAGCACCGGCAGGAGCGCCAGATCTCCCTGTCCCTTCCCTCTTCCCATTCAGGTAAACAGCGGTGACTCTCCTGCAAGGAAGTGAGCATAGTGGCTCCACCTCAGCTCGCGAGCTGCTTCTGGATAGATAGAGAAATATTTTGATGGGCCCAGTGTCAGGCAGCTTTCCTGGGGTGCTTTTAGACACCTGCATTATATCCATGGCATATGTTGAAAGGGCAAGTGAATCCCATCACAGTGAGGATGGAGCGACTCCCCTACTAAGGAAGGTTACAGTATCAGGAACTTTTTAGTTTAGAGAACAGGCAAGTAATCTGCGATGTGATGGAAGCATACGAAATCAGGCACGGTGTGGGGAAAGTAGAGAGAGAAAGGTTGTTATTCTGTAACACTAGAACTCCCTGGCATCCAATGAATGTTGGAGGATTTGGGGCAGACAAAATACCAAACAAACTTCTTCACACAGTGCATAGTTAAACCATGAAACTCCCTCCCACAAGAGGCAAGGATGGCCACCAATTTGGATGGCAGCAAAGACTATTAATTGGCTTTTTGTAAACCATTTTGAGGTGTGTGGGTTTGTTGGGTTTCTTCTTTACAATCAAACGGTGTGCAGTGGTACCTCGGGCTACATACACTTCAGGTTACAGACTCTGCTAACCCAGAAATAGTACCTCGGGTTAAGAACTTTGCTTCAGGATGAGAACAGAAATCGTGTGGCGGTAGCAGGAGGCCCCATTAGCTAAAGTGGTACCTAAGGTTAAGAACAGTTTCAGGTTAAGAACGGACCTCCAGAACAAATTAAGTTCTTAACCCGAGGTACCACTGTATAAAGGTAAAGGGACCCCTGACCATTAGGTCCAGTCGTGGCCGACTCTGGGGTTGCGGCGCTCATCTCGCTTTATTGGCCGAGGGAGCTGGCGTATAGCTTCCTAGTCACGTGGCTAACATGACTAAGCCGCTTCTGGCATACCAGAGCAGCGCACAGAAACACCGTTTACCTCCCCGCCGGAGTGGTACCTAATTATCTACTTGCACTTTTGGGCATGCTTTCGAACTGCTAGGTTGGCAGGAGCAGGGAGCGAGCACTGGGAGCTCACCCTGTCGCGGGGATTCGAACTGCCGACCTTCTGATCGACAAGTCCTAGGCTCTGTGGTTTAACCCCACAGCACCACCCGCGTCCCTCGTACCACTGTATACATTTAAATAAATGACTGCCAACCATGATGGCTTTGATCTGCACCCACTGAGGGATGCAGGTGGGGAGAGAGCTGTTACGTTCAGGTCTTGCTTTGAAGCTTCCCACAGGCATCTGGTTGGATAACAGGATGCTGGACCAGATGAGCCCTTGATTTCATCCTGCAAGCTTGCTCTTCTGCCCCTTCAACAGTCATGGCTTCCCACAAAGAATCCTGGAACTACCTTATGTTAAGGGCTCTGAGAGTTGTTAGGGAACCCCCTTTTCCCTCCATGGAGATATAATTCCCAGACTGATTTTACAATCGACCTCCCCTTCCCAGGGAACTCTGTGAATTGGAGCTGTGGGCAGGTAACAGGGGTCTCCTTACAACTCCCAGCACCCTTGGCTCCCAGGATTCCTTGGGGGAATGTGGCAACCACACTGCTTTCAATTTTTAGTGTAGATGCAGCCTGTGTGTCTCCTTCATCTCTCCTCTGCCCCCAACAAGGCTGTGTGTGTGTGTGTGTGTGTGTGTGTGTGTGTGTGTGTGTGAGAGAGAGAGAGAGAGAGAGAGAGAGAGAGAGACTGAGACTCACAGGTACACTGTGCCATCTGTTTACCTGCACACTCTCAGCGTGTGTGGGACGACAGCTCTCAAACTTCCAGGGGGTGGATCAGGAACCCAAATGCAATCTTATCTGCAAACCTTTTAAGTCTGCACCATTCAAAAACGGCTGCCAGTCTCTATCTGGGATGGATTCGCTTGAAGGGCATGGCGAAGCATATGTGCTCGGGCGAAGCATGTATGATGGCATGACTCAAGTTACAGGTCCACATGGACTGTAGCAGCTCAGCAGTAGATCACAAGATTTGCAGGCTCAATCCCTGGCATCTGAAACCCAGAAGCGCCCCTGCTAGTCAATGCAGAGACAATACCGACTTGCATGGACCCGTGGTCTGACTTCCGATGATCTACTGAAGCAAAGCAGAGACCCAAGACTGAGGCTGCCTTCAGACAATCATAGAATTGAGGAGTTTGAAGGGACTCTCAGGTTCATCTAGTCCAACCCTCTGCAATGCAGGAATCTCAACACTCAGTCCCCCATCCAATCTGAAACCGTACTGGACCCTAATTAGCTCTGCAAACATGCTTGTAGTTTTATTGCTGCACCACTAAGATTTCCCCCAGCATTTCCTTACCTGATAACTTTCATATTTTACATGATCTTTCACATGACATTCTAGCCACTTCTGAAAAACTAGCAGAATCGAGCAGTTTATAAACATTTCCAGGTTATTTGCTCCCCCCCCAAAAAAACCCCCAACAACCACAAAATCTGTTTGCAACCCCATTAACCAAGAAAATTGTGGGAGTTTGGCACTGTAATTTCATGTGATGAAATTTGGGGCAGCATTCTAGCATTTGGTATTTTCAAAACAAAATTTAGCATGGCATGGTGGCATGTCGAATAAAAAAGCCACCGTTTCATAATGCAACTGGCAATGCCGTGCAGGAGTACATTAGAAAGTGGCATAAAAGTGCTAGCATTATAATCAGGAAGACTTAATCCCCATGTCTTACTTTTGTGGTTTGTGAAGGCTTCACAGCGTCAGTGGATGAAAAGGGGATTAGAAAATACCCTTGTTCCCCCAGTTGTCAGTAAGCACATCAAGATTCCTCTTGTGCAAAACCGTATTTGATTCATGAATGTTTGAGCTGCCATATCCTGAGTCAGACCAATGGTCCATCTGGTTCACCTACACTGACTGGCAGCATCTGGCTCAGGTTTCAGGCAGGCGATTCCCCCAGCCCTACCTGGAGATGCTGGGGATTGAACCTAGGACCTTTCATGTGCAAGACACATGCTCTGCCATTGAGCTATGGCCCTTCCCCCAAAAGGCTCAATGACTAGGGGTTAGCCTGATCAAATGCAGTGGGGCCTTCTCTTCTGCATCTGCCAGCTGACACATTGCTCTTGCTGAAACGTCCTCTTCTGCACAACTATTAAAGGAGCCCTGTCTGGTCCTTTATCTGATCACATTACTAGTGCTCAGGCTAGCAGTCTACATGCCAAGCAGTACCACCCATGGATCCTTACACGGGTGCAAAGGGACCTTGTTGTGTCATCACCAGGGCACTTAACGCTTCAGTCCTACAAGCTGCTGCCTCAACATTGGATTCCAGGGACTGGCAATGAATCATGGCAGTTTTAGAGATGCTGGAACTACAAATGTGGCTTTTTGGAGGGTTTGTGGCATCATTTTGCCCTGCGGAATAGAAGATCAGGGTGAGGATTCTAGAGCTCTAGTTAACGGCAGCTTTAATAGGGGGTTACAATTGGGAGTGGGGTGAAGAGCAAGGAGCTCCAGGTGCCTGAAGAAATATTTATTTCAAGCCTGAAACATTTTGGAACAACCCTTTGGGGACACATTTTTAATAGCAACCATAGGAGTTGGCGGAAACCCTCACCAAAGACGAGTTCATGCAGAGGCAGCATGAACTCATGTCATGTCAGAGCTCATGCAGAGGCAGCAATGCTGGTGGTGGGTTCTGGCAAGACCTCACAATATCTTGCGGAGTGCACAAGATACTGGGAGATTTCAGCGATACCTTGCGAGGGTTCAGTGAGATCTCTCTGGAAACTGCTGCTGCCTCGCTTTTCTGTTGGTGACAGAGGCAGCTGAGTGGGCAGGGTACCTAGGCTTACCCTGCTTGAGGCCACTACCTCAGCACACCTCATGGGTGTGCCAGCCCTGTGTTTTCCCAAAGGATTACTCTGAAATGTGTTCTCTGTGAGAACGTTTACTCCCATGCATAAGTACAGTTACCCAGTTTGGCTTCTGTAGACTTTTTAATAGCTAATACACCATCTAATCTCCTGCCAACCTAGCAGTTCGAAAGCACGTCAAAGTGCAAGTAGATAAATAGGTACCGCTCTGGCGGGAAGGTAAACAGTGTTTCCGTGCGCTGCTCTGGTTCACCAGAAGCAGCTTAGTCATGCTAGCCACATGACCCAGAAGCTGTACGCTGGCTCCCTCGGCCAATAAAGCGAGATGAGCGCTGCAACCCCAGAGTCGGCCACGACTGGACCTAATGGTCAGGGGTCCCTTTACCTTTACACCATCTAATGTTGATCTCAGGGATGTAGAACCTTTGGCTTTTCAGGTTTTGCTGGGCTACAACTTCCAGCATCCCCAACCATTGGCCATGTTGCCTGGGACTGATGGGAGTTGGACCCCAGCAACATCTGGAGGGCAACAGGTTCCTGATCCCTGCATTATAGGATTACATAATTACTCTTCATTCCTGTTCCCCATCTGCTAAAGAAGATTGTACCTTTCACCTAAGGATGGAAGCAGAACTAACAGTTGGAAGGTCTTTGGTTCAATGGTACAGCAATAGCTTCACATGCAGAAGGCCGCAGGGACAACCTCTGGCATCTCCAGGTAGGGCTGGAAAAGACTTCTCCCTGAAGCCTTGGGTAGCTGCTGCCAGTCAGTGTAAACATTGCTGAAGTAGATGCACCAATTTGTATTTAGGAATATAGGGAAGTGCCTTACACTATCTCCTAGTGATGCTTTCCCTGATTTTGTAGTCTTTATTTTATTTTATTTTATTTTATTTGAGGTTCAGAGAACAACTCTCAATAAGAGACTCACACACGAACAATCCGGGCAAATTCCCACTGGACTGTGCTTTATTTCAGTCTAAGCAGAATATCATTTAACTACAGAGCTACAGAGATAACAATGTCCATTTTGTCTTTCTTTATTATACTACAAGAAATCATAAGAAAGATCCGTCAAAAGAATCGTAAATCCACTGGAATGCCAAAACTGCTCCCCCTGCAAACCCCGGGAGGCAGCGTTCCTTTTTGGAATGGCTGAAACAGAAAGCCCATTTGGGGTGGGGCGGGACAAGATGCCTCCCCCCCAAAGTCGTGGAACTCGGTGGGAAAAGACACATGCTCAGAGGCCAGCAAGTGTTGTCCTCCTGAGACCCTAGTTGGGCAGGTAGCCTTCCTACATAAAACCAAGACTGACCAGGAAGAGAATAGTAGCGCAAAGGAATTCATTAGATCTTAGCTTTTTGGTGAGTCATCAGTAGGAGTCAGCAACAGCCTTTGTCCTTGGGCATTCATCTGGGGGTGTACTGGGGCTTCAACCCTCTTTATGTGCTCCACTTATCCTTGTGCAATAATTACTTACCTCTTACTAGTCTTCCCATTTGCCTCGTTCCCCTGGCTTTTGCTAGACCCAGGTCACATTTTTGGAGTCTCTAGGACAATTTTGTCGCTGGCCTCCTGTCAAAGTTTAGGGGTGTTGTCAGGAGGTTACTCAGAGGGTCCAAGCCCCATATCTTTTGCTCTGGGTTCTAAATCTCCTGCCTCTTCAGCATCAAAAGATTCAGGGCACAGGCTTGTGGCACAAATTTGCATATGAATCAACATACGCAAATTTGTGCCACAAGCCTGTGCCCTGAATCTTTTGAGCATCTAGTGACACCCTGCTGAAGCCTCCAATTTTAGGATGTGTTAAGAATGCAAGAGCACAACCCGATTCTTTTTTGGGTGGCTGCACCACTGTAAGAACTGTGAGATAGGCAGGACTGAAGGAGTCTGAGTGGGAATCCCTGCCTGCCCCAAAGACCCTCATTTTGGGGCAAAGTTAAGCAGACACAGTAAAATTGTGAGGAACATCTGGAGGGCACAAACCTCCTCACATTTCCTCCCAATGCAGCACAACGGATTTCCACCCATTTCCCATTTCCACCTCCCCATGCCTGGGTCCAGGGTTATCAGGTGAGACACTGCAGCAAGGAATATGCATGGAAATATTGGGCTTAGCCTGGGGAAAAGACCTTTCCCTTCTTGGAGTAGATTCTGCAGTCCACGCAATTACGGGTTAAATTGGAAACTCTCACATGAGCTAGTCTTCATGGAAAAGTTACATCAAAATGTGTTTTCCATTGCTTAGATGTGACCCACCAAAGTGAATGCAATGGCTTCCAAAACTCATTGTGAGAACATGAAGCCATTTCCTGGTGTTGCTGCAACTGGGGCGAACTCACCTTCTGCATAACCCTTCTATGATGCCTGAGGCATGAGGGTGGGGAAGTATCCTTCCCCCTTCCAGGCAGTGTGTCTGTGCATGTATATCGTTCAAACACCCATCGTACGTCCCACGCTAGAATCAGTTTTATCTGAGGTGCAGTGGACATAAGCAGATCCCTGCTGGATCAGATCAGGTCACCTAGTCCAGGATTCTGTTCCAACATCCTAGTAGAAACCCACAAGCAGGACCTGAGTGTGAAAGGTGCTCTTTAGCCTCCTAGGCAGAACCAGGAGGGGACAATGGGAAGATGAAAATGCCACATCTCAGCAACTTCCCAGTAACTTTTAAGAGCAGCGGGATAGAAAGGCATTTGTTACTTGCCATCTTTCTCATTCTAACATGGGTGACAGTTCAGCCAGGTGAGTCTTCTCTCCAACCTGTTTGCAGAGCTGACTTGGGAGTCTGGCATGTTCATGTCATGACAGATATATATATAGCATGGGCCAGAACTCAACCCTGCCTGCAATATTGTTTTTCCTGTGCCCCTCAAATGTCCAAAAGCCAGACCCAACCCACCTCTGGATCAGGAGCTGGCTGCCAGATTTCCATCAGTACCTAATTTGGGGGAAAGGTCTTCTCTGGAGTGCTGGGAGCTCTTATCCAGAAGTTCAAATCCTATATTCCCAGAAACGTAGGAGACTTTTTAGTGAGTAAATGGAGAAGGGAAGGCACACTTGCTCCTATGTCTGTCTGTCTGCCTCTCTTGCATACGGGACACAATCTGCATATGGCAAACAGTTCCAGCAGACTCAGTGTTTGAGTTCCAGAACCCTGTTGCCTTTTGAAACAATGAATGGGGTCTTATTTCAGCAAAGCATCAGCTCAAATTACACACAGTTGCCCCCATACCAGGGACACCCCACATAAATAATAATGTCCAGAACAAATCTTTAATGGGTACACGTTTTCTCCCATTTAAATAACTTAAATCCCCACTCATCACATCCAAGAACTAGGCAGTGGGTACAAAGGAGATCTCAGGCTCATATATATACCCTTGGGGGGTTTGCATTTTGCATTGGCCTGAGCCTGCAAAGTCGTCTTCTTTGAGTCTCCCCGCCGTGAGAATTTCTGCTTGCAGGAAACGATGAATGGGATATGGGTCTAGTGCGTTTTGGAGAATGGCAAGGGAGGAGGGTGGGACAGACCAGCTTTGGCATCAGAGGTAGCTTTGCAATAAGAAACACTCCTACAGTTTCCACCCCATGCATCCCTTCAAAGGTAGCAATAAGACTATGGTAGCAAAAAAGTAGCCCTTAGAGATGGCAGTCACTGCTGTAGGCTGTTTGTGCTCTATGGGAGCTGGGGGAGAGAGGGTTAGAGCTATGAGAGCTGGAGTCAATGGAATAGTGGGTCTTGGGGAAAGACCCTATAGACATGGTTAGTTTAGATGGGGAGAGGCCAAAGTGTGCCCTCCATCCTGTCTTGCACATCTAAGTCACACTTTTCTCTATCCTGCACCCTGCATGGAACCCAGTGTCCATGACTGTTAATCTGTGGATTCTTTTTAAAAACAACAAAACAAAATGGTGCTTGGATAAGGCTGAGCGCCCATCTTGGTGGGCATTTGGCTACAATGAGAAGTACTAGCTGGAGCCTGTGGATTAAAATGGCGGCTGCAGCAGGAGCCAGAGCAGGTCGAGGAGAGGGGAGGGAGAACCACTGAAAACCACACATGGAGAACCACACCTAGAGCCAAGTTAGGGAAGATGGATGCTCCAGGCTGCAGTTGAAAGAGGCAGTCTTCCTTACTTTAAGTTGGCATAAGAGTGCCCAAGCAGAACCTCAAAAGGATATGATTTGTAAGGGGCCTTCAAGAGTAACACTGCAGCACAGCAAGATCCTGCACCCATGGCATTCTTTCGTCTGTCTAAAGAAGACTGTAGCCTTATACATGCATGCTGGACTACGCCAACATGCCAGGACCTGAACCAATGGATTCAAGCTACAATAAAGGAGATCCTGACTAATCACCAGGAGGAACTTTCTGACAGTAAGAGCTCTTGATGGTGGAACAGACTCCCTTGGGAGGCTGTGGACTCTCCTTCCTTGGAGGTTTCTAAGCAGAGATTGGATGGCCATCTGACATGGATGCTTTAGCTGAGATTCCTGCATTGCAGGGGGTTGGAACAGATGATCCCATGAGGCCCCTTCCAGCTCTATGATTCTATGATCCTTCTCCCCATCTCCTTACTCTCTTGGTGAGGATTTAAAGCAAGTATAGAGAGCCTTGGGCCCCAGCCCACTTTATCTGGTCCTCAGGATTTTCCACAGGCCACACCCCTCCCTGTGCCCCATGAGTGTTTGTGTCTGGCTGGAGTGTGTCCCCAATTTCTGATCATGCCTCTTGCTTGTCTGGAAGGAGGATGGTGTGTGTGTGTGTGTGTGTGTGTGTGTGAATATGCATGTAGAAACTAGCTTGCTGTGCAAAGGTAAAATTTGCCTTTCTTTTTGGTCCACCCACTTTTGCCTCTGGCTGCCTCCACCCCTGGAATGTGGCCCTTGAGCTGAGAAGATTCCCTCTCATTTAAAGGAGCAGGAAAGGGTTCTCCCATCCCCCATCCCACCTTGAGAAGAGTTCTCCCTTTTCTCCCCTCTGTTCCCATCTTCTCTGCAGCCTTTATCCACAAACAGCAGGCGTTTCGGATGAACCGGAAAGATTATCCCCCTCCACCGTCACTGGCTTCCATTTTGTTTTCACAAACCCAATGGAATCACTTGCATTTACAAGCTCATAATTTATAAAGAAAATCCATGATTATTTTGCTATATACAGCTGCTGCAGGTAGCTGGCAATCATCAGGAGCAGACACCTCAAGGTAAGAGAAAGGGAGTGGCGTTCTGGGCCAGAGATGGCACCTGTCGTTCCAGGCTAGGGAGGCATTTTGCAGAAGTCCAGTGGAACATCTCCTGGACCAGGAGGCAAATGCGTGGTCTGCAAGCTTGATTCACTTATGGGAATCCAGGACACTACTGTACAGATCCACCGGTATTTTGGCAAGGGCTTGGAGAGGATTGGGAAAGGGGTCCCTTCACAGACAGTTCAAGAAAACCAACTGCAGCCCATGCAAAGGCAGAGGGAATCAGCAACCGCCACCATCTGTTGAATGGTCTCCTCCAGTTTGGTGCTGCTGTGCTTTGTACATGCCCAGACAGCAATGGATTTTGTGGAGTGTTCACCCTGCAGGGAGCTCTCCCACCTCCTCTGCAATCCCAAAAGTCCATGGGCAAAAGTGAGGGAATGATAGAAGTCAGTCAGTCAGTCAGTCAGTCAGTCAGTCAGTCCGTCTCTCTCTCTCTCTCTCTCTCTCTCTCTCTCTCTCTCTCTCTCACACACACACACACACACACACCAATTGCCACTTGCACAGCTGCATACGGTCACAGTAGTAAGAGCTGTCAAGAGCAGTGTACTTTGCACATGCTCCAAGGCACCTTCGTCCTTCTTACAGATGTAGCCTCCCACCCAACTGAATTACTGCTGAGTGGGCAATGCAGCCTGCTGACCGCAGCTCTTTCTAGATCTGCCCTGAGCACATGTGCAGAGAATCCCCACCACTGTGAAAAGCATGGTTGGGTTGGGTGGGTCCATGGAGCTATGGGTGTGTGTGTGTGATGCAGGCCAAGACAGAACTAGTGAGCATAGCTTGAGCATCGTGCAAAGTCACTCGGTCTCCCGATGTTGCAAAGGGATTGCTGCAGCCCATTGTCCTCCCTGAATCAAGGCAAGCCACGCAGGCCGAGGGTCTTCTTGGGCCACTGCAAATGCTAAGGAAAGTTTAGCAAGGAATTCTCTGAAACCATAAAGGCAGGACCAGCAGCACAAAGTGGTATCCTTGGGCAGCTGCCAGCTCCCAGGTAGGGCCCAGCACTGTTGTCTACTCTGCACCTCCTGTTAATTCTTCTTTTCTGGCCCCGCACTGTAAGTGGCACCCAACAGCTGGGACTAGCCTCCATTTAAATCTCAGCAGAGTTCCACGAAGTAGCTCTGCTCTGAGGCAGCCTTCATCAACCTGGTGCATACTCTGCGAATGCCATGGACTACAACTCCCACCAGCCTCTGCTTTGGTGGCTGAGGATGATGGGAGTTGTAGTTCCAAAACATTGGCAGGGTGAATGCTCTTCTTGAGAATTGTGGGGAAATTAAAATGGTGATCAGATCAAGCTGCCTAGTGCCACCCCCCCCAACCCCTGGCCAGCACAAACAAAGCTCTCTAAGACCCATTGGCAGATGAGGGAGCCCACAAGAGGGCATTAAAGCCATGCCTTCTCTCAAGCATGGAGCCAACCCTGCAACATTCATTATCATTTGGGAAGGGGGTGGGGAGAATGGATTTTTATCTGCACCGCCAGGGCTTGAAAAGGCTACTGCCACCACACCCAGGCCACAAGGTGTGTGGTTCATTTACAAATTATTCCATTTCAATGTATGCTTAGATAATATGACCTGCAGCTTGACACCAGAGCACTATTTAAAAGCTCAATACTTTACTGTATGCCAGATCAGTTTAACATTCTGGCAATTCAATGGAAATTTGTTGAGTTTCCAAATAGAAATCTACATTTCTTGTGGAATAATAATAATAATAATAATAATAATAATAATAATAATAGCCATTCCAAGAAAGGTTTGGGTTGAGCTCTCTTCTGAACAAGGATCCCAGGACATTAACATCTGCTCATGGCTATAAGCCTGGGTTGGTTTGAAACTGCCCAGGATGCAATCCAAAGGGCTAGACTGGGTTTTGACGTTGGGCATTCACAACACGGGCGTTTCCGTGCGCGGCTCTGGCTCGCCAGAGCAGCGATGTCACGCTGGCCACGTGACCCGGAAGTGTCTCCGGACAGCGCTGGCCCCCGGCCTATAGAGTGAGATGGGCGCACCAACCCCAGAGTCTGTCAAGACTGGCCCATACGGGCAGGGGTACCTTTACCTTTATTCACAAAAGTATTGTGTGAGCAGCATCCCCTGATAACCGCAAGGGTCTGGTTAGGGGTGGCCTCCCTTTTATTTATTGATCTATGCTTAGAGGGCTGTTGGGCATGTGGCAAAGGGCCAGTGAGACTACCTGACACCTCAATGTGTTCAGAATGAAATCGCTAAACTACTGCATAGGCAAATGTTATGCAAATTATTCGTGTCATGGGCCTCTGCCCTTTTTAGCACCTAGCAATGTCCCTGGCCAGGGGTTCCCCTGCTTTGTGCTCAAAAACTGCCAGAGAAGGGAAGATGGAGAAGTTGAGAGTCCCTGGTGCCTCTCTCTCCAGTGCAAACAAATGCCCCCACTGCAAATGCTGCCCCACCCCTGATGCTGTTGCTGCCCCCTCCTGTCATCTGCTCCATGTCTTGGCACTTTCACAATTAAACACCGGTATTAAGACACAGAAGTTGTGTTGCTGGTAGGGCTGGCTTGCTTTGCTTGGGTTGAGGAGGACACCGTCAGCTGCTTCAAACATAGGAATCCTTCCCTGTGGCTGTAACTGTCGCAGACCTGTTGGCACAGGGATGGCTAGCTAATGCAGGGAATGAAAGGCACAGTGGTGCTTAAGAGGCTTCCCCTAGCCCTTAGCTGCAGGGAATGTAACCATGAACCTGGATCGCTTGCAAACGGGCAGCACCAGCACTTGATCGGGTGCAGGAACGGTTAGATCTCATCTCTCCCACATGGTAGCATCCCATCGAGGTGTCTCACCCCCCTCTTTGCTTCCTAACTCAGGTTGGCCTCCCCCTCCCCCTTACAAGCTCTGCCACAAACTGTGCAACCCTGGTGCCTCTTGTGACATTGCTCCAGCAGCAGCAGTGCCATCAGGGGCCTCACTCCCAGCAGAGCTGGCTTTCCACATGTGGAAATGTCTAAAGAGGGCCTCTCTCTCTCTCTCTCTCTCCATGAGACCATCCATCTAAAAATCAAGGATGGAGAGCCTGTGGCCCTCCAGATGTTGTTGGACTCCCAGTTCCCATCAGCCCCAGACGGAGGGGGTCACAAAATGCACCACGGTCCAGCAGTCTCTTTGCTCAACCTTCCCCACTACCTGTTGCCAAGTAAAACCGACTGGTGGAGGAATGGCGCTTGAGGCAAAATGGCTGTATTTTCTACCTTGTTCCCCATTTAAAGTAATATGCAGGGCTGTAATCTGGCAGCCTTAATCTCCAGGGCTGGTGCATTCCCAGAGTAGCCCTGGGATGCTTTAGGTCATGAGTAGCATGGGTAGGCCCACAATTTTGTCTGATTTACGGCATCATAAGCAATGGGCCTGCAGTTTGCTGGCTTTTAGGAGCATACAGGGAGCCACCTTTAATCAAGCCACACTATTGGTCTCGCTAGCTCAGTATCATTAACACAGAGATTCTCAGAATGCAACTACCCACCAGCCCTGACCACTGGTCATGCTCACCGGGACTGATGAGCATTGGGAGCCCAGCAAAGCATCTGCTGGTGCACAGGTTCCCCAGCCATGGTACAAATCAGTGCTTCCATAGCCCTTTCATAGCTGTCAACCTTCCCTTTTTTTGCGGGAAATTCCCTTATTCCAGCGCCATTTCCCGCTTCTTCCCGCTGCTATCCCGGATTCTTAGACATCCCGTAGACTGTCCCCAGGACAGGTGAGGCTGCTGATCCCTTATTTTCGAGGCTGCTGATCCCTTATTTTCAAATCTGAAAGTTGACAGCTATGAGCCCTTTCAAGGTGCTGACAAAAGAGGACCTGCCTCATGCTTGCTCCAAGGTAAGGATAAGAAGTGCAAAGTGTCTGGGACCTTTCATTGATGTAATCTCCAGCCGTATCTGCTTACGACATGCATAAGCACCATCCGCCCCAACTTTCTACCAGGAATCTCAGCATCCTTTGCCCAGCTGCACTTCCCAGGGAGGGAGACATGGCAGTTGGCATCACTTTAAAGCCTGTAGTGTAGACTGGGCCCTCCCCATCTCACGCAAGGGCAAACGACAGAGGTGGCTGCATGATTAAAGCAAATCCCGAATTAATGTTCCTTTGCAGAGGGTAATTCCCAAGTCAGGGGGAAGAGGAAGAGAAAAGGTTACCTCTGCAGGATCGGAAAAGTAAACCAGAGCTCCTGAATAAAGAGACCTGGTTCTTGGTCTAGCCAGCTGGCTTGTTAGTCGATGGCAACCAAATAGGCCAAGAAATTCCTCTGTATTCAAGCACAGGGATGTGATTCTCTCAGGTGGGTTAGAACCTTGATCTAGATCAGGAATGCGGAACCTGTGGCCCTCCAAATGACGTGGGAATCCAGCTCCAATCAGTCCCTTGCAGCATGGTCAATGGACAGGAATGATGGGAGTTGGAGTCGAGCCACTGGCCGCAGGATCCTCACCCCAATGTCCCAAGAGCTAACTACTGCTGAGATCCTGCTGCAACCCACAGCTTCACGTACACCTCCCTGCCAGGGTTTCAAAGGAGACTTGTGAGAACATGATCAACTTCGTTCTGGTTCAGACCAGATGGGAAACAGTTCATGGGGCTGCTTGGACCAGTTGCCCCAGAACACACCTGCCCGTTCTTCCACCCAATATCCTTGCTTTCTGCAATTGCTTTCCCCACAGCAGATCACCCTCCCATTTCATACAAGCAGGCAGCATTTGAAACACAAGTGCTCACAACTCCCTTCCCCCACCCCAAATTTAGGTCTCTGTGTCATTCTCTCATATATATATATATATATATATATATATATATATATATATATATATAGTTTTGTTTTGCCTTTTTCTTTTCTTTTTTTATATAAAAAAATCACTTTCACAAGGTCACTAAAGTCGATTGTCTTTTTTTTCCGTTTTCTTTTTAGGTTTCATTTGTTTCAAATGGAGGGCTCTCCTATGTTAAACGCTAACCGCTCTACAAAAAGCATTCTGTTCTAAACCACTAGGAAATGTAACAATGAAGCACATTTTTTTCTTAAGAAAAAGAAAGAAAGAATAAAAAAATAAAAAGAAAGAAGAGAAGAAAGAAAAAGAAGTCGTCCAGTGGCCAAGCGACCGCATTAGGGAATGTGAACCACGAAGGACAATGAGACAACCCCAGATCCTTCATGTACCGTGACATTTCGCTCACTCTATTTGGCACTTCCTTAAACCTGACCCCCTCCCCCTGACCTCCTCCTCTTCCCCAGCAGATTCTTGAAAGTAATAGAGAATTTGGCTAAGGTTACACCAGGGCAATGAGAGACACACAGAGAGAAATTTCCTACAAAGGGAATAATTCACCCACCTGCCCGTCCCATGTGATCTGTAAACAGCACCTGCACACAGGGTGACCTGGTTCAGGGCTAGAGCTCAAGGAGGGGATCAGTAGTAGATGGCTGAGCTTCAGGACCACAGAGAGCTCCCTGTGGAGCAGAATAGTTCTTGCAAGAACCAGGAATATTGCTTCATCGTTGGTCTGGAGCTGGCTGAAGCTTTATTGTGTGGCGTGGTTTCCCTAAAGTATTCTAATATACAGGTGTGCACTCGGGTGAGATTGGAGCACCTCCCGTGGCTTCTGGACATGGCAGGGTGAAGGGCATGGTACCTCGGTGGCAGAGCACCCGCTTTGCATGCAGATGATCCCAGGTTCAACCCTGGCACCCCCAGGAATGTCCTGGGAATGTCCCCTGTTTGAAGCCCAAGAGACCCATTGTCAGTCGGCTCAGACAATACTGAGCTAGTTGAATCAATGGGTCTGACTCAATATAAATTTCCTATGCTCCCATGACAGCCCCTCTGGAGCTGCAGGTAGTGGAGTCATCTGAGTCAGATAAGGGGAGCAGAGCTACATCCCTTGAAGCAAGGCATGCTGGCTCCACTGTCTGATGGGGCTCTTCTTCCATGAAAGCTTCTACTGGTGTCAATACTTTGGATGATATCTCCTGGGGAGTTTTGAAGGACTCCACTGTCTCTATCCTTGGAGCTCTCTAACTGAAATAGTTCTGGGTTTTATCCCAGACAGGGAGGGAATTCTCCAAGATACACTTTAAGAAAAGGAAGCCATGTTGGTGCATTAGAAAAACCCACAGCAGGGAAATACCTCTACTGGGTCACACCAAAATGCCACAAAACAGTGAGTAAGCTTTTGAGTTTTCTAAAGCTCTTTGTCAGGCTGGATGTTGAGCAAAGTGGGGAGAGGAAGTGGGGGGAAATCTAGCATGTTGTGGTCACTCTGCCTTTTTTTACAGTCTTAAGATTGAATGTAGGAGGAGGTTGCAGACACCATTAGGCTTGACTAGGTGCTAAGCAGGCTTCAGGGTGCAACTAAGGACTACTAAGACTATGAAGACAAAGCAAGGGCTAAGAATGGCATTGCTGCCTGACTGTGGAGTTCAGATTTTTTTCTCTTATGGACTTCTTCTTGCTTTATGTGTGACTTGGATAACCAAATTTAACCATTCAGAAGTGGGACCCTAAAAATGAAGGAATATGATTTCTTACCACCTGAAGATGGCACTTTACTTTTCAAGGGTTACACATTCCCTCTAACCACCAGGTAATGCAACCCACTTTGACTTCTTTTGACATTTTAAAAAACCTAGCATTCCACCTGAAATCAACCTCCAGCCATATTCCTCTTTTACTTTTGCACTATAAGAAGGAACCAGTGTGTTTTTTGCCTAATGTTAGGGTTATGTCTTTTATTAGGTTTTTTTTTTAAAAAAATTGTGTGTGCGTGCATGAGCTCATGCGCCACTGTGTTTCTGCCAGCAATTGCTGACTGCTGCCCCATGTGGTGACATGCATAATTGCAGCCTCTCAGTAAAGAATTTTCCAGGCTGTGGACTGACTCCACCCATTAGGCTGGTCATTGGCTCCTCCTGGGCAGGAAGGAGTTTAAGAGGACTTCCTGTCACTGTGGGGCAACAAGGTGTACCCAAGCTCTGGTGACGTTTGCATTTCCAACTTTATTCTTTGGTCCTGCCTGCTGGTTTGCCCTCTGATCTGGCTAGCTCTTTCAATCTGGCTCAAACTCTTACTAAGAGTAGGTCCATTGGAATCAAGGAACCTAAATTAGTCATGTCTATTAACTTTGGTGGATCTACTCTGAACCGGACTAGTATTGAACACCACCCCCAGTTCCTGGCTGCTGTCATGCTCCAGACTTGCCCATGACCCAGCCTCGGTCATTTCTTTGTCCTATCAGTCCTGGGCGCACTGTGAAACCTGAATAACACCTTCGCCAAGCCTCATCCAGTTATGCCTGCAACTTCCTAATGCACCTCTATTTTAACACCAAATGCAGACTTTCAAGCTACCATAAGCCAAACTTTCTCCGTTCCTCTGCTTTGCTAGATGTTCAGCCTACTAAGAGCTGGCCCAACGTTCTGTGACACTTTGGGTGGTCCTAATAAAAGCATTGTCCAAGTGTGGAGAGACGTTGCAGCTCCTCTACACAGCCATCCAAGCATGGGTGGGAAACCAGTGGCATTCCAGACACTGCTGGACTCCAACTCCCGTCATCCCTAGCCACTGATCATGTTGGCTGGGGCTGATGGCAGCTGGAGTCCACCCCTGGTGTAGGCAATACTGAATTAGTCACACCGATGATCTGCCTTGGCATAAGGCAGCTTCTCATGCAAAAAAAATATGGTCCTGTGTCTCTTCTTGCTCTGGTTTACATTAGCTTTCAATGCATGGGAGAAGCAGATCAGGGACTGTGATTACAACCCCCCAATTTTCTGAAATCCAAGTGCCTATCTGGAGAGAGGAGGAGGAGAGAGCTGCTGCCAAGACCCACCCCCCCACCCTGGCCAAAGTGGCCCCTCCTGCCAGCTTCACTACTCACCCGAACCCCATAGTGTTCAATGCGGTCACAAGGCCACCAGCACTGGCCACACTGCTCACAAGGCGACATCTGCTTGCTTGCTTGCTTGAGCTCGCTTCTCTTGGAAACAACTTGCAGCTTTGACATGAAGCTTTTTTTTTTTTTTAGCTTTTTTAAACCTCTTTGAGTTTCTTTTTTTTGTTTTGTTTTGTTTTTTAAATTAATTAATTTATATATATATTAAAAAAGCAATAGTCCTTTGGTCCCTAAACTCTAAGGAATGATATGACTTTGAAAGAAGTTAATCCAATCTCCTTGGACTGGTGACAAAGTGGGACAGAAACCCCCACCCCCAATCCACGGGATATAGATATATAGACCTATTTATATATATATCTTCTGTTAAGTTCAACATCCTCTTAGCAACTGATTTTTCTTTTCCCAAACGGATGCGGAAAAAAAAGTTCCCCTTTTTTCTTTCCCCCTTTTTTAAAAACAAAAAGCGTTTCCCAGGTGTAACATACAGGCCTGGTCCAAACCCACCGGCTTTGGTTTAGATCTGTTTGGCCTCCCTCTTCTGAAATCTTGAGCATCGGTCAAGTGCTTTAGAGAGAGGCTGGTCCCACCAGCAGGCTCTGCGCCTGCGACCTTTTCCTGTTGCAAAATCCTACCCCTCTCCTCGCGAGGGGTCTTAAAAAAAACACGTCTTCTCCAGCGGCTCCTTCCCGTCATGGAGTTTAGAGTCGGCAAATAGCGATGCCTCTTTCCCTTTTGTCCAATATCGTCACAACCACCTTCTTTGCTTTCTCTCGCCTTAAAGCGGCAAAAGGAAAAAGAAAAAGAAATAACCCCCCCTAAACCCCAACCGATTTGGAAAATAAAAATAAAAAAGGTACAACCAAACTGGCTCTCCTCTTTTTCACGAGCATCCTGCCTCCTCTTCCACCTCCTCCTCCTCCGTGATATGTTGCAAAGAAAGAGAGTTACAAGTCTGGATACTGCACGTGGGACAAGGGGAATACTCTTCGTACGCCGCATGGCATCCCATCTGCAAGAGAGAGAAGGGATGTTAAAAAGAGGCAGGCAGTGCCAGGAGCTAGCAGGAAGCCCCATCCCCAGTAGCCAGTGATGGATTTAGGAGACAAAGGAAGCTCTTGTCAGGGCCATCTCTATCCAGTGTGTAAAAAATATATATCAAATGACTCCCCAATTCCGTACCAGAAGAGGTTGAATTCTGAAATGTTCTAGGTTAGGTCTGGCCTTCCATTTGTTGTGGGTGTCCCAACAGCCCTGAAGAGCTGCTTCCAGTCAGTGTAGACCAGGGGTTGTCATTCAGGTCCCTACTGCCCACTAGTGGGCATTTCAGGATTCTAGGTGGGCGGTAGGGGGTTCTACAGCACAAGCTGAATCCTCCTTCCATTGAGCACTGGTGGGCGGTAAGAAAATTTTACCAAAGATGCATTTGTGGGCAGTAGGTATGAAAAGGTTGACTACCCCTGGTGTAGACAGTACTGAGATAGATGGGCCAATGTGGCTTGCGAAATAAACATACTTAGCAACCTTAAACACTGCGAAATACCACTTTGCCACACCAGTTATCTTGTTTTCTGTACGTAATACACTTATGCCGCATAGTGAGGGTTCTTGATTTCCAACCACTTCTTTCCCCTCCACCCCCCATCCCAGACGTGAAGCTCATGTTGAACAAGCTCCCCCCTTTCCACTGCTGTGTCAGGCTGCTGTTAAAAGAGCAGGGCCTGTGTAAAATAAAAATAAAAATGCAATTTATCCCAACAGCTCCATATACAGAACAAGTTTCATGGAGCAAGATGGTCAATGTATTGTTGGCCAAAATTCAGATAACTGCTGCTAGAAGCTAGCATAGCAACAGCAGGAGGCCAGGGATGTCATATTGGTTGAGATATGTCTTAGCTTAAAGGGGTGGGGCCAAGAGGGAGGGGCATGGCCTGAGGAGGAGAGGGAGGGACCAAGAGCTCCCTATGTGATGGAACTGGTGACCATCTTGAGCAGGTTCCATTCTTGATGCATTTCTGCCCTATTAGGAGCATATATGCAGATCCACGCCATACATTTAAAGCACATGCCTTCCCCCAAAGATTTCTGGGAACTGTGGTTTCCCCCCTCACAGAGCTATGAATTTCCAGCAATCATAACACACAGCAGTTCCCATGATCCTTTGGGAGAAGTCATGTGCTTCCAATGTGTGCTTTAATAGGATTTAGACCAGATCAGAAGATTTATCTATGTAGTCCAGTATATTGTCTACTCTGATTGGCAGTGGTTTTTCAGGGATCTTGAGCAGAACAGAATATTTCCCACCCCTGCTACCTGGTCCTTTTAATTGAATTTCGAAGGACTGAACTGAGGATCTTTTGCATTAAAATTATATGCTCTGCTGCTGAATGAAGGGTCCTCTCCTGTGAAATGCTACACTCTCCTGCTCCTCTGCTAAGGTACCACACTCCATGCCTGCAATCAGGACTAGGACTTTTTCTATGCAAAAAGAAAACGAAACAGAACAGGGCTTTTGTTTGCTTTACATAACTTTTATCCTGGAGTAGGCGATCTGGGTTCATTATCTCCAATCAGGAACATGAGAAGCTACCGTACAACAGGTCAGGCCACTGGTCCTTCTAACTTAGTATTTTCCACACTAACCTTCCCTGACCTAGTGCCTTCCAGCTGTTTTGGACTACAACTTCCATCAGAAGCAGCTAGCATGGCTGATGGTCATGGATGATGCGGATTGTAGGCTGAGACATCTGGAGGACACAGGATTGAAGAAAGATGGCCTACACTCACTGGAAGCGACTCTTCAAGGGTTCAGACAGGTTTCTCCCAACCCTGCTGAAGATGTGACTGAAGAGACTGAACTTGAGATGTTTTGCATACAAAACATGTGTTTTCCAACAATCAAGGAGCATTTGTTGTCAATCCTTAGCAGTGAAGCCTTCATGCTCTTGAGACTGTGGAATGCTTGAATTTCCACAAGCATTGGGGTAATATAGAGACTCTAAATTATGCTGGGATGGCTGGGGGGTGGGGGGTGGGGAGAGCTAGCACAACTTGGTGTTTCTTGTGCAGGACTGAGTTACTCAGCCATCATCATCACACAGTAAATATAGAGGGCACACACATCAATTGTCACATCACAACAGAGAGAAAAGGAGGTACAAAGAAGGACAAAGTGGAGTTTATGGGCTCAAAAAATCCACAACTAGTAAAAGACTGACCAATCAGCACTCCAAAAACTATCCACCATGGGCATCAATATGGCACTGCACAACCGCCAAAAAGAGAGGAGGAAGGGGTGGGAAGAAGAACCAATAAAAATAAAGCAGAGATGTAGAAAGATCAACGTCAAGTTCATGCAACAAGATTACAACCGGCCACATGGCGTCATCGAGAAGGACGATGACAACATTAGTTAAGTCACTTACAGTTTCAGATAATTTGGGAGGGAGAGTTTTTGTTTGGGTCTCCCATAACAGCTAGAGGGTTGCTAGGCAACTGTGGGGTCATCCTTGGAGCTATGATTGGCCTGGTCTGGTTAGAGACAAAGTAGTGGATGGGTTGGAGGAAACAAAAATATAAAAGAAAAGATGAATCGGTTTGATGCGAGTTCTCAGTATTAATGGTCATTGCTTCTTCTGATAGCTGCAAAATGGAGCAGGAGTCCTCTGAAGTCATATTCACACGGTATATCTAAAGCACCGATAAAGTACTTTAGCAGTCATGGGGAATCACGAGAACTGTAGTTTGTGCAGGGCGCTGGGTAGTCTAGGTCTCTGAGGCCAGCCCCATTCATAAACTACAGTTCCCAAGATTCTTTGCAGGAGAGCCATGACTGCCAAAGTGGGGTAAAAGTGTTTTAAATGTTTGGTGAGCCTGAAAATAGCTTCCTTCAGTAGGCCAATGAATTGCTGGGGAAGATGAGCACAGGGTGCTACTGCTTTCATGTCCTCTTCTGGGCATCCCATAGGCCAGGGGTGGGTAATCCACGACTCTCTAGGTCTTGAACTACAACTCCAAGCATTCCTGACTGTTAGCCGGGGCTGGTGGGAGTTGGGAGTCCAACAATATGTGGTGGTGGTGGTGGGGCACAGATTCCTCACCCCTGTTGTAATAGCAGATGGGCCTCTGGTTGGTTTCAGCAGATCTGTTCTCATGCTATTGCATCCTGCAGCCCTCTGTGGGATTTCGCTCTTGCAAACTGCTTGCAGTGGGTGTGCAACTTACACTGCAATTCTATACACGTCTACAGAGAAGTTAATTCCACAGAATTTCCAGGTAAGTAGGTATAAGATTGGGACGCGGGTGGCGCTGTGGGTTAAACCACTGAGCCTAGGACTTGCAGATCAGAAGGTCGGTGGTTCAAATCCCCGTGACGGGGTGAGCTCCCGTTGCTCGGTCCCTGCTCCTGCCAACCTAGCAGTTCAAAAGCACGTCAAAGTGCAAGTAGATAAATAGGTACCGCTCCGGCGGGAAGGTAAACGGCATTTCCGTGTGCTGCTCTGGTTTGCCAGAAGCGGCTTAGTCATGCTGGCCACATGACCCAGAAGCTGTACGCTGGCTCCCTCGGCCAGTAAAGCGAGATGAGGGCCGCAACCCCAGAGTCGGCCACGACTGGACCTAATGGTCAGGGGTCCCTTTACCTTTACCTAGGTATAAGATTGTAGCCTTAATAACTTAATAACTATCCCAATCAGATCAAAACATTTTATTTAATTAGCATTTGAGGTGGACTTTTAAGGGTGGCATGTTGTTGGATTTTAGCCTTTAAGTCACCCCAAGGATCTGTTTCAGGCCAAAAGGCAGGGTAATAATGGCTTCAACAAATAAACATATGTTTTCTGTTTGGTGCTCTTGCCATGATTTTGAACACAGCTACTTGGGTATATGGACTTCAATGGAACCACATAATTATGCTTTAGATTTTACCCTTTCATTGGTCTGAAGACATGTTAAATTATCATCCTTCCTTCCTATTTACAGATTTAGGTTTCGGCCACAGATATTCTATTCTTTTCTCTTTTTACATAACTATGAAAGCTTTTGGATGTGAAGTTATTGGATGACTTGATCTATTGGTGATTTTATGCTCATTTAAATTTTGATGCATGTTAAATGAACTGTTTGTTGTTATTTCTTTTCAGTGTAGTGATATTATACATATTATTTTTATCTACTGATATTGTACCACTGTTTTTAGTCTATCTTCTATGTGTGAACCACTTTGTGTGCAGATTATTTGTAGATCAACTATGACACTCAGCAACTTAAACAATGTGATACACAAGGGTCCCACTATTGGAACACTCCTTATCCAAAATCTCTGTTATCTGAATACAAAAAATTATGCCCAAACCTTGCTACATGAATGATTGGTTCAGATATCCAAACAGTCAAAGTTTGCCCACTTCCTTAGTTGTTTGTGTTCTGCTGGCTGGTAGCCATTTGGGGCAGAAAACCATGGAGGGATGGAGAGAGACTGGATAAATCAGGAAGCAGGAGGGATTGAACAAACATGTTTTTCCTTTGTTTGGCTTCTGCTGACTGGCTGCAACAGTTTCAGGCAGAGACCAGGGAGGAGGCATGGACAAATCACGAATTAGAAAAGTTCCCATAGGAAATAATGGAAATCACCAGCTTGTTATGCAAACGCTCACTGAACAAACAATTCCCTGAGAATACATTGTGTCTGGAGAGTGGGACCTGAACATATCTGTCTCACATCTGTTCATTTACTGTGGTTTTATATTAGTTTTTATCTTATTGGTATCCTATGGTTTGGTTTGTTTGTATTATGGTTTTAAGATATGCTGGAAGCCTCCATAGGATTACTGTGTAACGAAGACTGGCTGAGACATTTGACATTAGGTCAAAAAATAAATAAAATAAATTCATTCTATTTGGATTGGGGTCATTCTCTATGCCTAAAGACAAACAATAAGGATCGTTGACACTGTACATTATTAGAATAATAAACCATTGAAAGTTTATTTGGGTAAGTCCATCCCCTATGGGAAGGCTATGCATCATTTATTACCTTTTAGCTTATTCTCATGTGATGGACATGGGCTGGGCCAAAATGCACTGCATTTGCTGTTTTGAACTAGACACACCATTTGTGGTTTTCCGCTCCATTTTCCTCCAGGTTTAACACCAGCCTTGTGGCAAAAGCTTGAGGAAGGCTAACCCCTTTTCCTGCTGGTAGCGTAGCTGGGACAGTCTTGCCTGCCAATGTCTTACCTGCTTTCAGGGCCAAGGTGAACACGGGTCAGTAGGGTCTGTTAGCATCTTTTGGCCGCTTTAGTTGGACCTTTAGCCTCTTCATGCCGATCTGGAAGCCGTTCATGGCCTGAATGGCTGCCTGAGCACTAGTTGGATTGTCAAAACTGACGAAACCTGGGATGGGTCAAGGGGGAAAGTGGGGTGACAGGGAGTGAGAACAGAGAAGGAAAGGAAGGACACAGTTCAGCACCAAGGACAGCAGCAGCAGCCCTCCCTGCATGTTGCTGTTTCACTGCAAGCCTTTCACAGAAAATAGATCCTGAGGAACTCAAAACAGGTGAATGTCGGAGCTAGCTGGCTGCTTAAGAGCAGGTTCCCCAACCTGGTGCTTTGGACTGCAACTCTCATTAGCCCCAGCCAGCACAGCCATACTGGTTGGGGCTGATGGGAGTTTGTTACTCAAAATATCTGGAGGGCATCAGGTTGGGGGAAGCTGCTCTTAATGGTGATGGCAGGATGGGCTTGCAAAGGGCTGGTGGAAGTTGTCCTCCAAAACATTTGAAGTGGACTAAGTTGGGGAAGGCTGTTTTAGGCCACTGTTCACTTTCCAGCCACACAAGATTCTTCTTTAACAATGGTCACTGAAAGCAAAATTTAAGAAATCCAATCCATTTAAATAATGGAGTCTAGGTTTGTGTCACCTGGGGTGTTGTGTGGACACGGAGGAAAACCTTAAAGCAGGCATCCCCAACCTGCGATCCCTAGCTAACAGGACCAGTGGTCAGGGATAATAGGAATTGTAGTCCAAAACATCTGGAGAGCCGAAGGTTGAGGATGCCTGCCTTAAAGCCAAAATACACCATCTTTTTTTCATTGCAATGAGAACATCTTATAATCATAGCCTGCTAGTTAACTTCACAGGGCGTTAGTAGTCTGCAGAATGTTTCTAATACACTTCAAAATAATGTATTGACATATCCTCACTCAACGGGACTTTGAAAAGTTTGGAAGGATGTGCTAACTATTTGAGAATATGCTGAAATGGCCGTATGATTCGTTTGACCTTTCAACATCAAAATAAGCTGAAGCAGTGTTTGAGCAAGCCCTTACTTTATTTTTGCTCTTAATACATAAAGAATCCAGTGCAGGACAAAAGTCTGCATTGCTTTAAAAAAACCGAACAACAGTTGCATTGCTTAAAATAATAATACTTTTTTTAAAAAATCTATAGCCACAACATTTATTCAGTAAGTAATGACTGACAGGGGATGTGAGAGAGAAGTGACCCTGGAGGTGCGTGGCACTCACAGCACTCACTCAAAAATTCAAAAGTGCCCACAGGCCTGAAAAGGTTGCCAACCCCTAATTTGAAATATTTGCATACTGCCCTTCCATTAAGAAATCCCAGAGCACTTTACAGTAACTAATACAAACACAAGAAAAGGCCATGCTAAAAGCAAACCCAGGAGAGAAAGACATTGCCACAGGTGTCAGGTGAGTCTCCCTAGGAAAAGAGGTGCATAAGCTGATGGATGGAGAGGAGAGAGGCCCTTTCTAGCTATGGCCCCTTGCACATGCACCTCTTCCCCTAGGGAGGCTTACCTGAAGAAGATCTTACAGGCAAGTTGATGCGAGAGAAAACATCTCCTCAATTATCCAGGTTGCAAGCTGCATAGGGTCTTAAGATGTAAGCACCCACCCTTTGCATTGTATTTGGGAAAGGACTGGAAGCCAATGAAGCTCTTTAAGCACCAGCAGGATGTGATCCCAATGCTCAGTTCCAGACATTAGCTTAGTGGCTCTGTTTTGAACAAGGTAGTCTGCAACACCATCCCCATGCCTAATGCATTGTTGCTGTTTGCTTTCCCCCAACCTGTGATCTTTCATATGTTTTAGGCAGCACTTTTTACCATCCCTGACTGATGGAACTTGTAATTCAAACCATCTGGAGAGTACGAGGTTGGAGGAATGGCTACTGTAGCCTATGGTGCCATTACATCAGCTGTGTGGGAGAGGCCAGGTACCAGATTCAAGGCTGGCTCCAGATTTGAGGCAAAGTGCCCGCTGGAGGACACTCCTTTACATCTGCCCACTGGCAGGCTTAATCTGGCAGCGGTGCAGGCATCAGCACTGCCTTTGATGAGCACCAGGCAGCCCTTGGTGGGTAGGAGGTTCATTTTAACCTTCCACAATGCATTGGAGTGATGCTATATCAGTGACACTGCAGGAAATGAAAAGAGTAGTTCTCAGACTAAGCTGTGTTTGTGTCTGTGTGTGTGTGTAGCAGACAGGCATAAGTGGTGGACCTTGCTGGTGTGCTGGTGTAGGATGATGACAACTGCTGGTGCTGGATTTGGCCAGACATGTGCAGGGCCTTGCAGCTAAGAAATATTCAGGCTACGATAGACAATGAACTTTGGCTTGCAAAACTCCCAAGCTGGTGGCTGTAAGTTAAATTAAGTGGTCAGACTTTATTTGCAGCAACATGAGGTGCAAATTATGCTTGCAAAGCAACGCCTCCGTTGCATTTTTGTATGGGGTCTGCTAATTTGAGGCCCTAGATTAGTGCCTACTCTGCATATTAGTAAATTTGGCCCTCCATTTTCTTTTTGATACTTACAAATGAATTGCTTTATGATTTGGTTTAGTAACTTCCCAGGGAGAGAAGTTAAGTTAATGGGCCTATAAATTCCTGCTTTTAAAGTTGGGCATTATGTTTGCCTTTTTCCATTCCACTGGAACCTCACCTGTCATGCATGATTTCTCAAAAATGATTGCTTTGTGGTTTGGAGATGCCTTCGGCATCCCAGGGCGCAATTCATCATGACCTGCTGGCTTCTAATCATTTAAGATAGTCAAATATTCTCTGAACAGATCTTTGCCTATCCTAACCTTTGTCCCTCCCTCATTGTTTATATCGATTCTACTAATCATCTGGTCACAATTTATCTCACTGGCGAAAACCAAAGTGAAGTAGACATTGAGCAATTTAGCTTTCATTGTACTGTGGATTACTAGTACTCTTTCCTCTAATGAATGGGCTTTTTTTTCACTTTCTGGATATTTTCAGTGTGTTTATAGAAACTCTTCTGATTGTTCCTAATGCAGTCCAGGAAATGATCTGAAGGCACTTGAGGCCACCACCTTGCTGAAACGAAGCTAAACCAATTGGTTTTGTGATGGAAGGAAGGCACGTTAATAATGTAAGAAAATAAGGGTTGCTTCCAGTGCCACTCCTCCTCAGAGTAGACCCACTGAAGTTAACAGACTTAGAGCATTCATTTAAATGAGTTTACTCTGAGTAGCACTTAGTTGGATACAATATGTAAGCAACATTTCCATAGGGGCAGCCGACATTGTGCCCTCCGGATGTGGTTGGACTACAGTTCTCATAATCCCTGACTATCATCCACACTGACTTGGGCAGACAGGAGCTGAGGCCACAGCTTATGGGAAGGGGCCATAGCTCAGTGGTAGGAAATCTGCTTTGCATGCAAAAGGTTCTAGGTTCAATTTCCAGCATCTCTAGCTAGGCCCATGAATGTCCCCCACAAGAAACCCTGGAGAGCTGCTCCAGTCAGTCCAGATAATATTGAGCTAGATCAGGGGTAGGCAACCTAAGGCCCGGGGGCCGGATGTGGTCCAATCACCTTCTCAATCCAGCCCGCAGACGGTCTGGGAATCAGCGTGTTTTTTTTACATGAGTAGAATGTGTGATTTTATTAAAAATGCATATCTGGGTTATTTGTGGTGCATAGGAATTTGTTCAGTCGTCCCCCCAAAAAAATATAGTCTGGCCCCCCAGAAGGTCTGAGGGACAGTGGACCAGCCCACAGCTGAAAAAGGTTGCTGACCCCTGAGCTAGATGGACCAATGGTCTGAATCTGTAAAAGGAAGCTTCCTGACATCTAGAGGGCACTGTGTTGACTACCCCTGCTCAGATATATGGCACTAAAAGCATGAAACAGCCCATGATAGCCTTGTGAACCAAGACGGAATGCCCCATTCCTAAGATACTGTATCATTATCAAAGACCGATTTTTTACACTTGGGCAATGTAGCAATTGCCAAAAAAATGCTTCCAAGTGGCCTGGTTTTACATTACAGTGGTGGCATATACAAGAACCAACCAGAGAGGTTTCTCCAGTTGTTGGAGTGGAAACAAACCATATGAGTGAGCCTCATGATTGGATGTTGCCTATAATACTAGCGATGGGCACAATTCCTTGAACTTGCCTTGATATTATGAGCGGGGTGGGTTGTGCTCCTTGAGTATACACAAACAATTCCAATTCCACCCCTGCAAGTATTCTTGAGGAACGCTAAAAAAAACCCTACTAATGCCTTTCTTCTCTGCAGTTACCCTCCCTTCCAAAGCAGGTACAAGTTTGCTTGAGCATTGTCCCATCAGTTGTCCCCCAAGGGCAACTGTCTACCACACCTCCCAAAATCCTAGCTTCAGAGCTTGCTCCTTGGTCTGAGCCACTTGTCTCAGGTATGAGGACCCCGCCTGACCTCCTGTTCCCATTCCCTGATTGCTGCTTTTGGGTCATGAATCTGCTTCAGCTCTACTTATGACAGCTGCCCAGGATCCTGGAACTCCACTGCCTGGATTCTGACCCCTGCTGAGGCCTGACAATAGTCAACCTTATCCCTCCTTATTCTCCCCTTCTGTCACATCTTATTCTGAAATGTGCAGAACTGCATGTTGACTCCTGGGAGCTAGAGTTCCTTACACAGCAAAATCCTACTTGCCATCTATTTGTGGTGTGAAGTGCAGGAAGAACACAAATGTTTCAGCAGCTACCAACACAATGGAGAAGGGATGTGTGGCTCAGTGACAGAGCATGTGTAAAAGGGTCCCAATTCAATCCCTGGCAACTCCAGGTAGGGCTGGGAGAGACCATAACCCTGGAGAGCCATTGCCAAACAGCATAGACAATATTGAGTGAGACTGACAGATGTTCTGACACAGTATAGGATGACTTCCTATGTTCCTAGGATCTCAAAGGAAGCACGCCAGCTACTTACCAAAGCATTTACTTTGGTTGGTGGCACGGTCAACAAAGACTTTGGCAGAGATGACGTTGCCGAAAGGCAAGAACATCTGCATAAGTTCTGCATCCCCAAACTCCTGGGGCAGGTGATAAATGAAGAGGTTACAGCCTTCGGGACCTGGGATAATGACAAAGGTGTACACACAAAGGAAAAGACATGTGTTAGCAGCAAAGAGGCCATGCGCAACATGTTTGGCTACTTTCTCACAATGCACTGCTTGTTGCCGTTCGCTTATCTGCTAGTTCAGCAGATAAAAGTCTTTTAAAAAATCAGTTCATTGCAATTGTTTTTTTTCTAATATCCAGCTTGCTAGAACATAAAGCTGAAAAGAATCATGACACACCTTGAGCAAATATCTAGGTGTATATTAAATCAATTCAATCCCAGTCATACAGAGAGTTCTTTCCCAGAGCATCAGAACATGGTCTCAGAATGGCTATATAACAGAGTGTCTTTACTCAAATAATAATTTCTAGTTCAGCTGCAGTCCAACAGCTCACCCACACTTCTGTTTGCCCCACTGCTTCCCCCCAGTAAAACCTGTGCTTTTGCGCTGAACAGGAACAAACAGCAGTTGGGTTTTCTGCAGATCACTGTTTGTTCTGATTTATCACCAAAGAGCAGGTTTTATGGAAAGTGGTGGGACAACAACAAAATTGCTTGGACCTGGGCCTAGAAAGCATGCAAGAAGCAGAAAATTTCTCAGCCCCATGCTGGCTAGGCATGGGACAAATGGAAGTGTTGAACGAACCCTTAGTTCCACATTGAAGAGTCTTGTTATTACCATCAGGGTCAGTCTTTAAGATATAAGGGGATAATTTCTGTATCCTTTCCTTCCTGGCTTTTACACTGGGCCCCTCCAGATGTCCTCTATTAAGAATTCATCAGAATTCATGCTCATGATGGCTATGGGGGCAGTTATACACAATCACCACTTGCGCCTGTAAAAGTTTTGGGGGCTGTAATACTGCTTCTTTTGCAACAGGTACAGGCCCCATGGTTTCCTATGCCACAGATGTTCTAGGGTTGCTGTTTTTTGTTCTGCTTTTGTTGTTTTTAGAGTTGTCCCTCCAGATGGCAGTAATTCAACAACTTTGGTGAATCTTTGCATAACAACTAATAAAGCTGAATCATGTGTGGACAGCCCAGTGTCAGTCCATCATCAAAGTGCTATTATTGTGTCAGTGGTATATTGCCAAATACACCTGCAAAAGAAGAAGACGCAGCCACCGGTCTGGAGGGGGCTCTAATCCTACTGCCAAAGGGAAGGAGCCTCAGCTGATCAATCAGATGAACAACTGGAAGCAGAACAGTCAACAGAAATGACTGTTCGGGCAAATAGAAACGAACCACTCAATCAATAGCAATTGCAGTTGAGACCAAAAGTTTCTCAGCCCAGCAAATTAACATTCTGCAACTTGCAGTTCCCCTGTCTTAAATCAGAAATGCGCCACTGCTTACCCACTCATTTATTTTGTAAAACCTCCCTAGTTTTATGAAAGCTGCCTACTAGCATTTCTTGACACCCACAAACTGCATAGGGACATGGTGATCTCCTGCTAGTAGAGAGACCACATCAGGAATCAGGAGGATGACCACATGGGATGACCAGCTGAAGACAGAGACAGTTGCTCTTACAACCTCTTTCTTCTGGTAATCTGCACACTCATCCTCATGGTTTAGAACTATAGTGCCGACTCATCTGTGGGAGAATCTGATGCCTGGAGTGCTCCGATTCCATCTACTTCTAAGGGGAAACAAGGAAATGTATTTCTACATACCTCTCAACATATCTAGGCCTCTGTCCTCACACTTATTCAGCTATGGAGGCACATGCAGAGATGTATCTTTCTTCCCCTGACTGAGGAGTTGCCAACAATAGGGCCCTTCAGATGTTGTGCACCACACCTCTCATGGTTAATGGTCAAAGATGATGGGAGCTGCGGTCCACAACATCTGGAGGCAAGCAAGGAGCATTGCCACATTTAAAGGACATAGTCCAGCCATGCAGAAGGGCTTTGTGAGAGTTGGCGAGGGGTGTATTCTGAAGAGCATTCCAAGAGAGACATGTAGTCCAGCCCATCAGTCAGAGGTTCCTAACCCCTGCTTTATTTTGAATGCATGGACACATTTTGTCATAATTTTTCCAATGCAACTCTTTGTTTTGTTTGTTGTGTGTCCCTATGGAAAAGCATAATATAAATAAAACTAACCTAAGTTTATTTCATAGGAGAAGGTATCAACAGTCTGCTTTCTGATGTGATGGAGAACCACGGAGTCAAGGACTGTGAGTCCACCCTCCATGTTCCTTTGTTCATTAACGCATCCCCAAGAGGTCTGACTCATTCAGCACCTTCTCCTCACACTCAGAACTCTGGTGTTGCCTCCTTCCAATTCAACTCTCCATCTTTCTTTTTGTTGTGTTCACCTCATTCACACTTCTTTGTAGCCTTGTTTCTATCTTCTCTTTGCTGAATTTCTGCCACCCTTCTATCAACCCACATGTTGATTTAATCATCCAAGCCACCTGCCGTTCTGTCAATATTTGCATATTGTCATCTAATCATCACCGGCACCATTTATGTAGCTGTCAGTTTGTACATTACAGATCCCAGGAAGAAGGGGACTGCAAGAAACGGCTTTTTTTTTTGTCCAAACATGCATCAAAATGCATTATATGAACTAGTCAGGCATGCATCTTTCTCCCTATCAAATCCCAAAAGAACAGCACTGGATAGTCAGGTTTCCTGTTCACAAGTCTTTTGGGGAGTGAGTTGCAGTCACATGATAGGTATTCAGCTGTCATATCTGTTTTAATCTGTCGAGTTCAAGACGGGTTGCAAAAGAAGGCAGAAGAGAACCAGGAACTCACTCACAGTGGGCTCCCAAGTTGACTCATCTGATACCATGGTGGTTGAAAGGCAGGTGGTTGAAACCCACCTGTCAAAGTGGTTCATGCTGGATGGGGGAACTCAAGATCCAGCCTGCCAGCTGGGTCCTGTTCCTTAGCCCTGTCCTATCTAATCCAGCATTTTGTACTCAAAGTGCCCAACCAGATGCCTCTGGGAAGCAGGACATGAGCACAAATAGCATTACAGCTATTATTTTAGTGTTTTGCACATTTAAAGTTGCATTTAAATTTGATAGTTTGTTCTACAGAAGGGCGGGAAAACCTTTTTTAAAAAAAGACCCACTTATTTTACATACATTCATCTTGGTTATTTATTTTGTGTTAGGACACCCCATCCTGGATAGCAATGTTGATATCAGCCATACACAAAGCAATTCATTACCGATCCCAGCAGTTTCAGGAACCCCTGCTCTCTGAAATGCCCACAACCCATCTTACCTTCTCTCTGCTGCTGGGGGATGATGGGAGCTTGCTGGGGGAAGGCCTGGCTGATTGGTGCATAGGCGGCTGGGTATGCTGCTGGAACACACAAAAGCAGAATGGTCAGGGCAAACAGAGCCTCCTGCTAGTGCTGAGAAAAGCATGGTAAAGCAAAACCAATGGGGGACAAAAGTGGGATGCTCAGCAGTGGATCCTGAGCATGACTCAATTCCAGAGATCTATGCATGGATCACATACAAAAAGATTGCTTTGCTGCCTCCACGATTGAGTTGGCTTGTACTCATGGAGCAGTCCCAAAGAGTATGTGACACAGGTTGCTTGTGTGGCTCAGGAGGTCTGAATGAAACCTTTGGTGCTGCATGAAGCCTAGCACAAAGAGCATTTTAGGCACACCAAATTATGAATGTATTTAAGCCACCTTACACTGGTGTCGTTGGTCCATCTATCCCGGTGTTGTCCACCCTGACAGGCAGTGGCTGTCCTGGGTGTCAGGTAGATGTTTCTCCTGTCCCCTGCTACGTGAGAGCATTGAGTTGCAAAGGCCAGGGATTGATCATGGGATTTCAGAAATGCAAAGCATGACAGGGGCAGCCAAAATGGTGTCCTCTAGACGCTATTGGACTCCAACTCTCATTAGGCCCAGCCAACAGTCAATGGCCAGAGACGATGGGAGTGGAAGTCCAGCAACATTGGCGTTGACTTCCTCTTCTCTGAACCATGGGTGGCCCAGTGCATTATGACTGTAGAGATTCTGGCAGGTCCACCCAAGCATTCTCTCTTCTTCACATTCTACGAGCTGTTTCTTCATGTTGCAACATATTGTTCCAAGGACTTGCCTTAGCTCAAACAGCCTGACATGCAGGGTTGTACATGCCTTCTAATGGGATGTGTATACTGTTTGCCTGAATTGGCATTCTCATTTAAACTAATCACTGGCCAGCGCAGGGGACTTGCTGGTTTGTGGCTGACTAGGCATGTCGGTCCGTCTCTCAGGTATCGTTTCGAGGCCTGACCTCCAGCTTGCAGTGCATAATTGCTTTCACCTTTCCCTGGCAGAAAAAAAAGGGTCTAACTGCCACTTGCCCTGGGACTGCATTGTTGAAGGAAAGCAAGAGTGGAATCTGTTCTCCATTTCTCGAAGGTTTGCTTCTGAAAATGAGGCCTCTAGTTCATTTGCCTCATTTGTATCAATCTCTTGTGTGAAATTGAGATTGCCTTATAATTGCAAGGCAGCTAAGGGTGGTGGGTGTTTTTCTGTCCTTTAAAAACTTATCCAGCACTTTTCAACCTCTCTGTCCTTCCTGGCCTGATAAATCTCCATGGAGGAGATACCCCTTGATGTCTTCTTCTGGGTTTTGACTGAAGCATAGGACACTGTAGAGGCTGGTGTGATTTCATTTTTTGAAAAAGGGAATCCCTTCCACTTACTTATTTTTTTCTGTATTGATTTCTTTAAAAGGTTAAGAAAAAGACCTCACATAAGAAAAATTAACAATGAACATCTGTCAGGAGAACAGCAGACAGCCTCTCTTGTTTCTTATGCTTCCAGGAAAACCCACCTATGGACATCAAGGGGGTTCTCACCAAGTGTGAGCACCCATGAAGAATAACAGCCACTAACACTCATCAACTCCTTTGTAAGTAAGGCAGGTACAACAAAACCCTGACACATTACAAATGTCTTTATTTCTTTAACAGTGTTTATAAACTACTTAGTATTTTTTAAATCTCTAAGTGGTGAACAACCTAAAAAACATAAATATTACCCTAAAAACAAAAATGCAACATAAAACCAGTAAAACAGTAGTATAAAAGCATATATAAAAAAGAATTAAGGGAATTCAAACAAACAACAAACAACAAGAGGGTTTGATTTTACAGGTCATGGGAAGTCTGGGCAGAAAGGCACATGAATGTTACCAAAAATGTACTTCTCCTTTGATAATGTTCAAATGCCATTTCTTCTCCCATGATCTGATGGAAAATGGTTGGGGGGGAAACGCAGAAGAAACTTTCAGCAGAGCACTTCAGTTTGGCTCCATCCATCAACCAGGGAGCTGAGGTGCCAATGGGAGGTCTCATTCTCTGTGTCCCAGGAAGAACATCATGGTAAGGTGGGCGACCAACTTGGTGCCATCATTTGGGCAAAGAAAGATCAGCTGCAGTAAGCCTGCTGCCAACTCCTGGTGGTCCTGGGACTACAGAGTTGAAGGGAAGCTTGTTTTTGTTCCATCCATCAGACTGAGATTAAATTCTGCTGGGTTGTGGGGTCAACACACACTGCTCTTGCTTATATGCCCTCTTCTACATAACAGGAAAAGAAGTCCTGCCCCTCATTTCACCCACTCATCAGACTAGCAGTTGACTAGCCCAGCAGTACCATCCATGGGCACAAAAGGACCACATGTCACCATTAGGACAAATAACGGGCCACTGCTACAAACTGTTGCCTCAACTGTGGCTAGTTTGGGGCTTCATATAAGTTGTATTTCAGCTTCTGGACATGTGGAGTTTTCTTTCTGCTGTGGGGGCCTGACATTCTGCCACTCTCATGGGCAGGACACCCTGTGTTCGCTTGTTCTCAAACACTCCCTTCCTAGTTTCTTTGGCATGTTTCTTGACACCAAACCTGCAACAGCTGGGCCCTGATATATTCCACCAAGCACCACCCTTCCTTCCTAGCATAAGACACGTTCCCCCAAAGCTGCCCACTCCTACTTCAGGTGTGCCACAGAATGGAGAAGCCAGGATTCCTTAAGGAGGAGTGGAGAAATTTTATCCATATCCCCACAGCATCCTCCTTGCATCTGGCTATTTTGCTCATGCTCAACATTGTCACAAAGATGCCATGGAAAGATGGAAAGATGCAGGGAAAGAGGGAAAGGCAGACAGAGAGAGGGGAGGTGAGGAGGACAGGCAAAGCAATGTTTGAGACCTGCATAGTGCTGCATGCCTGCGTAGGCTTGTTGGAGGGGGTCTGCCACAGTGGGACTTTGAGCTGGGAAGAGAAAAGAAGGAAGAAGGAAGAGAGTAAGCAAGTGCAACTAAAGGAGAACAGCTTTCAGAGCAGCACAATCACTGGGGCAGGCAGCAAACCACTCGAGATATCTCCTTGGCTTCCCATTACGTTCCTCTTCCTCTGTCGCTCCTCGGAGTCTAGCTACATGTGCCACAAACTACATGAGAGCAAACTACACAAACTGCATGACACAACTCTGGTTCTTCGATCCAGCTCCTCATCCTCCTGGACCTCTTGGATCCTCTAACTTTTGCCCTATTTGTTACCGTTAATGGCCACATATCTGAGAACAACAGGCTGGGTCCAGTGCAAACATTTGCTCTATGGCAATAGGCTTGCTGCCCTTCTCTGTGGACAGAGGCACTCTAAGGACTTGCCCACACCTCCATTTGCTTCCCCTGCCTCTGGGGAAACCTGCAGTTTAGAGCTGACTAGGAAAAAATAGGGTTTTCCAGGGATTGTCGTTTGCTCCGATTTAGCACTAAAGAGTGGGTTTTCCAGGGCAAAGAAAATGCAAACGGCTTGGAGATCTGTACCTAGAAAGCACAGGGCAAGTGGAAAATGACCTGGACATGTGTTTTCTAGGCACGTGACAAGCTGGATGAGCCCTAAGTTCTCATATCTAGCTCAGAGTGAGCAATGGAGGGAACCTGCAGGTTGTGGATGCAACACAGCTCCCTGAGATCTCATTCCCTAAGGAGTCCTTTCCCAACCTGGTGCCCTCCAGGTGTTGCTAGCCTACAACTCCCATCATTCCTCTCCACTGCTCATGCTATCTGGGAATTGTTGCCCAACAACATTTGAAGGGCACCAGGTTGGGAAAGTCTGCAATCAGGCAGTGGCATCATTAGAAGGTTGCTGGAAATTAGTTTTAGCTCAACAGCCATTCAGTGCAGGTAGGCAAATACCTGCAAAAGGCAGCAGAGGCTTGGACCGTGTAAATTCTCTAGCTGTGACTGACACCAGCTGTGAAACTGGCTTAGGAACCAAGGCAGCCGTGCACTGCTTGGTAGCCAAAGGTGAGCAGAAATCCCATGCAGGTGAGTGCATCGAATTCTATCAAGGAAACAAGCAGAGGTGGAGGACAGAAGGATCTCTCCATTCCTCCTCCATCAGTCCTCTTGGTTTTTCTCCGCTGGCTGTAGAGAAAGAGAACCTATCCCTCAGCTCTGTTCCTCTTCCATCTGCCTGCTTTGTAGAAAGCTTTTTTCTTTTTTACTAGACTTCTAAGAGGCTGGTGTCCTGCATTTTCATGCTAGCTGAGAAAGAGGAAGCTTCCCATGCAAGGCAACCAGCATAGACACAGGATACTAGCCTGTTAGCAAAAATAGGTCAGGGTAGTAACTTTTGCAAGCTTATTTACAAGACCGGACTAAGGAAGTGAGCAGGTCACTTTTAAAAAATGATACATAATCTCCCAAAGTGCATATGCATCAACATAGGGGCATAGTTGCACATAGAGAGACAGGGATGAGTTTCCTGTTTGCTCCTTATACTGCGCCAGCTGGGCATTTAAGTCCTCCTGGGGTCCCAAAGGACTAGCTCTCCTCTTGCAGCCAAATGGCAAGAAGCTTGAACAGCACACCCTTTATTTCCCACCTGCTTTTTTGTGTGTGGCCAAAAACCTTACCTGGGTATGGATGGATTCCATTGGTGTAAATAGTTTCTGATGCTGGCTGCCCATTGGTCTGTGGTGGGAGAGGGCTGAATCCATTCACCCCGATGGGTGTGGCTATGCTGGGAACAGGTGCTGTGCTGATCCCCGGAGGTGTGCTTGTACCTATGGACCACCAAGAAGTTGGGGAGAAAGAGACAAATTAGAGATGGCCTTTGATGCTGGCTATTTCTCAAACACATTGATGCTTTTGAATTATGGTGCTGGAGGAGATTCTTGAGAGTCCCATGGACTGCAAGAAGATCAAACGTATCTATTCTTAAGGAAATCAGCCCTGAGTGCTCACTGGAAGGACAGATTGTGAAGCTGAGGCTCCAAGACTTTGGCCACCTCATGAGAAGAGAAGACTCCGTGGAAAAGACCCTGATGTTGGGAAAGATTGAGGGCACAAGAAGAAGGGGACGACAGAGGACGAGATGGTGGGACAGTGTTCTCGAAGCTACCAGCATGAGTTTGACCAAACTGCGGGAGGCAGTGGAAGACAGGAGTGCCTGGCGTGCTCTGGTCCATGGGGTCACGAAGAGTCAGACACAACTAAATGACTAAACAACAACAACAACATTTCTCAAACACAGAGGATGGGCGAGGTCTCTGACTGGAACAGGTAGGAATCCGGTTGGTTGAAGTTAGGTGTTAAAAACCAATCCACTTCTTCATCTGGGCTGTTTTGCAGTCACCAAGAGCGAGTGAGTCCTGGTCATTGCCAGTTTGGTCCCAAAATGCATATTTGTACGCACACTTTAGGCTAGTATGTGCATTACTGTATACGTAACAGGAGAACTGCATTGCAAAATTTGGAAAAAGCGTGAGCTCTGAATTCTGACCATGTTTTGGTACATTTTTGTTTTGGAAACTGTCTGTTTTGTGTATCTGCCTTCGAATGTGAACTGAGCTGAATTTCTCTACTATCCCTAGTGACAAATACCTGATGAGGGTGTCATGGGAGCAGCAACCAACCCGCTGACGTTAAACGCCGCCATCTGTTGCATCTGTGCCGCCGCAATGGCCGCCATGGGGTTGAGGCAAGTTCCTTGTGCTGCAGCCATCAGAGCTGCCTGCTGCTGCATTATCTTAAGGAAAGAAAGATAGGCATGGGGGCAGAGAGAAGGAAAAGAAATGGAGGAAGCAAGAGGGGCAGCAGTGGAGGCGGGGAAGAGAGAGGAGGAGAAGGAACAACCAAGAACAGGAAGCAGAGGACACAGAAGAGGAGGAGGAAGAAGGGGAGAAACAAGAAAGTGCAAGTTAGTTTTGCTTTTGTTACCAAAGAGCCTTTTCCAGCTGTTGACACTGGGCATGGCAGGAATGTAGGAAGATATCTTATGCTGAGTAGTGTGTCTAACAGTATTGTGTACAACAGCTTCCCCCAAATTGATGTTCTCCAGGTATTGCAGGACTACAACTCCCACCAGCCCCCGACAGCACAGCCAACCATCAGCAATGAGGGAAGCTGGTGTTGAAAACATCTGGAGGGTACCATGTTGGAGAAGGCTGGCAAAAGGACCCAGGCACCTTATTTCCCTGAGGCACCACTGAGACAGCTCTCAGGCAAAAGGAGCTTCCAGTCGGATACCTGCTATTCTGCCCTGCTGCCCATGGAATGGCCAGAGATGGTGCTGCAGTTGTTTCAGTCCTGGAACCAACAGAGGCCTGGCTTGCCCTAACCTCTAGGCTAGATTACTGCAACACATTATACATGCGGCTGCCTCTAATGACGGACTGGAAACTTCCGCTGGTGCAGAATCCAGCCACCAGGTTGCTTACTGAAGCAAAACAGTTTGGTCATATAATGCCAATCCATTGCAGACTGCACTGACTGCCAGTTAGTTTCCAGGTGGGCCAAATTCAAAGTGCAGATGTTGCCCTATAATACCTTAAATCAGCGGTTCTCAACTTGTGAATCCCCAGATGTTGTTGGACTACAACTTCCATCATCCCTGAGCTCTGGCCTTTCTAAGCTAGGGGTGATGGGAGTTGTACTTCAACAACATCTGGGGACCCACAGGTTGAGAAAAGCTGCCTTAAATGGTTCAGGACCGCAATACCTCAAGGACTGTCTCTCTCCATATGAACCTGCCCAGACCCTGTGATCATCCTCTGAGGCCCTTCTTTGTGTGCCTCCTCCATGAGAGGTCCCGAGGCTGGCAACACAAGAACGGGCCTTTTCTGCAGTGGCTCCCTGTTTGTGGAATGCTCTCCCCAGAGAGGCTCGCCTGGCGTCTCTATTACATATATTTAGGCCTCTATAACCAGATCTTTGTCTGGTTAAACAATTTGTGGCCAATTTGTGGAGGGGGACACAGTTTGCTGTTTTGTTTGTTATTATGTTATGTCTTTTGATACTGTAAACCGCCCTTTGATCCTCAGATGAAGGGTGGTATGTGAACTGTAATAAAAAGGTAAAGGTACCCCTGCCCGTACGGGCCAGTCTTGACAGACTCTAGGGTTGTGCGCCCATCTCACTCAAGAGGCCGGGGGCCAGCGCTGTCCGGAGACACTTCCGGGTCACGTGGCCAGCGTGACATCGCTGCTCTGGCAAGCCAGAGCCGCACACAGAAACGCCGTTTACCTTCCCGCTAGTAAGCGGTCCCTATTTATCTACTTGCACCCGGGGGTGCTTTCGAACTGCTAGGTTGGCAGGCGCTGGGACCGAGCAACGGGAGCGCACCCCGCCGCGGGGATTCGAACCGCTGACCTTTTGATCAGCAAGCCCTAGGCGCTGAGGCTTTAACCCACAGCGCCACCCGCGTCCTTGAACTGTAATAATAATAATAATAATAATAATAATAATAATAATAATAATGTTTCAGGCATGGTTCCTTAGTCTAAGTAACAGGGAAAAGCACAGGGTTCCAGCACCTTCACCACTTGTGCAGAAGGGCAGATTTCAGCTTGCCTGCAAACTGCACCTGCCAAAGCCCTCTCTGCTGCACAGCAAGGAAAGCTGCAGGCCCTGTGTCCTCTGCTCCACCTGCATCTGAGTGAGAGAATGTGCAAGCCGAGCTATGTGGCCACTTGCCTGCCTGCTCTATAACAGGAACACCAGCCTACCTTAGATCTCATCATCAGACCCCTATCTGCTCTAGACTCATTGGACTGCATAAGAAGAGTCTTGCGGCTGAATCAGGCCAAAGGCCCCAACTAGTCCAGTATCTTGTTCTCACAGCAGCCAAGCAGCTGCCTATGGGAAGCCTGCAAGCAGGACTTGGGAGCGACAGCAGTGCTCTCTCCATTTGGGCTTCCCAGGAAGTGATATTCAGAGGTGAACTGCCTCTGACAGAGGACGTAGTATGTATGTATTCTGGCTAGTAGCCTTATCATTCACTGATTTATCTAACCTTCTTTTAAAGCCATTCCAACTTGGTGGCTACATGTTATTGGAGCTAATCACGTAGCTTGGCTAAACACTGTATAAAGGAGGACTGTGATGTTTGCCTCTGACTCTGCAGCCTTCCGCCTACTTCTCTTTGCTATCTGGCAGCAGTTTCCTTTGGAACAGCTATCAGGACAAATACCAGCAGCATCTCCTCCAGAGGTTGACACTTCATCCATATCTTCTACCTCCTAACCTCTTTTCTGGGCTCTTAGAGCTTGCAAGGTCTTTTCCTTTGGTGATCTCTTTCCACTGTTGACAATCCTACTCTGTTCAGCTCCCAGCTAATCTTTCAGCTTACACAGGAGTCAACAAGCCACCTGGGCCCATCAGACCTCTTGACTTGTCTTCCCAGTTAATGCAAAACCTGCTTTTCCAAGAAGGCGACCTCCAGATTTTTGGAGAACAACTTCCATCATCTACCTTGGCTGGGGCTGATAGGAATTGTGGTACAAAGTATAGCAGGAGCACCAGCTGCCGTCCTTGGAAGCTGTCTCTGCCATCCAGCGTGAGTTCACCGCCCACCTACAGCTAAGCTAGCCCCCTCTGGCTTGTCCAGTTCTAAATGCGTCCACCTTATAGGGCTGGCAGCGGATTGCAGCATCTCCTACCGCTTGCGTATATGCCCCGTAGGCTCCAAACTGGATCGTCATTGGATTGAAGATCCCCAGCTGTCCTGCCATCTGATGCATCCGCCGAAGGGTCCTCTCCTTGTCTGTGTCAGCAAACTTCACCACCAGGCTGGACGATGCTCCCTAGCAGAATGGACAGAGAAACAGAGGCACAAACAGAGAGAGTGGGGCAGAGTGTATCCATTGCTCCTGTATGAAGCGGTGGCAGCTTGCACATAATTCACATTCCCCCTCACCCCTCCAGCAAGGACAAGCAATACGGATGATGGCATAAGAATAACAACTAGGGCACATCATTTCTGCTAGAGAGACACAGGCAGGCGTTAGGCTAACCAAACAGGTGTGCTGAAAAAGTTGTTTGAGTGGATCCTTTGAGAAACTGAATCACAGAATCATAGACCTGCAGAGCTGGGACCACGAGGGTCAACTAGTCCAACCCCCTGCAATGCAGGAATCCTTTTGCCCAATGTGGGGCTCAAACCCATGACCCAGATATTAAGAGTCTCATGTTCTTCCAACTGAGCCATCCTGGCATTTGCATGTAGCAAGATGGTTGTCTTGGACTACATCCCCCAACCCTTGGCCCATTGGCCAAGCTGGGTGTGGACGATGGGAGCTGGAGCCCAAGAACACCTGGAAGGACACTGGTTTACAAGCATACCTGCCAATATTTGAAAACCATAGTGGTGTTATTTTCTCCCGCCCTTCTCCCCCAGGGATTCAGGGGGCCATACATGGCCAATCGCCCTTTGATCTTCACAACAGCCCTATGAGATGGGTTAGGCTGAGAGTGATTGGCCCAGGATCACTTCAGTGGGAGGAGAACCAGGGTCTCACCAGGTGGAAGTTCAACACATTAGCCACTACATGGCACTGGCTGTCAGAAGATTTTGACCCGGCCTCCTGAGCTCCCTGCCCATGCCCCTGGTCCCACTCCCACTACCCTGGCCATGGTCACCAGTCAACCATCTACAAAATTAGGGTTTAAATAAATTAGAAAGACATTTGTAAATAAAAGGACGCAACAAGCAAATAAGCTTCCATTTACTTCTGGGCTCAGGCAAACTGGATAAATTGAAACCTCTGTATGCAGTGCTTTTTTCTGGGGGTACTCAAGAGTACACAGTACTAGCAGCTCCACCCCCACCCCCTGCCACGTTAAAAGTGTGGCACTTACTGTGACAACCATGGTGAGTACCAGCACCTTTTTTCCTAAAAAGAAAGCACTGTCTGTCTGACCTCTTTCATCTACCAAAATCCTCCCACAACAGAAACTCTCTCCTCTTTTGCAACCAGTCATCCTAGATGCATGGCCAAGGTGGCAAAATTAAAACCAGCTGATTCATAAGCAGAACCTGCAACAAAATGTTGCAATGTTTGAGTATTTTCATGTTCTAGGCAGGCAGGCATTTATGCTGGCCTCCTCCTCCAGCCAAGCACTCTATTCTCCATGCCTCCCTCATAGTTTTGTATTTTTCTTTTATTGATATTCCTGGTCACTTCTCATTTAGCTATTCTTGTTTTTTTTTTATTTTTAAAGAGTTATTGGTACTTCTACAAATACGATGGTGATCAACGAATGTTCACAAATATGGGTCCACTTTTGAAACAGCATCCTCTGTATTGTAAGCCATCCTTCAACTTGAAGTTTCCCAGGACAGTGCACAAACAATTCATTGAAATCCAGCATGGGTTGTATCCTATGCAGTGATATATTTGTTGTGCTGTGGGGCACATCATAGTGCAAGGGAAAACATTACCAAAGATTTTCTGCAACAGATTTCACAAGAAGAATCAGCTCCTGTGCAATAAGCTTCCTCTAGTGCAATTGCACTGGATTCCTTCCTTGAACAACCAATTGCACTGGATTCCTTCCTTGAACAACCTTTAAAGTCTGCCATCCACTAGCGCAAGAGCTCTTGTGCTCAGGGACAAACAACGCTGGCCCCCTTGGTACTTTGTTATGGGTGCTGACTGTTAGCAGGAGATGCCTGACAGTGCTATGATTTCCTCCATACAACAAACTACAGTTCTCAGGACTCTTTGTGTGCAGGGGAAGCCATGACCATTAGAGTGGTATAAGGGTTCTTTAAATGTATGGTGTAGGTGAAGAAGTCCTTCTGGGGAAAAAGTTTTTGAGGAGGGACGGATAAGGCACTTGGACTTTGAACCTCTGAAAATGTATTTCTTTAACCCCAGTCACCTTAGCGGGATGTGAGGAGATTCAGAAACAGCAAAGCATCTCCTTTGCTCCTCTGAGTATTTATCCCATCTCTTTGATTTCAATAGAGTGAGATAATTGTGATTAGCACGTACCATTGTGTGTGCGTGAGCCCCCCCCTTTCTAAAGGCTGCTGCTGTTCCAACCAACCACACCAGATCAGAGTTCATCTTCAGCACAGCTTCCCTGCCAGGAGCAATCTCTGATCAATGCAGACCTCTTTTATAATCACGGCCGGTTCCCTGGGCTCTTTCCCCTTTCTTTCGCCTTCATTTAGAACTGTGACCTTCATTGTTAATTAAATGGCAGTTTTCTCAAGCCAGTGATTGAATTACCTCCTAACACCTGCCTAGAGAGCACAGCTGCTGATCAGAATAAACGATGGGCCCTGTGTTATTTTTACAACAAGTGATTTGATCCCCAAGATTCTGATCCAATCAAAGAGAGGATAAATTAGCCAGTGATTGGATTAAGGAGAAAAACACTGTCTTGTGAGGGGTGGGGGCCTGCTCTGTGGGGCTACCGTTTTCTAGATGGCTGTGAGCGGCTCCTGAGATTGCTTTTCTAGTTTTGTTTTGTTTTAAGGAAAGAAAATGTTATTTCCATAAGGCACTGTCTCTGAGAGATTGCTTCATTGCTTGAGGTGTGGAACCTCAGTCCCTGGGGGCCAAATGCAGTTCTTCGGGACTCTCTGACTGGTCCTCAGGACCAAAACCCTCTTTAAAACTTACTGCCAACTGAAATCTTCTCATCCAACCTATCTCATTGGGGCAGCTGTGAGGATAAAATGGAGATGACAGAGAACAGCAAATTTCAACTAGTCATCCTGTTCATGCAAAGTTTATCTGCTTGCCTCGTGCAAAGGAACTCCCCTTCCCTCTCCTTCCTCCATGTGCCCCCCCACCTTGTCTGGGTTTTTTTTGCACACACACCCCGTGCAGGGGCACAGGGCAAGGAAAGGGAGGGAAAGTTCTGTTGAGCAAGCAGAATTCCTTGTAGGAAGGGGATAACTTGTTAGGGAATCACTCTGCAAAGAAACAAGTAAACGTTTCTAGAAGGTTCCAGAGGAAAAGAACAACATGCAGAATTGTAAAGGTGTGAAAACCCCAATGGAAATAGTTTTTTCCCCCCAAAAAAATGAAGGGGATAGTTCAGAGTCTGTGAATCCAGAATCATATCATTCTGTTACTGGAAGTTTATTGTATATTTCACAATGGAGCAGATCAGATTTGTTATTCTGTTGGAATTCTGAGTAGACTTGTAAGTAATCCTACTGAAAATACATGGAAAGGACTAAAATGCATTTTTCGGTTACAAAATACACTTGACTATTGTTTAAAATTATCATCTTCAGGATCAGAAGTTCATTCATTGATAGTGGTTGGGCAAAAAAATCAGTGTCTGGGATGGTGTTTCAGTTTGGTAATTCTTTGGTGGAATGGAAGTCCAGGAAACAAGGGATTGTAGCCACTTCCTCCATGGAAGCTGAATACAGTGTTCTATCAGACTTACGTAATGAATTGAAGTACCATGTACAGATTCTCAATGACTTGGGTGTAAAATGTAATTATCCAGTACAAGTACGGGAGGATAATCAGGCAGTCATTGCAATGGTGGAGTTTGAACTGTTTAAAGGTAGAACAAAACACGTGGAGATTAAATATCAAAACGTAAAAGAAAATGTGAAGCAAAATCTGATAAAGCTACAATATTGTGAAAGCAGGCAAAATGTGGCAGATGTATTTACAAAATTGCTTACGTTTGAAAGACATGCACAACTAGTTGAGAAGTTGGGAATTGTGTTGCATGGTGTGCGAATACTTTGTATATGTTCATAATACTGTTTCGTTTCTGTGCGACTGAGAGGGAATCGTTCTGCAAAGAAACAAAAGTTTCTAGAAGGTTCCAGAGTTTTTCCTTTAAATTTAGGAGTGGCACTCTGATCTTAATTAGTGTCAGCTGGAAGTGCTAATAAAAAGACCACTCCCGCTTCATGTTTGTAGACACCTGATAGCAAACGTCTGTCATATGACTGTTGCCTATGAAGTCTGTTGGAGGACTGTTGCTGTGGTTTACAACGTGCTGGAGATAAGACTTTTGTTTGATAGTATACTGTTTGTGTTAACAGTCGAAAGATTTCCTTTGCAACCTTAATGCATGTAACCGGTTTGGGAATAAAATATTTTGACCGAGACTTCACAGTTTGGTCAGTCATCTTTTAAAAAACTTCGTCATTGTTCCGTGCAAGAGAGAAAGAAGATAAACTCTGCTAAAACAGTTTAAAAGAGGTTTTACCTAGTCACCAGTATATGCACAGTGAAAGTGTGTGGATGGTAACCTCTAATATAACTTTGTTCAATACAACCCTTGTGCCATGAGCTCCTTGGAGGAAGGGTGGAATAAAAACACAATAATAAATGGGTAATAGATGTATTTTTTATGCTCTGCAGAGGTGGGTGAGCTGAGATGATGAGTTAAAGGGGAGTGGGAGGGAATTCCAACTGCTTAATTGCTGCGTGTTAAGCTGTGATTGAAAACACAGGAACAGGGCCAATGACAAAGGCTTCTGGTTGCTTGAGAGCAGCCTGAGAAAGAGCCGAGCACTGCTTATCTGTCAATTTCAATATACTTTCCAAGCGGTTAGCTGGCCACCTCTGTTTTTCTTCTCTATCTGCAGGGCGTACAAAACTTCCCCACCATAAGTCAAATTGTGGTGCATCTAGCTTACTACTGCAGACTCCAGCCTTCCCTCTCCAGACACTTTGGATGAAAGTCATCACCATCTGTCACCATTAGCCCTCCTGGCTGGGGCTGATGGGAGTTGAAATTCAAAACATCTGGAAGGCACCAGGTTGGAGAAGGCTGGTCTACTTCAGGGTCCTCGCTCCAGGGTCTTAGGCTGGTGGGGTAGTGCCCCAATTCCCCCTAATGAGCCAGACTCCACTGCCATGTGAATATTCCCTGTTTCCTGATGGACCTTTTAGTCCCTGTCCTCCTCTTTGGTATTGTGGAATTGACAGGGTCGCCAAGTGCCAACCTCTACAACCAAAAGGTGCAGAGCAGTTAAGGATTGCTGTGCTTGCTCTCTCCCACTTCGCTAGTTCCTTCGTCTACCACCCTGCTCTTGCAGCTGTGCTCATGTGGATGTTCTAGCTTTCTTCCCACGGCAGCTAGGAAGGGAAGGGCTGCTGAAGTTGAAGGGCAGGGTGTACAATGGCTAGATCCAGATAGCCGCAGTGAGGCTATCTGGGTTGATAGCTGCTGGTCCTAATGCAAGAGACCCTGTGGCCTTCCAGATGTTGCTGGATTCCAGCACCCATCAGCCTCAGTCAGGAATGATAGGAGCTGCAGTCATTCTGGGCACATCAGGAGATGTTCAGCCTATGTCACTTTTGCAGGTGTTCATTCATTGAGCCATCCCGTTTCGGCATTAATCTGCAATTCCCCCCCTCCCCCAGTATCTGCACGAAAATGAAGATTTAAGTAAAACTTGCACGTGCATTTCAATGTATTTTTCTCATAAAATATATTTTTTCTCTCAAAATTTCTGAACTTTCTGTCTGTCTGTCTATCTATATCTATCTATCATCTATATCTATCTATCTATCTATCTATCTATCTCTATCTATATATCATCTATCTATCATCTATCTATCATCTATCTATATCTGTCTATCTATCTATCTATCTATCTATCTATCTATCTATCTATCTATCTATCTATATCTGTCTATCTATCTATCTATCTATCTATCTATCTATCTATCTATCTATATCTGTCAAACTGCATCAAGGAAACACAAAAGCCTGTGAGTAACTAAGTTCCACTCTACAAATTAATCCAGGATATGTGGGTCTCGTCATTTTGTATCAAAATACACAAGGTTAAATGCCTCAAATATTCAAATAAATATGTTCTCTTTTTTTTTATAATAATATTTATTAAAGTTTCCAAAATACAGAAAGAAAGAAAAGAAAAATAAAGATACATTCGGAGCCTTGTTTTCAAACATCCACTTTCTGGGACTCCCCCCTTCCCCCACCCCTACCGTATTCCCCTTTCATATTGTTGTTTCCACAAGTTCCATCTCTAATTTAAAACTTAATTTGTGTACCCCATTATTCAAATTTAAATTTGTACAAAACTTATGCCAACCCTTTGATAGCAAGACAAAAGATCTCTCCCCATGGCCCACCCCTTTTCTTTCCACAATGTCCCCCCTTTTTTTCCATTAACATAAAAGCACACAGAATAAAAATATAAAACATAAAAATATAGTAGAGAAAAAAAAAAGACCAATTCAGAAAGTAGTTGCAAGCCTTTGGATTCTAATTCTCCCCCCCCTTCCCCGGTTTAATTTCCCCTATCCACCAATCTATGTTTTCTGCCTGGAAATCCTAAATCCATCTATCCCATTTTTCCCCCAACTCCTTGCAGGATTATTTCCCATTTTTAGGATTATTTTTTAAAAATTAATTCCTTAATCTTCAAAACTGTCAAATTATAAAGCTCCCCCCATTGTTCTTTCAAGATTGTAGTCCAGCTTTCTCTTGTTCCACTGCTAAAACTTCCTTATTCAAATGTTTAGTAACTCTACATGGGTTGTTGTTATTCAGGAACAAAAACTTGCGTTCAGTCCCTTCCTTTCTTCATAGAGAATTCTATTGTCTTCTTTTAGTCAAAACACCCTGTAGACGAAATTCAGTTTCAGTTTTGCAGCTTTCCCAGGAGATAACCAGTTCTGTAAAATTCCGAAGTGTTGTTTTTTTCCCGGCTTGCGCCCATCTTTGTAATATCCCGAAGCTCCTCTAGGGGGTTGTTGTAACTTTGTTTCCAAAAGTCCGATTGTTATCCGTGTTTTCGCCATTTTGTATTCAAGTCTTAACAAATTATATCAAATTGTAACAAATTTAACCAGCAAGGTCCTCGTAATAAAATCCTCTTTAAAATTCCGACTTTGACAGCTACTTTGACAGCTGTCAAAATCACCGGCTCTTTTCACCAGGCTCACTCGTCAATCGCCCCGGTTCCCAGGGGGGGGGGTGCATTTTCCTTCTCCTTCAATTCTTCCTCCAGCACAGTTCTTGTAATTTCCCATCATGGAATTCTTAATTTTAGCAAAAATGCCGTTCTTTTTGGGCCTTGGCTTCCCGTTCCTTGTTTTAAAATGTCTACAATAGGGGGGGGGACTGACTTCCTTTTTAGATCCCCCCCCCGCTCGTCTCCAATCCGAAAATTTTTTCCTCTTTTGAACCCGATTTCCAATTTACTCACGGGTTGTTGTTAAAAGTCCGAATTCTTAATGGAAGAAGTCAGCGCTCTCCGCCGGATGGCATGCGGCTTCGCTCGGCAGGGATGGCAGAGGACTCAAAGCACCACGCTTCTCCCCGGCACCCGATCCGTAGCCTTTAAAAAGGCTCCTTCACGAGTCGGGAGGGCGCTAACGGTGCGAGCCGAGTCTCCAAGTCCACGGCCCCCGTGGCCGTGGTTTTTAAGGGTCCCCGCATCGCCGGTGCGGTAGAACCCAGCCCCTGCCGAGCAGGCTCCCTCCGGAGCTCGGAGGGAGTCCGCCATTCGGCGATGGCGCCAACCCGGAAGCCTCAAATAAATATGTTCTCTATGACTGTGCACAAACCACAAAACATTTAAAGAACTGAAGTTCTCAGACAGCTCAAATCCCCAGCACCCTTAACAAATGACAGTTCCCAGGTATCTCTTTTTTTGAGGAACCATGTGGTTTAAATATATCGTGTATCCTCAGCAATGCCCTTGGAATCCCTGATACTATCTCAGATGCTTTATGGTGAAGAGAAACTTCAGCCAACTTCTTCCCACACAAGACACCACAGGAGTAGAAGTTTAAGAACAAGGGCAAAGGTGTGGATGTCTTCTACATAGCCCTCTGGCTGAGCACAGGGAACACCTAAACCAATCCCCCATCATAGAATTGTACAGTTGGAAGGGACCTTGAGGATCATTTAGTCCAACCCCCTGCAATGCAGGAATTTGCAGCTGTCCCATGAGGGGATCGAACCTGCAACCCTGGCATTATCAGCACCACTCTCTAACCCACTGATTTGGCCATTTGGCCAGCACTTACCGGCATGGTCTGACTGCCGTGGAGACTACTGATAGCGGCTTGCGCCTCTGCATGACTCCCGTATTTGACAAAGGCACATCCTAAGTGGAAAGAAAGGATCAATGGTCAGCTCAGAGGCAGATCCAAAAAAAACCAAAGCTAAACCCAGAGTGGATCTCCATATTGGCAAAGCCAGTCAAGGTGGGGAAATGCAGGTGGTAGCCTGAAGTCTGGCTGATCTAGGATTCTTTCTCCCCGCTGTAAGGCAATGAATGCCCTTTATTGCAGGGTCAGGTCACATTTTGCTTTTGGTAACGTGGGTTGAATGGCATCCCATGTTACACTAGCAAAAGACAAGCATAGCGCTGTCACTTGAGAATGGCGTGCACCTGCCTATGTGGCCAGATTTGCCCATAAAAAACAGGGAGAGAGGCTGCTTCTTCCTCTGCGTGTTTCAGGGTTGCAAAAGGTTATGTTTCAAATCATTAAATTTTGGGCTGATGCTTCCCCCCACCCACCCAATAAAAGGACTCAGTGTGACTCTCAGCAATTAAAATGTACAAAGGTTTAAAAGAAGAGGCAATTCAACAGCAATATCCATAATAAATGAAAACCAATTGAAAGTGGGCATTCACAACAGACAACACAGAGCATGTGTTTTGTTTTTGCAGCTCTGCTAGGTGTCTGTTTGCTCAGAAATAAGGTCCACTACGCCTGGTTGGGGCTTAGTCCAGGTAAATGTGCATAGGACTGCAACCTTTTAATCAGTGGGTTTTCTTAATAATAATAATAATAATAATATAGTAATAATTTCAGACCCACCCTTCACTGTAGGTCCCACAAAGTGAAAATGCAATGTTAAAATCAATTTAAACACCTGACAATAGATGTCAAAACCAGGGTAAAGGACTGCAATACCTCAAGGACTGCCTCTCTCCATAAGAACCTGCCCAGATCCTGTGATCTTCCTCTGAGGCCCTTCTTCATGTGCCTCCTCCACGTGAAGTCCAGAGGCTGGCAACACGAGAGTAAGGGCCTCTTTTTTTGCGTTGGCTCCCCATTTGTGGAATGTTTTTCACCTGGTGCCTTCATTATATGTTTTTAGGCAGCAGGCAAAAACTTCCTCTTCAACCAGGCCTTTGACTGATTAATATTCCACAGCCTTTTAAATGTGTCTATGGGAAGGGGAGGGTATTGTTTTGCTGTTTAGTTTTAATTATTTACTTGTTTTATCCTGCATCTTATTCTGTGAACCACCCTGAGATCCTATGATGGAGGGAGGTATAATAATAATAATAATAATAATAATAAATACTGTAGGTGCTCAGAAGGATTGGAGCATATTACTAGCAAGTATCAGGCAATGGGAAAGTAGCAGCTATTCTGGTGACTGGGGGTGGCCGCCGAGACCACATAACACTGGTCTTGAAAGACCTACATTGGCTCCCAGTACGTTGCCGAGCACAATTCCAAGTGTTGGTGTTGACCTTTAAAGCCCTAGACGGCCTCAGCCCAGTATACCTGAAGGAGCGTCTCCACCCCCATCGTTCTGCCCAGACACCAAGGTCCAGTGGCGAGGGCCTTCTGGCAGTTCCCTCCCTGCAAGAAGCCAAGTTACAGGGAACCAGGCAGAGGGCCTTCACAGTAGTGGTGCCTGCCCTGTGGAATGCCCTCCCATCAGATGTCAAAGAGATAAACAACTACCTGACATTTAGAAGACATCAGGGAAGTTTTTAATGTGTGATATTTGAATGTATTTTTAATCTTTGTTGGAAGCCGCCCAGAGTGGCTGGGGAAACTCAGCCAGACGGGTGGGGTACAAATAATAAATTATTATTATTATTATAGCGTAGGGAATATGTGCTGAAGCAATAGGCATGTCCAGACCCAGATTGGAACAGGTAGATCCCAGCGTTTGGACCCACTTCTTTTGGCCACCCCTCTATATTATTATTTATATCCTGGCTTCTCCTGTGCAAAACCATAGCTGGCCGAGATATGCTTGTGTGGCAGACATTGCAGGGAGGATCTTGATCTCAGCCCTGAATAACTCCCCCCCCCCTTTCCCTTTTACAAGGTTATACCTTATACTGGTCCATTTAGCTTAGTTTTGTCTGCACTGACTGGCAGACGTTCTACAGGATTTCAGACTTCACCTGCAGATGCCGGCAGGGATTGAACCTGGGAACGTCTGCCTGCAGAGCTCAGATGCTCTACTATTGAGCTACGGGCCTTCCCCATAGTAGGAAATTGCGTCACCCCTTTCCGGTGTTGCCAATGTCATTCTCCGCCGCTTCTTGTTCCTCACCTTTACTGGCTCCATCGGGGCCTCTGAGGATGGTGCATTCTTCGATCTGGCCAAAGGGCTCAAAGAGTCGCCGGACGTCATCCTCACTCTGCTGCTTCCCCAGCATGCCCACAAAAAGCTTCCTGTCTTCTAAAAACAAACCACTCCTCATTAGCAAGAGCCACGCAAAGCCACACGCGATTAGTAGGGCAGGACGGGAGCACAGGTGGGGGCTTATTGACTTGGCGGGTGGTCCAGGCCAAGGCTTTGGACGACAACTATGAACCCTTGAAGGGGCTTGTCGGATGGGCTAATGGCCTTTGTGTCTGGGCTGCTGTTCTGAATCATACTTACTTGCATTGAACTCAGTGGGATGTATTTCTGAGTACATCAGGACATAAGAACAGCCCTGACCCACCAAGCCTAGCAACCTGTTCTTAGCCTGCAAGCATTGTGAATTTGTCATGAGTCCCAAAGAGGTGTCATGTGGGTGGGGTGTCTGACACAAAGAAGGGATGGGAGGGACCATGGGGTGGGACCCAGCAGGATGGGAGAAGCATTGGTGGGACCTAAAGAAGTATCAGAGAGCCAGTGTGGTATAGTGGTTAAGAGTGGTAGACTCGTAATCTGGTGAACCGGGTTCGCGTCTCTGCTCCTCCACATGCAGCTGCTGGGTGACTTTGGGCTAATCACACTTCTCTGAAGTCTCTCAGCCCCACTCACCTCACAGAGTGTTTGTTGTGGGGGAGGAAGGGAAAGGAGAATGTTAGCCACTTTGAGACTCCTTCGGGTAGTGATAGAGCGGGATATCAAATCCAAACTCCTCTTCTTCTGTTAAAAGTCTAGGGCTGGGGGGGGGGGGCTGGCCTGGAGGATAGTGAGCTGGATCCTAAGGAGGGACCAAGTGGGGCATTCTAATCCAGCATCATGAGACCCCCCCCCAGCCCATTCCCCCCTGTTGAGCAGCCACCTTTGGTGCCTTCTGCTATCAGTGATGCGCTTCCTTTGAAGAAGGAGGCTGCTGAGCATAAATCAGCTGAAACTTCATCTCCAAGGAGACAGAGATGCCAATGTTGGTGCAAAAAGACCTTGTAAGCTCAACTCACCAAGAGGAATGCCTGTTTGCTTGCCCAGTTTGGGGACTCGGACCATTTGCCACACTAAGTGCCTGTCCCATCCTTTAAAAAGAAGGCACAGGGGGTGTCTTGTTGGGTCAGCATCTTAGCTCATGCTTAGCCATGTGCCTTTCACCCTTGCCTTCCCTATATACTGCGCTGATCTTCACCGTCAAGATTTTGGTAGAAACAGAAACCCAAGTTTGAGTCATTCATGCAGCAGTGGGGGCCATGACAGTATCACGTTTACAATTTCCTTGCCATTTCATAGCTGATTTCTTACGTGCCATGTTTATGTCAGTGTTCGAGATGATGCTCTGTTTTGTTGCTAATACAGTCATACCTCAGGTTGAATGCGCTTTGGGTTGAGCGCATTCGAGTTGTGCTCCGCAGCAACCCGGAAGTAACGGAGTGCATTACTTCTGGGTTTCGCTGCTTGCACATGTGCAGATGCTCAAAATGATGTCATGCGCATGCGCAGAAGTGACGAAAAGCGATGCGCGCATGCACAGACGTGCCGCTGCTAGTTACGTTTGCTTCTAGATACGAATGGGGCTCCGGAACGGATCCCATTCGTATCTAGAGGGACCACTGTAGTGCTTTATAGAATGTGGGCCTTCTCTGGTATTTCCATACTTGCTGTCTACTGAAGATGTTTTAACATTTTGTCAGTGGCTTAGATGTTCTGTTTAAATACAAGGGGTATATAAATTGTCAAGCAACTAGGATAAATCCAGTGGGTGCAGTGTCTGCCATCACTGTGTCTGCATACTACGGACTCCTCGATTCATGGACTTGGGGGAGGCCAGAGGTACAGAATCCCCTACAGACGACTGTCCAGCCTCTGCTTGAAGTCCTCCAATGATAGAGAGCACAGCATCTTTTTAAGTAACTGGTTACCTTTACCACCACCTAACAGCCAACCAAAATCTGCCCTCCTACAACTTTAGGTCATTAGATCAAGTTCCACCCTCCGCAAGCAGCAGAGAACAAATTTTTGCCCTCATTCACTCAGTGGTGATTGGCCCACTAGCGTAAATGAGGCAGTGCCCCACTACACCTCAGAGGGAATGTTTTTAACTGCCTTATTATTATTATTATTATTATTATTATTATTATTATTATTATCATCATCATCATTAGGGCTTTTTTGTGACAGTACTCACTTGTACAGAGTACTATCATCTATGTTTTTGCTGCCCTTGGCTGCCATTTTGTGCGGGCACCCACAGCACTTTTATCAATATAGGAGCACTGGTACCTCATCATTAAAACAAAAAAGAGCTGCTATTATTATTATTATTAAGGTAAAGGACCCCAGTTAAGTCCAGTCAAAGGCGACTATGGGGTTGCAGTACTCATCTCGCTTTCAGGCCGAGGGAGCCGGCGTTTGTCCGCAGACAGCTTTCCGGGTCATGTGGCCAGCAGGACTAAACCGCTTCTGGCGCAACGGAACACCGTGACAGAAACCAGAGCACACGGAAACACTGTTTACCTTCCTGCCACAGCGGTACCTATTTATCTACTTGCACTGGTGTGCTTTCAAACTCCTAGGTTGGCAGAAGCTGGGACAGAGCAACGGGAACTCACCCTGTTGCGGGGATTCGAACCGCCGACCTCCTGATCGACAAGCCCAAGTGGCGCTGTGGTCTAAACAATAATAATAGGTAAAGGTAAAGGTCTGTGGACAAACGTCAGCTCCCTTGGCCTGAAAGCGAGATGAGTGCCCCAACCCCATAGTTGCCTTTGACTGGACTTATCCGTCCAGGAGTCCTTTACCTTTACCTGTTGTTGTTACACTTCCTTACACACACGTCACCATACAGTCCCAGAGTGGATTATAACAATTTAAAAATACAATTAAAAAACCAAAAACAGTTTAAAACAAAGTACAAGGCGGTGATCACTGGGGTCCTGCACTATTTCATTTCCTAAGTTTGAAGGAGAGAAAGAGGGAGAGGTCCAAGGGGATCATGTGGAAAAAGATGGAATGGAGGATGGGGGTGGAGGTCAATGAGAAGGAATGGGGAATAAAGGGGTACTTGGAATGAGAAAGACAGAGATGGAGGCAACGAGGCTCCGAGAGAAAGAGAGACAGTTAAGTAAAGTAGCAAGCCGTTTCATGGTTATGATTGACTACCCAAATAACCCTCCGCTGCCAGCCCTGCCCAAGGGACATAAATAACTTAAACATCATTGGAGTGATGGTAAATAATGAGTGTTTCGCGATTATTGCCGGCATCTGTCTTCCACGGCCCTCGCACCAGCGCTGGGCTCTAATGGCGTCTGACAACGGGAATAAGGTGGCCTGTCGGAGTGCGCAGGCAGGGAAATAAATAAATAACAGCAGGGCACAGAGGACGCTTTGTCAGGCACTAGGAAAATTAGTTAAGAGACCAGGGCTCATACATTGTCTAGTTAAACATAAACCATCTCTATTAAAAACAGCACCTGTCCCTGTATAGCGTTGCTGTCTTTGGCTTAGCTTAAATTTCCTTGACACTTCTCTCCACACCGCAAGCGCCTCTTCAGAGAGGATTCGAATTTCTGCCTCACTTACAGCCTAAGCCGGAGTCCTGCTCCGAGCCGAATTCTTGCTGCTCTGCTGGCCAAAAAGGGAATGATAACATGAAATTTGAGGAAGTGGGGGACTTTAAGGATATTGCCCAACACTTCATAGATAAAAATAGGGACCCTCTTGTAGGGATGGGGCAGGGAGTCAATTCACATCTAAAAGGGAAACTCTTGGGAAGACTTTTGATAAGAAATTAGAGAATGAAAATGTAAGGTGTGTATACTAAGTTTATGAAAATGAATAAATAAAATAAATAAATAAATAAAAGGGAACCTATCAAATCTGCATTTTCTGAAACAATATGCAAACTGAGCCATCTTTAAAAATTTGCACTTCTCTAAATTTTGCAGTTCAGTTCTCTAGCCAAGTAGCATGTACAAAAATTGATGATGATTTATTAAAATTTGTATACCGCCGTAAACCTGCAGGTCTCAGGGTGGTTGCAACATACAAAAATGCATATACTGGGGTAGAGTGTTCATTAAAATGCACATGGCAGTGAAAATAACATGCAAAAATGCATTATATATGGGGAAGTCGCAAAGGAAAAAAGTGCATACTGTATTGGGGGAAATTGCATAGAAAAATGTGTAAGGAACAGTTTACATTGAAATGATTCTGAATTTACATGAGGGACAGAACTAGCCAAACTGTACGGAAATTTATTCATGTATGTGACTACAGTGGCAAGAATGATACTTGCCCAAAAACAGAAAGAAGAAGTCCCAGCAAAAGAAGAATGGATACAAAAAACTTATGGAATATGCAGAAATGGCGAAACTTACCGGAAAATTAAGAAATCAAGATAACAAACCTTTTATAAAAGAATGGAAATGGTTTATGGAATATTTACAAATAAACTGTAAACAGATAAAAACATTGGCAGGATTGTTGTAATAACCTGCAGTTTCATCAGAGTATCTATTTAAAGTAGATGAATGAATGAGCAAATTAAATTGGATATGCAGAAAATATTAAAAAATAAATTTCAGGAACCGCAGAAAGAGGGGGAAAGAAGTCGAGTTTTGCAATGTTGAAATGATTGTAAAATTATTGAAATGTATAAAATTATTATTATTATTATTATTAAAGATAATAATAATAAAGCAATGATTGACTGGGCACCTACAATGCTGTACATAAAAAGAGAACTTAAGGAACCGCAGAAAGAGGGGGAAGGGAGTCAAATTTTGAAACGTTAACATGATTGTAAAATTATTGAAATGTATAAAATTGAAAATCATTAATAAGAATAAATAAGAATTTTCATGAGGTGCTAAATCAAAAATCTGCAAAGAGATGTGGAAATGTGAAGACTAGAAAAATGAGAAACTGAAACTGTCAGATCCTCAAGGCTGGTATCTGCACCTGGCATCTTGGGGGCAGCTGTCAGGGTTCAAATGCCCCACCAGGGTGCACAGCTAATGCTTATGTTGGAATCCTCTTTATTATTATTTTCTGACCCAGCACTCCTGGTGGCAGCTGACTGAAGCCACCCCTTTAATTTCCCACAATGTTCTTGATGCAGCATCACTCTGGAGCATTGTGGGAAATCACGGCTCTCCTGTGTTGCTCACAGCCATGCCATTACTGCAGGGCAAACCCACCTGAGCCCACTGCCAAAGGATGTTTTGCCCCTTGCCCCCTCAGACCTCGATCCAGTTCTGTCTATACTCATTCTTCCAAGCCCTGCCGAAGGCTGTATTCCTTCTTATCCCTTTTGTCTGCATTCATTCCAGTTCTGCTTCATTTCAAAAAGCCAAAGAGGGGCTTGCTCTTTTTCACATGGCCGGCCCACAGACCAATGCAACTGTGCCGGCCGAATTGGGGAACTATTAATTCAAAGTGGCCTCCTGCACTTTTAATGATTTTGTTCCCAGGAGAGTTAGAGGCATATTTTGGTATATTTCATCTGATCCCCTGGGAAAACAGTGCAGGGCCAAAGGGATAGAGCACTGCTGAGCTGGGCTTTGAATCTAAGGTTTTTTGCATCTAAATCCTACAGTCCATTCCAGTGGGCCAGTGGGACTTGGGTGGAAAGGGCTGGCCATTCTGCCACAGCACGTTTTACCCATCAAACATCTCTTTGCCACTGACCTCTTAAAAGGCGGAGGAGCCCCCAGATAGCCAGAAACTGTGCTCCTGGGCACGTGCTCTTGGGCAACGAGAGTGCCATCCTCTTGCAATGGGATTTCTCCTCCTCCACAGAGCCCGGCTGAGGCAGCTTGCTTGTTCTTGCCTGTCTATTGATTTTTAATCCCTCACCAATTACATTCTGTAAGTGGGTAATTTATTTCCCAGTTCCCTTTGGGACGCACGGAGCTTTTGCTGGCACCAGCTGAGTCGTGTTTAATAACTACATCTCTCTCTGAATACACTGTTATTTACCCTGCTCAAGCAACTGAACCCTGGGAATAAAACATCACTGGGTTTAAAATACCGATCCTCGTGTGCATTTGTCTGCAGACAGGCGCCATAGGAAATGGGGAAGAAGGTGCACAGAGAGAGAGAAGAGAAATGGGGCATTAGAGGTTTGCCAAAATCTACCTATGTCTGGTTTGATGGAGGCCATTAAAGCAAGGAGAGGCAGTGTTCCATAGTGGTTAGTGTTGGACTGGGACCTGGTAGAACAGGGTGCACACCCCCCCCCCCCACTCGCTCATGAAACTTACTAGGTGACACTGGGCCAGTCACTGTCTCTCAGCCTAACCTACTTCACTGGGTGGTTGTTGTGGAGACTAAATTCAAGGTGTATGCCACCTTGAATTCCTTGTGGGGAAAATGGACTATAACTGCAGTAAATTAATGAATGAGTGCTGCTCAGAATGATTTGGCTCGGTTTGCGTTGAAAGGGCAACCTACCAAACCCACACTCCTTAAAGCAATACACGAAAAGAAACATTGTCATCCTCTGAGATTTCTACTTCCCCAGATTTTGCAGTGCAATTCTCCAGCCTGCTTGTGTACAAAGATGCATATGCCAGGGCAAACTATGCATAAAATGCATGCGTTACGGAAAACAGCATGCAAAAATGCATTATGTCAGTGAAAAGGGCTTGCAGAAACGTGTATACAGTGGTACCTCAGGTTACATACGCTTCAGGTTACATACGCTTCAGGTTACAGTCTCCGCTAACCCAGAAATAGTGCTTCAGGTTAAGAACTTTGCTTCAGGATAAGAACAGAAATCGGGCTCCAGCAGTGTGGCGGCAGCAGGAGGCCCCATTAGCTAAAGTGGTGCTTCAGGTTAAGAACAGTTTCAGGTTAAGAACGGACCTCCAGAACAAATTAAGTACTTAACCCAAGGTACCACTGTATCAGGAGAAATTTGCTAATGAATTTTCGTGAGAACCTTAAAAATTGTCGTCGTCCCCCCCGCCCACAAACTGATATGGAAGTATGTAGAACTGAATGGAAGACTGAAAAAAATGGGAAAGACAGATTCACTTATTCCTATGAGTTTCCTGCCAGATGCTGTTGGACTTTGAAATCCCATCAGCAACTCATTCTTCCTGCTGCTGCTGCTGCTGTGCTACCATGCGCTGCAATAAGACTTGTTCTCGGTTTACCAATTGTGGTTTGCTCAGGGACGTGCCTGGTGTTCATGTTGCAACCTTTTTCTTATCTTTGTATTAATTTTGGAGATGTGAACGTTCTTTCCATCCCTCCACCCCAGGAAAACACAGAAAATTCTCACAAGTCAATCTGAGAAACTTTTGGAGCAATGGTCCACCTCTAAAATAATGTATGCATGTATGTATAAGTTTTAATTAAAAGTACTAGTCCATCTCTCATGATTGTAGAGTTTGGTTTGAACAGATTATGGAAAAAGTTTTGCAATGTGGTTTTTGATGCCAAGCACGAAGCCAATCTTTGTTCTCGGGCGAGCCACTGGCCTGGTATTTCCCCTAGAGGGTGCTAGTCATCCACTGGCCACAATCCCTGCGGCTCCTTGAGATGGAGAAAGAGCAGAGAAAGGGGGTCACAGCCAGCTGAACTTGGGTGTTAGACCCACACTGTCAAGGGCAGATTATGGTATTCTGGTCAGCATATTGACAAGCCTTCAATAGTTTTCTAAAAGCAACAACAGGTAACTAGAGCAACATTTTTCAAACATCTCAGTATACTTGTACTATCATTCAGTTTTCTGGCTAATGGAAAGGGCTGCAAAGACTCCTATCTCCAGAGTACGATCTGCTCCAACTGTCTCTTGGTTTATTGCTGCAAATGCTGCACTTGCAACTTCTACTGCAAGGATTGTCAATGTGGAACCTACAGGCACAGCAATGCGTCTGAGGTCTTCCCTTGGTACCCACGAGGCCTCTGAGACCCCTCTCCCTGCCCATTTGGTCATAAGGTGCCTAGAGTGGTTGCCTCTATCTTGAAGTATATAGATCGGAGGAAGGAAGTTGGAAATGTGACAGTCTTTCCTATTTCCCCTTTCAGCTCTATGGGCTTTTCAAGTCTCCGATTACTTTTTACTGGCTATCACTTGGGAAAGCAGAATGTGTGCTCATTTGTGTATACGTGTCTTTCTCTTTCTATGGGAAGGGCTGATTCAGAGACGGAGGGAGATAAATGATCAGAGGGTGTTGCTCACAGCACTGATTCAAAAAACCCAAATTCCTGCTCTAGTCTGCAAAGTTCCTCTGGGATGAAAAGATGCTGAAAGAAAGAGCAACAGGTGCATTTAAACCCTGGAAAGTTAGGCTTGCCATATTTCAAACAGTTTTTTGAGCAGCGGTAGGGGGCAAATGTATTGAGCTTTTTAAAGTTTTGCCCAAAGTTGTTGAGCTAATTTGAAGGAAAATTGCCAAAAACGACACTGCCAACATGAGTTGCCATACACCCAGATTTCCCAGGACATTTTTACAATTTCCATCCGGACACAGCTTCCGAGTACAGTATTCCGGATATGTCCGGGAAATTCCGGATGTGCGGCAACCCTAGTAAAGTGCATACCTGGGATGCTGGAAGGCTGGCCCTACCCTTGGCAAAGTAAGGCGGCTGCCTCAGATGGCAGGTTTTGGGTGTCATGAAAGGACAACAAAGTGTTAGTTATTCACAGTGCTTTTTTCTGGGGACACTTAAGGGTACATAGCACTAGCACCTTTCCTCCCCAAATGTTAAAAGTGCGACACTTACTGCAACAACTTCATGGTGAGTACTGGCATCATTTTGACTCAACAAAAGCACTGATTTTTTTAATTTGATATTGTTGTATTTTTAGTTCCAGAGAGGAGGAGAGATTGTTTTCTGTCTCAGCTGTCAAAATCATTTGCATACCCTATACTTTGGCCACACCCACAGCACACATTTAAAGCACTGTTCTAACACTTTAACAGTCATGGCTTCCAACACTGCAAAGAGTCCAGTGAACTGTAGTTTGCAAAGGATATTGAGAGCCTCTAGCACGAACTCAGCATCTGAATGGTTTCATCGGGTTCTGAGTCAATGAGGCTATGTGACCCAGTGCAGCACAGTGTGAGGGCTCCCACCCCCCAATGTTCTACTCTGCTTCGTGGTTCACTTTTTATTGCAATGGTACAGAAAGTTTTCCATGCGGCCTCCCACCCAGGCCCTACCCCAGGCCAGACTTGCTTGGCTTTGGCAAGGCAAATGCATCAAATCATTTTCTAGTCTAGGCCCTTTTCACAAGCTGAGTTTAATTGCTCAAATGTTCACTGCTTTATAAACCATGAAGTGCATGCTTTCTCTAATGCAGCTTGATAAGTTGCTTTGAATGGCTATTTTCTTTTTCCTCTTCATACACTATTTACCTAAGCTCATGTTATAATTCCATGTGCTTTGCGCTGGTGAAGATGCTCAAAACTGGCAAAGGAGGAAGAATCAGCAGAGCTGGGCTTCTATCATTGATGGGCTACTGCTGGTGCTGTACCAGAGGGGACATCATTGTTTTCCTGACCCAGTTACAGCAGTTGTCATGACATTTTACACCTTCCTTTTAGTGCTAGTCACTTATGAAGATCCTTTCCGGAAAAAACAACAACAAGCAAAGACCCACAACCAGGTGCCAAAAGGAGTAGTTTAAATGTGGTCAGTAGAAATCTCTGCCCAGAAATACAACCAGGTATGAAAGGTACTTTCTTGGGCTCCATGATCACTGCAGATGGTGACAGCAGTCACGAAATTAAAAGATGACTGCTTCTTGGGAGAAAAGTGATGACAAACCTAGGCAGCATCTCAAAAACCAGAGATATCACCTTGCCGACAAAGGTCTGTATAGTTAAAGCTATGGTTTTCCCAGTAGTGATGTATGGAAGTGAGAGCTGGACCATAAAGAAGGCTGATCGCCGAAGAATTGATGCTTTTGAATTATGGTGCTGGAGGAGACTCTTGAGAGTCCCATGGACTGCAAGAAGATCAAACCTATCCATTCTGAAGGAAATTAGCCCTGAGTGCTCACTGGAAGGACAGATCCTGAAGCTGAGACTCCAATACTAGATCAGGACTATGGCCTATCTAGTCCCTCATCCTGTTCTCACAGTGTCCAACCAAATGCCTATGGGAAACCCTCAAGAAAAGCTTGAGCACATAAGCGCTCTCACCTCCTGCAGAATCCAGCAAGTGGTATTCGAAAGCATTACCACCTTGGATAGTGGAGGTGGAACATGACCATCATCTCCCTCTTGCATATCTCCAGAGCTCGTGGGCATCCAGTGAAGCTGGCTATTAGAAGATTCATGAAAAGTAAGACTGCTCACCTTTGTGGTGGGCGGCATTGTGGCCGGGCATCTGGGCCCTCGCGGTGACCCGGCTCAGGGATGGGGGATTGACGCCCCCTTCTGTGCCTGCCCCGGCCGCGTCATCCCCGCTCAGCCAATCTATGCCGGTGGGGGTAGATGCGGGTGTTTTAAACTGTGGTGCGGCCGGTGGCTTCCTTCTCTTGCCTCTTCGCTGGATCTCCCAGCCCACCCACCCTCTTTCTAAACTTTGGTATGCATGCCCTTGCTATGGACAAATGCCAGCCGCCTCGTTGTTAGGGCAGGGTAGGAATTTTTCCACTTGGCAAATTGGCACCTGCCACTTGGTTTGCGCCTAGTAGATATTGTCGCAACTTTGCAAGGTTAGGCATTGGGTAAGCCTTTGTTTAATGGTGGTGAGGTCATAGCCTCCACCTGCCCCTCCTCATTCTGTTATTCTGTTAAAGAGTTCTGTTAAAGGGTATTCTGTTAAAGAGATCTGGGGGTGTGGATCCTGTCCAAATCCCAGGCTTGGGCCAGGGTCATGCCACGACCCCAATGGGGACCCCTCGAGGTGCCCCTATTTGATGTAAGTCATAGGGCTCCCCCTTCTGGTGGTTTACTCTTAATTTAACTCCCTGCAGATGGGCGGGAGTCGAGATATAGCCTGGCTTCACCCAAAGCTTAAGCCAAATTGCTCACGTCTATAACCAATAAAGTTGTGGCCTGTTTTAGCCCATAATTCTAAATACCTAAATCACCGAGGATCTGCAAGGCGTGGAGCTTTTGCACACAGCACACAGTTTACCTGTGGAACTCACTCCCACAGGAGGCAGCAATTTTCACCAACCAAAGAGGAGTGGATAGATTCAGGGAGGATCAAGCTATCGGTGGCTACAAACTATGATAGCTACACTCTGTCTCATGGTTGGAAGCAACACACTCTGAATGCCCGTTGGCTTTAAAAGAGGACTAGACAAATTCACGGAGAGAGGGCTATCGATGGCTACCAGCCACAATGGCTCTGCTCTGGAAGACCACAGGAGGGGAGAGGGTGCCTGTGCTTGCAGATTTATGGCCTGTGCAAGAACAGGATGCTAGGCTGCAAGGCTCACTGGTCTGATCCTGCAGGCTCTTCTTTCTTATGTTAAATAAATAATAAATAAAATAAATAAACCTTGATTGTCACTACACCACCTGCGTGTGTGGTGTGCAGTGAATTTAAATGAGCCCCCCCACCATGCATACATTCAGTCTTGTTCGCGCTCTGTGTGCTTGTCAGAAGTCAATTACACCACTATTTTTTTTCCCATTCAGCAGCCCAACAGCCCACGGATAAAAACTGTTCTTTAACCTGTTGGTGTGGCTGACTATACTTCTGTATCTCCTGCCTGAAGGTAGGAGATTAAAGAAGTGCTGGCCAGGGTGTGAGTCGTCCCTAAGAATTTTCCTCGCTCTCCTGAGGCAGCTGCTTCCTGCGATGTCATCTAGCAAACTCTGAGGATAGCCCATGATGTCATGTGCTGTATTTGCCACCCTCTGTAGGGACTTCCTGTCCGTGGCTGTCAAACCAGCGTACCACACTGTAATACAGTATGAAAGGACACTTTCTATAGTGGACCGGTAGAAGGAGATCATCAATTCTGGTTTGACATTGTTCTCTCGCAAGACCTTATGTTCACATTTAAAGATGTATTTTATCTCAATGCATGCACTTCCAAATGCATTTTATCCTAAAATATGTATTTTTAAAAATACATTTTGGTATGGTGTTTTTTGGGTTTCTTTTTTTTTTTAGAACAGTACCACAAAAGGAAGAGAAGAGTGAAGTGCAATGGATAATTAAGTTCTGAACCACACATTAGTTGAGGAGGTGCAGATTAGGTCACTTTGCAGAAATAAAATTCCTCAAGCATCCCTAATCATTGGCTGTCAGGAGTTCCAGCTGCTTGGTTGGCCTCCCCTCTTGCCTCAGAAGCCCTCAGAGGGAGCTACTGCCTGGCAACTGCCAAGTGCCAGCGAGGGAAAGCTGCTCAGCCCCCACTCCCTTGCCTCAGGCTGTTGGAACTGCAGCAGAAAGGATCATTCACTTTGTAACTGAAGGGTTAACCCTGTTAGTGTTAAAGTCAACTAGCCAAGAGGAGGACGATGCTACTGAGCAGGAAATGTCAGTGGAGTAATCATGTGGACAGCAGCCTCATTTTAATAGTAGCCCATAAATCAAAACCATAAGGGGAGGGAAACATAAGGGTCAGACTGAGTCCAAAGGCCAGGCAGAACAGCTCTGTCTTGCAGGCCCTGTGAAAAGATGTCAAGTCCCGCAGGGCCCTAGTCTCTTGTGACACAGCATTCCACCAAGTTGGGGCCAGTACTGAAAAGGCCCTGGCCGTAGTTGAGACCAATCTAACCACCTTGCGGCTTGGGACCTCCAAAGTGTTGTTATTTGTGGACCTTAAGGTCCTCCGTGGGGCATACCAGGAGAGGCGGTCCCGTAGGTACGAGGGTGATGGAATATAGACAAAGCAGGCAAGCCACCATGAAAGGTGGAAGAACAAAGCTTGATGACTGCCCGCCACAAGATATAGCCAGGCTTTTGCAATAAACTCACAGAGGGAAGGCACCGAAGCTGCCTCTCCAGGCATCCTCTACCTGGGGGTGTCAGAGGAGGTTTCACAGCAGCACCTAAGTCCTGACTGGCTCTTGCCCCTGCCACCCCAGGAGTAATTGTGATGCAGGAACAGGTTCATCAATCAATGGGGAACCAGGCTGAGGCCAGCTCCTCATTGATTCCCAGGGCGCTTTATCTTGACTTGTGCTGCGCCTCAAATGCAATAATCCACGGCTTCCTGACATTTCGATGGGAGGAATCGGGTCTAACTGCAGGCAGGAGTGACAGAGCCACCGCAAGGCAGCATCAGAGCAGTGGCCTTTAAGATCCCAGCCTTGGCCCCAGCCCAGCCTGTAGTGAGATCAGCCAGAGAAAGAAGGGGGTTGATGTGGTTGAGACGTCCAGGCTCAGATGGGGCTCTAGCAGCACCGAAATGTCTCAAAATGAGAACATGTGGCTGGCTGGGAGGGGAAACAAAAGGACCCCTGAGGCTAAGAAAGTTAAATTAACAGATACCCAGGAAAGGGCATCGTTAGCGTTGCCATCCTGGCTCCTCTGCTATGTCCTTCTGGCATTACCAGGTGAAGACTTTTAAAAAGAAAATTCTCCCAGGCCTTTCAGGAAACTTTGATCTTGGTGTTTCAAAATACTGCTTAAATGAGGTTCCTCCCTGCCAGCCCCGGTAAGCTATAAAAAGTGCTCACTGCAATATATTTTTTAATGTTGCCATTTGTTGTTTTATGATGCTGTGTCTTAGCATAGGCACATATAATTGTAGAAATGGAAAGAACCACAAGGGTTCTCTAGTCAAATCCCCTGCAATGCAGGATTTATTTATTTTTGCCGCATGAGGGACTTGAACCCACAACCCTGAGATTAAGAGTCTCATGCTTCTACCGACTGAGCTAGCATGAGACTCTTAAACTCATGAGTTCGAGTCCCACATTGGGAAAACATTCTTGCAATGCATGGGGTTGGACTAGATGACCCTCATGGTCCCTTCCAGCTCTAGAATTTTTATGATTGTTTTATGTTTGTGAGCAATGTTATTTAGATGGCCTATAACTACTGCAAAGGAGAGCCAGATGGACAGAAAACCTGGCAAGGGGAGGACTGCATTTGCTTTTGTAAGCAAGGTTATTTATTTATTGTAACTTTTGCATCCCACTTTTTCTCTACAGAGCTCAAGGTAGCACAAACATTTCTCCTCCCTCTCTCTGTTTTATTCTCACAACAACCCTGTGAGGTCCTAGTCCAAAACTCTAACCATTAGGCCACCCTGGCTCTCAATATCATTAGTCCGCAGTTCCACACGAGACTAGAAACGGCACAAAGCATGGTTATTACGTACAAAATCCATTGTCGCAAGACTCCCAGCTTTTGATTGTTTTAAGCTAGCCGCTTAGCTGCTCCCCCCTATGGATTGGAAGAGAGGCTTGATAGAATGCAGATCTGCTAAATGCAAAAAGCCCAATGGGCAGCTGACTGTTTTCGGTTGCTCAGAGAAAGGAGTGGAGCTTCAGTGCCTTGTGCTGTTCCTCGTCCCTCCCTGTGACTAGCAGAAACAGAATACATTATGCAAAATAAGAAAAAAAAAAAAGCATGCAAATATGCAAAATCTGCATTATGCATGCAAGCGGCTGTATCCCTATCCATGGCACAACATTCCGATTTTCTTTCTTATATATAAAGTTGATGCACCACTGTGATCGACAGCATGCATTTAAAGCACATATGATGCACAGTTACAGCGCATGACTTCCCACAATTCTCAGCTCCCTTAACAGGCGGCAGTTCCCATGATTCTTTGGGGGAAGTCATGTGCTTTTAATGCATGGAGTAGATTGGGCAGTACTGTGCTATGATCAAGAATAGTTTAATTAACAGAAAGACTGCCTCACAGAAAGTATCTGTGGCATCCAAAAATGTGTGCCTAACTAGAAGGTGCAGCCAGGCATGAAACAAATCCAGCTATCAATCACATGTTCCCATCCATCCCTCAAGGTTCACCCCATCCAATGTCCTGCTGCCTCTTCCTGTCTTCCCATTGGCTATGCTAGATGCAGCCCTCATGGCTGAAGTACTACCACAATACGAGAGCAAAGGATAATAGAATCATAGCATTGTAGCATTGGAAGTTCCAACCCCCTGCAAGGCAGGAATATTTTGCCCAATGCAGGACTCGAACCCACAACCGTGAGATTAAGAACCTCATGATCTGCCAGCTGAGCTACAGCTGCAAGCACCAAGCCAAGAGCCTTGGAAACAGGAATCCCATGTCAGCAATCTGTTGACATCAGCAAACCTCTCAGAATCCTTTCTTGAGAAGCCACTTTTGGGAGAGAGATGAATAACAGGAAAAGCCACTTTGGGGAAGGGGGCAAACCACATTAAAAGGCAGGTGAAATTTTAGAGTGTGTTAGCCAGAGCAACTGAGGTAAAAGGTGCAGGCTGGAGCATCAGCCTCAGCAAGAAAAGCATCTATGTTCTGTGTATGGTATTTATTTGTTTAAATTAAACGTTTTATTATCTAAGCTGTGATAAGGGCCCCCAAGGTGGATGCACAAAAAGAAAACAGAGACGGAAAATGCAGTTTAAATTAACAAAACACTAAAACCCAGAAAGAACAAAAAGGTGGTTTTACTCAGGAGAGATTTATTTAAATTAATGGACCTTCATCCTGTTCACTCATTTTAATGAGGAGATGGTGGTCGGTGGGGCTGCACTGATCTCTCCGCTTCCGAACACCTCACATCTCTGCCGCTGACTGAGAGGGGAACGGGCAAAGCAGAGGGGATTTTGGCACAGTGCAGCTGCAGTGCTAGAAGTGTCTGATCGGCCGTTACCGGGTGGTGGTGCAGCTGTGCTCCCAGGTGAGACACTAAATAGATCCTCAGGGTTAGTTAGTCAAGCATGGATGAATGGGTTGAAAATGAAGAGCAACCTACCTCCTCGGCCCTCGCTGTCTGCTGGCTTCACTTGGATTGGGCGGTTCATCTGTCAAACAAAACACAGGCACCCTTGGTTAGAGTCTAGCCATCCAGTACTCCTCACATCAGCTTAGCTGGTTAGTCAGAAGCCTAGTGATTCGGCGGAAGCAATCAGAGGATGCTCAAAATGAAAGGGATGGGAGGTTGCCTGCTCTCAGTGGGGTTACAGTCCCTGCAAAGGAGAAGGCACACAGCTTGTCTCTTGAGGCTCAGGTGGTCTCAGTGGCACAGAGCATCTTCCATCAGCTTGGGCTGGTGGCCCAGTTGCACCCCTGTCTGGGCAAGGGTAGCCTAACAACTGTTGACTATGCTCTAGTAGTCTCTAGGTTAGATTACTGCAATGCATTGTACACAGTGCTGCCTCTAAAGACCATTTGGAAACTTCAGCTGGTGCAGAATTCAGCAACCAGGTTGTTTACTGGGGCAAGATGGTTTGATGATACAGTGGTACCTCGGGTTACATACGCTTCAGGTTACATATGCTTCAGGTTACACACTCCGCTAACCCAGAAATAGTGCTTCAGGTTAAGAACTTTGCTTCAGGATGAGAACAGAAATTGGGCAGCAGCAGGAGGCCCCATTAGCTAAAGTGGTGCTTCAGGTTAAGAACAGTTTCAGGTTAAGAACGGACCTCCGGAACGAATTAAGTACTTAACCTGAGGTACCACTGTACTACACTGATCCTGGTGTGACTGCGCTGGCTGCCGATTAGTTTCGGGTCCCAATTCAAAGTGCTGGTTTTCACTTATAAAGCCTTAACACAGCTCAGGATCGCAATACCCCCAGGGCCACCTCTCCCCATAGAGCCAGCCTGGACCCTGCAATCACCATCTGAGGCCATTCTTTGTGTGCCTCTTACGCAAGAGGTTTCTTGAGAGACAATGGAGTGTGCCTCTGGGGGGTGAAGTCAAACCGCTGTGTTAGCAGCAATGAAGTGACCTCCCTGGGGCGCAAGCCTGGGTAGTGTGTATGGAGGTCCTGGGCTGTTCAGACCGCAAGACCCACCCCCCTCGGCCTTGTTGACGTGGTCCAAAGGAAAGCAGAGCAAAAAGTTTGGCGGCAGATGTTGCCAGAAGGAGGCATACAAGGTGCTGTCAAACAGCCTTAGGAACTCCAATCCAGGTACCGTAGTTTTCGCTCTATAAGACGCACTTTTCCCCTCCTAAAAAGTAAGGGGAAATGTGTGTGTGTGTGTTATGGAGCGAATGCAGGCTTGCAGCTTTCGCTGAAGCCAGGAGAGCAAAAGGGATCGATCCCTCTTGCTTTCCTGGCTTCGCTTCGCTGGAGAGCCTCTGCACAGCTTTCCCTCTCTCGCAGCGCCCCTTCAGCGAAGTGGGAGGAGAAACGGAGCCCCTTCCGTTTCTCCTCCCGCTTTGCTGGAGAGGCACCGCGCAGAGAGGGAGAGAACATTTTTTTTCTTGTTCTCCTCCTCTAAAACTAGGTGTGTCTTATGGTCGGGTGCATCTTATAGAGCGAAAAATACGGTATGTGTAGGGTTTACTCTTTCGTCTTTTCTTCTCCTGAAGATACCGCACAATGGAGGATCAGAGTTTTCCTTCTCCTACATGGGCTACCTTCTCAGGTTGATGAACCCCATCCACCCCTCTTTTTTCTCTACGGCACTTGTGGTATCTGCCTTCTTGACCGTCGGATGGTCTCATCTGCTCCATCCGCCGGAGCCTGCCTTTGCATGTACCCAGATATCATTATCACAGAGGCAGCAGCCATAGATGGGAACTACAGTGGTACCTTGGGTTACATACAGTTCAGGTTACATACGCTTCAGGTTACAAACTCTGCTAATCCAGAAATAGTGCTGGATTAAGAACTTTGCTTCAGGATGAGAACAGAAATCGTGCTCTGGCAGCGCAGCAGCAGCGGGAGGCCCCTTTAGCTAAAGTGGTGCTTCAGGTTAAGAGCAGTTTCAGGTTAAGAACGGACCTCCGGAACGAATTAAGTACTTAACCTGAGGTACCACTGTACAGAGTTACATGGAGTGGGGAAAATGGAGCGGTGTATTCGGGGAAAGGGCATGGGTGCCTAGCTGGAATGCCAAACAGCATGACACCACTGCAACATTTTGTTGCAGGGTTCCACTTGTCCATTCTAAGCCGCAGACTAAGGAGGCGGGATTGCAGTGAACGAGAAAAAGAGGAATGCAGCAGTTACATCTTGGAACGGCAAATGAGGAGTAACAGGAATGCCTGCACAAGTCCCCAGGGCACCACAGCATACCAACAGTATTGTTTCCAAAGTCTTCTCCATCGCTCTGGATTTTCCAAAACGGCTGCAGCCCTCCTTCCTTGCCTCCCAGAGCCACCTGACCACTCTCCTCCTGCCAATCAATCTTGCTAATTGATTTGCGTATTAGGAGAAGTTGTTGATGCCATTTGATGGCTATTAAAGTCGATTAAAGCTCCTTTGCCTCATCAGGATGACAGATGAAAGGATGCTGATGTATCCAATCATTCATCTCCGCACCCCCACCCCCGACTGCCTCGCTGGACAGGCGGGGGGACACACAAATATCGCAACTGCATACATCCCCAACTTGCTGAGCTCTCTGCAGGGGAACTTCTGCAGGGGAAAGCTGCAAGTCATCTGGATCGGCCATCCTGAAGATTGAAATGCCATTTGAATCTTCCAGGGGACCAGGAACTCAACCACGTGTATAGCTTCTGTTTGCCTTTGGATTTCCAAGTGAGCGTGCAAAGGTAAATTTGCGATAAGACGGCCACAGCATCTAGAAACCAGGAACTATTGGCAGTAAAAGGATGTTTGTTCTCCTTCCTTAAGAGGTCCCTATAGCTAAATCAATTCTTCTGTTTGCTTGTTTATGCAATGCAACCATGAGCCATAAATGGCATAGTGCCTGGACACAGCCTGGTTTGGTTCTTCCTCCGATTCCTGGTCCACACATACGTCAGATGCAAGAAATCCTCGTCTGTACACAGAGTTAGGCCTTCTCATTTTAGGGGGTGAAACTTAATTTTTGCAAATTTCTTCTGTGAGGGGGGTTTTAAAAATAAGTTTTAGGCTGTGAGGAATACAAAACTGCTATTATTTTGTGACTGGACAACATTTAACTCGGTAAGTCTAAGTCTGGTGAAGAAATACCTTCTGAAAATGTCAGGTAATGCTAAATAATAATAATAATAATAATAATAATAATAATAATAATAATAATATAATAATAATAATTGCAAGTACTTTGTGATCATTCTTAACAATTTCTATGCAATTTGTCACATGTTTTACTTACTAGGCATAACTAAATTATATTAATTGAACCCAAATATCTTTTGGATTCCCAAGTCATGTTGCAACATTTTGGAACCCCTCATTTTTGGAATGTGAAAGTTGCAAAATTCAACATGCCCACAGTGATCAATAATGGGTAACACAGATCACGCCTGTGATGTACTTTTAAAGCACTTTCATACCACTTCAAGGGCCACGGCTTCCTCCCAAAGAATCCTGGGAACTGTAGGTTGCTGAGGATGCTGAAAGTTGTTAGGAGACTCTTAACAAACTACACTTCCCAGGATCCTTTGTGTGTGGGGGGGAGCCATGACTCTTACGGTAGTATGAAAAGCTTTAAATGTTATGGTTAGGATGTGATCCAAGTGACCCTTTCACTATGGAACGGTCTAGTATAGAGCCCATATTTGGGGACAAGGTTTGTGAATGTGCGAGGTTTGTTTACAGTGCCACCCACCCTATGCTTGGGAAACTTGTGGGGCTTGAGGTCTTTAAAAAAAAAGGATAAAAAATAAAAGACCAAGAAAGAAAAGGTGAAATCTTGCTATCGTCTCCAGCATTTACAGGATGAACCAAGGCAGGGCAACTTGGAAGGAAGTCACGCTGTGTTCCTTTCCCAGCTTGTTCAGGATTGCAGCCTTAACATAGCTTTTCTGGCAGGGATTTGGGCAGGCTGTGGCAGTGCTAAATTAACATCTCTATTTCTTGCTTTCTTGATAGCAATATTTTTTAACAGAATATATTATCTGCTGTTAGCAGTGTTCTTTTCTCATATGATTTTTTTTAAAAAACTGTTGAATACTGTTAGACCCTGCCCTGAGGGTCTATGCACACACACACACACACACACACACACACACAAAAACACATGTTGGGTTGAGCTAATGATCCTTAATGAAATAAACAGGTATTAATTTAGGGAGGTCACCTTTTTGGCTCCACTGGCCACAGCACTCTCAGGTTCGGCCCTGAGGCATAGCTGTCAACTTTTCCCTTTTCTTGCGAGGAATCCTATTCGGAATAAGGGAATTTTTCTTTTAAAAAGGGAAATGTAGACAGCTATGCCCTAAGGACCAAATTTGACAGGTGAGTGGGGGCAATCATATGTTGTCATTATGATATCAAATGACTGATAGGTGGGGAGATCTCCCCACACTCCCCCTTAAAGCTCAGATGTCGGAGATTTAAAGGGGGACACAGGGAAACTCCCAAAGGGTTTAAGACAGCTCAATTGTGCCTGTATCAGACCCCAAACTGCTTCCCAGGTGCTTAAAGAAAGGGTGGGGAGGCTGCTTCAAATAGCACTTTTGCAAAGCATTTTAAGACAGAATCTATACTCTTGTTGGGAGCAAGGAAACTGTCTTAAAGCTGCAAAGCACTCTTTGAAGCAGCCCCCCTCCTTGTGGTGTTTAGGCTGCTTCAAACAGTGCTTTGCAGCTTTCAGCCATTGCCTGCACTTCTGTCTGAGCCTATGGAGACTCAGATAAGAGTGCGGAGATGGACTTAAAGCGCTTTGCAAAAGCACCCTTTGAAACAGCCTCCCTGCTCCTTTAAGTGGGTGAAGGGGCAGAAGTGGAGGTGGAAGATTCCCATGCACACACTGCCACCATACACTGCTCCCTTAAAGGGATGAGGCATCTTCAAAGGGCACCTTTGTTCTGCTTCTCCTCTAAACAGGTGGGCAATAGCAGTGAGGGGCGGGGATAAGGTAGCTCCCCCCTTGTTTAAAGGAGAAAGGAACAGGCTTTAATCCTCATACTGATGACTATAGAGGAAATCCTGCTGACATCTGTTGATGGGCAGGTGGGCCTGTTTCTTCAGGAAACTGGACTCGTGAGGCAAACTGGACTGGCTAGCAGACAAAGATTGGCTTGTGGGTGGAGGCACCCCACCCCTTATTTAGGGCAATGTAGAGCTCATTCTAAACAAGACACATGCATGACCGCTGCCAAAACTGCTATACAAGTGAGTCTGGCAACAAAATGTTGCAGCGTGGAGTTACCCAGTTCATTGTTTCTGCCAATCAGTAAGCCACACCCTCTTCCAGAGTCCCCTATTGTGCCACTACCCCAGTTTTCAGCCCCCCAACCGCCACAACAGATGCACAACCTTTCAGGCCACTGAGCATGCTCAGTCTTAATTTGGCTGTTCTGGGACTTTCTCCCCACGCCACTTTGGAGGTTTTTATTTTTGTTTTTTGTAGTTTAGCAAACTTTGGGGTTTCCCAGGCTATGCCAACACAGTGGTACTTCGGGTTACATACGCTTCAGGTTACATACACTTCAGGTTACATACTCCGCTAACCCAGAAATAGTACCTCGGGTTAAGAACTTTGCTTCAGGATGAGAACTGAAATCGTGCTCCAGCGGTGCGGTAGCAGCAGGAGGCCCCATTAGCTAAAGTGGTGCTTCAGGTTAAGAACAGTTTCAGGTTAAGAACGGACCTCCGGAACGAATTAAGTACTTAACCTTAACTGTACCCCCCTCTTGTTTCTCAGTGGCCCCATTCCTGCTGCAGTTCTGTTGGCACACCTCACCTGAGCTTGCCATTAGGGGGGTTGATTGTTCCTGAAGGGACAAAGAAGGAGCGAAGCCCAGGATAGCAAGTGGAGACCAACTTTCCCTACTCCCCAGTAACTACTGCCTCTTAACACCCTGTGTCCCTGCGCACTGGGATGGCAGGCAAACCGACCAACAGAGGCATTCACCGCAAAGTTTGCTGCAAACTTCTCGTCCGCCGGAGACCAATGACAAATATTTCCTTTCAATTACCCCTGGTTCATAAAGCTAATGCTTGTTCCAAGCGACGGGCCGTATCTATCATTTCGCGGCCTGCCTCCTCACTACATTAGTTTTATGGCCCTGTGCCTGCGATGGGCACGTCGGATCCTGCCAGCGATAAGACGAGCAAATTAGTCAAACTGACACCGAGGGGAGTTTTTACGAGGGCGGGCTCCAGCCTGTCTCGTGCCACCGCTGCTCCTCGGCCAGGGAGCATTCAGAGTGCTAAGGTGGCCCCACTCACACTGGGGCGTGTGTGTCCCTGCATCACCCCTCCCTCCGGCCACCGACCGGCACTCGTGTGTTTGTGTGTGGCAAGGTTATATGTCAAGCCCTCTCCCCATGTCAGGGAGGGAAAGGACACTTTTACACACCCAGGCAGCATAATGGATGAGCATTTCCTGGGAAGCAGTCGAGAAAGACATGAACTCATCAAGACCCATTATGTAGGGGTCAGGGCATGCAAAACACTGACCTGGAATCGCCGTAAGAATCGGGGGTATGAAAACAACCAGCAAAAACACACACACTTGCTCCCACCCCACCCCAAGATCTGTTAAAGGTGGGGGTGGGGCAAGATTTTCAGAGGTGAGGCCACATTGAAAACAGATTCCTAGTTTTTCTCACTCTGAGACCAGAATAATATTAAATGTCCCCCAACTGCTTTGCCACAAACTTTTTTTATATATCTGGCAATATCATCAGGGCAGCCTGCTGAGCCCAAAGGATATTGCCATGTTTTGTACCAAGAGTCAAGTAAACACAAGAGTAATTTAATTTCCCACCTCAGTTTCCATTTCTTTCATTCCTTCTGAAAAAAATAAAAAGAGCCTAAACCAAACACATACAGTGGTACCTCGGGTTAAGAACTTAATTCGTTCTGGAGGTCCATTCTTAACCTGAAACTGTTCTTAACCTGAAGCACCACTTTAGCTAATTGGGCCTCCTGCTGCCACCACTCCTCCGCTGTGCGATTTCTGTTCTCATCCTGAAGCAAAGTTCTTAACCTGAGGTACTATTTCTGGGTTAGCAGAGTCTGTAACCTGAAGCATCTGTAACCTGAAGCATCTGTAACCCAAGGTACCACTGTACAAACTGTAGACAAATCCCACCCCCCGCTATGTTTTGAAATCCTTACAAAAACAACATTTTGGCATCTCAAGCTAGAAAAGGCTCTGGCTTACCAAGCCCAGCTTAGCCCCCAAGTTCTGGCGATCAGTAAGGCCTACGGGCCAGTACAAAAAAACCCACTGGTTCAGAGTGTGCTCTTTCCCGTCATGTACCAGTAGCATGCTATTTTCTTGAAAGGGAGGTCATTAGCATCCCTCATGCAATGGCAGTAGGTGGTGCCCAGGGGCATAGCAGAGGGCCGTAGACTTGGGCGCATTTAGATGGAGCACAAGCCAGGCGCCCACACACAGGGATCCCTGCCCTGCCTGCCACTGGAGTCTCTGGGCTCCAGAGCTTGGCCTTGCCTTGCCGCTGTGCCCCTGGCCTCCTCGCTGAATGGCTACCCCACCAGGGTTGGGGGGATGTGCTTGCCAAGGGCCATGTTGAATGGCTGGGCTCTCCCTTGTGTGGGTGGGCCGGCCGGCCGGCCGGTGAACCCTCTGTGTGCCCAGCAGCGGCAAGCATTGGGCTAGCACAGTGGGTTTTTGCCCAGTGCATGTGCCTACATGCGCATGTGTGCCCCGGGCACCAGCAAAGGACGCCACGCCACTGAGTGAAGGAAGCAATGCCCACTGGTGGCACCAGAACCAATGACAGGCAGAGCCAACTGGATATAGTTTTGCCCCCTCAATCCTCCTCACTGCTGAGTTCTTCAAGGGGCAACACTGAGAGGAGGAAGATGGAAGTCATGGCCACCCCTTGGACTGGTTGCAAGTCAGGCAAGCAAGGGCTGGCTGAGGGCTGGCTGCGGTTGGTGAGGCGATGTCTCATTCACCCCAATGGACCACCCTCCATCACCCTCATGGTCTCAACTCCTTCCTGTTCTATAACTGCCCTGAGTTGGTGCCCCACAGAATGTTAGGCCCAGTGAGATTTTCTTTCCCCTGTCACAGTGCAGGCCTGTCTGTTAGGGTGAGTTGAGCGCTGCCTCATCACCTCCAGTGTGCACTCAGCCAACCCCAGCTGGACAGAGGGGTGCAGCACCCTTAGAACTAGTTGGCTGTGCCTGTAATTGTCTCTGGTGCAACTTACTTTTGGGGCTCCCTGCTTCCCACTCCATCAGCCTCAATGGAGACCAGGCAACACCGCCTGTCAGCAAAAGATGTCAAGAGAGGGGGCAGCCCCTCTTGTGGCTCAAGCTATATGTGTGTGCTTGGGGAAGGGGAGGGCAAAACCCCTACCTGGGATCTCCCCCACCCTCTCCCTGGCACACTTATGCAAGTGGAGCACCATGTGGAGATGTAGCTAATGGTTAATCAGTAATAATTATTTCTCTCTGTGTTTGTTTCTCCAGCTCTTGTGTTCCCAGAGGATATTTTCCAAATCCTGTTGACAGAGATTACATTGGCAGCAAGATATAGTCCCCAGGAGGATGAGGCAGCCCGGCAGCCCTTTAGCAACACAAGACAGCACACTAAAGCACAGGGAGAATTCAGGTCTGCAAATCTGGATATATCCCACCACTGCTTTATATGGAGAAAAGCAATTGGTCCAGTTAGAGTTAGCTTCTATGTGACTGCACTTATGGCCACAACAAGAGACTCACACTGTTCTCTTTTCCCAACACCATTCTGTCTTTTAAAAGATTTAACATAGATAATGCAAACACTCTACAAGATGAAGATATACTGAACGAAGAAGCTGTGTAATCTTTTTTTAAAAAAATGGTACTCTATTTTAGTTTACTATTTACAAGTTTGTTCCTAAGTGTTCTCTACCAGTGGTTTCAGACTGCCGCTAATGCCATACTCCACCTCCCATAGAGGGAATACATTGCTAAAGTATGAGAAGGATTAAAAAAAGATAAAAAAGATGCAGATTTGCATGAAATTTGCATGGGTTAATTTATGTATATAAATGCAAATTGAGAAAGTAACTGTTGTGTAAGTAGAAATACAATACTTCTCGCCATAACGCAAAGACCGCGCCCAGGTGATCTGTGTGCCTTCTTAGTCTGCTGTTCAGGGTCCAGCTGCTGATGGGGAGCGTCAAGCCCCCTTCTCTCCTCTCAGAGTGTTCCTTCTCTTTAAGCCAACTTTCCCCAATCTGGTGCCCTCCAGATGCAGCTGAACCACAACTCCCATCATCCCTCTCAGTCAGCTATGATAGCTGGGGCTGATGGGAGTCAACCCAACACCATCCAAAGTCCCACCACTCAGGGAAGGGTGCTTGAAACCATACTTGGACAGGACAGTCCTTCAAACAGAGGACCTTCCAATAGAAGCCTGAGACACTGGGAGACTCTAAGGAAAATGACATTTCAAAAACTAAAGTTAGGCACTTTTAATGATTTGTTTCTCTCTTGTGTTCCAGTGGTCCAGTTTGCTTGTTTCCTCCCTCTCACGCTGATGGGCAGAGCCTGCCATTTTTCTTTGCCTGCCTATTTTTGCTTGTGCCTCTTGGGGTGTGGAGTTTGGGTGGTGCTCGTGTGTTGGACCCTGGATGCTGATTTTAGGATCCTCACCGGTGTTGGTAACATAACATATCGATTAACAAGATTAAGTACAGATCCATAGCTGACAACTTTTCCCTTTTCTTGCGAGGAATCCTATTTGGAATAAGGGAATTTCCCTTAAAAAAAGGAAAACGTTGACAGCTATGTACAGATCCTAGGCACAACTCTACAAAACAGACCTGTCTCTGGCCTCCTAAGACAGATGTCATGCTTGTGGGTTTGTGGAGGTGGCTGCCATTGTTATCTAGAACCCCAAAGTCCACCAACCAGACCCAGATGCAAAATAGGACTACTGAATTGGAGAATTCAGCCCAGAATTTTGAGGGGGTGAGCAGAGAATTCTGTTGAAAACATAAATGGGAGTGGAAATTGCTGTTGTTTGCTTATTTGTCCCATGTCTGGCACGGAAATCAATCCAGCAGATACGATTGGTATTTGCTGCTGCTGTTGCTTTCAGTTTGCAAATGATATATAGATGATTACATCCCCTCTCCCCAAATGCACTGTGTTTCCTTTGCTTTGAAACCCATGGGGCAGAATAGTAGAACGACCATGTAACTTTGGTAATTTACCTAATTAATTACATCTTATGCAATTTCATCACAGCAAACAGCAAGGTGGCTTGTGGTTGCTTCCATCTCTACAATTCGTTTCATTTTTGGGGGAGAGATCTAATACTTTTCAGATCTAATACTTTTCTAATACTTGCCTCACTTCTCAAATATGAGTGCTGTTGTTGTTTTTCTTCCTCTCCTTTCTTACCTCGGTGGAGGGGAAACTGGTCTTCCAGATGTAATTGGACTTCAACAACAGCAATCCAGCAACATCTGCAGGACCATGGGTTCCCCACCCCAGCTTAAAAGTGCCAGGGGGTGCACACCAAGCAGCCTGCATAACATCCCTCTGAGCAAAACACCCTGTGCTACATCATGACATGGAGTCCATTTCCTCGGATGCAAAGCTGAGCTCCATTGTAACGAGAAATGGAATTTTCTGCATCCAGACCTGGAAACAGAATACTTCTCAGTGACTCCATGCAGATTCAGTGCCCCTGTTATCCTTTGGAAATCAGCTGGTGTTGTGAACATACCCATGTAATATACGGGGTCTGTTTCTATTGTGATTTTATCCTGTGAAACGCCCTGAGACATGCAGGTATAGGGCGGTATACAATTTTTAATAGTAGTAGTAGTAAAGTAAGTGCAATTACAATTAGTATCGCTAGTTGGCGCTAATGATAATAGAGCTGTATAAGAGGGACCAAAGTAAAGTGTTCTTTGCTACTCAGCACTCCTAAGAGTGTGCGTCTGAGCCTTCTTGCACAGCAACCACGACACAAAACTGCAATCCCTATACCTTCCCTTTCCGGAGGAGGCAGCACACAAAGTCTTGGAGCTCTTAGTCTCAGGCAATCATGAATATACTGATGCAACAAGTCGGACTGGTTTTTGCCCTTCACCTGGAATAGGTTAAATTACATTGGGATAAACAGAGGAGACTGGTAGCCGATTGGTAGTGCTAGCACCCCAATAAAGCTCTGTCCAATGGGTCCTTCCTGTGCCTGGGACAGCCCTAGTGGCTCTGGGCACCTTGCCAGTCTCCTAATGGCCTGCTGTGGCTGGAGAGCATTAATGGCGGTTGCGCATCCTCAATGCATGCTCTTCTAACCTGCCTGTCATGTGGGCCTCTGCAGATCTGTATAGCCCTGCAGGAAATGAGATAAATTGCTCTCAAATGAGCTAACACCATGCAACATACCGTACTTTCCAAGGCTAACACTATCCATCTTCCCTCTTGCTGTGCCACAGCAATGGGAAGGCAAAGAGGGGTCCAAAATGGGCAGTTCCCAGATAGCTTCCCAAATGTACCCAAGCAACTCCTGACTGATGGCAGGCCAATCTACTGCGCTTGCGAGGAAAAGTAGCGATAAAGGGGCTTCAGACGTATCCATAGCCTTTTACTCCAGATGGGTTTGGGCTAGAATCCAGTGGAGGCTGGTCCTCTGGAGTGAATGAGGCCCTGCTCCACCAACACCAGTCTACCATCAGCCAGCCTTCACTGGCCTGCCTTCTCCAATTCAGCGGATCACACTGCTTCCCCCTCCTTAGTCTCAGTGTTGCCCTCGGAAGAGCCTCTCCAGATTCACCACCACCCAGGGGCGTAGCGTGGACAGGGCCACAGGGGCAGTTGCCCTGGGCACAAAGTTCTTAGGGACACAAGATTTCAGAAGCGAAAAAGAGAAAGTAATAAAAAATTAAAAAATAGTGTGCCATCCCTCCCACACAGAAAATCTCCCAATGTTTGTATGGGCAGACGGAGGAGCAGATTTGGGAGACGGGCAGTTGCTAGGGTGCCTTCTGCACGGGCTTTAGAAAGATACCCATTCCCACGCGCTCTGGCACCCGTCACGGCGTCCCGTTGCGCCAGAAGCAGTTTAGTCATGCTGGCCACATGACCTGTCTGTGGCCGGCTCCCTCGGCAGTAAGATGAGTGCCACAACCCCATAGTTGCCTTCGACTGGACTTAACCGTCCAGGGTTCCTTTAGCTTTACCTTTTTACCTGCTCCCGACCAATCCCCAGGTTCATTCTCCGCTGTACTTGATGCTCACAGGGTACTGCGGCTGCCTCTCAGGTAGGTCCCTGAGCTATTGCCCCTTTGTTCCATGCTATCAGCCAGCAGTGCTGAGGAAGCTTGGCTTGCCCAGGTGCTGCCACCACAACATCGGAGTGCATCCAGCAATATCTCATTGGTGCAATAATAGCGCAATAGTGGTAAATCTTTTACTGACGAACCATGCATCATTCTGCTTTGTTAGTTGTTCTGTAATACTTCCCCAGTGTCACAGCTCCACAACCATCTGTAGGTTCACTCTTGAACTACAGTGCAACAGAAGCAAGACCCCCCCTCCCAACAGAAAGAATGTTCCAACAGAATGTTCCAACAGAAAGAACTCTTTCGACCCTGAATCCCTATTGCCTTGAAGACACAAAAGACAAAGGCCACCTCATCTGGGTTCCTTGGCCATTGTTTGCCGAAGCTGATTGGTTATGTGTTTTTATATTCCCACCCCCCAATCCCAGGGCCCATGAAGTATTGAACAATAAATTATAGTACAATAAAGAAAGAAGCACAAAAGTAAAACAATTCTTCTAAGATCGGCAAAACACAACGGTGGAAAATAAATACACAAAATCAGAGGATAAGCATGCCAACATCTTTTACCACCAAAAGCAGTATGGAAAAACATCAGCTTTACTAGTTGTTGAAAAGCAGAGCGGGCGTCAGCTCCCTAAGAAGCAAATTCCAGAGCCTTGGTGAAGATCCTGTCTTGGTTGATATCCCTATATGCATCTCTTTGTCTTAATCAAAGCCTGTCCCTGCTGTGAACCTGATTTCTATGACAATCACCACCTCCTGTATATCCCACTTCCCCTCTAAAGGACTTGTGGTTCTCCCACTCTACATTTTGCTCTCACAACAACCCTGTAAGGTAGGTTAGGCAAAGAGATCATGAGTGGCCAAAGGTCATCTGGTGAGCTTCATGGCTAAGTGGGGATTTGAACCCTCCCAGGTCCTAGTCCAATCATACTGGCTCATTCTAGCTCCCTGATGTGATCATTTACTTTGCTGTTCACATGCCCCGACAGACTCACAGGCTGCAATCCTACACCTACTTTGCCTGTGAATAAGCCCCAATGAACTCAATGGAGCTTACTTTTGATCAGATAAGTTGAGGATTGCACAGAGCCACATATCAAAGACACATGGGACATTTTACACCATTCCCTTCCAAATACACTGCAGCCCACTGCTTGGGTATTACCACCCACCTCCCCACCAAGCCTGCTCCTAGGTAGGGATGGGGAAGAAATTTGATTTGGTTCGTATTTAAAGGTGACTCTTCCACAATCACACTTTCCAAAACAATATGCAAACCTAAATACTCCCCTCTTTCAAATATTCACACTTCACTGAATTTTGCAGTGCCAAGAAATGTGTACAAAAAAATGTGTACAAAATGTGTACTGGGATAAAATGTGTGCAAGGATGCATGCATCACTGGAAATAGCATACAAAATTGCATCGTATCAGGGGAAGTTGTTTTAGAGAAATGTGAATATTAGACATGCATTTTTGCCTAATATTCACATTAAGAGAAATGTGCATTGCAATCCTGGTGAATTTTCATGAGGACTGAAAAGAAAATCGCATTGGAATCCTGGTGAATTTTCATGAATAGAAAATGGCAAACTGATGGGGAAATGTGGGGAAATGAAAAACTCTGAAAAACCAAAATGGACAGATCCACCCATCCGTACAGTTCGTTGTCCTCCCTTCATTCAGAAGGATGCCTGAAACCCAGCAAAATCCCAGTGAAACCCAGAGAAATCCTGGCCCTACAGAATGTACCAGAAACCAGGGCAGGAGCCCCACAGAACTTTGCACAACTGACATCACAATTCTGAAAAGAACCCTATTTTATTAGAACCGAAACCGCTCCCCCAGCAGGTCGTTTGCCCACTGAACAGAAGGCTTCCAATTTTGTCACACAAGAAGAATGCTGCTTGTTGTGTTTGTAGGCACATAACACAGGCACATCGAGGGGATGTCACTTCTTTTGTTGTACACACACCAAGGGGACGTGGCTCTTTGCTGTTTCATTGTTCCTTCTGCTGAACCTACCGAGCAATTTCATGCTTTGTCGCCTGCCCTCTCTCTCCCCCCCTCTCTCTCCCCCCACACTTTATCCTCCCTCCCCATCCTACAATCACTACAATTATATCCGTTGCTCTGGCAACAGCCAGTGCTTCCCTGGCGTTGCCATGGAGACGTGCCGTGTGCTTGATAAGGGTAGCCATGGCAACCGGGGAGGCAAGCCACAGATGAACAATTTACTTTGTGAGCTGATTATAATTGCGGGGGTCCTCGGGCGGAGTCGGGGGGTAACGGGGTCCAGGAAGGCGCAGGTGGAGTGGGAAAAGTGTGCCGAGAATTATGGTCCAGATTACGCCGGGTGTCCCTTCAGCTGCACAATGCATAGTCAGCGGCCAATAAACACACAGTGGAAGGGAAATCATAATAATCAGCTGGACCAAGCAAGCTGCCCAGGACGGCAAGCCGTATTGTGTAGGATTTTAGTTGCTGCAAGAGATGGAAAAGGCGTTGCCTTGCCCAGGAGTTGTTTAACAGCCTTTTCACTCCCGGCGAAGCTGCTTTATACAGAGACAGGCCATTGAATTATCCAGCTCAGGATTATTTTTAACTAATAATTTATTTTTATTCCTATTTAGCTTAAATCCTGCCACTTCCCCAAAATTCTGATTTTTTTCTATTACTTTAGGGAGTGATGTTTTAGGTTCTTCCACTGTTATCACTAGGTCATCTGCATACGCTTTTAACTTGAATTCACTTTTCCCAGTTTTTACACCTGTAATCTCTTTATTTGCTCTGTGTTTTTATGGCACATAAAAAAAACATAAGACTGGCAGCAACTCTTGAGGGTCTGAGGCAGGAGTCTTTTCTCATCCCTACCTGGAGGTGCCAGGATTTGAACCTGGGTCCTTATGCATGCAAAGCAAAGGTGCTCCACCCACTGAGCTAGGGCCCTTCCGCAAGATTTCATGGGGCAAGTGGGGGTGTAAATGTATACGAGAAAGACTAAACAAATTAGTGCACGCAGTCCTGCCAACAAAGAAGAATATGCAGTGTGGGGAGGGGAGAATAGGAACCTGGTCAGCTGCTTTCTGGTGTCAACAAGGGATTGCAGTAGTGATGGAAAAAGACATTAAAGGAGTGTAAGGGTGGTCCAACCCACAGCCCAAGGGCTGCATGTGGCCCACAAAGCCTTTTCTAGCGGCCCTCGGCAACATTCAAGAAAAAACATCTTAAAGCCTTTTTTAAAAAAATTGTGTGTCATGCATTGTTAGCAAAAGCACATGCAATCTGTGTATTGGATTTGTTTAATAATTTAATATGTTACGTCTCTTGTGTATTTAATTATATATATTTAAATATATTAATTGTGCATATTAAATGATGTTAAGTACATTGTGAACACTTTAATTCAGCACGCACATTATCTGTGTGTAACTAGGGATGGGAGATGGGAAGAGAAATTAGATTTAGTTCACATTTAAAGGAAAACCTAACAAATCCACACTTTCTGAAATAATAATAAGCAAACTGAAATAAAGCTGACCTTCAAAATTTTCCAGTGTGTAATGTGTACAAAAATGTGTATACTAGAGACAAGTGTGCATGAAAACATATAGATCACTGGGAAAAGTATGAAAAATGCATTATATTAGGGAAACTGCATTGCAAAAAAATGTGTTTATTAGACAAAATTGCATAAAAGCATGTGTATATTGGTGGGGAGAATTGCAATTTAAATAAATAAATAAATCCTCAAACTGATGTTGAAATGTGGAGAACTTAACTTAAGATTGAAGAAATGAGAAACTCTGGGAAACCAAAACAGACAGACTTGCCCATCCTCAGATGCAAATGTTGCTAGGTTTATCGAGGGTGCAATGAGATTAAGGGCCACTATCTGAACGATAATCTTGGTCATTTGATTGCCCTTTTTACCCATTGCTGTCGTTTTATTTGTATATATTGCTTGTTTTATGTTGCCATGGCCATTGGCTAATGCGAATAATACACACACACACACACACACACACACACACGACCCCAGAAAGTCAAAGATGTACAGAGACTTTCAGGGCAAATTAAAACACAAACAGCAAAGTGTAATATGAACATTAAGGCAGGGGTGGGTAGGGTTGAATGGCAGGATATTCAGCTCATTGCACTGATTTGTACAAGTAAGATGGCTTTGTGTATGTGGATATGGGGCACACAGCTCCCAGCCTTGAGCGAGTGCCTTGACTGTGGTTGACAGAGCAAAAGCACAGCTGAAAGGGGAGTGGACAGGGAGCCTCACACAATAAGGTGGATGAATGTGTGATACCTTGTAGGCGGAGCCTCCTTTCCAGATGGTGATATCATCTTGGCATCCGCTCACAATGAGCTTATCCTTCCATGAATACATACAGTATATACAAACTGAATCCTAGCCACGGAAGCAGATTCCATTACAGTGGTACCTCGGGTTACAGACGCTTCAGGTTACAGATTCTGCTAACCCAGAAATAGTACCTCGGGTTAAGAACTTTGCTTCAGGATAAGAACAGAAATCATGCGTCAGCAGTGGGAGGCCGCATTAGCTAAAGTGGTGCTTCAGGTTAAGAACAGTTTAAGAACGGACCTCCGGAATGAATTAAGTTCTTAACCCGAGGTACCACTGTATTAACCCTTTCCCAAACTAGCACCTCGCCGGTATCCAGTGCGATTCTATGTGTGTTTACTCAGAGATCAATTTGACTGTGGTCAATGGATCCCAAGTTGAGGATGACAACTTTCAGTCAATCGCTGAAAGTGCTGGCAGGGAATCAGTGGCAAAGACATGCCAGGCTAAGAACAGCAACGTAAGGAACTAGATTGGTACCTCGGGTTACATACGCTTCAGGTTACAGACTCTGCTAACCCAGAAATATTACATCAGGTTAAGAACTTTGCTTCAGGATGAGAACAGAAATTGTGCTCCGGTGGCGCGGCAGCAGCGGGAGGCCCCATTAGCTAAACTGGTGCTTTAGGTTAAGAACAGTTTCAGGTTAAGTACGGACCTCTGGAACAAATTAAGTACTTAACCCGAGGTACCACTGTATAGAGAAACATTTCTGGAAACTAAATGGTGTGGGTGTCACAAGTTACCTCTTAGTGTGGCAAATTCACTGTCATATTACGATTTGACCCTCTCAAGTTGGTTGTAGTCTTACATACTTACCTTGAAGTCAGCCTCGTTGAAAAGAACGGGGCCTATTTCTGATGCCATTTGTCTTCCAAGTTATTTTCTTTGAAACACATCCTTGCATTTGCCATGGCAAAGCAAGATAGCAATTTGCCCTGGTGTGGTGAATGCCATCTCGTAATACAGTCGTACCTTGGATCCCGAACGCCCTGGAACTTGGACGTTTTGGCTCCCGAACACCGCAAAGCCAGAAGTGATTGTTCCAGTTTGCAAGTGTTCTTTTGGAACCCAAATGTCCAAGGGGCTTCCATGGCTTCTGGTTGGCTGCAGGAGCTTCCTGCAGCCAATCTGAAGCCGTGATTTGGTTTTTGAACGCTTTGGAAGTCGAACGGACTTCTGGAACGGATTCCATTTGACTTCCAAGGTTGAAGCAAGTTCTGATTATTTTTTTACCACAGCTACCTTGGGAACAAGCCCAAATCCTAGATATGTACCTGGATGAACCAGAACCAAATATCTTGTGAGATCATGTGGACATCTGGATTGGGGCTTTCATGTAATCCATGTCTCAGAAACACCACAGAAGCAGTGTAAGGAAGGCTTAAAGTTCTCTCTTTGAGGCTCAGGATTACAAAAGGTCTGTGTAGGGAGCTAAAAACTGGAGATTCGGTTTCTCAGTGTGCTGATCTGATGCTGGGATAGGGAGGCCTGGGGAATTTTAAAAGCTACTGGGGGGAATTTCAGGTAAAGACAAATTTATTCCAAAGGAGAAGCTGTCAGAGAACAACAATTCTTGTTACAAAGATGCTACATTAAACAGCCATGCAAATCTCAAATTTTGTTCTTGCTTTCATGGTTTGGGAGAACTTGAGATACTAAATTCCAAAAGGAAAGTGGGTTCAAATTCTGACAAAAATTTCCACAAAACTATAAATTTGTGTGCTTGTACACCAAATGCTGCCAACTTGGTGCCTTTCAGATGTTTTTGGTCTTCAACTGCTGTTAGCTGGGAATTGTAGCACAAAACACCTGGAGGGCACCAGGTTGGCAAAGGGTGTTTTGCACCAACGTAACATTGATCCACTGAAAAATGTCACCTGATTTTGTGTGGGTTAAGGAAGATTCCTGGTTGTGGAGGGCAGGGAAACAGGCTTTTGTTTTTTAAGAAAAGAAAGCAAATGACAGCAACTCCTGAAAGCACATTTAAAGCTCTCTACAACCCTCAATGCAGAAATATGCTTCTATTTAGCATTTATTTTGTTGCATGCTCTAGTTTGCGTATTGTTTCGGAACATGTGACTTGGATAGGGTAATGGAGCAAAGTAATCAGCCTTCTACAATAGCTTCTCCTTCTTTCTTGCTTTGGGGCCCCCTCTCCTTTACTGCACAGATTTCCTTCTGGGAAATGTTCAGAGTGGGTAAGACATGTAGCGATTCTTCTGCTTCCTGCTTGGGTGGCCAAAGATATCTGCGTTTGCATGTTGGGAGTGAAATCTCAGATGACAGCCCAGTCATCAGCATGCGCTACATCAAGAATCCTCGCAGCTGATGAAGCACCGAGGAAACAAACAGTGGTGGTTGTGGGTCTCCCCCCCCCTTCTTCCCTGAAACGGGGAGGGAGGGGAGCAGGTGAGGCCCACTGCTGCTGAGCTGCCAATCACCTTTATGAGCGAAATGGCCTTTGATGGAATCTGTCTCTCTGCTATATGCTTAATGTAATAAAACTCCAGTGAGTATGATTTAGAATAACATTTACTGAACAGGCCAATGTCATTTTGATGTGTCTCTCTCTGCTTTGCTCGCTGGTTATTAAACTCTATTGATTCTCTGGGACTGTCTGATGTTTATAAATGTCAAGCCTGCCTTGTGTAAGCTGAACTTTGGGGGCTGACTAACCTCTGAGAGAGGCGGAAATGAGGCAGGAGAGGCAGCTGCTGGTGCATCTGGGGGATACACTCCAGATTCTCCCTGCACCCCCATTTCATGCTATCGTGGTCCCCAGACCACCACCATCCACAATTGATCTCTATATATGCATGCACTGCGGATGGGAGAACGTGTTGGTTTAGGCTTTCTTTCAGTTTTGTATTTACCCAGTCTTAAGTTCTGATCGCCACATCTGCTTGCAATTTTCTTAAAAATAAAAAGAACTCCTCACGAATATTCACCAGCATGCTAATTTCTCTTAATATACATGTTTGCATGGGACGCGGGTGGCGCTGTGGGTTAAACCACAGAGCCTAGGACTTGCTGTTCAGAAGGTCGGCGGTTTGAATGACCCGGAAGCTGTACGCCAGCTCCCTTGGCCAATAAAGCAAGATGAGCGCCGCAACCCCAGAGTCAGCCACGACTGGACCTAATGGTCAGGGGTCCCTTTACTTTTACATGTTTGCATGTACTTTTTGCCTAAGATACACATTTTTGCAAAGCAATTCCTCCTAATAAAAAAGCACTTGGGAATGTTATTTTCACTAACATATGTATTTTTGTACACATTGTTTGGCTGAAGGACCACACTGCAAAACTCAGAGGTCCGCAAATTTCAAAGGATGGTTGTGCTTCAGTTCTTATTTTGGAAAGTGTGCATTGATCAGGTTAACCTTTTAACGAGAACCAAAGCTGAGTAAATTCTCTCTCATTCCTTCTCCATGGATCCTGCTCTTTACTTAGCATAAGAACTTAGCATCAGGCCAACAACCCCTCTAGAATCATAGAGTTGGAAGGTACCCAGAGGGTCATCTAGTCCAATCCCCTGCAATGCAGGATCCTGTCCTCACAGTGGCCACCCAGATGACAGGCAAAATCCTTAAGCAGGACCCCTGTACAAGAGCCACTCTCCTCCACCCTTGTGCTTTCAATTTAGATCGAGTCAAGGAACAAACCTGCTGCAAAACTCGAGATCAGCAGGTTGTTTTAGTTGCCACATGTTTCTTGTTTTCTGGAATTCCTGGAACTGATTAACACAGCTCCCTCTCTGAAATGTGTTACCTTACAGGGTGGTTGTGAAGCTAAGCTGTGCCGAACCCTGTGTGCAACACCGCTCTCAGCCACTTGATGGAATGACAGGTTTTTTTAAAATGATGCTGATGATGCAACGTATCAAGGGATTGTGGATGTAGCTGCGCAGCAAACTATGTTGGTCCCCCTTCCACCCTTGCTCCCTTTCTTCCCAGCTCCTCCTCTGCTGGGTCTCCCTTCCGCTGTTTCTTTTCGCCACATCCCATTCAAGCTTCCCCATGTTTCCCTCCTCCGTTCTTGCAGCGCCCGTAGCAAAGTAGCCAGACATCTCTCTCCTTGCACCACCCTCTGAATACAAATGGACCGGCTGCTTGTTTCCGACAGGGCAGCCAGCTGCCAATTCCTCCGTCTCTCTATCTCTCTCTTTCTCTCTCCCCAACCTCACACGCACAATCACAGAAATGGCTCTTGCAGGCTCCCCAAATACACCCTGCTTCCCCACCTTTCAACATTTCAAAGATGCAAACCGGGGCGCAAGCATTCAACGCCCCCTATTTCCATACCCGGGGACTCTTCAGAGACTCTCACTCCATGGTTACACACCAGGCTGTATGCTGTATTCTTTGCTTTGGGAATCAGTGGTAGGTCAGCTGTTTTGCATGCAGAAGGTCCCAGGTTCAATCCCCTCCATCTCCAGCTCGGGCTGGGAGAGACCCTTGCCTGAATCCTGCAGGGCCACTGTCAGTCAGTGTAGACAATATTGAACTAGATGGACTAAAGGTGTGACTCAGTGTACAACAGCTTCCTATATTCATACCCTGGACCAATGATCTGGCCCAGTACACAGGGGCTGAGAGAGCAGTGATTAACACAGAAGGCCCACAGGTGCAAGGATCCCTCCTCCCACAAGCTGCAACTTTACTCAAGACTATCAGAAACCCTTGCCAATCTACTGGCAATCACCCAGTGATCTGCAGGTAGGTCTCAGTCTTCCCAGAGAGTATGTTAGCGTAACCCAACTTGGAAGTTGCAAAGTTCTTTTTTAAATGATTTTCAGTTTTATACAGTTTTACAATCATTTTAACATTTCAAAACTCAACTTCCTTCCCCCTCTTTCTGTGGTTTCTTAAATTTATTTTTTAATATTTTCCATATTAACTTAATTTACTCATTTATTCCTCTTCTTTAAATAGATACTCTTATAAAATTGCAGGTTATTGCAATAATCCTGCCAACGTTCTTATCTCTTTACAGTTTATTTGTAAATATTCCATAAACCATTTCCATTCTTTTATAAAAGGTTTGTTATCTTGGTTTCTTATTTTTTCGGCAAGTTTCGCCATTCCTGAAAATTCCATACATGGATACATGGAAGTTGCAAAGTTCTTGAAACAAATTCAGACTTGGAAGGGTGCCCTGGAGAAACGCTGCCCGTCTGTGCTTGCTATGGCTGATGGGCCCAAGGTTCACCCCACTCCCCTGGTGTAGATAATTCTGAGCCATGGGAAATGCCATGGCTCAGTGATAGAGCATCTGCCTTGTGTGCAAAAAGCCACAGGTTCAATCCCCACCATCACTGGCTAGGGCTGGAAGAAACCCTTGCCTGGAACTCTGCAGAGCTGCTGCCAGTCAGTGTGGGCACCACTGAGCTAGATGGACCAAAGGTGTGACTCAGTGTATGACAGCTTCCTATATTCATACCCGGTGCAAAATCAGCTGCCGCTTGCAACAGATTCTAGCTTTGACATGGGCAAAGATTGTCCAATGGCATGAGAAACTTTTGGTGCAATCCTGTGCTTGTTTACTTAAAAGTCCCAACACATTCAGTAGGGCTTGCCTATTGCATCTGAAGACTCAAATCCTACACACACTGAACACACAGGGATTTGCTTCCAAGTAAACATGCATAGGATTGCATTGCACAAGGCACTGCCTGCTTGCAGGCCAGCCTCTCACCTGCTCACAGCATGGCCACTGGCCCAGGTCCCAGCAAGAGGAGAGCAAGAAAGATTATTCTCAGAAGGCCAGGCCTGTAGTCTGGAGGCTGTTCTCTCCACTGCAGCACTGGAAGCTGCAAGTTTGAGTCATACCTATATGCATTCCCCCCCCCCCCCCCCCCCAGCCTGCACCAGGGTCCTGCTCGAGGAGTTGCAACCAGCTTTTTCTTACGGCCAGTCTGGTCGGCAGATGGATTTCATGCATTCACAATTGTCACACAGCTTTAGTGCCAGCAAATGGACAATCTGTAATGCGGAAACTGGACTTTTTCTTCCACCAAAAAAAAGTGTACACCCTTAACATATGCAGATGAATGACTGCCTCTTGCTTTATTTCTCTTTGAGAAAGAACAAGTTGTATGTAGAATCCATATACAGAACGGCTACATCAAAAAGGGTGGGGAGCCCCCCTAAGTGCTTAATATGAGAAGAGCTGTCACTTTGCAAAGCATGCACAGTTGGCTTGTACCTTCTCTCTCTTGGGATCCTTCCTTTCCCAAAGGGATTTGTCCTTCACTGACCGAACAAGTAAAGAGCAACCTTCCCTGCTCACAGCTCGCAAGGGCCAATTTCTGGGTGCCTGGGGGTGAAGTCTATAAGGCAAGGTGCGAGGTTTGTGACAGAGAACAGAGACACCACCCTCGCAGAAGACCAACACTGCCTTATGAGACCTGTCTAGAATCTGGATGCGGTCTTCCCGTGGGAAGAACAGCATGCATTTAGGATTAGGCTCACTTTTCATGACGCGGTTCCATCATGCACACTTCCACAATGCATTCTGATTGCAGAATTGCTTTTCACTTGGCACAGAATCTGAACACAAAAGCAGAGGGTGTTCTAGCAGAAACAAAGCCCAATGCCCACCCCCGATTTCATACCTGTCTCTTGAAGGCAGGTTTTATCCCTGTAAAGAGGCTTAGTAACAGAATTAGATCCATGATGGATCCGACTCGTCCGAATTCTGTTTCTACAGTGGCCAAGCAGATGCTTCTGGGAAGTCCATAACAACTGGTTTTAAAAGACATGCTGCCTCAAAGCCTAGGGATAGCGATTGGGAAAATATGGCTGCTGCATTTACATTTGTTTGTTTCTTGTTTTAACCACCCTTGCTTGATTTTTCAGCGCATCAGCTCCCATGGGGGAGCCTTTGCACAACCTTGTCTGGTACCCCCGTTGCACCCTGTTCTGGAGAAGTCAACACTGACCGCTATCACTCATGCCTTGATTGCTTTCAGTTTAGACTACTGGCATGCACACTCCATGAACCCGTATGGCGAGAGGGTCAGGATGCACCAAAGCATTTCTTCACACAGCACATGGTTAAACAATGTAAACCTCTGTGGCAAGATGTGGGGACAGCCACCAACTTCGATGGCTTTAAAAGGGGAGTAGACAAATGCGGAACAAAGCTATCAATGGCTACTAGTTCCTTTATTTATTTAGCCTAGAAAACTGCTTAATCAAAAATTCCTTAAGTGGCGCACATAGAACCCTATAAATTATCAATAAGATACAGATAAAAGCAGCAAAAGTTTAAGACAGGCATACATAACTGAATTATACATCTGGATAGCCTTGCTAAAATAGAAATGGTCTGGATAGGCTTGCTGCATATGAAACAAGCAGCGATGGCTGCCTGCCACTTCCAAGCCTTCAGTTCTCTATGGGGCAATCTTTGAAAAGTGTTTAAAAACTTTAGTTGATGCAGAATGCTGCAGCCAGACTGCTTTCAGGGGCCTAATGTAAGGATGATGTTGCCTTCTTGTCTGAGCTACAGGGATTCCTGATTTGTTCCTGGGCACGGTTCAAGGCATCAGTTATGATAGCCGTATTAATTGGACTAAGGAATCTTCCCTAAACATGGAGCCCTCTAGATGTTCTGGAGTACGCCTCCCATTAGTCCCAGCCAGCATAGGAAATTTTCATTGTTGGTGGGAGTTGTAGTTCAAAACATCCGGAGGGCGCAGGACTGGGGAAGTCTGGAACCGGGATCTGCCTTCCCCCATATAAACTTCCCCACTTGTTGGGACCTCTGGCAAAGGCCTTTCTTTGTGTCCCTCCACCATCATGAAAATGATTGATGGTGACACAGAACAGGGCTTTTCCAGTGGTGGCTTCTAGGCATCCCTTCTTCCCGGCTTCATATTACTTCCACAGTACAAGCTTCAAGGCAATATGTAAAGATGGTTTTATTTTTGCAAAGGCATTTGGTTTTGATTGACACATTTTATGGTCTGGCACTCTCTCTTATTTTTATAATTAGAGGCTGTTTGCAGCTGCTTGTTATGTTTATTTAATTGTTTTATTTTTGCGATTTTGGAAAATGCAATATGCCAAAGGCATTTCAGCTTATTGCAGAGGCGCTAGAAAAGTCTGTTTCTAAGAAGGCTAAATATTAAAAGCATATTTAGACTGCAATTCTATGCCCACTTACCTGGGAGTAAGCCTCATGGAACTGAACGGATTTACTTCTAATGAGAAATGTGGAGGAAAGAAGCCCCTGACTTTGTGGGGCTGGGATACAGCCTACTAAACAATGGTTAAGGGCAATCTCTGCTGCTTCACCAACTTGTTGCCTCTGGCCTTACAAGGTAATGAACAATGATCTCACCTGCCAGAGCACCAAGGTAATTAACTGGCACTCAAGTGGATGAGGGGATGACAAGGCTTTCAAGGTTTACCATTGTTTGTGGCATATTAGCAGAGGGACGTGGATGGCACTGTGGGTTAAACCACAGAGCCTAGGACTTGCCGATCAGAAGGTCGGCGGTTCGAATCCCTGCGACGGGGTGAGCTCCTGTTGCTTGGTCCCTGCTCCTGCCCACCGAGCAGTTCGAAAGCACATCAAAGTGCAAGTAGATAAATAGGTACTGCTCCAGCGGGAAGGTAAATGGCATTTCCATACGCTTCTCTAGTTTCGCCGAAGGCGGCTTAGTCATGCTGGCCACATGACCTGGAAGCTGTGTACCGGCTCCCTCGGCCAGTAAAGCAAGATGAGCGCCGCAACCCCAGAGTCGTCTGTGACTGGACCTAATGGTCAGTGGTCCCTTTACCTTTTTTAGCAGAGGAGAAGCCAAAGCATGAGCCTGGCTTACTCTTCAATGAGCGCTGTTGTTGGTGTGCGGGTGTGCATAAAATGGATCTGCACGGCTGTCTGCAATTCTGCGCTATCCTTGGGAACTCAGTTAAGGGCAATGGCTTCATGATGAGCTTCTGCACTTCCAAATTCACCTCTAAACCACTGGATAAGAGTGCTGCCAAACCCCAGAGTTAAAGCCCTGGCAACCCCATTTTAGTTTGGACACCTCTCGCTCTCGCTCTCACACTGATACCACTGGAATTGTTGGACACTGGCATCTCCACAATACTCCCCTGGCTATCAGGTGACTCAGTTGCAAAAGGCTGAGAACCAGCGCACAGAACAGGAGGTGGCAAATCCTGTGCCACCACAGCACACAGCATGGATGATCTCCATAAACTCCCAGTGACAGACGGCTGTGCAGCGCTGTTTTTAATTGTAAAAAATATCTGGCTGTTTTTATTGCTGTTTTATTGCAGATAGGCTACTTTTTATCACGATCCTGTCTTCAAGGAAAGTATCTCGCTGTATATGCTAGCAGTGAGGCGAAATGGCTTTCATGGCTGTATTCAGAAGCCGTACAGGTGAGAAAGGAGTATTTCCAGTATTCTTAGGAGGTGGGGTGCATTTTGAAGCTAGGGGAACTGTGGAACGAACAGCATCCCTCTGGTTCATTGCCACTTTCTTTAACATTCCCAGAGTAACCCCCTTGCTTCATAGCATTACTCTGGGAAGCATTCTTGGGAGAAATTTTCAACCTCCCGCATTGGCTGTCATCCCCCCACTCAGAATGCACCTCAGAATGATGCTACATTGTGATATAGCACAATTCCAGGTGAATTGTGGGAATATCACAGTTGGTGGCTGGCAGAGCAAAGAGCCACAGGAACAGCAGTGAGGTTCAGCCTCCCACTCTCAAAAGACACCCCACCCACACCTGAAATATGACTGTGGGGTGGCAGTTATACCATTTTCTAAATTCAAGCAGAACTTCTAAGATACCATTTATATGTCCAAAATTGTCCGTGGGCTCTCTGAAAATGTGTGCAGAAGCTGAGCTGAGCTTTGCTCTCTAAACACAATGCTGTTCGACTCTTGTTCCAATATTTTCAAAAGTGATATCTCATTGTCTCAGTCTTTGGCATTTTCCCCTTTTGGAAAATGGGTAAGAGACTTGTGTTGTGAATAGGGATGGGGAGAAATTCAATCTTGTTTACATCTTAATAAAAATGTTTGCACTTCTCAAACCAAACCTATATGCAAACCGAAACCCAATTATCCATTGAAATTCTGAGTTCTCTGAATTTTGCAATGCAGTTCTTCAATAATGTGTTGTGTACAGAAATGCATATATCTTGGGGGGGAATTGTACATAAAAATGCATGCATTTAGTAAACTAAAATATTTGGGGAAATTCCTAGCAAAAATGTGTATATTAGTCAAAATTGCATTCAACAATTTGTGCATGAGGATGAATTTTAATGAGCATCTGGTGAGCGGCTTGAAAATTGCTGCAGAAATGTGGAGAGCTGAATTTAAGATGGGAAATATGAGAAGCTGAAAATGACAATGTCATCCATTCCTAGGTCTGAACATGCTTACCAAATTGCATCCTGTGTTAAATGAATGTCAGAGATTGCAGCAGGTTAACAGTAACTCTTATTGTCTGAAAGCAATTAGCGAATACACTAAGACTTGTGCTCTGGTCATAGCTCTAGTTTCACTTTCTATGCCACACCACATAAGGCACTGCCTGTCTATGCCGGATGACATTTCATAACACTAAGTGTAGCGACTGGGCTTTTGCTGGACCCCCTTTTTTGCTGGGCTCCCCCAGCATGTACTGTACATCTAGGTGCCTGTTTATGTATTTGGATGGGTGGGTTGGTTTTCTGCTTGGGTGTGGGGCTCCCAGTTTGACTACTGGCATTTCTACCTCTCCTGCGACTTTTTGCAAGGCTGTCTCTAGAAGCTCCTTGGGCCTGGAATTTGACCAGTTCTGAGTCCTATGTCCTGCTTCTGGGTGGAAAAACCACAAATTTATCCAATGAAAACAGGGGAACACTGGAGTTGTGGATTTTTTTCTTTGATGCTGTCATGTTTTAAAATAGGAGAGGGCACCTTCTATATTCTGATTGAGGCGGGAAGTGTTCTTTTTACAAACAAGCAATCAAGCAAATGAACATCTGACAATTTTACTATCCTGATGTTCCTCAGACAGCCTTCATAACCAGGGCTAGCCCAAGACATTTTGCTGCCTAAGGCAGAGCAATGAAAGTCACCCCCACTGAGCTGAAGGTATCTGAGGTTAGTCACATTATTATGGCATCTGTGGTGGAACATCCCACAAATGCACCGAGCCTTTCCAAGTAGTAAAAAACCCCCAATAATAAAAGCTTAAATAACTAATCATCCGCTGTCCTTTTGGGACACATAAAACCAGCTGCCTGAGGCAACTGCTTCCCTTTGCCTAACAGTTGGACCTGCCCTGTTTGTAAATCGTTTGTTCTGGCTATGTGTACTCACGAGAAAATGGGAAACATAAACATTTGCACAAGGATGTGAGCATTCTTGAATTTAGAGAAGTTTGATTTTGTTGTATATTTGAAAGGGCTTTCGCTGCTTTCTCTGGGTTATTTGGGCTTTCGCTGCTTTCTCTGGGTTATTTGTGATGCATAGGAATTAGTTCATCCCCCCCCCAAAAAAATATAGTCTGGCCCCCCACAAGGTCTGAGGGACGGTGGACTGGCCCACGGCTGAAAAAGGTTGCTGACCCCTGCTTTAGAGTGCTAATTTCATGTATTTGTAGCACACACACCCCAACTTACAAATCTGTTAGAACAAAAAGTTATGTTGAATGTGTGGGATATGAATTAGAGGTTGTTTCCAACTTACATGTTCCACCAGGATAAGGATTTCTGTTTATATAACTGGACTCATGCCCCTGTGCATGCCTTCTCCAAATGTACACCTGCTCTGAAGGGTTAGAGGTGAACCCTGAACAGATTTAAGGCGCTCGTGAGGGGAAGGGGGAAGTTCTGTTGCACAAGGATAAATCATTGTACTGACTAAACAAGCTATTTGGAAACCACCCTGCTTAGATAAATAAATCAAACAGTAGTGAAGATTGCTCAGATCTGAATGGTCCATCTTCTTGACCATTTATCTGAGACTGTGGGGACAGCTAATTTCTCAGGCCTTTGGTGGCTGAGGACTTTCTTCTTCACACCCACCCACTGCCAAACTGCCCTACCACCCGCTCCAGAAAAGCATTATGTTCTCTGATCATGAAGCTACCCTCACTAAGACCTTGGGTTAAGAGGGGTGGCACTGTGAGAGAGTCACTTTCTAGCAACCTGCTGCCTTTCATTCCCTGCAGCAGCTTGACCACTAATCAAGGGGCCAACAGACCATTCACCGATCAACTGAAGCATGATGAGCCCTAAGATCAGCCACAGGAAGGAAGATTAGAATAGAATAGAATAGAATAGAAGAGAAGAGAAGAGAAGAGAAGAGAAGAGAAGAGATGAAATGAAGAAACAGAAAAGGGGGAAAGAAAATGATATCCAAGGAACAAGTTTTGGAAATTGTGTCTAGAAAGTCTCATTGATAATATTCTAAATAAAATGTAATTACCTTTTTATTTCATCCTTGGAGAAGTTTAAGAGAGTCACCTGATTAACTTGATGGCTGAGTGGGGTTTTAAACCTGGATCTGACTCCTGGCAACATGTTGCACTGGCTCTCATAGCCTGTATGAAATGGCATTCCCTATTTCTCTGCTGTTTAAGGGTAGATGTTGGTCCTCATGGAACCAAAATAGCACACAAGTGGGAAGTTTCAACAGGCTTGGGGAAACCCCAAGGTTTGCAGGAGGCACAGAAACAAATATTTAGAAAGAAAAACACTAGAGGTGGAACAAACACCCCTCAAAAAATAGTTCCATGAGGACTGAGCATGCTCAGTGGCCATGAAATACTGACTAGGGGATGGCTGACTTCTAAAGTGAAGAGGAGCACTCTGGGCTGCAAGATTTTGTGGCATGTCTCACTTGTTCAACTTCTGAGGAAGTACTGGATCTTTTTATTTCTTGCTATTCCTTCCTACAGTCCCAACAAATCCCATGCGAATTCCGAGTGACCTGCGACGTGTAACACAGTCTGTTCTGCTGTGTTCACACGGAGAAGCTCAAGGGGGACGAAACCAACAAAATCCAACACACACCATTTAAAGATGATGACTGAACATAACTGCCATGCCTTGCTTTAGATTAGCTATATCTGGGGAGGCTTGGTCATTTTTGCCTGATTCCAGGAGCTCAATGTGCCGATGTGTAGAGAATCCGAGGCCTAATAGTGATCTTCTCGTCTAATCTTAAAGCAAAGCTGTTGGCAAATACTGCTACATCCAATTCCATCTTTAAAAAACCAACACATTTCTTTTAAGGTGCCATTTAACCTCCAGGGGGCTGTAGCCACATTTCAGCGACTAGCTGGCTGCCCGATCTCCCCCCTTCAAGGGTTCTGAATTCCTTGCGCTGAGGACATAATCATATTCAGCAGGTCCACGGTCAAACACTTTGGCCATCTGCAAACAACCTCAAGAGGGGAGCAATCTGTCAGGAACATTGGTTACTCAAAGGAGGCTTTCTCGCTGCTTGCAGTCCTCCTCTGGTGCTACCAAGAGGTCCCTGTACTCTTGATGGTCATATTGGCACATAGCTGAGCAACTTTAAGCACTTCTGCTTGGCTTCTTTGCCACTTTACTGCTCCCTTTCCTGGCAACTCAGCTTTCCACCTTGCTCAAGTCCATGAGTAGCCAATCTAGCTCCCTCCAGATGTTGATGTACTACAATTCCCATCTTCCCTAACGATTGCTTATGCTACTTGGGACTGATGAGAATTTTCATTGGGCAATATCTGGAGGGAGCTTTGCTGACTACTTCTATGTATTCCAACTCCTGTTATCTCCTCCCCCCCATCCCCCCATTTCCCCCACCTCTCTCTCTCAGACACACACAGCTCCTTCACTGATATGAGATGAAGGATTAGGCATTTTCTCACATGGTTTTAAAGGGTGATTAGACAAATTCATGAAGAATCCATCTATCCATCGTTACTGGTCATGATAGCTCTATGGAACCTTCAGAATCAGAGACACTAGGCCACTGAAGATCAGCTGCTGGGGACAAAGTTACTGATATCAAGCCTTGCTTCTAGGTTTCAGAGATCGACCTGGTTGGTCATAGTGGGGAACTGAATGCTAAACTAAATGGCCCTGTGCCCATTTTGAAGGGTGGCAGTCAAGCCAGCCCAAAGAGTCAATGTTGTCCTAGAACAAGATGGGGCAATCTGTGGCCCCAGGTATTGCTGGACTCCACCTTCCATGGTCAATGGTTCAGGGATCGTGGAAGTTGTGGTCCAGCAACATCTATATTAGCATATGTGAGGCTCTAACCAGGAATCTCACTGGCCATGAGTAGAATTTGGTGGATATATTTAGGACTGTATAGTATCAAAAAGTCAGAGCCCAGACTTGGAAAAGAATAAGAAAGCCTATCCTTGGCCTTTTTGGCAGGCAGGAAAGAAGAGGCCAGGCAAGTATAAATTCCATTTCAATGGCCATCAGTCCTAGGGAACAAGGAGAAATTCCTCCCTGCTGAACTCTAGACTCCTAGAAAGCCCAAAAGGCACGTATCTGTCTGATGCTGCTTAGCTAGCATTCCCTGCAGCAGGAGTGGGCAGGAGGGTTTTCAGGTCTCTGGTGCCCCAAACAACTGAGGATCTTGGGGCAGGGCCTCATGATGCCATGGGATGACCAGGACGATCTGATATCTTGGTTGGGCCAAGAGATCTAGCCCAGCATTAATGGGGTGGAACTAGAAGGGTGGACATATAGGGAAAAAAGGGGTGAAAGCAGAAAAAAGGAGAAGGTTGTTTTTTTAAAAAATCAGGTGACCACCCCCATTTTTCCTCTGCAATTTGTATGTTAATTTTGAGGAAATTGGAGGGACCCTTTTACTCAACATTTTCTCTTTCTTCCCTTCTAAAATCCCTTTATTGCTGCTACTATTTAAAAATTTGGAGGCAGAAACCTTGCTGTTAGTTATCCACAGATCTCCCGGCTGTGAATGTCTGACACCTGTGAAGGTATGGGCTACTCATGAATATCTAGTAACTTGATGTTCCTCATGAATGTCTTGTCATTCTTGATGTTAACTCTGCATCCTTCTGCTACCCATGAATATTATGGCCCTGTCCATCCAAATACTGGCTGTGCTTCTCATTCTCCAGCTCCTGGTTATTCCGTGTTCTGATGAAACAGATGCCCTTTGGCCTACCACCATGCATGGGTTCTCTTACACCTGCCAGCCACATTGCACCGCCCTCTGAGTGGCCATGCGCATTCAGCTGCTGCCCAATGGATGCCTGCCATTAGCTCAGGGCACTCTCTTGCAAGGGGAGCGCTGCAGTCAGCTTGCCTCTTTCGATAAATCCACTGCTCTATTAATAGCTGGCTCTGCTAGCGGGGAGTTGGGACTAGGTGGAGAAGCAATGCAGGAGGAGAGAAAGAGAGAGAAAGAGAGATGGAGAGGCCACAAGAGCCAAGTTGGACCACAGGGGCCACAGAGCAGAGATGTGATGGAGTGGGAATCAAAAACACAGCTGGGAGCAGAAAAAGGGGGAGGCAGGATGGGATATACCCAACAGCATTGATTATATTCCTTTGCCACAGATTAATGGGAAGAGAGAGTTGAAGGGTACAACAGAAACAGGAGCTAATGAGTTCATTTTAAATGCTATCGTCCATAGCCCAGGTCTGTTGTGAGCCACAGAGTTGTTCAAGTTCCCCTTTCCATTGGAGGATTAATTGCTTGACCAAAGTGAGTGCCTTGTGTTTAAGTTTTCAGGGGAAGAGGCACAGTGATATAGCATGTGCTTTGCAGCCAGGAGGTTCCAGGTACAATCCCCAGCATCTCCAGGTAAGATTTGGAAAGACATGCCTGAAACCCCAGAGAACTGCTGCCAGTCAGTATAGACCAGTATTTCTCAAACTTGGGTCCCCAGCTGTCATTGGATTACAGCTCCCATCACCCCTGATCACTGGTCTTGCTAGCTGGGGATGATGGGAGTTGTAGTCCAACAACAGCTGGAGACCCAAGTTTGAGAAACACTGGTAGAGACAATACTGAACTAGAAGGAGCAATGCTCTGGCGTAGTATAGGCAGCTTTCTATGTTCCTAACTGACTTCATCCAGCATTCCATTTGACTGTGACATGGTGATTCTCTTGAAGAGTCAGATATCACAGTGACATTTGGGATCCCTGTTCGGAGCAGAACTCTATGGTTTAGATTTGAATGGCAGATCAACCCAGCTGGGGAGGGGAGAAAATGCAATGCAATATAATGCAAGATCTCTGAAAAACAGATCAGAGTTGGCATGTATGTTGAGAAAAAATATTCTGCATGCATGGACCGCAACTCAACTCAACTCAGCTTCCAGCTGCTGTTTTCCAAAAGGTTCAGCAAAGGAATTATGCACAACACAATTGCATCTCCTTTGATGACAGAGGTTTTGGAGCAAAGGTTGCTGTGCAAGTTGAGGATTGCATCTCACAATTCACATTAACACATGTGAACCCCAGCATGACCCCTACATTTTCAAGCAAAAATATGCAACACAACCGTACAATAGCTCCCCTGAGAACTAAGGCACCCCAATGGAAGTTAGAGTGGACATTCAAGACAACAATCTGGATTTCAGGTTCAAAGATCACCTTGACCTCCCTGCACCCACTTTCAAAGTGGAGGAGAAAGATGCCCATTATAGGGTAGCCAACATGGTGCCTTCAAGATGTTGGAACTCCAATTCCAATCATCCCTGGTAGACTGGGGTGATGGGAGTTGGGGTCCAACTTCTGGAGCATGCTATGTTGGCTATTCATGGTGACCATAATGAGACAGCTGGAATGAAATTTCTCAGACTTGGTGTTGATTGGCAGGGCTGGCCCTACTATTAGGCAGAGGGAGGCAGCCTTCTCAGTGGCAGGTGCTGTGGGATGGGAAGTGGTGGCAAGATGTTGCAGGACAGAGTTGTGTGTGTACCATGTGAACTCCCCTGTGCTCCTTGAGGTAGCCTGCTTCCCTCAGGTGCAGTAGAGGACACTGACCCACTACCAATGTTGATGTAAGATTCAACCACCAGTCTGGTCAGCTTCTCTGCATGGAATGGGGTGGTGGGGATCTTGTTGGCCGAATACAACATAGATGCTCTACCACAAATGCAGATGCTTTGGCCCTTCCTCATTCTGAGGAGCAAGGCCCTGTACTTTTGCCCCTAAATCCTGCTCTGATGACACTGCTGTCAACACATGCTGGCTAAACTTCCCTTTAGATCAGTCACACTTTCCTACATAACATTAATTTTCAAAAACTGCCTCTCCCACTTTGATATTCACAAGCTAAACTGGTTCATCCTTTGTGTCGGTGTGGGAAAAGGCATGCAAGAGACTCATACCTCTTCTTTCCTGAAGTGGGATCTGTAGATCTCACTCTTGTTCATGGGTCTTGCTACTGGAGGATTCACACATCCTTCACGTATTACAGCCAAAACAGGAAAAACCAACCTCCCCTCCCTTCCTCCCTTCCTCTTTCTTTCCCTTTCTCATTTTAACCACCACATCTATATGTGTAACAGTCAACATTCCTAGCAGTGCCATATATATCATTTGTGTGTGACATTTCTGTCCTTCATTTTCTTATGGCCACTGGAGGCATGGTCCTATGAAATGGGGACCCATCTGTCACCTCTTCAGTCTGTTGATGGTCCACCATCTAGTAGCTGGTGATCCAAATGAGGTGGCCTTGCCCTCCATCAACTTTCACCACAGGGCAACCTAAGGATCATCTTGCCCAAAGGGAGGAGAGAGCTGGATTTCAAAAGGACTTATTACCTGTATATAGTTTTAATTTATGCTTATTTTTCGAACATATCTGTGCAAATTCCTTTGTGAGGCTCACCTGAAAAGTGGTATATGCATATCTTAATTTGTTAAAAGAATCATAAAAAGGTTAAATTATCCTGATTGTGAGTGTGTAACATGATACATTGACAGGGTAGTCATGGGCAACAAGTCTGTAATGGGCACAGACTTGAAACCAACTGCAGTCAGATAGGTCACCGACACACAGCCCTTCTAATCACTCAGTGCCCAAAGCCTTTCAGATAAATGAAGCTATGCATGGCACTTTGAAGTGCCATCAACTGATTGTCAGCCCTTGCATAGAACTGAGCTGTGCTGTGGTACCCTGACAATCAGTTGGTTGCTGGGGCTTCAAAGAGCTGCATATGGTCTAAGTAAACCCCAATGATCAGCTGACTGCCAGGCTTGCAAAGAGCAGCACCCGGGGGGTGGGCATTGCACAGGGTTTGGTGCGTGAATGCAAATCCCTTTTTGGCCTAGCCACTTCTTTGCCTACTCCACACCTGGTGTCACAATGTCAGGCCAGAGGGTGCTCACCACAACCCAAAGGGCACGGAACATGCTGTTCTATCATCAAATATGTTCCTTCCTGTTTTCCCTCTATTAATGGACAAGATGGACCATTCAGGTATACAAGGCCTATATAAATTACACCATTAATGCCAGCCGTTTATAATCAGTGCTGGAATATCAACCCTTAGGCCACTTCTGTTTTTCCCTTGGGAGTTTCACTCCTGGAAAGAATGAAGTGAGAGGCAAAAGCAGAGCCAAACGCTGTTGCTTCTCACCTCCTCTGGCATGAAGGAATAGTTATTTTTACTATCTCCTGCCTCCCCCTCTCTGCTCACCTCTCAAGTTAATATGGCAAGACACAGCAAGCCCCTGGGGTATACAGTCAAAAAGCCATGGCATCTGTAGGAGCCCAACCAACAGTCACATTCAAAAAGGCAAAGGAGTACAAAGTCCTTGAATCCTCCTCTCCCTTTTCTGATGTACTTTTCTGTGTGAACACTTTTCTGCAGATCCACTCATGAACGCACCATGTCTGTCACATACACATTTCAACACTATAGATTGGGGAGAAATGCAATTCAGCTTGTGAGCCCATCTAATGGGCACTATCCAAAGCAATACACCACTGAAACTCAGCCAACCTTCGAAACCGGCGCTTTTCCGAATTTTGCAACGCAGCTCTTTAGCCAAATAATGTACATAAAAGTATGTACACAGGGGTAGTGTGCATAAAAAGGCATAAATTAGTGAGAATGACAAAGAAAAATGCATTACATTAGGAAAAATTGCTTTTCAAAAACATGTATATTTGGAAACAAATTGTGAAGAACTGAACCTAAGCATGGAAAAATAAGAAACTGAGAAACCGAAATTGACACATTCACCCATTGCTACTCAACACTCAAACTAATTACACCAGTTAAACTGTCACCCTCCAGATGGTTTGGACTACAACTTCCATCAGCTCCAGCCAGTCTTATGCTTCACCATAGAGCAAGGTTGGCAAACCTGTGACCCTTCAGATTTTTCTGCACGCAACTCCTATCAACCCTAATCATTGACTGTAGCTGATGGAAGTTGGGAGTCCACCATCATCTGGAGGGTCGCATGAAGAGCCAACAGAAATTCCAGGACCCTGTGTGCTAACCATGGATTGGGCCCTCGGCCTCACTCTCAGTCAGCTACTTCAGTTTGTGCATGTGAAAACTAAAACAAGCCTTATCTAGCTAGCATCTAGCATACTTCCTTGGCTAGTCTCATTGCTCTATGTCTTGCAACAAGTGAAGCTGCCGTATAAGTGATGTGGGGTTTTTATTTTTTAAAAAAAGTTTAGGTCAAAGTAGGGAGATGAAGGAGATCTGGGGTCTGACACAGAAGATGAGGGCCGCAATGGGGAGCCTCAGGCCTAGGCTCTGAATGTGGCCCTCCATGCCTCTCCATCTAGCCCTCAGAAGTCTCCCTAGGCCATCATGCTTCCCCCCAGGCTGTTCCCCTGGAAATCTGACGATGCCTCTTGCCTGCCTGGACAGAGAATGCAGGGGAGGCTGGGCCATTATGGTGAATGGAGCACTGTCCCTCAACCCTAATCTGCCCTCAGCCAGCTCCTGCCTACCTGCCTTCTTCCAACCAGGTGATGGCACTGCTCCTGAACAGGCTTCCCTTTTGGAAATCTGTATCAGCCTTAGCCAACCTGGTGCCCTCCAAATACATTCAAACTACAACTCCTATCAGCCCAAAGCAGCTGGGACTGAGAGGAGTTTTAGTTCCAGACATTGGGAGGGCACTAGACTGGGGAAGGCTAACCTGGATCCACAAAAAGCAAGGATGGCTGGGGAAGGGAGGAGGTTGCCTAAGGTGACGTTTCCCTCTTCTGCTCTGGTCTTCAGTCCTCCCTCCTTTAACATGCTTCTGTTGCTCACTTCCATTATGGACTCTGGGGGAGGAGACAGACAGACACAGAGATTAGGGTGGCCATGTGTCCTGTTTTACAGTCCTTTATTTGAAGGAGTCCTCTAGCTGAAGAGCTAAACAGAATTGTAGGAAGGGAGCCTGAGGGGCATCTAGTCCAACCCCCCACAATGCAGGAATCTCAGCTAAAGCATCCATGACAGGCGTCCATCCAACCATATGGTCTTTTTGGGATGGGCCACACTTTGCAGGCAGAAGGTCTCAGATTCAGTTCCTGGTATCTTCAGGTTGGAAATATGGAAACTCTGCAGAACCACTGCCTGGAACCCTGGAAAGCCACTGCCAGTCAGGGTGGACAATATTGAGCTAGATGGACAATGGTCCGACTCAGTAATAGTCGGTTTCCTATGTTCCTACAAGAAAGGAGAGCAGGGGCCCTGATGCTACTCATCAATAGCTCCTGGAGAGTGAGCAGGCAGAAAAACAGGCCACCTGGTCAAAGTCTTCCACAATAGAGTGAGATGGACTGCATTTCTATTTAAATAATAGCAAATGTTTTCCAGACTGTTACCTATACATATAAGTTTTCTTGTGTGGTTTTTATGCAATTCTGTGTCCTTAGGACTGGGGGGTTTGACGCTCAAGTGGCCACCCTAAAAGGCACTGTTTAGTTTGGGGAGTGATTTTTCCTCTTCACCCTCCCTTCCGCTGTCTTCTGGCTCACCAAGGGCTCCTGCTCATGCTGCTTTGCCTGGGAGCCCTGAGTCTAAGAGAAAGAGATCATCCCTTGGGCTGTGACAGTGGAAGATAATGGAGCCAAGGGGAAAATACTAGCTGAGCCAATCAGTTTGCTTCCCAAGCCATGACTCTCTCCCTTCCAGGGTGAGCAGCAAGTTAAGAATGTAAGAAGTCCAGCTAGATGGGGCCAAAAGCATTCCTAGTTTGGCATTCTGTTCAGCACAATTTCGGCCAACGCCAGGCCTCCGAGAAGCTCAACTATGGCATTTCCCTGTTGTTTACACCTGGTACCTGAAGCTCCAAGCTACACTGCCTCTGGTTCTGGAGGTTTAGTTATTTTGTTTATTAAAGTTATATACCACCCTTTGCCTGAGGATCAAGGGCATATAGGTAAAGGGACCCCTGACCATTAGGTCCAGTCGTGGCCGACTCTGGGGTTGCGGTGCTCATCTCGCTTTATTGGCCAAGGGAGCCGGCGTACAGCTTCCGGGTCATGTGGCCAGCATGACTAAGCCGCTTCTGGCCAACCAGAGCAGCCCACGGAAATGCCGTTTACCTTCCCGCCAAAGCGGTATCTATTTAGCGGTACCTATTTATCTACTTGCACTTTGACGTGCTTTCGAACTGCTAGGTGGGCGGGAGCAGGGACCGAACAATGGGAGCTCACCCCGTTACGGGGATTTGAACCACCAACCTTCTGATCGGCAAGCCCTAGACTCTGTGGTTTAACCCACAGCTCCACCTGTGTCCCTATTTACAGTACAAAAGCCAAAAATACATAACATTTTAGCTATTTTTGCTGCCATGGCCAAGAGATTAGGACAGATGGGCACAGTAAGAATTTGCATATTCCATTTAGCCCCCCAAAGTAAAAATAGAGGGACATACCCACAAAGAAGCGGAGGGGAGGACTTTCATCCTCTTATTCCTTCGAAAGCTATCTAACCTAGATTTTTATGCATACCTTTTCAAGACATCATCACTGGGCCGCCGCCTCTGTCCCAAATCCTACATTCACCCTAAGGACCCTTCTTTCTTTGGACCAATGTGCTCTGGAAGAATGCCTCTACTTTGAAATTTGACTCTTACCTCCCAGAACAAATGGGCTTGGGGCAGTGATGGAAGTCAGGAGGTTGTGGTGGGATGAGCTGTTGAGTTAATAGATGGTGTGACACACACACCTAATGTCCAAGAAAGAGAAAGCTGAAATTTTGCGTGAAGAAAAGTGGACGAAGCTATTTTGGGGGGAAATGCGAAACAGACTCTGGTCACACCCATGCCATGCATTTCAAGCAAAACACACACACCAATCCTGGGAACTGTAGTTTACTTAGGGTGCTTAGGAGTTGTAGCTCTGTAAGGGGTAACCTACAGTTATCGGGATTCTTTGGGAGAAGCAATGGGCTTTAAATGTATGGTGTGGAAGGAGGAAGGCAGCTCTATGGTAGATCATCTGCCGTGCTTGCAGGAGGACGAGGACCCAGATTCAATTTCTGGCACTTCTATGTGGGCCTGGGAAAGGCACCTGCACAGAACCATGGAAAGCCACACCTAATCAGTGCAGACAACACTCAGCTCAATGGACCAACAGTCTGACTCTGTGCAAGTCAGCTTCCTATCTGCCTATAATGTTCACTGTGGAGAAGTGGATGCTGGACTAGACAGGCCATTGGCCTGATCCAGAAGACTGTTCTTACGTCAGTGCCCATTAGCAACAATTACATAGAGTAATTTGGCTTTTCTGGGCAATATTTGGACAAATGAGCAGAATCATCCTTCAGGCTGATGTAGCAACAGCAGAGAGAGCGTCAGTACAAGCGACATTTTTACACGCCTTCTTCCAGTGTCTTCTGCGAGTGTGCTAAGTCGGGGGACCAGAGTCAACATGCAAAGCAACACCAGTGTTTTTACATTCAAATAAAACATGGCGCCCGCATGCGCATGATGGTACTGTGTGGTGTGGCACACCTGCACCTGTTTGGTTTATTAAAAAATTCTATCTGTCTATCTCTCTATTGGAATACTAAAAATGGAAGACAACAGTCCATATTTCTTCTCACCCCCTCACCCCACGTAGTGTGGAACCAACATATGAAGACGACAGGAAACTTGGAGCAACAGGGCAAAATGGAAAATTACCGTATTTTTCTGTGTATAAGACTAGGTTTTTTAACCAAAACATTAGGTCTAAATTTGGGGCTCGTCTTATACATGAGTAGTGTTGAGGGGTGTTTTCTCAATTTGGAGTCCCCCAAATAGGGTGCGTCTTATACATGGGGGTGTCTCATACACGGAAAAATATGATATTTGCAGCACCAGAAAAAAAAACCATGCCTCTGCTTGGCTTCACTGTCATCTGCCCCACACCTCACAGGTTTGCACACAGACTCCCCTGTATGACTCAGTTCCCTGCCCACCCCCATGCCAGAGGTCAGGTGAGTAGGAGGGACTTCCTGTGCTGGCCAGTTCATTTCCTGCCCATCGTTCTCCCTCCATCCTCAAACACACCTTCACCCCTGGCTTTCCCATCTTGCACACCTTCCCTCTCTCTGTAGCTAGATTTAAGGGGAGGGGCTGTCGCTCAGTGGTAGAGCATCTGCCCTGGGTTCAATCCCTAACATCTCCAGGTAGGGCAGGGAGCGACACCCTGTCTGAAACCCCGGAGAGCCGCTGCCAGCCAGTGTACACAATACTGAGCTGGATGGACCAACCGCTTTCTATGTTCCGAAGCTCTTGTCCAGCTCTTTCCAATAGTCTCGGGTCTCTGTCCTCCATTTTGACTCCTAATCTAAGTTGCACCAACCACACCCACACGCCCAGGCCTTGTCCTCCTCGGTCAGCTGCTGCCCGGCCTGAGCTGCAGGCATGCTCACGCGCTTGCCCCCACCCACCGAAAACACCTTGAACTGTCAGCTCCCCGCAATTTTACATCCTTACCAGGAAAAAGAAAATCAAACATCTCTTGCACGCACGCATCAGACAAACACTGTCCCTTGACATGCTGGATGCAGACAGACACAGGAGGCATGGGCTTTAGTCCTGCTGGGCAAACCCCCCTTGCTGATTGGGACACCCCAAGATGTGCAGGCTAGCATCTCTCCCCCTCCTTTCCACCCTGCCCCCTCCCGAAACTCCACCCAAATACCTGCCAAAGACAACTCTCACCCCCCACCCCAAAAAAGCCAATTGGTGCTCCTGAATGTGTTGGCGACAGTCCCACCCCTCTGGTCTTTTCAGAAACAGACCCCCAGAGACCCCAGCCACATTCGCTGTCTGCCTCTCCAGTTCAACCCTCCACTGCTCCCAAAATGGATACGGTCCTCTAGGGAGGGGCTGTGCCATCTGGCAGGTCCAATGCCCGGGAACAGGGCAAGGGGGCTTGAGTGGCAGACAGCCCCCTGCCTGGGGAGGGGGAAGAGGTTGGGTCCGCCGGCTCAGCTTGATTCCAGACAAAGGCCAGAGAGAGACGGAGAGAGAGAGAGGAGATCCAGACAAAGGGAGGGGTAAAATAAAAAAAAGGGGAGGAAAGGGAAGACTCAGCCTACCTCGATGCAGAGGAACTTGGAGCCGGCTGGCATCCAAATCAGGGGCACCCGGCTGGCAGTGGGGACCATGAGCTGGGGCAGCTGCATGGTCCCCAGCTCCTTCGGCTGCCACTGCCGCTTTTCGGAGTCGGCGAGGAAGCAGAGGCACATAGGCATACACACACACAAGCAGGCACTCTCTCTCTCTCTTTCTCTCTCTCTCTCACACACACATAGAGAGCTGGCTGTGCTGCTGAATACATCACAGTGTCAGCCACTGGCAGGGCTGGGGGAGGGGTGGGCGTGGGGAAAACAGCTCCCAGCCTTGCCAAGGAAAGAAAGTGCAGCTGGCTTGGTGGATGGAATGAAATGTTTCAGTCTCTTTCTTTCTCCCTCTTCTCCCTCTCTCTCTGTCTCAATGCCCACCCCACCCCCCGATTGCCACCTCTTTGCAGACCCCTCGCCAGTCGCCAACATCCCCATCCCTGAGTTGTGTGGCATAAGAGGAGGAGGAAGAGAGAGAGAGAAAGAGAGAGCTCACCCAGAGGTAAAAAGGGCTCGTTGTGGCCTTGAGTAAGCTTCAAAGGACTTGCCAGCCCCCCCTTTCCCCTACCATGCTCCCCCAAAATTTGGCACCGAGGAAATCTAGGTTCTGCAGGCAAAATAAACCATGCCCATATTAAGCATTCATGCATGCTTTCTTTTAAAGAGGAAGAATAATCAGTTGGCATCCGTCTGTCTCGAGAGAAGAATATACAAAGTGGAATAAAGAATTTGGGATTTTTTAAGGAAACACTGCATTGGCAGATGGGGAGAGAGGGGATGGAGACAGAGGCTGGACTGCAAGGGTGGTGAAGGAAGGATGGAGAAGAAAAAACTTGGTTGTGCGATGAGGAGTCAGACAAAGCATGCAAAACTCCATCCATGGATTACTAAACAGAGCTATATTTGGCAGCACATAACAATCAAAATTGGGGACGCGGGTGGCGCTGTGGGTAAAACCTCAGCGCCTAGGGCTTGCTGATCGCATGGTCGGTGGTTCGAATCCCCGTGGCGGGGTGAGCTCCCATCTTTCGGTCCCAGCTCCTGCCCACCTAGCAGTTCGAAAGCACCCCTAAGTGCAAGTAGATAAATAGGTACCGCTTTATAGCGGGAAGGTAAACGGCATTTCCGTGGGCTGCGCTGGTGCTGGCTCGCCAGAGCAGCTTCGTCACGCTGGCCACATGACCCGGAAGTGTCTCCGGACAGCGCTGGCCCCCGGCCTCTTAAGTGAGATGGGCACACAACCCTAGAGTTGGACACGACTGGCCCATACGGGCAGGGGTACCTTTACCTTTTTAACAATCAAAATTATATTTTCCCCCATGAGGACTAGCTACTTGAATTTTCAGAGAGGGGAAGAATCTTTGTTCCCTGGTCGGGCAATTTGTCATACCAGAAACTTTTTTTTTTGTATGCTTCACTAAATGGCAGTATGTTTGGCAGCAGGTAAAATGTAAAAGGTAATGGTAAAAGTAAAGTGTAAAAGGGTAAAGGTATAATGTTTTAAATGTTTTCTTCAAGAAACATGAGGACTAGCTACTTCGGTTTTATTAGGGGGGAGTGGGAAATCTGTTTTTCCTCTCAGAATCTCATACCAGAAGCAAAATTCTGCCGTTGCACAATGAGCTTGCAGACATGCAAAATGTACACTACCCAAAGTGCCTTCAAAAGGGAGCATCCTCAGCTGATCTTAGAAACCACAGTCCAAAGTCTTAGAAACCACAGTCCAATGAAAGGCCAGGAGGTGCCCTAGTGCATATGCAAGAGCTTTGTAGATTGAAAGCGGCCAATGAAGACCTTGGAATACCAGCAAAATATGCAGCCCATGACCCATCCGTAGAAGGAGAGTGACTGCTGTTCCAGACTACTGTATATTAATTATTATTGGCAATAGGAGGATCAATTGACACTCCCCAGAAGATTCATAGCATATAAAGAGCAAAATAAATGTTTCCTGCAAGAAAGAAAGAAAGAGGAAGGAATTGAATTAGCATCCCTCATGTGAATCTCGTTCCTTCTCAGTTTCAACTTTTACCTTTGATGGAAGTTCCTGCTCATGGTCTGAATTTGTCCTCCCCTTTAAAAAAAACCTTAATGTACTGACAATGCTCTACTTAGCTTGTCCAATTGTCCTATAACTCAGCTTGGGGAGGTGTGCTCAGTGCCTATAAGTGGGAATAAAAAAGGCCCTTGAGCATGTGCAGAGTTAATTCCTTCTCATTGTTAACTCACACTTCTGGGATATGGAAGACAGGCTTCATGGTAAAAACTGGGTTTGACAAACCCACACCAGATTAGTTATTGGTAGCTAATATCCAGGACAGCTAAACAGCCTCCATGTTCAGAGCAGTGAACCCTAGAATATGAAATTGCAAGAGATAGTTGCTACTTACATGACCTCTTTGTAGACTTTTAAGAGGCATCTGACCATTGTGGGAAATGAGATACTGGCCTAAATCAGCATTTAGTCTGATCCAACAGGACTCTTCTAATCCCACTTCCACTTAATTTAGAGGATGGTGACTCTATGGTCCTCCGGATGTTGAACTCACCCCTGTCAGCATGACCAAAAACCAAGATAATTTTGGTTCAGCCCTAAGCGCAACAGAACACAAGGCTTTCACTGCATATACAGATTTTAGCTTGAGACTCTGGGTTGGTTCACACAAAATGACAAATCACTATTTGCTATTACATGAGCAATGCATGGAATCACTTTCTTGCTCCTTTCGTCCCTTGCACAAAGTAATTAACTCCATTTCTGTCTAGATTAGAGTAAATCATAGCTTATCATTATGTCAACACGGACAAACCATGGTGTATGCTTGCTCTCTGTGCCAGAGATGGAAACCATGGTTTGACATGCAGACTGAGTCTCTGTGGCACATTCTGGACTCCAGAATTCTCTTTTTCTATACCTGTAATAGCCATACATTTTCTTGCCTCTAGAGGCCACTTCTCCCACAGGAAATAAAAGCCTGTATGTGGCTTGATTTAAATATAAACAAGATTTTTAATAGTTCTTCGCTATGAGCTGGTAGAGAGTCCAGCCACGTCTGTCTCTGGCAGAAATCCTCCACCCCTCTTGAGTTCCTCATGCACTTCTATATATTTTGACTGTTATTGGCATTGCAGGTGCCAACATCTGGATCTCATTGGTGCTTGGATGGAAGATGACCTGAGAACTCATAAGCATACAACATGATGGAAGAAAACCTGAGGGGTAAACAGAATGCCAGCTTTTAAATGGGTATTTTTGTACTGCTCACAACAGTTCCTTATATTTCCAAAGTTTGAGGAACCCTGAAACAATACATACTTTTGGAGGAATGTAAGGTGTTACTCTAGTTTTAATTGATGTTTGGTCTTAGATTGCTTGATTGGGTGCTGTTTGATCCATAATGGTTTTATTTTTTTTTAGGGTTGATCTTTTTGCTTGTGTATTTTTTCTCAACTTACTTTGGCAGCTTTCAGCCTGTGAAGTAATAATAATTAATCGAAGTAATAATAATAAATTCATTCCTACTCTGTTCCCTGGCTCTCTTACCTTTGCAGCTAAATTCTTGCCTACTGAAGTAGTCAATAGCCTGGAGAATCTTTAACTTCAAAGAACTTAAAATAGTTATATACTATCTCTTATTAAAATAATGTCAAGGCAGTATATTATTCAACTAGACTCAGACAGTTGGAGTTGCTTGCAGTGCTGCTGAGAATGTTGTCACCTGCTGTGCCCCAAAGTGACCACTGAGAGAGGACTGGAGCCTATCTGAGATAACTTGGACCAGTTCTCCCCCACCTAATGTGGAGCTGTCTCTAATGCATTGGGGGTGGGGGTGGCGAACCTCATGTGACCCTTAAGGACCAAATGTATCAGGATGCTGTCAGCGGCTCCCGGCTGTTGCCCAGGGAATTATAAAGACAAGGGAAGGTTTCTAAACATCCTTTCTTATTTAGTATTTACAGAGGCAGGCTATAGAACCCAGCCTCTTGGATAATGGCATTGTCTCAAGTGAATCTCCACCTCTCCCCGTCTCTCCCACTTCCTCATTCATCACTTCTACAGGTGTTGCTATGTGCCCTCTGCCTTTGAGCTCTTTGCTCTCCTACTTTCAAGGCTTGCCGGGTTCTGGAAGATGGAGGGTCTGGAATGCTTTCTAAAGACACCGTGTCCGTCAGCTGCCACCCACCCCTCTGCTGCTTCCTCCTTCTCGTCCTCCTCCTCTCCCATGATTTCCCAACTTTTCTCCTCATCTGCCTCTGAGCTGTGACCTTCCTCAAACCACTGTTGTAAATCTAAGCTGTCTTCCTTTTCCTCCTCCCTGAAAGGGTCAAGTTGGGAAGGCGGTTTTCACCATTCCTCCTCTGCGCAGTCCCTGACACTATCTGAGATCACTTTGGCCAGTTCTCCCCCACCCAATGTGGAGCTGTCCCTAATGCATGGGGGCAAAACCTCATGTGACCCTTAAGGAGCAAATGTGGCCCTTAAGGACTCTCCAGCTCTTGGGCTCTAGCCACCCTACTTCTCCCTCAGCCACTTGGATCGGTGAGGCCATAGCTTCCCTCCATAGCTTTGACCCTTCCTCGGCTGGAATGTTTCCTTAAACATGGGGTGCCATGGGGTGCCCAGGTCACATGTGCAATATTCCCCCCCTCCCAATCGCCCTCACAAGCTGGCGCCTCTGCCTGGGTGAGGGATACAAAGCAGTGTGTGAGTGTGTTTAGAGAGAAACTAGCCTGCTGTGCAAAGGTAAGGTGGACTATCATTGCCCCACCCACATTTGCCTCTGGACCCCCCCACCACTCGCATATGGTCCCCAGGCAGCTGCCCAGAAAAGGATGGAGCTTTGGGCTGAACAATTTTTCCACCCCTCCCCTACTGGGCGATGCAGAAGCAGTAAATCCTGTTCCTTTCTAACTTCCCTCCTCCACAGCCAAACATCCTTCGGCTCTGTGCTTCCTCTCAGTGACGGTTTTACGTATAATCTAAACAAGTTATAGCTTAGGGCCCCACTCTCTTGGGGGCCCCCCAAAAAAATTAAAGGAAAAAAACACCTGGATGTACATTTCCAAAATATAAGATAAAAAACAAATAAAATAAAACGTACATACAGCAACAGTGTTTTGTGTTGTATAGGCTTCTATGATGTAAGAAATGGACCCCGCCTGCTAACCTAAAATATCACTGGTTTGCTCATTTCTACATCAATTACTCTGATAAAACACATATTTCGTTATGTACAAATGGCTTTAGATACCTATTAGGTCCATAAATTACCATATAGCAGCCTTTCTCAACCAGATGTTGTTGAACTACAACTCCCATCACCCCTAGCTAGCAAGGCCAGAGCTCAGGGATGATGGGAGTTGTAGTCCAACAACATCTGAGGACACATAGGTTGAGAACCGCTGCCATATAGCATATAATCAATACAAAAAACAGCGACAATTTGTTGTTGACAAAGGACAGCTGGACATATAAAGGGCCCCATTACCTTCAGTAGCTTAGGGCTTCATCAAACCTAAATCCAGCCCTGCTTCCTCTCCACCACTATGTGAACTCCATGTCAACTTTTGGGCTGTGCCTCCTATTTTTAGATTCCATTACTTTAAAAATGAATAAACAAACAGATGCCAAGTTATACAATTTAACACACTTAACGTGCCATACATTTCCCCCTCTCCAATGACTTTAATGGTTTTGGTTGATCAAGCTGCCTGAAGTTAACTCTGGTTCCTCCTCATAGAAATCTCTGGGAAAGGTGTCCAGATTTAATTTCTGCCAATGCTCTCTGCCTTTATGACATCGATGTAAAGGCAGCACCATCCATTCATTGAAATCCATGCTCCGTACAGCCATTGCCAACAGGCACTGATGTATCATAGTGCAGAACGTTGTAAAGGTTTGGTGTGGAGTCAGCAGCACAGTTTCCGAGCAATAACTCCCTCCACCAATCTTCACATGAAATTTATGGCTATCAAGGATATAACTCTTGCCTGTGTGTGCAGGCAGATTCTGAGTCTGAATACAATGGTGTCAGCAAGGTATTTGCTTTGCAACGTGGTGGCTGGTGGAGGTAGATCAAATTCAAACACGGATGTGCAGATCTGCCACAGGGAGCAAGTGCTCTGCTCTTTGGGGAGAATACAAGTGTTGGGTCTGGGCTGTGAAGAAGCAGCCTCGGGAGAGTAGAAGCTGATGGCTAGGATTTGTGGGGCCAGCTAGTAGTGAGGACCAAGAAGTAAGTCAGAAGCAAAAGGAAACCAGGTCAAGAAGCAATGGTCAAAGACTAAAGGGCAGTGAAATGAAGGGTTAAGGCAAACCAAGGAGAAGCCAGGCATCTGTACCAAAGACCAACCTAGGACACACCAGAGCTCAAGAAGACCTCATTGCTCAAGGAAGGCTCAAATTGAATGGGAAGACCTTTTATATTTCTTCCTATCCAGGAGGATGCAATGGCTTCAGTCCAGGGACTGAGGGTACTGAACTGTGAAGTTGTCACCGGCAGTTCAGTGCTTCACCAGATGGGGAAGTTGCAAACAGATCCAGCTGTTCCTGACACAGCAAGGGGTGGGTTCGATGCAGTGAAGGCATCTTATGCATCATGGCTTTTAAAGAAGTAGATCCATAAATAAAAGCTTTGTCATGGTTTTTTTGGGTTATGATTGCTAAATGGGATCTTTAAGTCCAAGAGCAATACACGTCTGGATTTAGATGCTGGCCACAGAAAAAAATCAAGGGAGTGCTGTTGCATTCATTGCCCAAAAAGAAGACACTGATCTGTGATAACGATGAAAACAATGACACAATAAAATGGCTATATACTGATTTATATGCATAGATGCAATGTTTGAAATAATCACTGTAATTTAAATGGAAATACGATACATCTCACCATCGCAGTGAAGACTCATCAGGCGACCTGCCTGCTGTCCAACTGCTGACTGTTGACTATCCTGCTTTTTCTTCTTATGGTTCTTGAACCAGGCAGCTGTTCCAATGGAAACAACTGGTGTCCTCCAGACGTTCTTGGACTTCACCTCACATCAGTCCCAACCAGCCAACCATCAGGGATGATGGGCATTGTAGTCCAACATCACCTGGAGAACATCATGTTGGATGCCTCTAAAATAAGAGGACGCCTTCCAATAGAGGACTGTCCTCTGTCAAGTAACACACATCTAGCCCTGGGGAGGCTTTCCAGAGCCACTTGCCATGAACAAAACAAATGAAACAAATCAGCTGTTTGCTCCCATGGGGCTCTTAGGCACTTAACTTGCTGTTGACTCTGGAACTGAGAGACAGACATGGCTTGGTTACTCAGTGGGTGCACTCAGACATGAGGATTATTGCATTCATTTTCCTGGTCATAATACTAGTGCTTCTCTCCCAGTTTCTCACATTCCTCTTACACCGCATTACCCAGAATTCCCTAGGAAAAGGAATCAATTGTCAATCTCTTCTGGGAACTATAGTCCTAGGAGAAGAACAGGGAGTCTCCTAGCAACTCTCAGCACCCTTAAGGAACTACAGCCCTCAGATTCTTTCCTTCTTGGGGGGGGGAGAGCTATGACTGCTTAAAATAGTATTGTAGCACTTTAAATGTTTGATGTAAATCTGATTCAGTGTGAGGCAGTTTCCCATGTTCCTATTTACTTCAAGAATGTACTATCCTGCCTTTCAGCTCCACAACTCCCAGGGTAACTGGCAGTGGGGAACTGGGCAAAACCCCCACAATCACTCCAAAAGAACAATATAAATTTGATGTAAATGGAAGACCAGAAAAGCAAATCTGATAGATGGGTAGATAGATACATGATTGCTAGACAGAGAGATAAAATAAGACATTAAAAACAGTAACAATTATGATCATTCAGCCAGGCTTTCAAATAATTTTCAAAGCCTGGCTAAATGATAATAATGTTTACTGTTATTAATATTAGGCAGCCAGACCTTTGTTGTACTCTTGTCGCCACCTGCAAAAAATGTATTTCACTCAGGCAAGGCTACCCAGATATATCATTTGACTCTGCATATTTGTTTTTAAAATGGTTGGTTTTATCTATATTTTGATAATTATATTTTGTTGACTTGCTTTTAAAGTCTGTTGCTTTTATTTGTGTTTTTCTCAGGAATATTTTATGTAAATTTCTTAAAGGTTCCCCCCCCTTTCAATTAAGTGGTGCAAGCTATTGAAAATGAGGGCAGATCCTAGCTCAGTGGTAGACCATAGTCTTAACTATGTGCTGTGTGAATCAGAACTTTCTTTTCTGTATCCTGAATCTTTCAACATTCAGCTTCCTTGAAAGAGTTCAATGAGTGATGAGAGAGAAAGGGTGTCATGTCAGCAAGGAGGTCACTGAAGACCATTGTTCCAAAACAGCCTTCTCCAAGTTGGTGCCCTCCAGATGTTTTGCACTCTACCATCAATCAGCCCCAACCACCATGGGCAATGGTCAGAGGTCAGAGCAAAACTTGTGGCAGACACAACAGTAGGGGAAGCCTTCTCTAAAACATTATTTTCTGTGTGAGACCCTCTTCCCCCCAACCTCATAGCCCATGTTTTTTATTTACATATTTAAATATAAATATATGTGCATGATTTAAAACATCAATAAATACCGACTGGTTCAAAAATAAAATTCATGTTAAAAGGAACCGTCTAAACAGGGTGGTTTTCAAAAGATGTCTGAAAGAAGGGAGGGTTGGTTCCTGAAAAACCTCAACCTGCAGGGAGTTCCACAGGATAAACTAAAAGCTTGGTCCCTAGTGAAGGCCAAATGAACCTCAAGGGCATGAGGAACAGCTGAAATCAGCCTCAGCCAAACAACTGCAGCTATTCTCCTCATCATGGTGGTAAGATATTTTAAACTCCCATTCAGATGGCTTAAAGACACGCTAATGAATGCCGTCTCTGTCTTCTTGTAAAGGAACAATTTGCACTTCGGGACCTTTGGAGGATATAAAGAAAGAGAGGGAACCAGGCCACTCCATAGCCAAGATCCTTACTTAGCTGCGGCCTGACGCCAAAGCATACTTAACATAATGATTAATCTGGCTCGGATGATGGCGATGATTATGCATGCTCTCAGTTTCCAAGGATACTAGTGGGGAATTTCATCCGAATCTTTATTTTAGAAACTGCCTGGGTGGGTTAAAGCTGTCTGCGCTGCTCTGGACATGTGCAGCAGTGATTCTGGCTTCTCTGAGGGTGCTTGTGTGTGGGATGCTCTCTCTGGGGGCGTATGCCCAGTGTGCCTGATCCCCTCAAACTGACATGGCAGGCATGGGGTGTCATGGGCAGAGCAGGCAGGATCCATGCTAGGAAGGAGCCATGCATGGGCTTGAAACCCAACGTCACCTTTGTCTGGAGTGCAGCTCTTTATAATTTTGGCTTTGCTCCAGAGCATAGTGCCCAACGGGTTGGATGCTGTGCTGCAGACACACCTTAAGGAAGTACCTCCACCAGGGATGGGGGAGAAGTTTGTTTTGGTTAGGGTTTTCAAGAGAACTTACCTATCTTGCAGTTTCCAAAACAAAACTGAAACGCAGCTATGCTTTCAAATTTTCACTCCTCCAAATTTTGCGAGGCACTTCTCCAACCAAGAGAAAGTGCATATTAGTGGGGAAAGTACACACTAAAATGCATACAGGAGTTAAAATAATGTATCAAAATGCATTCTATTAGGGGAAATTGCTTTGCAAAAATGTGTGTTTCCACTAAAACGCTGACAATTTCTCCAGTTGCAAATTGATGCAGGAATGTGGAGAACTGAACTTAAATACTAGAAAAATGAGAGACTGAGAGAAACCAAAGCTGACAGATTCATCTATCCCTAGCCTGTTAACAGATCTGTGACCGTACAATATATGATTGATTGATATCCCTAGCCTGCATCCATGTCAATGCTGCCTAAAGATGGAATGAAATGCTTCAAAAATCCATATCGGGGCCAGATAAAGCTCAGACGTTCTTCTGAGACCAGCTGGTGCTATAGTGCTTTTGAATGTAGGCCTGATCCTGCTCAGCAATCTGCATTTAAAAACTAAAAAAAGTCTGATTTTGCTAAATGCAGTAACCTGGTAGTTCCAATACTTTACACTCCATTTTCCAAAAAACCTTCAATGCTGCAGCATCCATTGCTCAAAACCTTGCTTTACAAGATTCATATTTTGGGGCATATGCGGCACAGTTAGTGACTGTGCCATGTGCCAGCCACCCACTCCAACCTGGGGGGTTGTGGTTGTCCTATCAGCCAGCCCTTGGGTCTGCGACTGCTGCTGTGGAATGCCAGGTCAGCTCTGAATAAGATTTCCCTCATCCATGCTCTGATTGTGGATGAGGAGGAGGATCTGGTTTGCATCACTGAGATCTGGGTGGGTGAGCAGAATGGACTTGGTCACACCCAGCTGTGCCCATCTAGGCATTCGGTGTAGCAGTAGGGCAGACAAGGGTTGGTGGGGAGGAGTTGCTATGGTCTATAGAAATTCCATCTCTCTCTCTCCTGGCTCTCTTTCCAGCTGAGCAGGGATCTAAAGTGTTTGTTCCTGGCGATGGGTAATGGGGACAGATTAAGGATTCTGCTGGTTTATCACCCACCTCGCTGCCAAGCAGTCTCCTTGCCTGAATTGACAGAGCTGGTCTTGGAGGAGGTATTGAGGACTATCAGACAGCTGGCTTGGGGAGACTTCAACATCCAGGCCAAGGAGTCTGGTTCTAGAGTGGCTCAGAACTTCATGACTGCCATGACAACCATGGGGCTGTCCCAACATGTCATCAGCACTGACTACCAATTAGTTCCCAGGCCCAATTCAAAGTGCTAACTTTGACCTAAGAAGGTAAAAGTAAAGGACCCCTGACAGTTAAGTCCAGTCGCAAACGACTCTGGGGTTGCGGTGCTCAACTCACTTTACTGGCCGAGGGAGCCAACATTTGTCCACAGACAGTTTTTCCGGGTCATGTGGCCAGCATGATTAAACCGCTTCTGGTGAAACCAGAACAGCGCACGGAAATGCCGTTTACCCTCCCGCCGGAGCAGTACCTATTTATCTACTTGCACTCTGCTAGGTTGGCAGGAGCTGGAACCGAGCAATGGAAGCTCACCCCGTCACAGGGATTCAAACTGCCAACCTTCTGATTGGCAAGCCCTGGACTCAGTGGTTTAGACCACAGCGCCACCCTTAATGGCTTAAATGGCTTAAATGGCTCAGGACCACAATAACTCAAGGGTCGCCTCTCCCCATATAAACCAACCTGGAGCTTGTGATCATCATCTGAAGCCCTTCTTTGTGTGCCACCTCCAGAGCACTCACTGGACCGACTTGTCCCAACTCGTGACACCAAACCAACCTTGGCAACCTTTGATGCTAATCCTGCATGTGCACACCAGGTCTCATGGTGCTTAAATCAGAGGTGGGGAACCCGTATATCTGCCCTGCTGTTGGACTACAAATGCATCCTTGACCATGGACCATGCTGGCTGGGGCTGATGTGAGTGGTAGCCCAACGTCAGCTGGAGGGCCACAGGCTCCTAAACCCTGGCTTCAATGGAACATTCACCTAGAAGCCCCCATTTCAGGGAATCCTCACCTCTTTGATGAATTCTAGAAAACCATTTCATAGTTTTAATTCCATACAGTGAGTGGGGGAAAAACAGCTTAAGAGCCACTTACATCTGCAACTGATTTTAATTTGTCACCAGAGTCCTCCTGCCCTGTATCCTATTAACACTTCAGTCATATGAGTGCAGAGCTAACATGGCAATGAGCAGGAAAGTGCAATGCTATTCTGTGCCCCTGAAAGGAGATGGATGTCCGGGCTGGGGTCAGCGGAGAGAGAAACAGAGACTGATAGAGCAACCAATAGACAGGAGAACTACATTGCTTTTAATATAACCCAGCAGTGAATGCGTTCAGCAACAGAGCATAGGGAGGGCCACCTCTATGCTAGAGGCAAATGTCCACCAAATGTGCATTTGTGTACAGATAATCTGTTGGGACAGCCTTGCTTGCTGTTATGTAACCTCTCTGCATTGATCTTCAGGGGTTTGAAGCTCTTGCTGTAACCATGAGCAGCAGTAGTAATAGTAATTTTGTATCATTGGTGAAAGTACTGCCAGCTCCACACTTCCAAGTACACCTACACAGACACTTAGAGTCAGTCTTAACAATAGTTTGGGAAAGTAAGCCAACTTCAAACCACAGTTTATAAAGTTGACTTGTTTCCCTAAACCGTAATTAAGAGTAACCATCATTTAGGGTGGCATTTCAGAGAGAAATGAGGAGAAGAGGTACTGTCAGGATGCTGTCAGCAGCTCTTGGCTGGTTGCCCAGGACATTACAAAGACAAGGGAAAGTTTCTTACCGTCCTTTTTTATTTTAATCTTTACAGAGAGAGGCTTTAGAACCCAGCCTCTTGGACAATGGCATTGTCCCAAGTGAATCTCCACGCCCGTCTCTCCCACTTCCTCATTTGTCATTCCCATCATCTCCTCTATGGGTGTTGCTACGTGCCCTCTGTCTTTGAGCTCTTTGCTCTCCTACTTTTAAGGCTTGCCGGGTTCTGAGAAAGTGTCTCGAATGCTTTCTAATGACACTGTGTCAGCTGGGTGTTGCTCTGGCTCTCTCATGACTTCCCAACTTTCCCCCTCATCGGCCTCTGAACTGCTACCTCCCTCAAACCCCTGTTGTCAATCTATACTGTCTTTCTCTTTCTCCTCCCTGGAAGGGTCAGGATAGGAAGGTAGTCTCCACCATTCCTCCTCTGCCCAGTCCCTGGCAGGTACAGTGCTAACTGATTTGCACTGTTTCATCGGAAGGGGGATTCTTGTGGTAGTGGCAAGGTAAGAAGCCTCTCCTCACAACTGCTCTCACCTTGAACTCGTTTCAGGGATTACTACCTGGTTTGTTTTGTGGGGGCAAGTTTGACCCTCCCCTCCTTTCAGTCCTGAACTTGGACAAACCTGTCAGGCTTTATGAATGAAGAAGTCAATGACTAGAGGATCAGAGATAGCCTAGGGAGATCAAGGTTCAAATCTCCACCAGTAAAAAAGCTTGCTGAGTAACCATGGGCCAGCCACTCTAACCTACCTCACAGGGTTGTTGTGAGAACACAAGAGTGGGAACTAAGTACACCACTCTGTGCAACCTGTAAGATGGGTAGGATACAAGAAAAGGAATAGCATCTGTGCAGGCATGGACTACAAGAAGATCAAACCTATCTATTCTTAAGGAAATCAGCCCTGAGTGCTCACTGGAAGGACAGATCCTGAAGCTGAGGCTCCAATACTTTGGCCACCACATGAGAAGAGAAGACTCCCTAGAAAAGATCCTGATGCTGGGAAAGATTGAAGGCACAAGGAGAAGGGGACGACAGAGGATGAGATGGCTGGACAGTGTTCTCGAAGCATTCACAGACACCCTGTCTTTCTTCTGATTATTATTATTATTTGTTGCGTTTATATCTCAATTTTTCTTCATGGAGCTCAAGGTGGCTTACATGCTACAATTTCCACCTCATTTAATCCCCGCAACAACTCTGTGAGGTAGATTAGCCTGAGAGGCAGTGGCCGGCCCAAAGTCACCCCAGGGAGCTTCATTGCTGAGTGGGGATTTGAACCTGGATTTCCCTTATCCTAGTTCAACACTCCAACACCAACATTGTCAGAGTTCAAGGATGCATTCCTTCCAGGCAAAGAGAGCCAAGGACAGAACAAAACAAGGCTTGTGAGGGGGCTGGTCTGAGAAGAGTCCCAAGGGCCTGAGGTTCTCCACTTCTGGTCGTAATCAAAACGGCCCAAGTCCCGAGGAAGCAAAATAAATTAAAAAAGCAAAAACACTGTCTAGTAATGTCTTGGAATGACAGAAAGACAGACAGACAGATGATGGATAGATAGACAGTCCACTGTCCACTGAGTGAGAAAATATGTGCACTAGAACTAACCATGAAACTCACTCCAGGTGCCCTTTAAATCCTATTAAATAGTTTGCATTTATAATCAGCAAACAATTGCTAGAGAGGCAAATGTGCCCTCTGCTCTAATTGTCTGTTTGTTCTTACAAGCCAGTGAAAAGCTTCAACTTCCCTACAGGAAGAGTGAGAAACTGTGGCTTGCTTAAGATGGGTTTCAATCCACGTCAAGTGGTTTTTGAACTCATAGGGATTTGGCTGGCAAAAAAGCAGGGCAGTCTAGTTCAAACCAACATACCCTTAAAACTCACGTGAGTGAGACCTGACGTCTCATTGCCTTTTTGTGCCGATCCATGAAAATACTGCAATGCTTGACTGCAAGGCAGAGCGGAGACTTCTGGGAACTGTGAAGATGCCCATGGGCTTGTCGCTGCATGAACTTACTTCAAACAGTGGATCTCCAGGTGCTTTCGGTGAAGGGTGGGTAAGAAATCAAAATAATACAGAAACTAATATTGTTGAAATACAGCTCCCATATTCTCTGACCAGCTGGCCGTGTGGGCAGGGGCTGATGGGAGTTGGAGTCCAGCAACATCAGGACCAGTGGCGTAGCGTGGGGGGGTGCAGGGGGGGCGGCCGCACATCGGGGGGGGCGCGCTCGTGACTCAAGTGCTAAAATCCACAGGTTAGGGGGCGCAAATTACTTGCCTTGCCCTGGGTGGTGACAACCCACGCTACGCCACTGATCAGGACCAAAGATTCCACATTCCTGACTAGGGCTGGGGGAGAAATCCAGTGCAATTCTCATTTAAAGGCAAGCTTTCCAAATTCACATTCTCTGAAGTAATATATGGACCAAAACACAGCCTTTGAAATTTGCATTTTCTTGAATTTTGCTACGTAGCTGTCCAGCCAAATAATGTGCACCAAAAAGCACATATTTGGACAAAATGGGCATACAAATAAATATATCTATGAAAATAGCATGCAAAAATGCATTATATTAGGAGAACTGCTTGCAAAAAATGTGTATATTAGGTATTTTATTGCCTAGTAGGAGAAATTCACACTTTTAAAAAATGAGAACTTTTTTTAAAAAAAGGATTTGCTAACTGATATAGAAATGTGAAGAACTGAATTTAAGACTGGAAAAATGAGAAACAGTCAGAAACCAAAACTGACATATTCCATACCCTCCAACACTTCTCCAATGAAAATAGGGAACGTCCCATTCCATAATGATAATTTTACTATTTATACTCTACACATCTTACTAGGTTGCCCCAGCCACTCTGGGCAACTTCCAAAATATATAAAAACATAATAAAACATTAAACATTTTTTAAAAGAATCTTCCCTATACAAGATTGCCTTCAGACAGCTCAAGGGGCAGATAACTCCATACCATCCAACAATTCTCCAGTGAAAATAGGGACATCCTAAGGAATAGTGGAACATTCTGCAATCAAATCAGAAACTGGGATGGCTTCTCTAAATCAGGGACATCCTTGGGAAAAAGGGACACTTGGAGGGCCTGGTATTCACCCATCATCAGTCCTGACTTTAGACGTCATGGGTGGCAGGCACCCCAGGACAAGTTTAATAGAGAACGTTAACCAGGATGCAGTGATGAACGAGCAACTCAAGCTCAAGAGCAAAGGCAAAGTCCTCACCTAATCCCTACTGCCTGTGGGCTGCAGGACCCATCCCAAGCCCATGGCAGACCAACAGCTTGTTTTGCTCGCAAGTTGCTGTTGTGCAGTGGTTAGAGTGCGAGACAAGGGCAGGAAAGACCCAGATTCAAATCCCTCAGCCACAGGCTCTACTGGGTGTCATGGAATGGCTGGATATAGAGGAGTGGTGGGAACCCTGGGGAGGAAGGCTCAGAGCCAGAGGATTAGTGGTAGCATGGCAATGTGTATTCAGAGGGAGAAGGGGCAGACTGAGAGGAGGAGGTGCAAGCAACAGGAGAGGCTATATAGGGATAAGTCCATGAAGAATCTTATCATGGCACCTTGCAATGGAAAGGTATTTTCAAGAGAACCACAATGCAATATCCTGGAGCCCTCACTTACTTACATGTCATTTCCTGTCCTTCTATTGAATGTTATGCTACAGGGCAGATATCAAGATTCAAACCCCCCCCCCCACTTGCTGTGTCCTTCAGCGAGTGACTGACTTGGGTGCATCGCTTGCCGACCTGCTTGGGCATTGTCCTTGCCCAGGAGATGGTCAGATGGAATGATGAATGCCTCACTCCCACTGTCTGGCCAAGGGCCTGCCCTGCTCTCGCCATCCTACTGAGTAATGTGGAACATCACTGTGGCATATGCATCAGAGCTGCTATCATTGTCCTTGGATATGTCACAGAGAGACCTTACAGAATGGGTACACTATCCTTAGCAATGCAACATAGGAACCTACCTTATACAGAGGTTTCAGATGGGGGGGGGGATTCCTCTTCAGGTTCTGCCTGGAGGTGCCAGGGACTGAATCTAACCTTTAATGATAGACAAATCTTTTCCTAGGGCATTTAGATTACAATGATTGGAGGAGAGAGATTAAAAACTGTGTTTTTGATGTATACTTTCCCCTATGCACGTAAAATCTCCATTGTATCTCAAAAAATCCATGGAAGTGGGAGATGACATTTTTGTCATCCTTGGTGGGAGATGACATTTTTCTTAGTCCACTCTTTCTCAGGGATTTATGCTATTTTCCCATTCCCAGTTCCTCTTTGCAAATCAATGGCGTAATCTCTCTCCCCTAAGGAGAAAAAGCTGTATCACAACAATCCATGGTCGTGGCACAGAAAGACGCACCTCACAAATGAACCCCGTGGTAATGGGGTCCTTGCTCTTTTTTCTACCACCACCCTGCACCCTTCCATGATTTCTCTTGTACCTACCCGAAAAGTGTGACCTTGTGGGAGAACCACCGCAGGCTTCATCCCACCAGAAGAGATGACCACACCTACAAATGGCATCCAATACTGGCAGAAAATGGAAGTTATAAATTTCTTCTTCTTCTTCTTCTTCTTCTTCTTCTTCTTCTTCTTCTTCTTCTTCTTCTTCTTCTTCTTCCTATTACCTCTGGTTACAAACTTAATTCGTTCCAGAGGTCCATTCTTAACCTGATACGGTTCTTAACCTGAGGTACCACTTTAGCTAATGGGGCCTCCCACTGCAGCCGCTGCACGATTTCTATTCTCATCCTGAGGTAAAGTTCTTAACCCGAGGTGCTACTTCTGGGTTAGTGGAGTCTGTAACCCGAAGTGTTTGTAACCCGAGGTGTTTGTAACCCGAGGTACCACTGTATTATTATTAATCTAATTGTAAAGATGTCCTGTACAAAAAAAGTATTATCTACAATTTGGCAGACTTAATCCACTCTGGGTGGACTGCAATACCTGTAAATATGATCCACTTCTGTGAAAAAAAGGGGGGAGTGTCATCATTGATGGGAATGGATAGAAACAGATCTCTGTTTTTCACAGATCTAATTCCATTCCAAATAGCAAGTTAAATTGGAAAACAGACTGGCTCCAAAACACGTTGGGCTACTTCCCAAAACTACAACTACAAACTGATTTTTATAGCAAACTGGTCTACATTGACCACAAAATTGAGCCAAACCATTACTTCTTGTGATCAGAACACTGTGCCCAGAACGCAGCCCAAGACTGCATTAGTGTTTTTGTTGTTGTTGACATGCTTTAGAAAATAAGTCTGTACACTGTACACTGGCTCTGAGGTCCTTCAGAGGATGACAACAGTGCTATCAAAATGGAGGGAGAGGTAGCTGTGTGATGAAGCCAAGATTTTTATCAGAGGTTGGCTTTAGGGAGTGGGGTGGCACATGCCAGGTGTCACACCAGAAGACAGGAATACAATTATTGCCCAGGCTAAGCAGGAAGCATTCTTCTTTGGGGGGGCAGGGACTAATGGCTGGTCTGAGTAGGCAACACCAATTGAAAAGCTAGGAACACTTGCCTGTCCAATGAGATCCTCCAAATCGCAGTCCTGGGGCAAGAAGGTCCATAGTTCAATGGGAGAGTTCTGCAGGTAGAAGGCCTCATGCCCAACCTCCAAGTAGGGCTGGGTTTATGGTTCCTGTCACAAATCCTGGAGGGCTGCTGCCAGTCAGTGTATGAGGTTCTGAGCTGGCTGCACCAATGGTCTGCCTCAAGGTAAGCTTCACATGTGCAGTGACATTCAAGAAGAGCAGCAGATCTCAGTGGCAGAGCACTGGGATAGGTGAACGCTGCAGCTTCCTATGGTTCACCATATGAGGCAGCCATACCTGGAGCCAGGTGCCCCCCGTTCTAGGCCTGATGGCTCCTGACCAGTCCCCCTTCAGAAGCATCTACCAAGGCCAGGAGCAAAGGAGCTTGTGTTTCAGAGGACCATAACTCATCCGACACCAAGATGTCAGAGGATTTGTATTTATTTGTAATTTAAAACATTTCTACACTGCCCTGCATCGTATTAGAATTCAGGACAGTGTACAAAGCATTAAAACAAAATCAATAAAACATACAGACCAAAGACAAAAGCAACAGATAAAATCTCAACACAGACTCACACTCAAATGCCTGGGGAAATAACAACAAAAATGTTTTTGCCTGGCACCTAAAGAATAGTCAGTAATACTGGTGCCAAGAGAACATTTTGGGGGACAGCATTCCATGACCTGGGTGGTACCCTCTTTGAGGACAGCCTCAGTGCAGATGGGAGAGGCTTATGGATGAGTACCTGGAGGCAAGGAAGTGCAGGACCCATCAAGCAGTCCTCTACAACCTTGTGATAGGTGTTTGGGGCTACAGCTCCCACCAGGGCCTTCTAGCACAACCAGAGCTGATGAGAAGCAAAGATTGAAACATCAGAGGGCACCAGGCTGCAGAAGGCTGCTAGACAGAAATTTCCCCGAAATTTCCAGTGCAACCCTGGACTCACCTTTAGAGCCTCAGGATCCTGCCTTCCTCACCAGTGGTGCAATTTCACAATTTTAGACTTTGTTCTTAATGATCTTTGGTGGCAAAATGCAGCTCATCTGACTGGGTTGCCCGAAAGGCCCCAGACTCAGGCTTGAATCTTGGTGCAGTTGAGTTAAAAAAGAATGCCAGAAAAAACGGACTCAGTTGATCAGAATTTGCCCATCTGTAAGATGAGCGGAAGCACTTGGGTTTAGGTGTCATCTGTAAACAAATGAACAGGACCTCCAACTAGACGAATCCTTGATTTTGCTATTAACATGTTCTGGTAGAAGCAAGCACCTTTGCAGATTCTAATGAGACAGATGACCCTCACCTTTGCCTGGGCTATGTAATCCGCATTGTGGTCAATTATCTCCAAGCTTGGGTGAACAGTCATTATGCTTTCATAATCTCCCATTAGCAAGCAAAGGTTTGAATAAGAAGTCAAAGTCCATCCCATTAACCGTTCCAACCAGCGCTGGCCTTAGACCATTTTGTACCTGAACTCAAGTTGAGAATGAACACCCCTTCCCCATGCAATTTTAATGGCACTCAGGAACGTGTCATCCCTGGACTGAAGTTTTGTTTCCAGAAATAGCTGCTCATGTCACTTTCTGGTATGGCAAGTTCTATTTCCAACTCATTAGTATGACCAAGATAGTCTAATAGTTCTTCTCTGTGGTCACTGAAAGGGTCGATATGGCCCACACTAGATCCCACAGCATTTGGTTTCTATAGTTCAATTAATGAAATCTCAAGTTACAACCAGGCAAACTGGATGATCCTCTAGTGTAGGAACAGGGAACCTCTGGCTCTCCAGAAATTGTTAGATATAAATTCCCACCATCCGTCACAATTGGCTTGCTGGAGTCCAACAACATTTGGAGGGCCACAGATTCCCAATCTCTGCTCTAGTATGACTTTCCCCAAAATGGTGCTCTCCTGATGCTTTGGACTACAACTCCCATCTGCCTCAGCCAGCATGGCCAATGGCCAGAGCTGATGAGAGTTGTACTCCAACAAACTCTGAGGGCACCAGATTGAGGAAGGCTACTCTAATGAGAAATGTTGAGAATCAAACTCAGAAACATCATGAAATCTGGTTAGGTTTGTAAAAACACAAAAAGATACAAGTATATTGCTAAACTGGACTTGAGACCTTATATTACAATGGCAATGTATCAACATGAATGTCTATTTATCGTTGTTTGGTTTTTAGTTACCATTGTTGTTATTTTCTGTACTAAACATCTGATAAAAACATCTGCTGAGGTCATTTGAACCATCCCTTTTTTGGATCAGAAGTATCGCTCCCCCAAAATGTTCAGGTTACCAACTGGAATGGCATCGTCATTACAGCCTTTAGTCATTCTGGATTACTGGGGTTTTTCCCCCATTTAATATTGATTATGGGGCTCAAGATGTCCTTCTTCAAGGTAGTGCTTCAGCTGTGAAGAATATCGTATTTTCCCAACTTTCAAAAAGAAACATGTGGCTACTAGGAAACTGGAAGTGCATTCCAGTACTGGCTGGAATGTATTTGTGAGAATGTCATGGGTACCATTTGGACACTGCCTGTGACATCATTACTGAGTGGAAACCCAGCTTCTATCTTCAGTGCACACGCTGGGATAGGAAACCTTTTTCCTAGGAAGGGCCATTGACTGGTAGGAAAGTCAGTAGAAAGTATGTGCATCCAGTGGTGGGTGGAGCTAGAGTGGACAGTGGGCACAATTTATAGCAGTCCAGGACTGCATACCACTCCCTCTCTCTGTGCCACTCATCCTTTTCTCTCTATTTGTGCTACCGCGGATGGCGCTGTGGGTTAAACCACAGAGCCTAGGACTTGCTGATCAGAAGGTTGGCGGTTCGAATCCCCGCAACGGGGTGAGCTCCCGTTGCTCGGTCCCAGCTCCTGCCAACCTAGCAGTTTGAAAGTACGTCAAAGTGCAAGTAGATAAATAGGTACCGCTCCAGTGGGAAGGTAAACGGCGTTTCCGTGCGCTGCTCTGGTTCGCCAGAAGCGGCTTAGTCATGCTGGTCACATGACCCGGAAGCTGTACACCAGCTCCCTCGGCTAATAAAGCAAGATGAGCGCCGCAACCCCAGAGTCGGCCACGACTGGACCTAATGGTCAGGGGTCCCTTTACCTTTATCTCTACTTCTCTGTGCTTCTCCCTCTTTTTTCTCTCCATTTCCCCCCTTCACCTCCTTTTGCACCCCTCCATTAACATTAACACAGCTCTGAACTAATTGCTTGCAGAGGGCACATAAAATTATGCATTATGCTGAGAGCCACAAGTTCTTCATCCCCAAGTAAAACATTTTACTTGACTTCCCCTAATTTGAAAGCTCAGTATCCCATCCTCAGTACTACAGCAGCACAGTAATGCTCAACTAGCTATTTTTTAAAAGTGACAAGCATCCAGCAAGGCTTCCCCTAACACCTCACAGCAACCCTGGGGCAAAAAATAAAATAATTCCATTTATTTTATTCTTTTATTTGAAGGTTACATACTCCTCTACTGCAGCAGATGGGTGCATGCATCTCCTGTTGCTGTTGTTTTTAAAAAGAACAGAACAGCTGCACATCTATATTTCCCACAGGAAAGTTACTCTCCCAGCCTCTATTATGCATCGCTTGGATATCACGCTTTTGCATTTGGGCTTGCATGACTGCCCCAAGAGGCAAAAATGCAACTGGACTCTACAATGCAATTGAATGGGGAGTTGCTGTCCATGGTACTGAAAATGCACTAGTCATTTTGGGAATTGGGTGGATTGATGATCACTGTGAACGTACAAGTATCAGGATGATACATTTGACACAATATTTTTAAAAAAAAACCAAAATCCATGAAAGTAGACATTTCTTCAGCTAAGATGGAAGCTCTGATGTAATTTTTTAAAAGCACGAGGCCTTTCAAAAAAAGCCCATAACTGCATTCATCTACTCATCTCTTAACCACATAATAAAATAAGAGTTTTACTGAATCAGTTAAAATGTCCAGCATTTCCATCTTACTGTTTCCCACAGCAGCCAGCCAGTTGCCTCTGAGAACCCCACATATTAAGGCAATAGCTCACCCCTCATTGCTCACAAGAAAAATATTCTGTGACATGCTACCTCTGAATACAGACATTTTGTGTAGCCATCATGACTAATAGCCATCCTCTATGAAGCCATTTAAAACCTTGTGGATCTCACATACTAATTTGGTATTAGGAACGCAAGAAGCTGCCTTATGCTGCATCAGACCATTGGTTGACCCATTTCAGTGCTGTCTACATTGACTGGCAGTAGCTCTCCAGGATTTCAGAAAAGACATCTTTCCCCAGCCCTACCTGGAGATGCCAGGGACTGAACCTTCATGCAAGGCAAGTGTTCTACCACCGAGCAACAGTCCTTTCCATATTGAAATTAATGGACCTCCGCGGCTGATGCTGAGCTGTGGGCTCGCCAACTTTGTGCAGTCTTGGGGCCAACTGACTTCTGCCTCTTCCAAAAAAGAGAGGGGTTGTTTCATGGACCCTTGGCTGTGAGCATTCTAAGCCAGGTGTCCTGTTGTTCCAGGAAATATACAGAGCAGTCCAGCTGTTCACTAAACGGCTGTAATTACACACTCTCTCGGGGAGGAGGTCTCCACGTGACAGCTGATCCTTCTTCACACTTGGTTGTGATGCATGTGTCCTGTCAGGAAGCCGTTTTGCCTCTATCCTGGCTTCCTTCATTAGCTCCGCTCACGCTAACAAGCGACAGAAGTGGATAGCAGCAGGGTGGCCTCCATCTAATAACATCGGGCGAGGTCATAAAATCTTCCACTAACTGCACAGTGGGAGCAGCTGTGTGGGGATTACAGCAGGAATAAAGAGGGTGTTTGAGTTCACCAGGAAATAGTCACATTTCTCTCTGCCCCCTTCCCCACAACCACATCTGAAACTCTTGAGGAAACTTTTGTTGAGGCCGTAGCCAGAATCTTTCAGAAGCAAGCGTTAGAATTAGGTGTGTGGCTCCATTATAGAAGGCCGAGAGCTTACTAGGCTCAACAAAAACATTTCAAAGGAGTGAATAAGCTTTCAGGTTCACCATAACGCTTCTTCAGGTTAGATGTTCAGCAAAACTGTGGGGAGGACAACACATACTGCCAGGTATACTGAAAAATCCCTCCCTGAACCACAATGTTCCCAGACCTCACTGCATCTGTGAGGGGTCTTCGTTGGCACCTGCCCCTCCCCTGTGCCACTGTGTCTGCAACTACAAGGACGTTTCCCACTACTTGGGTCTTTGAGTCTGCTTTTAACATCCAGGATGGGGATGACTTCCAAGACAGGGTTCTGAAGAGCAAGAAGTCAGTGGGGATCGATTTCCATGCTCAGTGGTGCAGTCCCTGCAAGATCTTAGGCCCCCCAGATAGAAAAGGTGGGGGCCAAATAGAAGAGGAAGGTGCTGATTGCCAAAGTGGACTTTGCCAATCTCAACAAATACGAGGTGTCAGCAGTGCCCACGGTCCTAGCTATGAAGACCTGGTGGATAAGTTTGTGTGGATAAAACATGGGGGTCAGCTGAAAGTCTTCCTTGAGAAACTTATTGGGTCCTGAGCAGCTGAGGACTAATGTTTGCATACAAAGGCCATTAAGAATATACATACATACATACATACATACATACAATTCATTTAGGCTTCCAGTCTCAGCCACTTTCAGCTACTTTTCCCCTTTGCATTCACTGCCTCTGTGTTTGCTTGTTTGTGTCGCCATGCCACTTCTGAAAAGCTCACATGACCTTTTGGTAGCAACGCTCAGACAAGGAATGGTGGACTTTTATGTCGATTCAAGCCATTCAGAGGAACAAAGTAGGATGGATGTTAACTTTGCTGTAAAAGGTTTGCTCTGGTTTCTGGCAAGCAAGAGAATTCTGGAGGAGGGGATTGTAGCAATAACTATTGACAGGTGGGCTAGCCATAAAATGATAGGAGGAGGAAACAGTGACTTGTATTAGACGGCAACTGTAACATGCAGAAGAAGGGACAATAACCCAGCCAGGAATGATAAAATGGTAAGGGGGGAACTGATAATAATGGCAAGGACAGTATGGTAAGGATGTGAAATTGGACAGTATATATGAAATAGGAGATAGTATACATTTGAAAATAGTGCAGGAAAAAGTATACCTGTGATTAGTATATATTATAGGAAATGGGAGACAATTGAAATAAGATAGTATACATGTTGAGATAGTATGCAACTATGTTTGCAGGGTGTAGTGTGCTGTAAGCCGCCCAGAGTGGCTGGGGAAACCCAGCCAGATGGGTGTGGTATAAAATATTATTATTATTATTATTATTATTATTATTATTATTATTATTATTATTAGTATTAGTGGCCCCATCTCTACAACCCTGTTTCTAATCTCTGCAGAGAGAATTTGATCTGGGAGGCAGAGCAAATCCCTAATTCCTTCAACCTTCATGGACCAACTTTGGTAGATGGGTGGAACTGCCCACCTGTCAATCACCTGATGTCATAATGCTGTCAGCTGACTGTCATCAAGGTTTTAATGGGAACTCTATAGCAGTTGATCAGTTAACTAGCAGTTACAGAGACATGCTTTGAAGTGTACTCAATTTTTGCTTTGGATACTCCTTCCCCTTCCATGGTATGGACATGGAAAGTCATATAACTGGAGGGAGAGAGAGACTGATTTTGTGTGTGCAAACAAAACCTTTGGAGACCTACAGCATGCTGCAGTTTGAAGGGACCATAGCTCAGTGGTAGATCATATGGTTTAGATCTAACACGTCCCTCAAGACCTGTTGGAGTTTTTTCATAATGACCAGAGAATGCACAAAATTTCGTTGATATCTGCACTTTCTTCAAGGCCTGGTGGGGATTATGCATAATGAACAAAGAATGTACAACATTCATCCACAATACATGGTACAATATATCCACATTCTCCAAGGCTTGTTGGGGATTATGTATTTTGACCAGAAAATGGGCACACTTCCCTCTTCATGAGGCCTGTGGAATGTTCACAATGGCCAGCAGACATGCGCATTAATCACTCAATTTATATTCCCTTTAACATTTATATGGAATACAGAACAAATATTTCCAAATCTGATTATGAAGATTATGAAAATGATAATAATGCACTTGAAGTGGGAACACCTCTATAACATGATGCTTGCATTGGGGCCTGCCCTGAGGGTCTTGGTTATATTTTATCTTATTGTTTTATAGTATCACAAACCATGCAGCTAAAGTTGCGTAGCAAAGTTCATTTGTAAAATGATAAAGTAGAGGAGAGGTGTCAATGGAAATTATATAACCACAGTTGACTATACCATGCAAACAAAATGTCACCAAAAAAATTACAAGCTGTGATTGAATAAGTTTTCCCAAGGTTTGCTCTCAGCATGAACCTGAAAAATCCATTGACTATTCCTTTCTGTGTCAATAATGAGCAGCAGAATCCATTTTGCAACCACCGGGTCAGAAAATCTCATTTAGTCTTTCAAATCAGAGTGTTAAGAAAGTAGAAAATACTCAAATATTCTTTTAGCCCAGCTCCTGTACTAGCAATATTCTTGAATTTAGAATCTAAAGTACTAGTCCCAACCATTGTTCTTCCCTCCCTGTATCCAGAGAACAAGATTGTGATTGTTATTATTTATTATTCAGCCATGATGGCTGGTGCCCATTGAGAAAGGTAAGGTGGAAGGCAGGGAACCCAAACAACAGGTGGCACCAGAACCAATGACAGGCCGAGCCATCTAATGCTGGCATTGTCTCTATCCTTTTCACAGCTAACTTCTGTAAGGGCAACAGTGAGACTGAGGAGGAAGATTCTGACAGGCAATGCCAACACCACCACCCTGGCAGGCAGGTGAGGGTTGGCTGAGGGTAGACTGAGGTTAGTGGGGCAACACCCCATTCACCCTAATGGACCCACCTCCATTGGCCCTCAATATGCAAGATGCTCTACAGAGCACAGTTGGCCATGTCTCTACCCTGAGGAGCGTACTATTTCCTGCAGGCTTCATTTGGTGGTTCTGGTAAAAATGATTATCCCTCTTCCTCATGGTAAACTTGTTGAAAATGACCCCATGTCTCCCCATGTGCTTTGTTCTTCTCATGCCATGATTTCAAAGGTTTGGCATCTCTGCTGGAATTGCAGGCTAAGAAGAAAGGGTGGCATCTAATTGGGTCTGATTATGGCCTTTCTTATAATCAGACCAATTAGAGTCAGTCATGACTGGACCTAATGGTCAGGGGTCCCTTTACCTTATGGCCTTTCTTATGGGACGTGGGGGCGCTGTGGGTTAAACCACAGAGCCTAGGACTTGCCGATCAGAAGGTCTGTGGTACGAATCCCCGCAACGGGGTGAGCTTCCATTACTCGGTCCCTGCTCCTGTCAACTTAGCAGTTCGAAAGCACATCAAAGTGCAAGTAGATAAATAGGTACCACTCTGGCAGGAAGGTAAACGGCGTTCCCGTGCACTGCTCTGGTTCGCCAGAAGCGGCTTAGTCATGTTGGCCACATGACCCGGAAGCTGTATGCCGGCTCCCTCGGCCAATAAAGTGAGATGAGCATCACAACCCGAGAGTCGGCCATGGCTGGACCTAATGGTGAGGGGTCCCTTTACCTTATGGCCTTTCTTGGCATGTGGCGCCCACAACTGGACACTCACTAAAGCTTCATTTTCCTGCTCTGTTCCATTAGCCCTTGTGAAGTGCTGCCACATCCTGCTGTACCCTTAAGAAGCTCATACTATCTGCGCAGTTCTCACTGCCTCTTTCTCTACACCCCCCCCCCAAGTACACAACTCAAGTGCCAGATTGCTCTGACCTTCCCTTTAATAACATTTGCCCGTGATGTTGACATGAGTGACAGGAAGGCACTCAGGTGGAGGCTTAGTTATTAGATCTGTGAATACCCACTGAAGCTGCATGGAACATCTTTATCTGCTGCCATCCCTGCCTCTTTCTCAAAGGAAGGGGGGGCAAGTCAATTCCTTTCTCCTTCTCCTGCAATATCCTGTGTCAGGGCACTGAGCAAATAATAAAGAGCAAAGTCCCCTTTTCCACAGAAGCCAGAGACACCTGATGTGGAGCACAACAACTACTAACAAATGGACTTCTCTGATATGGGAAAGGAGAAAAACAGGGGTAGGAACAGCTGCATAGCCTTTCGGCTAGACCTGCAGCAGTCACCAATATGGCACCCATGGGTGCAATGGTGCCCTTGAGGTCTTTCCTCAAGGTGAGAAAGAGGTGTCATGATATAAGTGTATTAAAATTATTCATGATTTGGAGAACAATTTTCTTCTTCTCTTATAGCACTAGAACTCAGTCAAATTCAATTAAACTGCATGTTGAAAGCTTGAGGACAGACAAAATACTTTTTCACATATTGCATAGTTAAAGTATGGACTTATCTCCCACAAGAGCCAGTGATGGCCACCAAGTTAAATGACACTCCTTCCCTCTTTCTCTTTCAGCTCTGTGGGCTTTTCAAGGCTCAGATTAATTCTACTGGATCTGACTTTTACACAGATTGTTTGGGAAAGCAAAGTCAATACAGGTTTATTACATTCACATACCAAAAATAAAATGAAATAAAAGCATACAGTACATTAGAATCTCAAAGCAAAACAGATTCAGAAGAGTGACATAAAAACAATTATATAGAGCTACAGCTATCTCGGATTGGCCCCTGGAGGTGGTCTTTCCAGTTTCAGATGGTGAGTTATTCTCTTGTTCTTAAGGCTACCATGAGTGACATTTTGGGGGGTTTATTTGCCATCAGATATTTGACATAAAATTGAACTGACCTTCCGGAAATTTGGTCAGTAAAGAGCCAACCGCATGCTGCCAAACTGCAGCATCGAAATTACAAAACAGAAGGACACGTTCTATAGATTCTATCTCCTGATTATTACAGCGACATATCCTTGAGGAGAGAGGGAGGCAGCACACCTGCCCCAAAGCATTTAGGATGGAAGAACATTACATCAGGCCAGAGTAAAATTTCTCTAATATTTGCCAACATAAAGATTCCTGAAGTAGACAGCTAACAGGCAAGGATCATTGTGAGAGATACCCAAGAAGCAAGGTGAACAGGTTGTGCATGAATGAATCAGAAGATCTTCAAAAGAAACGCTCCACGGTCTTTGTTTTTCCAGGGCAGATGCTTTGTTGTGTCACATGTGAAGAAGGAAGATGAGTGAGAGTTCAATACAGGCAGCTTTGGGGGCAACAAGCTTTTTCCAAACACTACAAAAGGTGTCCTCGGGTAAATGTGCTAAGGGCCCTCTTCCTATTTTTTTAAAAAGGACCTTTAAGCCAAAGCTTTAAGGCTGCCAACCAAGCTCTTATCTCAAAAGGACACAGTCCCATTTCCAAAAGTACAGCTGCATTAGGAACATATCTTGAGATCCATAGAAGGACTTGCAGGAATTTAACAGGAATTTAACAATTCAGATGACACTCCGCTCACCCAAATGGCAGCTCCATAAAGAAACAGGGAGGTTGATATTATTAATTAATTAATTGATAATTAGTTAGTTAGTTAATTGCCTTTTGCCATGGCAATTTAAACCAACTTACAATATTTTATGCAAAAAAACAAATGCATACATAGATTTCAACCAGCAAAAACAACTAACAAACAATGTTATTTAAAAATCATGTTATCCTAGTTTTAAAACTTTAATAGCTGCAGGGATATACTGACCCCCTTTGGTATAGTAGCAGATTTAAAAAGTGTACTATAGCAGACTGATTAGCTTGAGCTGCCTGGGATGCAAAGGTTTGTTGTTCTTGCTGAAAAATATACTAGACCCCTGCAAGGGGAACTGTTTACCGTCTTCACGGGAAAGTTGAGTGTTTATGTGACACTTTATTTCTCTCTCTCTCTCTCTCTCTCTCTGGGGAGCTGATTTGGGAGAGATGGGAAGGAAGTGGCTAGAGGGTGTCGTGTTCATGGTACCTGTCCACAGGGCTAAAAATTGTTGGTGACGCATGCGTTAGTCATAGTCCAGCCACTGCACTCTGGAACAGTGGCACTGGGGAAGGTTGCAATGGTAATTTGTATACGTTTTGTCTCCTGCGTGTTTATATTCATCACCATTTAAATCCAAACCAACCAAAAACCTATACTGATGGTTTGATTATGTCATAACACATGTCAAGCGTTTGGGACAGGATGGGGGTGAAATTCAGATGGCTCACATTCTCCTTTGCGGCCAGTTCTAAAGCTCTAATTCCAATGGCAGGATCTGAATATGGGAATGTCACATGGCAGCATGTTTTCTATTGGAGTGAAGGGGCAAGCACACACATGAATCCTGCCTTCACTGACCATTGCTGCAGTTTTCTGCAGGAAGATCTGAGTTTTCTAATATGGCCATGGCTGGAACAGAGAGCTGCTGTCCATGGTGCTGAACCTCATCTTTATCTGCATGTTTGAATTCCAGGTCCTTGGCAATATTAAAACTGTAGCTTCTAGCAAGATCCCAAACTCTGCCCTTCTTGGAGTTGAACCTCCCAAAGGGGAGGTAAATGCCTGTTTGGTGAGCCCTAAATATTTTCCACTCCCATTTTGGAAGAGGCCTGATGGAGAATCTTTCTGGTCCTCTCTTCAGTAAGTGCAGTGTGTTCTCTACTCTCTTGATCTTGCTGACTGTGTTATAAGAGGGGAGAATTTATGGACAACCTATGATTTGCTATTTGTTTGCTCCCCTAGGGCTCATACCCCAAAATAAATGTTCCTGGCCCCGAGCTAGTATATACTTCTGTGGCATATTTATAATCTGTTACAATTTGGTCAATTTTTCCTCTTGTTCCCCTGCCTGCAGACCTCATGTAGCTGATAATACTTTAACACACACACACACAAAAAGGATTTTGATTCAATATGCAGTTGTTGTTTTTGTATTGGTTCTTTTTCTGTATATTGGTGTAACCATTTTGCGTATTGATGTGAAATGAAATATTGTTCCAGATCATGTTCCCCCAAGGTGGGTTGGAGATCTGTGGTCCTCCGGGTGTTTTTAACTCCAACCACTCAGCCCCAGTGAGCATGGCCACTGGTCAAGCATGATGAGAGTAGCAGTCTAGAAACCTTTGGTGGGCTATGTGTCCCCCACTCTGTCTTATATAGAATCATTATCCTTAAAATCCCCCAAAGCCCTTCTTTAGCCTGATTTCCCTACATCTGGATTGTATTCAGAAGGACCATGTTGAGTCACATTTATTTCACATGTCCCCCATCACTGTCAAGTATAATGAAAATCTATTGAGTAAACATAGAAACACCAATACTACTTCTTGGTGCTTGGAGTCTTGGCCTCACTCTCATTAGATTATAAAATCTGACATCCCTTCAAGTCAAGCAGACTTGGAAAAATTCACCAGGATCTCTGCAATACTTACCTGTCACTCATGATGAACAGGCTATGACCTCACTACCAGCTGGGAACTGAGTCATTCAAGGGGTAGTTGAATGTTTGTCTCAGAGACTCTGTGCTATGCATTCCAAAAGCAAGAAGCCACAAAGAAGAATCAAAGAACTGCCATAGATACAGAAACATGGCAGAGCTCAGGAAGACCTTGTAGCTCAAGCAAGGTTCAACTAGAACAGGAAGCCCTATATTCCTTCCTACCCAGAAAGATCTAATGCCCACCCTGTGTAGGTAGAATCAGTACAGGGCCTTAGAGAAATTCACTGTGACATTGCCATCTGGAGTTCAGTCACTGACCACATAAGGCAGCTACATAGAGATCCCAGCAGCTCCTGACACCTGCTTACGAGAGCAAATCCATGTTCCTAGTGGCCACACAGCAAGCTGTTTCTCATGCTGTTTCTTATGGAAAAGCACCCCTATCACATCAGTTATAAAGGGTGCAGTCACTGTTCACTTGCACATCCTGAAGAATGAGTTAATAAGACTGTACAGAAGAGCCACATGTAATGCGCCCAATGGTAATATACAGTATGTGATATCAATGACTTATTCTGTATTCTTATGGAATTGTTTGTTGGCGATACACTGTGGTTAATATATTTACTGTACAATAAAGATTGAATTGACTTAACATTGCCATGTGGGAATATGGTATCTGGTTCTCCTTTTTGAGAACTTTGCTTTGAGAATGATTTCTGGGCGGCAGCTGTTATAAGAATTCTAAGGTCTCAAATACAGAATAAATATTCATAAATGCACACATATCTAAATATATAAACCATGTGTCTGAAATAGTACAGGAGAGCAATCCTGAAGCCATTTCGACTCTCCCAATGACCTCAAATATTCCTCTGCAGTAAGGGAGGCAAATGGAGAAAGCCTTCCCATTGTCAAATCCTGTCTTAAGGGTGTATTTGTGCATGAATAGGGTGAGCCTGTGACCTGGATTCAGCAACTAAAGTATTAACCATCACAAAGAATGGTCAGACTGCCCAGGTAATGCAACCAGCAACCATTTCTGCTGTAGAGTGCCTCCTGTGATGTATGTACTATGATTTTGGGGTGGTCTTTGGCTAAGGGGGTTGGGCAATGTCAAAAGTCTTTAAAGGTTCCTGCACACTTTTGTTCAGGGTCTCTCCCTCCTGGGAAGGAGGGGAGGGAACTCTGTTGCAACAGAAAAATAAATATCTGTCTTGCTTTCCACTGCATCCTGCCTCCATTCATTTTTCTCTGACCGGTCATGGACTTGGGGGACTCAGAGTCCTATGGAGAGTTGGGCAGCAAAAGCCAATTTTTACATCACAGCCGCAATTTTTACATCACAGCCGCACACCAAAAAAACAACAATAGTATTGCAGCAATGTCATTTGCATCTCAGATAAGAGCCCTTGGAACCCATCACAAATGCCTTCATATGTCTACCTGTTCATTAAGAACCTAAGAAGAGTCCTGGAGCTGAATCAGACCGAAGACCCATCTAGTCCAGAATCCTATCCTCATAGCACTCAGTCAGATGCCATGCCCACAAACAGAACCTGAGTGCAACAGCACTCTCCCCGCTCATTTCATTGTCTAGGACATTCCCATTGCTCATGTTCTCCACCTGCAGTATACCATGTTGCTTATCACCTCCTCGAAACCTTTCCCCTGCCTCACATAATCAGGTTGAAAATCGCTCAACAGGTAGCAATGAGCCAAACATCAGGGAGGAACTGTTACATACAGCTGCATAGCCCCATGGCAACATTTGCATGGAGGAGGTCAGGAGGAGGTAATATGGAGGGGGGGAGCTGTGGTACAGAGTGCGTACTTCACCCTTTTCTTGGCTGACATGTTCCTGCTACAAGTGTCCACTACCACCTGCCACTGCTGGTTTTCCGCCCAGGGGGTTGTAGATATGTGCTTAACTTGCAAGTACACCTGGAATATTTAAAGAAGTGGGTGGCTTGAAGAGGAAGTTGCAATGGGAAAGCAGCAGTGGAATAAGGTTAAGCACCTCCTCCCTTCTCCACATTGTCCCCTCTCCGAAGTAGCTTTTATTGGGTAATGTAACATTTAGCTCTGCTCTGCAAAAGGAAGGACACAATGCATAAACACTACTTCACTGTGTAAATGTAAACAGAGATTTATTTATTTATTGCTGAAGAGTGAATCTCTTTAGTTTGAGAGAGAACTTGAAATTGTTGAGCTCACAGCATGCGCACCTGCCTGTACGCTCCTCTGTGTATGCACACCCACATGTGGCAATCCCTGCAGGTTTCTCTGTAGCTATGGATTTATGAACACCTGTGAACATTATAGGTAACTCTGCACATGTGTCAGAATATTAATGGGGAGCCTCGTGAGACTATATTTCCTGGGAGTTATGATGCACTGTGCCTTCACAGCCAGTTCTGTGCCTCATGCCCAACAGAATTCTGGTTTCAGAGCAGGGAATTCTGGCTCTGCTCCAACAGAAAGTGTTGCTATGATTCTGTGGCTATAAATTAAACAATCCACTCCATTACGTGTCAGGGCCTTAGACTCTGGACTGATGTGCTTTCCTAAGCCCCAGCAATGAGGAGTCGGACAGAGGAGGAGCAAAGAAGGAAGAGGGAGTCAGGGCAATATGCTGCAGAGCAGCTTTGCTGCCCCCAGACACTCCGGTGTTTGACACACTGAGCTGCTCTCATTTGGCTCAGCAGATCCGAGAGGCTTAGGGAGGCTCTTTGATACAAATGTCAAATTTACATAAACTGACACAAATGGGATGTAAAAATGCACCAGATTATCAGAACCCCAGGGTTTACATGGCAGCTGGGCACGTGGTTGGAATCCTAAAAAGAGGGCTCCTATGCAGCAAAGGCAGGGCTGAAGGGGGAAGGGTTGGCAGGCGGGCAGATTGCAATGCATCCTTGCATTGCTGGGGCTGTGGGTGAGTGTGCACAGCTCAGAGCATCAGGGAAAGGCCACATACAGGGAGAGGCAAACCACCTATGCAGCCTAGTCCTGTTCATGCTCCCTTGAAGTGTGCATTTAGGATGGCAGCCTTGGAGGCATCGGCCATGATGCTGCACACTTCCACTTAATTCTGTGAACACCGACTTGCTTCGAAATCTGTGCTGCCTCGATTATACTGCAATAACGAATGATGGGGGAGGAAGAGGAGGACACCTCTCTGCTTGAAACCAGATTCCTGGAGGATAGAAAAAGGAATTTGTAAATAGTATTTGTGGACCTGAGAAACAAAGCTTCCATTTGACCAACTCGGCAAGTTTTTATCCTTCGTGACTACAGAGGAGAGTTCAATGAAGGAGGGAAATGCATGTTTTTGAAAAAAACAGACACAAATTCAGTGGAAAGGGTCTTTCAGGACTGAAGAGCGGAAAGTACCGATACTCTACTCTGGCTCCCTCTCTCATGGCTACTGAACCGCAATTTTTGCCTCTTCATATGGTTCACAAAGTTGCTTAGATATATGATCCCCAAAACAAGAGAAAAAGAGAAGGATGAACCTCAAAAGAAAACTGGAAGTGCATACAAGAAAATTCAACACACACACCCTCCCCTGCAAATGTACTAGAAGCTAATAAGTGTAATGGCAAAACAGTGTTGCCACAACATAATTAGAAAAACAAAACCCATTGATGATGATAATAGATAATAAGCAAGGACGAAAGACAACTGAAATGACAATGAAAGACAAATACAAGTAAGCATATAACTAGATACATCAAGGTCTAGCAACATGACTGCAAAATTGTCCCAAGTGCCTTGTTGCTTAAATTCATAAGAAATTTATTTAGAATATTATGAAATATCTCAACTGCATGGATGGAATTTGGAGCAACCGTGCATCCATGCGGATTGCAACTCTTGACCCTATTAAGGTACGAGTTAGATGCAATTTTAGATATCTGTATATCACTGTACCACCCTGCCCCCCCCCAAAATAGCAATTTCAGTTGAGAGAAGCACTTAAACTGGGGAAATGGCATAACAAAATAGTACAAACACCACTTGCTCAGTGCTGTGTCCTGATCTGATTCCTCATTAACCCCACCCCAAATGGAGCTCGTTGTCTATCTGCCTGTCTTCCTGTCTATTGTTCTTCTATAACCTCCATGGAACTACTCAGCTACAGGCACAAAGAGATCTCTATGGTTTCATCTACTCTACTGTCCCTCTTAAGGGTATGAGGCATTCTGGGTTGGCAGTGAGCAATGCAATGAGAGTGGAAGTGCAAAACTATGCATGGAACAGCACAGGTCAGATACTCCAAGGGTGGGGAACCTGCAGCTCTCCAGATATTGCTGATCTACAGCCTGCATCACCCTTGGCCACTTGTCATGCTGGTTGGAGCTGATGAGAGTTGGAACCTAACAGCATCTAGAGAACCACAAGTTTATTCCTTAGGATTTATGCCATGACCTAGGATTTGCACAGCGGGATAAAGGATTTCCCTACCAATGAGGATCAGGAATGTTACTCCTGCCTTCCCCAATCATCGCCACACCTAGCCTTGGCTTTGTCCTTCCCTACCACTGTTCTTCTTCCTTTCTCTACAAAGCATGCAAAAAAGATGATAGAATAAAGTGCAACTGAGCAGCTGGCTCCTTATCACCAGGTAAACAGAAATGAATCAAAACCCACGAGTGACTGGAATATAGGTCCAATTTAAGGAGGTGTTCAGCACAGCTCAGCTTCGGCTGTGTTTACACAAAGGGGTTGCTTTTAAAACACTTTGGCATGTGTTCACTTCCAATTGTTTGTGTATGAAGAATTGAGAGCAAAAGGGTTTAAAGTGGAGTCAGGCCTGAATTACCGCTCTTCAAAAAGCACTAGACAACCCTGCAGTCTAGAAAACCTCTAGAAGTCTGAGTCTGACTTGAAGGCACACATATGATAGCAACTTTGCTGAAACCATGCCAGAATAGAAGACCACTTAGAAAACACATTTTAAGGACACTGACAAACTGGAGGCCATTCTCTCTCTCTCTCTCTCTCTCTCTCTCTCTCTCTCTCTGTGTGTGTGTGTGTGTGTGTGTGTGTGGCCAGGATACTGAGGGGTCTGGAAATGCAAGTCCTATGAGGAGTGGTGGAAAGAACTGTGTGTGTTTTGCCCAGAGTGGAAAAGATTAAAGGGAGACAAAAAAAGCTGTCTACATCTGTTTGGAGGGCTGTTGTGTCGAACATGAAGCAGACTTGTTACTTGTTGCTCCAGAGAGCAGGATTAGAACCAACAGGTGGAAATTGCAGTTAAGTAGATTTTGGTTAAACTATAGGAAAACTTCTAACAGTAAGAGTTGGAATAGTTGGTATTGAGAAGCAGCGCACACCCTCCCTTCACTGGTTGGCCATTTGTCAGGGATCCTCTAGACCAAATGACCACCAACATCTCTTCCAGTCACTCCAAGCCAGTTCCTTCTGTCTTAGCTTCAAGATTGCTGTCCATGGTCCTGAACTCTAGGTAAGGGACTCTGAACTAGCGTCTTTGATCCAGTCAGGGATGGTGACTTTACCAAATCAAGCTTCAGAATTTCAGTTCTGCTTTTCTCCACAGTCACCTCCTATCAGTGGCCAAGATCATAATGGATGCGGACAGCAACCAGCTCAACCCATATCTTCCCTACCAGCACAGAGCTGAGAAGTGGTGGGCACAGACCCAAAACAGTTACATAGCCTCTTCCTCCAGTGGTGATCCTATTCACCAATTTGGGTTGCACAAAACAACTCTGAAATCAGAGCTCTAGGAGACATGTAAGCTGTCAATGCTATTCAAATGTCTCAATTGCTCTGGGCCAAACTAGACAGGATACCATTTCATACAATTCAATAGTGTGAATGGTTAAGGTGGGCATAGGCAAACTCTGGCCCACCAGATGTTTGGGACTACAATTCCCATCATTCCTAGCTAACAGGACCAGTGGCCAGGGATGATGGGAATTGTAGTCCCAAACATCTGGAGGGCCAGAGTTTGCCTATGCCTGGATTAGGGTTTTTTTGTTTTTGTTTTAAAAAGAACAGAACAGCAGATATGAACCCCCGATCCACACTGGGACCTTGGTGAAAGCAAAAGACTTTCCTTCCAAAGCAAAGATCAGTGGTAAAAGTGACATCATTAATCACTACCGTTTTTACGTGTTTATTCCCCCCCCCTTTTATTTTTTAAAACTAGGAACAGAAAGACAGTGAGAGATCTGCTACAAAGGAGGGTGGACCTCCTGTACTTTCAATAGCTGCCCTCATCTACCTGGTACCCTCCAGATATTCTGGACTACAACTCCCATCATCCCTGACAGGAACTGATGGGGGCTTAATTCAAAACATCTGGAAGGCACCAACTTGGGGAGAAGTTACCTTAGCACTTTTTGCAGAAGAGGCCATTGCAGCCCCTGCAGCAAGTTACCCAGTTTCCTATTCCAAAATCCTCTATTTGGGTAGTACTAAGAAAGGCAGGAGGGATGCAGGTGATGCTGTGGGTTAAACCACAGAGCCTAGGACTTGCTGATCAGAAGGTCGGTGGTTTGAATCCCCGCAACGGGGTGAGCTCCCGTTGCTCGGTCTCTGCTCCTGCCAACCTAGCAGTTCGAAAGCACATCAAAGTGCAAGTAGATAAATAGGTACCACTCTGGTGGGAAGGTAAACGGCGTTTCCATGCGCTGCTCTGGTTCGCCAGAAGCGGCTTAGTCATGCTGGCCACATGATCCGGAAGCTGTACGCTGGCTCCCTTGGCCAATAAAGCGAGATGAGCGCCAGAGTCAGCCACGACTGGACCTAATGGTCAGGGGTCCCTTTACCTTTACCCTTTTAAGAAAGGCAGGAGCTCCACTGCCCTCCTTTACATCTGAACACATTAGAGACAAGAGAAATAGGGAGCCAAAGTAAAAAATGGGGCTTGTGTTGAAGGATGAGGGATACAGTAAGTCCTCACTCTGAAAAATATCAAAGGTGACAAACCTCAAACAACTTGGAAGTTGCCAATAACAATCACGTAGAGGGGGAAATGGCGGTTGTCACAGATAGAGCAATGCGGCAAGGGGCATTTAAGGTTCTGCTGCTCAGGGCTATTACAAATCCGATCACAGCATGTCATGAATATCAAAGAGCCAGTGCCCCTGTTTGGCTTTCCATGGGAAGAAAGTCCCATTTCCCTTCAGCTCAGATCTGCCACATCGCCATCTGATTTGGGGGCCAGGTTTTCCGGCAGAGGTGGAGTATTCTCGAATTTCTCAGAGAAAGACATGAAGGAGAAAGAAGGCAGAGAGGAGAGGCCAGGGGTGGCAGAGAGAAAGCACAGCTCAAGCGAGGGGGGCACTAACACAAATATTCCTCCTTTCCCCTTCAGCCAGGGCTCAACTTCAATCGAAAGGATCACAGAGAGCTATTGGCTCAGTAAAAGGCATTTGTTGCAAACAGACAAACTTCAAGAAGAGAAAGAAGAAGAAAAACAATGGGGAGAGAAAACAGATTCAATTCTTTTCAAAGCAAAAACTTGAAAGCCCACTCTCCAGGCCTGGCCAGTTGCACTGCAAAGCCCCCAATTTCTCCTTCCTGGAGCTCTGGCAGAGAATCAGTACCAAGAGAACAGGCACTGTTTATAAGAGGAAGGGTGTTCCTTTTCAACAGTCTGGAGGATGGCATCCCCACTTCTGCAAACCAGCCCCCTCTAGCTCTGGAAATTTGGGTGCTTGGTTCCTTCTAGCCTTACCTACCAAGTCTGATGATGCCAACTGGGAAGGGAGAAAATGACCCAGCTAAGACAGGACCTTCTGCAAGAGTAAAGCACAGGGAAAGCCCTGCTGTTCAGCTGAGTGCCAGAACTGGTATGACAATGTGCTCAGGGCTTTGGGCAGGACTTAGCAAAGCTCCCTTTGTCTTTACCTGCCCTACACCTGGTGTCATATATGATGTGAGGTGTAGGGTAGATGGGCACACCTTGGCCAAAATTGCGTCATGGACCAAACGGGGAGGCCTGGGAGGCTTAATTAAAATGATGTACTGGAAGCACCTCACCCCTGGGTTAAGGAATAGAGGGCCAGGAATTATACTATACTCGGAGTTCATTTCCTAAATTCATATTACATATTTATACATATTTCATCCCAGAAGCTTCTGTTCTCTCTTTCCCTTTTGTGTCTGCTCCCCCCCTCAAATTCACATACTTAATATTTGTTGCTCAGGTGCATGCACACACCAGCTGATCAAACACGCCCACTGAAGGTTGCCATGCAATTTTAAAAAGCAAGGTACACATAAAACTAAACTCTAAATTCTAATAATACTGGGCCAAAAGCTAAGGCTACACACAGTTTCAAAATCTGAGGCATTCAAAACAGCTAAGTTCACACAGATGCAGCTAACCTCAAATGTCCCTTGGCAGAGCCATTCAGACATTTGCAAATGAAAAAATAAATCTGGATCTGTGTGTGTGGTAGTTCAAAACTCAAGAAGCTGCTCTCAACCTCCAAGACTCAAAATCTAGTTTTTGCCCTGATGTTCAAAACTGGAAGACAAACTGAAGGTCTATAGAATTTTTTGTGGTTTTTTTAGTTTGCATGCATTTGTGTACTGATGTTAGTCCATGTCAGTCTCTGTTGCAACAGCAGCAAAAACTTACACAGTTTCAGCAGTATTTAAGTCCTAACTAAGCCTCCACCTTGTATATTCCCTTTGCAACCCAACCCAACACATGGAATGCATCTCAATCCCCCAAACTCACCCTCTCTGCAAAGGTACACCCATACCTGTAGTCATGGAAGATACATACCGGTAATTCCTTTTATGTAAAATATAACATAATATGTTATACAATCAGTTCATTTTTCTGGAAGTACTCAGGGGTATGCAGTATGGCACCTTTCCCCCCAAAATGTTTAAAGTGTAGCACTTAATGTAACAAGTTCATGGTGACTTCCAGCACTTTTTTTTCAAAAAACAAAACAAAAACAAGCACTGGGTATAATATTGCAGGACGAAAACACCTAAAACAGAAGAAAGGTTTTTAAAAAACCCTGACAAAATAGGTGACTCTTTCAAATCCTCTGAGATATTAATGGAAATAAGTCCCAAATCTCTCTGACGAGAATTCTGAAAACTCTCAGGTTATCTGTCTTAACTCTTTGGATGCTGACATTTGGGTTGCTTCTACATGAGGGCCCTTTAGTGCTGCAGAGGTGTTGGTTTAACGCACTCAGCTGGAAGACGAAGTAAAAACATGGCACTTACTGTACTGCTCTATTCCCCATAAAAATCTAGCAGTGCCCATCTCCATGTGCAATAACCTGCTGTAAGTTTTCTCAGAAGATGGTCCCTTTCCAAGAAAAGCCTTGCTTCTCTCCTTTAATTATTAGGTTCCTGTAATTAGTTGTAAGCGGGTCCTTTACATGAAAGCTACTGCTTCTCCTTGACACTGTCCCTTTAATTAATGCGTCCCTCCTTATCCTTTTCTTTTAAAGCCCCTTGTACACTTGTAATTAGTTGCTTCCTGGTTGTTTGCATAGCTGTGACATTCCTCTGTTGGTTATTTGAATATGTCAGCTGCTTTTACCTGTGTGGACATAATGGATTTATGTGACCATACAACAGGCATAGGCAAACTCGGCCCTCCAGATGTTTTGGGACTACAACTCCCATCATCCCTAGCTAACAGGGCCAGTGGTCAGGGATGATGGGAATTGTAGTCTCAAAACATCAGGAGGGCTGAGTTTGCCTATCCCTGCCATACAACATCAAAATCTGCTGCATAATGGAAGCCTGTAGTTAAAGTTCTACTTTCTTTTTGCAGAGGGACAGAAGCAGAGCACTTACAGGGAAGTTGTGGTCACACAAGTGAACAGGAAGCAATTAATTACAAGGCCAGAATCCCTTTTAAAATAAAGTAACAGCATTTCTGAAGAGTCTCAATAGCACTTTGTCAATCCACACCTGGCAATTGGCACTTAAAAATTGCATTTTAAGTTTTAAAAAAATTGAAATCATCACAAATCAAATCTAAAAACAACAACAGGAGGAAGACAACACAGAAAACAATGGGCTGGCAGCAAGATGATTGGATTTCTCTGTAAAAACTCACTGTACAAAGGATAGAGATTTTACAAAAAAAGACTGTGAAAGCGAGTTAGGAGTCATTTAAAAAAACCCAAAAAAACCAAACAGATCATTTCATTGTGATCTTGTAACACTGTGGTTTTCAAAAGTTGCATTTCCTATATTACATTAAGGATATCAAACAGTAAAATTTATATTTTTACATGTTTAGAGTCACGAGTTTCATTATGACTCTATTTACCTTGCAGCACTCCAGCTCAAACGCTGAGAGCTGAAGTAGGTCTCTGCATTCAATTACGGCCCACATTCACAAAGCATTAAAGATGCATTGGCTGCAACTGCGGTGGATGCATGAGATATATGCAGGAGGCAAGGCTACTGGGAAAGTGGCTGGTTTGGTTGGTTTACAACAAAAGCCTGATAAGCAGTCAAAGGATAAGTAAGTGGGGCCCAGATGTTGGAGGCTTCGTGCTTAGCTTGCAACAGAGCAAAAAGGCTGATAAAGTATGTGCATACAAGCAGATACAGAATACTTCCAGAATACTTGGTTTTCTTAGCAGCTGTTTCTTTAAAAACAACGCATACCCAGGCATGCAAACATTTCTCCAAGGAAAGTTTTTACTTTATTATGGATCTGGATGCACAGAGAATGTCTGCTGACAGAAGAGCAAATTTGTACCTCACACTAGAAAACTAAATCCAAGATGGCTCTTAGGAGAATTTCCATAGAATGATTTTTACATTGCTACCCCACCTTTCTTCCATGAAGCTCAAGGCAGAATACATCCCTCCCCCCCCCTCCATTTTATTCACACAACCACCTTCGGAGGTTGATAAGGCTGAGAGGCAGCCACTGGCCCAAAGTCATCCACTGAGCTTCATGGCAAAGTGCGGGATTTGAACCCTGCTCTCCCAGGTCCTAGTCAAGACTCCAGCCATTATGCCACACTAGTTCTGTGTGGTGCCAGAAAGGTTTTTAAGGCTATGCAAAAAGTTATTCATACAGTTGTGTGTGTTTAACTCTTTTTGAAGATAGTTGTTTTTAAGTGCATAAGCTGAACTGGGCATTGCTATGTCCAGTTTGCACAAGAACATAGAAAGCTGTCTTTCTGTGTCCAACATTTTAGCTGTTTAGTAGTCAAACTGCTTAGCTGCCTATCCTAGTGAGGTCTCCTCTGGCTGCCAGCAGCTCTCAAAGATCTAAGCCTTTCCAATCACCTTCTACCTAAACATTTTTGAATGGACCACCTATATGCAAAGGATGCACTCTGCCACCAAGCAATGGACCTTATCCAGGTTGGACCAAGTTAGGTGTGTTTCTACCTTTGCTTAGTGGTGTTTCTGCTTAGAAACTTTCCCCTGCTCATTCTTCACTTTGCTCACTCCATCATATTTCAACAGATGGTACAGCAGATCAAGCATCATCGACAGATTCCTTTTGGATCCAATCCCAGGATACCCTGATCCTGCAGGGGCAGGAATCTCCAGTCCAGCCTCACATTTCCTTGCGTGCCCCCTGCCAGTTCTCCCTCCCACCTTTTAATTATTGCTTCTGCGCAGCAGAACAGCCATTAATGGAAGAACTCCAAGCAGCGCATGGGGAAAATTTATGGGCCCCCTGATTTACTTAGCCAACCAGCAGCTCTATTGATTTTTATTTAGGAGAATAATTAAATATTTATTTTCACTTTGTTAAGCTCAGGAGGTCGAAGCCCACATAAAGCAGAACAGCGCACAAGCAAGGCAAGATCAATGACTTGTGGTTTGGGGAATATTTGACCTCATCCAGACCTCACACAGGTGGCTTGGCCAAGCCTCCCTAGAGCAAAGCAGCTGGGATCACCTTGCTGGCTGGTTTTTCCATAGGTGGGTATAAGCAACTGGCCACAGACCACCGGTTGGATCATAGTTGAATGAACTGTGCTTCATTACACTTGGTGAAATCCCACAGCAAGTTACAGGGCAGCCTTCTTTGTGTTGGATATATGGCTGGTCCCAGCATACAAAACCCATGAACTGTGATATAAAATGGGATCTGTTGAAGGAGGCTATGCATCAGATTCTTTCAAACAGCCAGTGGGAAAATATAGCATCCATGAGAAATGGATGCCCAGATTCTATTTAAGTATCTCCAGCAAAGATCCAAGGCACTTTGCTCCATTATTGAGTAACTTTTACAGTTAGGAAGTTTCTCAAACTATTTAGCCTGGTTCCTGCCTCCCTGCCATTTCTCTACCCATTGGTTCTAGCCCTGCCCTTTGGAGCAAGATAGAGAACATGTTGAATCAAACCATTGGCTTAGCTGGCCAAATGCTGGCTGTTTTGGCTGGCAGCAGTTCCTCTCAGAAGATAAGAAGCTGCCTTATACCATCGAGCTCAGTATTGTCTGCACTGGCAGTGGCTCTCCAAGGTTTCAGAAAGGAGACATTACCTGTCCTACCTGGAGATGCCAAGAACTGAACCCAGGACCTTCTGCATTCACTGAGCTGTGGCACTTCCTAGGAATCAGTCATTGCCCAGGAATCTCCATTGCCCAGGAATATTTTTGGGTGGAGATTGAAGCCAGGACTTCCTTCTGCAAGCAGGGCATGCACTCTGCCCTTGAGTTATAACACACACACAAAAGGTGGTTGTGTATTATCCTTTGGGTACCTGCACCAGAGGAATCTGGAAAGCAGCAAAGGGGAACAATTCCCAGCATGGAACCAAGCACAGCTGCAGATGCTCTCTGCTTGGAGCCTTAACCTGGGGTGGGGGGGGGGGGGACAACAGAGAGATGTTTCGCTGGTAATTTATGGACACTTCTTTCATTCCATAAAGCTACCATCTGTCAGTGTGCTGCATCTAGTATGTGTAAAAGCCGTCAGCTTTTTGCCTCCAAGGCCAATGAGCCTCTTGCAAAGAGACCCCCTACACACACACACACACACACACACACACACACACACCTGATCACCCCAGCAGTTGAGTTGGGAAGACCAACATTAATGAACCCAGAGAATTCTAATAGGGTGGGAATCAGAGAAGGGGCTCAAAAATAGACAGATTGCATGAAACAGCCAATGGAGTTTGCCCCATCCTTCCTCATGCCCAAACTTTATTTCAAGATGCCTACAACTTACAAAATATTAGATACTGGAGAAAGCAAGCAACCTCCTTTTTCTTTCTACTGCCAGGGTAGAGCAGCCTTTCAGTAGAGCAGGAATGGCAACCTGTGGCCCTCAAGGAGCTGATGGCCTCCAACTTCCATCATCCCCAACCAGCATGGCCAATGGTCAAGGGTGATGGGTGTTTGTAGTCCAACGCCATCTGGAGGGTCACAGGGTCCCAACCATGGCTGTAAAAGCTGGTGTGCTGCTGACTGGCCTTCTCAGTTGTTAAACCAAAACAAGTGGCTGCACTGTCACTTCCTCCTCATTAAAAAATGTAGCTGGCACCAGAAAATAAAAGCCACGCCACACACTATGTAGATCAATGGTGGGGAGCCTCAACACCAGGGGCCATATGCAACCCTCTAGGCTTCATTATCTGGCCCTCTGGACGCTCCTCATACTATACCCCTCTTCAACCCTGTCTGCACCCTCCTTGAGTATTTTGGCTGGTTAGAATGTGTCCTTAACTCCAATGATGCCTTTTGCTTGCCTGGTTAGGCAGACAGACATGAGTGTCCATGGAAACAGCCTGGTGTAGAAAACTCTGGTCCCGCCCACCACTGACCTGTGACAATTGGGCTCACCCATGCCATAGATCAGAGGGCAAGAAATTGCTTAGGTCCATTCGGCTGAGACATTCAGAGCAAGAGATATGCTACTTCTTCACCCAGCCAGATGGCCTTGTGGAGGACTATCAGGCAAATCACATCAGAAAACAGCCTGGCAGACTTGGGTCTGCCTACAGGGAGCTCCATTTAAGCCATCCCATCCTCCAGCTCAGCTCTCTGATCTTCAAGCTAACTGCAGCTCTGTTCCTCGGCAGAGGGAGGTTGGCTATTTCCCCCGCCCCACCTCCTTCCCAGCTATGCCTAATCCCTCCCACGCACACGTGTGTGCATGCACACACACACGCAGAACTGGGCTCCCATCCAAATCTCTATTGAAACCAGCAGGAGGCTTCCCTCCCCACCTTGCAACCACTTGAGCGGATTGTAATTCTTGGAGCTGCTGGTGGGGAGTGAATGGATCAGGCAAGAGTGCTGAAGAACAGCTCCCTGTGAGACTCAGCAGGGAAAACCAAGAAGCAAAAGCACAAATTACAGTCCTGTGCGCAAGGAAGAGCACGCTCACAAGTGCAACTGCCCCCCTTTTTTCTTCTGCCACCTCCCCCACCTCATTAAAGTCTTCTGAAACGGGCCCTTCTGAAAGGGACCATATGAAGGGAAAATGCCATAGCGGAGGGCAAGCTAATCAAAGATCTGCGTCTCTTTGCCAGAGTCAGTTTCAGTGCAACCAAAACATCGGGAGAGTTAATAAAATGCCTCACTGGAGGAAGAGGACCAGAGATTTCCAAGGCACAAACTTCACTCCTCAACTGCCAAGGGCAGAAAACCTTATTGGAACAGTTCCTTATTGGAACTGCACCTCAGCTTTGGCAAAGCAGATCCAAGTTTCACGCACCCAGTCAGTCATCTCTCATCCCTACCTTTGTTCCTGCATCTTTGTCAGCCTCAGACTGGCAAGCATTTAGCCTGGATGCCAAGCTGCTCTGCCATCCTCATCGAAACCTCGGCTTTGCACATGCTCACATCACACGCCCACACTTAAAGGGAATGTGCAACAATGTAGCTGAACAACCAATGTGTCGGGTTTGTCAGGTCCTGGGGAAAAACATGCCAACCAGCAAGGAAGCTGAATGCCAACATGGCAGAATTCAGCTTTTTCCAGCTGAGCTCGGGAGGCAATTACGGGATCATAGCATCAGCCACAAACCAAGGAGAAGCCCTGGTTTCAAATCCTCACTCAGAATGTAGTTCTTGGCCCAGTTTCTTTCTCTCAGCCTAACCTACCTCATAGGGTTGCTGTGAAGATAACTTGTGGTGCAGCTGAGGAACAGAAGACCTTCCAACAATTTCAGATCTTCTCCAACCCATAACATTCTCTTGCTGCTGTTTACTATTTCTAGTTCTCATTAAGGAAGGGGAATTCTTATTCTTAGCACTTGGGTGAAGCATTCCTACCCTTCTATTGAAAACGCATTTTTTAAAAAATCTTTAGATAATTTTGGAAAACATTTATGTTTACAACATAGAAGGCACATTTCTTTTTTTAAATATAAAGCATTCTTCTTTTCCACTTGGTTTATGCTGGTTTTATTTTTGGAAATGTTCCCATTTATTCCATCACTATCCCACCCCCCATAAAAAAGAAAGGTCTGGTTGATGAAGCAAACACCCAAAATCAATTTCAGAAGCCTAAAATGTAAACCACAAGGAAGAAATGTCTAGGAAAAACCACAAAGCCAGTCCAAGAAGCTGCTCCAAAAATATTGCTACATGCCTTCTCCTGGACCCCTTGTGCAACTGCAAAGCATCTAGTCAATGAGGCCTGAATGCTCATTTCCATACTTAACTCGTGATCTCATACTTAAATTCTCATACTAAATTGTAATTTCTGGAGTTTGATCACTGGTTCCATTTTGGCTCAATGACATCAGCTCTCTAGGCCTCTTTTTTGAAAGTGTATTCTGCAACATGCCATTGACATGTCATTCCTACTCCAGAATTCCAGAATTCCAAGAGGCAATAATATTGCGTTGGTGGTGGGTTTATATTGGACTGCCCATAAATCATTCTGGTTTATTAGTTGTTCTGTGATGCTTCTCCATGTTATTGCATTGTTGCCATCTGGAGAGGCACCCTTGCTCTATAGCGCAAGAAAAGCAGGAGAAAAAATAAACTGGAACATCTGTGGCCAAAAAAGAAGAAGTTACAGGACTTCAGCAGGAAGCTATGGAGCATGCCCCAGTTGTGCATGAAGCCATATGTCTGCTCTATAACTTTTGCAGGCATAATGAAAGCAGGATCGCATTCAAGCGCACCAATACCATCATGGACACAAGTCATCATGAAGGCACAATAACAATGATGTACAGAAGAGGCTCGCTATTTCTCTCTAAGGAAGCAAAGCCCCACCTTACATGAGTGCTGCATGTGGTCTGGAATGAGGAGAAGTTCCACAGGCACTGCTTCTGTGAGTTCACTTTCCTTTAGAAGATGGAATAATAAAGGAACATATAAAGCTGCCTTATACTGAGCGACACAACTGACTTGTGTGGCCACCACTTCTTAGCAAATAAACTTAACTGACAGTACACCTCTGGCAGCAGCTCTCTTGGGGTTCCAAGCAGAGGTCTATCCTTGCGCTACCTGGGAATGTAAGGGATTGAACCCAAGCCCTTCTCCATGCAAAACAGATGCTCTGTCATTGAGCTACAGCACATCCTCCAGCCTTACGGTGTTTCCCCTTTATTTGTAATATACGAGCAGAGCATATATGGAATCAAACGGAAGGTGCTCCTACTAGATAGGAGAACTGCTACCCCACACTGGATTTCTGGCAAGGCTCTGCACCCCAAAGTACCTTTGCGAAACTCACCTCTCTCTCTCTCCAAACTGATATTTCTTAATACATGCACCTGCCCTCTTCTTTTAGCTGTGGGGGTGACGCAACAGGCTGCTGCACTTCTATAATTTATTATTCATTTAGGGACATTTCTCCACAGTCCAGCAGTAGAGAATTAGCTGCTGCCACAGGCACAGGCTCTGGCCTGGGGCAAGGCGCTGGCTCAGTTTTCTACCAGTAAAACGGGAACAAGAGTGATCCACAACACAGGACTGGTGTGAAGATTAACAAACCCCGTGCATTAAGCACTTTGAGAATTTTAAGTCCTACCTAAAGAACAAATGGCAGAAGCTGCCATTAACCTTTTTAAAGGAGGGCTCTGTGGAAAAATCTGGAGAAGGCGAGAGAGAGAAATGTGTTGGTCAGTATACACAGGGCTGTGTGGTACTTACTTATTTTAAATGCTGCCTTTTTTGCTCCCTCCTTTAAAGAGAAATTATGGGAGATATAGGGGGTTGGACTAGATGACCCTTGGGCTCCCAGCTCTACAATTCTATGGTTCTGTTTTCCTATATTTGCATAGCTTTCACCCTCTGTAATACACTCATTCAATAAGAGTCCACTGGGAATAACATCAACCATGGTGATGGACGTTCAGCAGGCTGCTGGTTATATTATTATTATTATTATTATTATTATTATTATTATTATTATTATTATTATTATTAT